>CM077088.1:4306785-4906785 GCA_039513925.1 Platanthera zijinensis | reverse complement strand
TCCTATTAGTGTCACTAGTTCAACTTCTACCTCAGCAGCAAGTAGATTTATTTCTGATGATGCAAGTAGGGATGATTATGCGCCATTTTGGAATTATGTATCTCTTATCCATAGTAGAGAAGTTGGTGGCGAAAACAGAAAATGGAAATGCAATTTCTGTGAAATAGATTTCAGTGGTTCGTATTCTAGAGTAAAGAGTCACTTGCTAAAAATATCCGGGAATGATATTAGGGTATGTCCAAAAGTAACTCAAGAGTATTTAAAGGAGCTTCAAAAAGTGGTTGCTATATCAGAAGAAAAATGCAAATCGTCTCCCAAGGTATTATCGTTTCATAATGCAAGTCAAGCTTCTCAAATAGTTGGTGAAACGAAAAAAAGAAGAGGGGGACCTATTGATATGGCTTTTCAAAATAAAGCTAGAGATGAGTTAAGGAGTCATATAGCCAGGATGTTCTATTCTGGTGGTTTGCCATTTCATCTAGCTAGAAATCCATATTATATTAGTTCATATAAATTTGCTGCTAATCACAATTTAGATGGATTTGTTCCTCCTGGATATAATGCTCTCAGAACAACACTATTGCTGAAAGAAAAATCAAATATCACTAGAATGCCTCAACCAATTAAAGATACTTGGCCCCTAAAGGGAATCAGCTTAGTCAGTGATGGTTGGACAGATGCTCAAAGAAGACCTTTGATTAATTTTATGGCGGCCTCTGAGGATGGTCCTATTTTTTTGAAGGCAGTTGATGCCTAAAGATTAGAGAGTAGAGCTTCATTATTTCCTAAAGATTGGTGGAGTTACTATGGAACTTCAACACCTAAATTACAAAAAATTGCTTTGAAGTTGTTAGGCCAACCATCTTCATCATCCTGCTGCGTGATAAATTGAAGCGCATACTCATTCATTCACTCATTGAGAAGAAACAAAATTCTACCACAACGAGCTGATGATTTGGTGTACGTGCATAGTAATCTACGCTTATTATCGAGGAGAAACGAAATCTACAGTCAGGGAAGGAGTAGAATGTGGGATATAGGAGGAGATGCATGTGCAAATCCTTTTGATGGAGTTGACATGCTTACGGTTGCCAACTTGTCTTTAGATGAGCCAGAAATTGAAGATGCCTTGATCTCCAACAATATGGAGGAAGATGAAGAAAATGAATGATGTACATCATTTTATTTGAAATAATTATGAATAACTTACGTCTAAGTACTTCATGTTATATTGCATTAATTATGAACTTGTACTTCAATTGATTATTTAAGGTTCATGTTTTATTGTTTTAAGAATTTATAATTGTATTTGTGATATATGCATATATATTTATTAAATTTAATACAACGTATCCCGACGTACCCGGAGCCTTGATTTTAAAATTTTGCCGTATCGCCGTACCAGATCCGTATCGTACCCGGTACCCGGTACCCGGTACCTGTACTGATGCTTCCTAGTTTGAGTTGTATTTGATGCTTGTTCGGGAAAACAGTGTGAGCCGTCCGATTCGGGTGTTTATGTGGATTGTGCGGATATAAGCAGCGATTATTATCTAGGGTTTATTTATAGTGCAACGGTTCAAGGGCGCCGGTCATCGTGGGTTTTGCAATTGATGAAAACCGTTGGTCCTGCCTCTTGGAGCGATTCCGGAGTTCCCTCTCCTCGGTGCGACGCCGAGGCTGCCGTTCCGCCTCCATCTCCGTCTATTCCAGCCCGCCGCGAGTTCCCTTCATCCTCCCCGACCGAGTTCCATCGACGTAAGCTCCTTCTTTTCCTTCCTACCGCCAACTTCCCCTCTCCTGGAGTTCCCCGTCTTTATCCCCTTCCCCTCTGTTGGTCCACCACAAACCCTAGCCCTCCTACTCCTTTCCCCAACCACTATACCTTCTATTCCCTTGAAGCAGAGCCATTCCACTACATCCCAACCCCTACAACCACTTCTCCTTGATTGTCCGTTGCTGCCAGCCCCTAAATCTACCACAACCATGAGTCTCTACAGCCACTCCCTTGCCCCTACATCCATTACAAACCCTACCCAAGCCACTCCATGCCCCTCACCGTGAGTCTTCAACCAACATCATCTCCCTAACAACCATTAATACCCCACCCACGCCACCAACAATCCATAACTCCACTTACGACGTCTTCCTTACTTGCTTTGACCTTGGATGGCTGCCAACAACCGCTTTTGTCGTCGTCTACGTGTGTGAACTGTGGTAAAGTCTTCTACTTTATTGTTGTTTATTTTCGGCAACTCATATTGTGGTGGATATCTATCTTATTGTACTATTAGTCCATTTGTTGTACAATTTGTGGAACCTATTCTATGTATGGCTAATAATAAATACGCCTCTGTCGAATTAAAGTTGATAATTTTTCCCCTTAATTAACTATTTGAAACTGCGTGTGCCTCTGTTAATTTCTATAATAATTAATTACTTGTTGTAATTTTAGCGGACCACTCTTGCACTACATTACACTTCATCACATTTAAGGTTTTATTTAGAGGGTCCACCCCAAGTTGGCCTTACTACTGCATTAAATTGGCTTCAGAACCATAGTTTGGTCCACATTTACAAACGTAGTGGTAGGATTTATAGTCTTTAGGTTCATTTATGTCTAGTTATCTTCATCGTTCGTCTCCTCTATTTGAGGATCCCGAGTCTACTTATATCCGTCCTCATAGAGCCCCTTTAGAGAAACCCTCATGTTATCATGATGATTATTATCGCTCATCGCACACCACTCCTAGAGATTGTGTCGGCCCCTCGACGCAATTCCATCATGCTAGAGACCAGGGGCGGACCCATGCCTAGACACACCCGGGCAAGTGCCTGGGTGTGTTTTCGCGATTTTTTCTACAGGCGCCCTTTATTTTCGCTGCTAGGTTAATTTCCCTCCTCATTTCAGTGCTACGGTGAGCCCATATCGCCGAAACCTTACGAGAGAGTGAGAAACGTGGAGCGGCAGTTCGGCACCGGGGCGGAGATGCCGGAGAGTCAACATCGGAGTCTTGGAGAGAAGCTGGAGGTACCGACGGGACTCAGAGAGTGGAGACGGCATTAGCGTAGCAGCGAACTGGTTGAGAATCAGAGATGGAGAGCGATCGATTCCAGGCTTCCAGCTCCGGCTTCTGCGTTCGATTTTGTTGCTGATTAGGTGAGACAATGAGATTTGAATGATTTCTTATATAAATCCCTAAAAAATCGATTCCATGAAGCTGAAATCTGTGATAGAAAAAGCTCAGAACATCACCTCTTCCACTGGCACTATAATTAGGGACACTGCAGTCTGCAAAAGCTTATGCGCTTGATTTTGTAGTTGATCATAATTCACAAGTTCACTAAAATTGAGTTTTAGATATGAGATTACATCACCTCTTCCACCGACACTGTATGCACTTTATCTTGATATGTTTTAGTTTTTTGCATAGGTTTATTACTTTATTTTTCATGGTTTGAAATAATACTTTCTCTACTGTTTCTCAACGAGAGCACCATTGTAACGGGGCTGGCCGGCGGTGGGCTATCGGAGCACCTGGATGGATCCTAATTACGCAGGAGAAGGAAGATAAACAGTAGAGAAAGTATTATTTCATTCAAACGGGCTAACTTATAGGCTACAGAACAGATAAATCAAGTAAAGACAAGACAATATTATTCCATTCTTTTACATGGTTGTACAGGGTTATTTATAGGCAACACTTAGCCTTTACATAATATGAATACACGTGGCACTTATTGATTTTTGTAAGAATGTTAAGTACATCATTTTCTGATTTTCATTTTTGCTTACTGTCAGTTGCAATATTTACCCTGAATTTTGAATAAAAAGTTATCATAAATTAATATTATTTATATGGTCCCCGGGTCGGATTTAAATCTTAGTTCCGCCACTGCTAGAGACGAACACCACGACGAGAGGTCCTCGCGTTATTATCATTACACCTCTCCGCGATTTTATGATGATAGAGTTTAGTATCGTTCAGATCATCGTCACCACACATCTCCTCTAGTTGAGGAATTTGAGTTTGGATATGCGCGACCACCTCTACACGTTCGTAGGACCCATGCCCACCCACGAGCACAATCTGATTATTTTAGGAACTACCGTCTAGATGGCCCTCAAGAACTTTTTAGAGGTCAGGTCACTATCGCTAGGATCACAGCCAATGTTCTAAATATCAGATGTCGGCTACATATCAGATTGAGTTTTTAAATGTCGGATGTCAGAAGTCAGAGACATGTCAGGGATATTTTAAAATATCGAATTTCCATGTTTTATAAATATTTTTTTTATGTATACTAACTATAATATATGTTATAAAAATAATATAAAAATGATAAAAGATGAATCATTTATATTATATAATAAAATCAAACAGTATCTAAGATAAAATATTACTAACAAATACAAAATGATACATTGTAAAATATATTTAATAACATACATTAATTTATTTTGATAACAATAAGTTTATTGTAAATAAAGAATATTTAAAAGTTAAAAATCCTTGATTGATTATAGATATTTTCAAACTTATAAATTTATATTAAATGCATGTAAACAATCAACTAATAAATGTATTAAATGTCTTCATATATTTTGCAATAGGAAATTTAAAAATTATGAAGCAATTATACAAAATTGGTTGTAAAATTAAAACGTTAAAAAAATAAAAACAATAAGTTCAATCTATTTACATACATAATATAATATGTATAGGTGATTAAAACATATGTTGTTAGTCTGCTAATATAACATAAAATAAAATAGCGGGCGATATATTTAAAAGTCGTGTCGGCCGATATATCGGAAAAAAATCAGACATGTCGGCCTATATTTTATAAAAGGACATAATCTATATTTTTTAGAAAAACATATCGTTTTGCCCCTAAAAATGACACGTCGAGAGACATGTCGGAGGACATTTAAAACAATGATCACAACACATGTCAAGACCCTCCTAGTGTTCCGCAAATAGAGTTACCCGAGGCCGAATTTCAGCGATTAGTTCTTGACCGATTTGATCTCTTAGATGCTCATTCTTATCACATGAGAACTACCTTAGGAAGAATCAGTGGGAGAAAGCCTAAGGGTTTAGGTCAAGTCACCGATTCATCCAGTAGTGCTCCTACTGATATGAGAGACTTGATACCTGATTTTGATTCATCTAGTATTCATCGATTCGTCTAGTAGTCATCAATTTGTCTAGTAGTGCAACAAAGCTAGTGTACCCAGGTAAAAAGTTCCCGCAGTATGTGATTCTTGGTGCATATAAAGAAGCCAGTAGTCATCGTGAATCAAAAATCTGTCATATGTATCGATCTTTAGTGAAAGAACTGGGAGTTTCTCTTTCTTCTCAAAAGTCTCTCATTTCCTGAAACGGATTGGTAGAGTTTGCCAAGCGTTTTATGGTCAACCGATTCCCGTGAGGGTGAGCAAATTCCATTACTCGTCCTCAGTTCTATTGCAAGCTGCAACTCGCCTGCATGAAGCCGAAATCGCTAGTGATCTCCGGTCAGCCATACAACGGTGAATTCGTTTCCAGGCCTTGTACACACCGCCCGTAGCACTATGGGAGCTGGCCATGCCCGAAGTTGTTACCTTAACCGCAAGTAGGGGGATGCTGAAGGCAGGGGTAGTTGCTGGAGTGAAGTCATAACAAGGTAGCCGTACTGGAAGGTTCGACTGAATCACCTCTTTTTCAGGGAGAGTTAATGCTTATGCATGTTGGGTTTTTTGAATTGACACTGCTTGACACCCAAAAAAAGCGAGCTACGCCTGATCTAAACTTGGATATGGAAGTCTTCTTTGGTTTCTCAATGGTGAAAACCAACCCATGAGTTTCATACTCAAGAGTCGGTCAATAGGTAGAGTTTCAAGAAATGAGTCTATTTTCAAAGGAATAAATAGTTCTATATGGAGTATAGACGATGGATATACCAACATGGTCACTAGGTTTCTCGTCCTCACTCTCATGACCATACGCCGTTTGAAACTTTGTACAACCGATGTTGTAGGACACCACTCTGTTGGGCTGAGAATGATGAGAAAATTCAATTCAGATACGGGATTATTGACACAAATCAAATTGACTCATTTAGGAACGAACCAAGACTTCCCAGGATGGATAAACAAAATATTATGATCAAAGGCAGTGGAGTTTAAATGTTTAATATTGGTGATTTTGTATATCTCAAGGTTCGACCTGTCAAGGGCATATCAAGGCTCAAACGTATGAGAAAATTGAGTCCCAAATTTGTTGGTCCTTTTAAGATTCTTGACCACATGGGAGAGGTTGCTTACAAATTAACCTTACCAGAGCATTAAGTGGAATGCATAATCTGTTTCATGAATCTTCTTTAAGAAAAGCAGTTACAAACGCAACATAGTTAATCATTAACCATTGAACTAAATTTGAATATTAGCGTACTTCCAGTCAGATTTTTGGATACCAGGTCACGGGAGTTAAGAAACAGAGAACTCCGATTTGCAAAGTCTCTAGATGAATTGCGGGCAAACTGAATATTCATCGGAAAAAGTAAAAACATTATGTGAAGAATTTCTGTTCTTGTTTAAAGCAGATACGATTTCAATTTTCAAGGACAAAAAATTTGTTTAGATGGGATTTTTATAACATCCCAAATCCGATCTTTTATGCCTTGATTTAAATTTCAGGTTTTGCTCCGAACACAAGATGATGAAATTTGTTCTCTGTGGAGGTAAATTATAATTTCTGCTCCAATCATAATGTCATGTGTAATTAGGTTGACGCAGGGCGAATCTATAGGCGACGGGAAATCTGTGACCTAACCCTACATGCTATACAAATCCGACGGTTAGATCATATATTAGATAATAAATTTAAAACATCCCACGCAGTTAATTCAAGACAAGGCAAAATAATTTAATTAAGCGAGGCAAACTTAGGCTTTCCTCCGCGTGGAGGGTCAAAGCATGAGCGCGCGGCGAATAAATCCTGCAAATCACAATAATAGTCTAACAAGCAACTACCATACAAGAGATTCAAAACCAGTACGAGATCCAATCCAATATAAATATGCTGAAAATAATTATCTCATAGAACAAGTACTCACCAAGTAGTGTGCTAATCTATAAGCGGCGTGGATTGTCGATCAAAAAGTGGAACCGGTGGCGTGGAAATGATGAAGGTGGCTGTCCTCGGCTGCGGGAGATGAAAACGTGTCGGAAATAGATATAGACCCAGCCACGAAGGGGTCGATCTGGGCGAAGGGTGAATGGATCCGATGTTTGGTGGCGGATCCGGGCAAAGGAATGGAGTATGGGTGGAGGGGATGACGAACCGGGGGGTTGAGATTCTAGATTTGGACTGATCTAGAAATTGGGGTTGTTTCGAGGTGGTTCCACGAAGGGGGATGGTGGTAGGGTGTGGTTTTGGGCTGTGGAAGAAAGAGGGGTTGTGGGGGGTGAGGGGGAGGCTAACCGCAGACTGTAGACAGGGGTGGAGGGAGGCGGAAGTGAGAGGGAGGAGGTGGAATAGGCAGCGGGTTGCTGGGAGGAAAGTCTGTAGACCAGGGATTGCAGGAGAACAGCAGACCGGTGGTGGATTAAGGCTTAGCTAAGTTTAGAGGTGAATAGTGAATTTAATGATTAAACAGTAGAATTTGAATAGGGAAAAAGGGATTCCCTGGACTGATTTTCCGCCAGCTGTAGGGGAGGAAAGGGGCGGTGGAGGGGGGTATTCAAGGTGGGAAATGGGGTCTATGGATGGGTAGTACCTTGGGGGGGGGGGAAGAAAACCACCTAGGAGTCGTCACCTAGGGTTCCACGACGTCGGCACCGTGGGGCGATCGCGGAGTTCCGGGATTTTCTTTCTCCAAAACCTGCAATGCGCTTTTCAGCCCATGATCTATTTATAATAAAGAGGAGGCTAGAGCATCCCACCATCGACAACTATGATTGGCCGGAGGTGGGGCCACCCAAATACATAAAAATAAATGCAAATATAATAAACTAATATATGAAATCGATTCACAACACGAATCCGAACACATCTGCGGAGTCCGATCGTTGATCTAGGCACGCCATATATGGAAAGTCGCCAAATCAGCCCCAAATAGGCTCAAAACTCGTCATCCACTGCAAGTGCTCGTCTATACTCCGCATCATTGGTAAATTGAAAAAATGACAATTTGATAATTTGGGGTTGTCGTTATTTTAAGCGGTGACATTAACAAATTCATGCTATTGTATATCTTGAGCGGTGAAGCGATATCTACCAGAACCAATCAATCATTCGCCCTTTTAGTCACAGTTTCGAGAGTCACTGTTTTACTCTCCACCCTCACTCGAACCTTCGACTATGCCCGTATGAAGAAGCCCCGTCCCAACCGTGAGCCGTCAACTTGTTTCGTCCATTGCAATGATTGACGTTTTGCATCCAACCTATGGCATCCAATGACGGCCTTCTTTGCCAGCCAAGCTTCGACTACTCTTAATCCAGTCGTCCGCCTCCTCATCATGTTCTTCTATCGCTTGCTAGTCACGAATCGACACGCGACTTGTCGTCAACCTTGTTGTGTGTGCCTCCAGGTTGAAGTTTTCTTCACGAGACAAGTGTTCACCGCTGCTCATCTCTCTGATCATTGGTAAGGAGATTTCTCCGTTTCATTAAGATTTGAGCCACGAGTCATCTTTGCTCAGGCCGAGAATCGAACCATAAACCTGATTAAATTTAGATCTTTTCTTCGCGGATAGAGGGAGGATTTCACTCTATTTTGTGCTGATCTTCGTTGTTGTGGTTCTTATAAGTCAGGTATGATAGTCTATAAATTTATGTCTTTAGTAGGACAATCAATTTCAGATTGTGTTGAGAACGTTTCAGTCCATTCACAGTGATCAACGCTACCACGTGAGCAAAAGTTTTAGTTTCACCATCAGTGCATGGTAAGTTCAATTCTTTCTTCTTTGAAGTTTTTAGCTGTCATGTTACAAGGTAAGAACCGTAAGATAGAGCGAAAATTAATTAGCCTTTGTGATATTATCCTCTCATATTTTCAATCACCGAGAATTCAGATAAGGCTAGCGTTTTCAGTTGTGTGCGATTATTATTTGTTCGCAGGGGAATCAAGGAGGTTTAAAGTTTGGAAGCTTTGGGGATTTTTGAACCTTTGTTGTTGTTGTTGTTGGGAGGAAAAGGGATGAGTTCTTGGTATGGTAGAGGATTGCTCGTTGGTGGGAGAGGGAGTAGGTTGTTGTTTGAGGTGGTGGAGAAGGGGATGGTTTGAGGGTTTCTGAGAACTGAGAAAGGAAGCAGGGTAGGTTGTCCGGATGTGTATTTGGGAGAGTAAGGCAACATATGGATGGATTGGATAGCCTAGATGAAAGTCTCTGGTGGTGTGCTGGGGTCGGAAAAAGACGGCTACGGGGAAGAGAGGAAGAGAGGAGGAGAGGGAGAGAGAGAAAGAGAGGAGGGATTTAGGGTTTAGAGAAGAAAGGGAAAACACATTCATTTCAGGATGAAAAAATACCGGGCTTACGAGTCCTCTTATAGCGATGAGGAGCGAATACAAAAGGAAATTCAGAAATTAGAAAATACAAAAATACTTAAAATGTCACAAACAAATAAAACGTCTCAAACAAAATAAGCAACCAATAAATCACTAATTATCTTCTGCGGTGATTGTGGGGCCACCCGATATACGCGCCTGATGCGTGTAAACTTTCCAAGGAGACTCGTCGTCGTATAGTGCGGTGCCTCTTCTGCGACGTCGGGAAACTGACGGCGGAAATCATCCCGGGGCAGCCATGTCGCGTCTGAGTCGGGCCGGCCAGTCCAAGCCACAAGGACCTCCTCTGATGTACGGTCCCCTGGGGTGCAACATCTCTGATCGAGGACCGAGGCGGGGTAGTGCGGTGCCTCTTCTGCGAGGTCGAGGTCGGTCAGAATGTGATCTGTGGGGTGTGTTCGCCCACTACGCGTCGTAGCTATGAGACATGGAAAATTAGATGAATGTGGCTTCCAATTGGAAGGCGAAGGCGGTAAGCGACTGCCCCTATACGGGCGAGGAGCTCGAAAGGCCCAAAGAAACGAGGTGCCAGTTTCGGACAAGGTCGGCGGGCCACCGAGAGCTGTCGGTAGGGGTGGAGTTTGACGAAAACCTTCTCTCCTACCTCGAAGGAGAGGTCCCGACGTTTCCTGTTGGCAAACGAAACCAGCTTCTGTTGAGCCCGACGTAAGTGGTGCTTCAAATGATCCAGAATGGTGTCCCTGTCACGGAGGGCGGTGGCCAAGCTCTCCACCTGGCATTCCCCTGGAAGGTGACATACAATAGACGAAGGAGGGTGGCTGTAAACATCCTCAAATTGTGTAGTACCGGCCGCCTGATGGTAGGCGGTATTATATGAGTATTCGGCCCACCCGAGCCACTTGGCCCAACTGCGAGGCTGTTCTCCCACGAAGCAGCGGAGGTATGTCTCCAGACACCAGTTGAGACCTCCGATTTGCCGTCTGCCTGCGAATAGTATGTCGTGCTCATGCGGAGACGAGTGCTCTGTAAGCAAAACAACGTGGTCCAAAAATTACTCAGGAAGAGCGGATCGCGGTTGCTCACGATCGACCGAGGAAACCCGTGGAGGCGCACGACCCCCTGGATGAAGCTGTCGGCGACCGTGGCAGCCGTGTATGGGTGGCAGAGGGGAATGAAATGACCATACTTCGAGAGTCAATCCACCACGACCAGAATGCAGTCGTGTCCCTATGATCGAGGCAGTCGTGTTCTTGTGATCGGGGCAGTCGTGTGATGAAATCCATGGCGACGTTGTCCCAAATGCGACCGAGGATCGGGAGGGCTTAAAGTAGACCACCCAGAAACATGGCTTCGTACTTGGCCTTCTGGCGGTGAGGCAGGCGGCCACGAAGGCCTTGACCTGTCGGAACATGTGAGGCCAATAGAGTGAGGCGACCAGCCGTCGGTATGTCTGGTAAGCCCCGACGTGTCCCCCCGTGGGTGAAGCATGAAATTCTGCCAACAACAGAGGGATGCTCGGGGAGTACGGTGGGTGGGCTATGGCGTTCGCGAGGAGTGCTATCTGTATCCCATTGAGCGCCTGGTCGGCTTCTACTTCCCGTTGAAGGGTATCCGCATCCTCCCAGACTGGGCGGGAGATGGTTGCTAGTATGGGGTTGCGCGAGAAGGCGTCGGCCACGCGATTCGACTTCCCTGATCGGAACTCGATGTGGAAGTCGTAGCCTAGTAAGCTTGTCCACCCATACTTGTTGAGCGGGCGTAGCGATCTTCTGTTGTAGGAGGTAGCGAAGGCTATGGTGGTCGGTGCGGACCACGGACCGCCAGCCCAGGAGGTAAGGTCGCCAATGCTGAACAGCGAGGACGAGGCCCATGAGCTCGTTCTCGTAAGCGGAGTGGCTGTGGATCGTGTCTGAAAAGGCGCGACTGAAATAGGCCACATGGAGGCCGACCTGCATCAATATGGCTCTCACGCCGACGTCCGACGCGCCGCAGTCCACGATGATGGGCTGGGAGAAATCTGACATGACTAACATCGGGGCACGAACTAAGGCCTGTTGTAGAGCAGTAAAAGCGGCGGAGGCCGCCGCCGTCCACTCGAAAGGGGCTTCGACTGACTTCTTTAGTAGCTGGGTGAGGGGTCGGGCCAATGTGTCGTACCCCTGGATGAACCGACGGTAGTACTCGTTCAATCCCAAGAATCCTCGGACATCGCGGAGAGAGGACGACGTTGGCCACTGAAGGACAACCTCGATCTTGTCGCTGTCCATGGCGACTCCCGCAGCATAGATGGTGTGTCCCAGATAACACACCTCTGGAACCCCAAAGGAACACTTTGTTGAGTGGAGCTTTAGGTGGTGACGTCATAGAGTAACCAATGTCTAGCGGACGTGCTGGAGTTGCTCCTGCCAAGAAGAACTGTAGACCAATATGTCATCAAAAAAAACAAATACGCGCTGTCGAAGTACCGGCCAAAAATTGTCGTTCATCGTGGCCTGAAAAGTGACCGCTGCATTGGTCAGGCCGAAAGGCATAACTAGGAACTCATAGTGACTTTCATGGGTCCGGAAAGCCGTCTTGGCGACGTCGGCCGGTCGTACGCGAATCTGGTGATAGCTGACACGGAGGTCCAGCTTGGTGAAGACGGTCGTGCCGTGGAGCTCATCCAAAAGCTCTTGAATCACCGGAATCCGATACTTGTCTGGGATGGTGGGTTTGTTGAGTTCCCGATATTCCATGCAGAAGCGCCAACTGCCGTCTTTTTTCCTGACCAGCAGGACCGGGCTGGAAAAGGGGCTGGCACTTGGGCGGATGAGGCCCCCCATCAACATATCGCATACCAGCCTCTCGATCTCGTCCTTTTGCACGTGCCCGTAGCGGTATGGTCGGACCGATATTGCTGACACGCCGGGCTAAAGAGTTATGCCATGATCGTGCGACCGAGCTAGTGGCAACCCGGATGGTGCAACAAAGAGATCCGCAAACTCGGATAGGAGGGCCTGAAGGTCCGGAGGTGGTGTTGAGGCTGGTGGCGTGGCGCCCGAAATGGGCCAGAGCCAAGCTGAAAACTCGACGTCCGCAGTCCGCTGAATCGCGCGGACGGAGACGGGGGAGCGAAGTAGCGCGACGTCTGCCACAAGGCAACACACCCAACCGTTCTGGAGGAAACACATTGTCATAGTCCCTCAGTTGACTCGTACGTCGCCCAGCGTGCAAAGCCACGCAACTCCCAGAATGACGTCGATCCCGCCAAGGCCGAAGACGTAGAAGTCTATTGTCACCGAGTAAGGGCCCACTGAAAGCGAGAAAGCCGGACAACAGCCCTAGATCGAGCGACGACGACCATCGCCTAGACTGACAGTGAAATCTGGAGAAGGTTCCATTGAAAGACGGCTACTGGGTCAGATGAGTTGAAAGAAAATTATGACTCGCCCCGCTGTCTACCATGATGACAATGTGTCTGTCGCCCAACTTGCCTGCCAACTTCATGATTTGGGGGCCTGAAATGCCGCCCACAGAAAAGCATGGAAGCTCCAAATGGTGAAGGCCTGCGTCAACGACGACCTCTGTGGTGTCCTCTGTCATGATCTCAACGTCTTCAAAGCCCGCCAAAGTTATCTCGGGGTCGAAGTCGTCGATGATGACATGAAACTCCTTGACCGCGCAGACGTGGGTAGGAGAATAGGGCTTACAGCAGCGAAAACACAGCCCTTTGCGGCGAAGATCATCGAACTAGCGGTTGGAGAACCGCTGAGGCGGGGCAGGACGGCCTGGCCTTGCAGCCGGAGGGGGCCGAGGGGCTTGGGGATCCGGGGTAATAGTCCTCCATAGTCGGCCTTCTGGAATCGGCGGGGGGCGAGGTGACAAATCCGCTTCGACAAGGCGGGTCATGTCGAGGGCTTCGGAAACCGTCCGGGGGTGGTGGGTGTGGAGCCGGGACCGGATGTTGGGCCGAAGACCCTGCATGAAGAAGCCAAGATAGTGATCTGGTGGTAGGCCAAGAACATGGGTGACGAGGGCCACAAACTCATCGATGTGGTCATCCAGTTCACCGGATTGTCGTACTCCACACAATCTTTCGATGGTGGAGCTGGAATAACGGTTGTCGTAGCGACGAATCATTTCCTGCTTGATTTCTGACCAGGAGATGGTCGGGTTGGTCTGGCGGAGCCATCGGGCCCAGTGGAGGGCGGAGCCGTCGAGTCCCACGACGGCGGTAGAGACCTTGTCCTGCTCGGGTGTGAGGTGGAGATCAAAGTCTTGTTCTGCCTTGGCGATCCACCCAATCGGGTCTACCCCGGCGAAGGTGGGGAGGTCCAATGCAAGGGTCGGGCGGCCGGGAAAAAAAAGGGTGCGGCGTCCCCGATGTGCGGAAGTGGTGCCACCCCGAGGATTGACGTGCCGGTGGCCGGGCACGCGAATCTGCTGGCGGAGAAGGCCGTTGGAGGTTGCAATGCATCAAACTTTGCGTGGATGGCGAGCAAGAAGGCCTGCAAGGAGGCCAGGATGGACTCCTGAGTATTGACACGACGTAGGAGGGCCTTGTTGGCGTCCTCCGATGGGGCCTCGGCGGTGGAGCGGGTGTTCGACGCCATGGCCACAAAAGGACGAGCGGCAGCGGACTGGACGGCGCTGCAGAGGCACGACACAGAACAGGCGGAACGGCAAGTCGCGGATGTGCGGGCTTGGATCGCGAAATCAATCGGCGGCCAGTGGCGGGCGGAGCGGCAGGTCAGACCAGTTGTTGGGGGGTCGGAAAAAGGCGGCT
Organism: Platanthera zijinensis; assembly: GCA_039513925.1. NCBI lineage: Eukaryota > Viridiplantae > Streptophyta > Magnoliopsida > Asparagales > Orchidaceae > Platanthera > Platanthera zijinensis. The sequence continues at coordinate 4,892,504 of CM077088.1, read as the reverse complement.
ACGGAGAAGAGAGGAGGAGAGGGAGAGAGAGAAAGAGAGGAGGGATTTAGGGTTTAGAGAAAAAAGAGAAAACATACATTCATTTCAGGATTAAAAAAATACAGGGCTTACGCGTTCTCTTATATCAAGGATGAGTGAATACAAAAGGAAATTTAGAAATTAGGAAATACAAAAATACTTAAATGACACAAGCAAATAAAACGTCTCAAGCAAAAGAAGCAAACAATAAATCACTAATTATCTTGGGACTTGGGGCCACCCGATATACGCACCCAGCACTTGTCAATTTTTCAAGGAGGCTCGTCGTCGTGTAGCTCCGTAACATGGTGGCTGTGGGCTAAGAAATTTCCTGTTGGCTGTTCGATTGAGGAATGGTTGGAGGAAATGTTGGCTTGACTTCGGCCATAAAGTGAAGTCATTGTACGCATGCTTAGGTTCTTCAGCAGTTTTTTGGGATTGGTGTCCTTGGTATCAGTAGGTAGTCGGTATAGCCCTGGATGGATCACAACAGTCAGTAGAAATAGCGGGCATTTATGGCAGGTCAGAACAATGTTAGGACTATAAATTGGAGAGGGAGAGCAAGAGGAAAAGAACACACAGGAGGAGAAGAGCAAATAGGGAACCCTTCTTGAACGCATAAGTAACATTCTGTCTTGTATTATCTTCCTTGATAGAGGCATCTAAATATCAGTTCTAGAGGTACTTAGCACTGGAATTGGATAAGGAATGGCCCTACACGTTGGAATTAATATATTATCATATGATGAATGGTCTTGATGCACGCCAGCTAAGAAGATAAAGCTGACTTGGGTAAAAGACTCGGAGTCTAGGACAGTTACTTTAATTTGATTTGACTGATTTTTTTTATGGATGGTTTACATGCATGCTGGAGATAAAAACTTGTCTTGATTATTGAAGTTTGACAGTGATTGCTAGTTATGGTAATTTATGGTGTGAATTTATCCTTTTGAGCGCCGCAGTCATTCTTTTTTTTTTTTAAATCCTGAACAGCTCAAATCCTCTGAAGTATGAAGATCCTTTTAATAACCCACAGGTGAAGATTGAAAAAAACAAGTCCAAGGTTGAAATGTGTGGGAAAGTTTATCGCCTTGCTCCAGTGACCCTTACACAAGAAGAGCAATTGATTCATCAACGAAGGAGATCACGGGCATATCAGTGGAAGAGACCAACATTTTTTCTCAAAGAAGGTGATCCGGTGCCACCAGGTGTTGATCCGGATACAGTCAGATGGATCCCAGACAATCACCCATTTGCATCAACTGCGACTGAGCTAGATGAAAGCCTGGCTCAGAGCAATGTATTCCAGAAAGATGGTGTTCCATTTCGTGTCAGAGCTGAACATGAAGCATTACAAAAGAAGCTGGAGAATATTCAAACTGTAAGCTCCATTTTCCCCAAGTCATGTTATCATTTGAAACAAACTCTTAATATTCATCAGTCATCACTAACTTATTATTTGGTACGAAATGCACATTCGTTTTTTTCATGATAATTTAGAAGACATCCATCTGAATCAAAGTACTGGAAGCATCTATGTAGAATAGTAGAAGGCATGTGTCCCATTTATCTGTCCACTTAACAAGATTGCTTCAGGTGCCTACACCTGTTCACAAAAGGATTGAAAACAACTGGCAAAGTTCAGTCAGTTTAACTTAATGGGCATTTAGATGCGGATCATCAATATGATCTTCAAGTGTCCACAACACTGGGTATAGATAGTTCACCATGCCTCCAACAGAGTGGCTAGAGTTGATTCAAGAAGTGGGAGGCACATGATGGCTACGTTCATTGAATCAATAACGTAGTGCAATTCTATCCTCTCTAGCCACTGAGCAACATGTCTCCATTAGATCAAATCAAGATTTGTGCGGTTTTGTGTTCCTAACTTATAGAGCGACATGTGTGTGTGCATTTTATTAGGGTATTGGATATAAGGATCTTAAAAACATCAAAGAGTTGTAGGATAATTGATGGGGATTGACGACACACGCACATTATTCCCGCCACTCGGACTATCCGAGTCCACATATGCGTATTTATGATTTTTTTGTCTATTTTGTATATTTACTTTTGCATTTTGAGTTATAATTGACACTCGATCAGTTCGAACATTCTGAGCCATCTGATTCAGGTGTCCTCGTAGTTATCCTCTTCTTATAGTTGTGCAGGTAGGAGTTTGGAGGCATCGATGTTTTGGTTCAGAAAAAAATGAAATTGTTGGTCCTCCGATGGACTTTGTGAGGCCCCTTTGGTGTGACGCCTTGGGCATTTACCTTCCTCTTTCTTCCCCAACCGCACACCCCGATCTTCACTTGCCCGATCCGGCTCCGAAGTCAAAACCGCACGACTCCCTCCTAGCTACAAGATTAATCCTCTACCATCCTAGCCTGACGCCAAACAACCTCCGTCCCAAAGCGACACCGACCAATCCTCCATCGCAAGCCGACATCGGCCAATCCTTCTCTGTCCCAAACCGACACCTACCAGTCCTTTCCCGTTGCAAATCACTACCACCCGTCCAAGCCACCTCATCTCCAGCCCCCTTCCCTTTTCCGTTCATCTCCCATCAGATCCACCCCACCCGATGCCCTACCTCCAGCCACAGTCCAAATCCGCTTCCTCCTCTTAGTCCTCTCCTCTGGTCAACTACAATCTCTTCGTCCAACCACATTTCGAGCCCTCCCTCACAGACTCAAGCTCTCACTCGATCCTATCTATTCTTCTATTAGAAGTACACGTTCCTAGTTGGATCCAGCAGCCCTTGGATCCCCACCGTTGCCACATTTCCTCGCTTCCTACACGCGTAAGTCGTATATTGATGTCTTGATTTCTATTATTGTATGCTTGTACTATGTTTTGTTGGATGCAATACTATATGTGTGGTTCTTGTGGAATTGTCTGACTTGCAGGGTTTATTCATTGCACACTTGAGATATTTTGCGTCTCAATTGCGTGTGATTTAATGCGTGCTTTTCTAAACAATTTATGTGAACGAATGTGCTTCTGAATAGGGTATATTCCAGTTAATTACTTATTGTTAATTTTAGTCAGACTGTTCAATTGCATATGCATCTTCATTAGGTCATTAGGGGTTGTTCTGCACCTACTTAGGGCTATATCTTAGAGCCCCGACACTTACAACATGCCCTAGATCAAATTGGTATTTTATTCATTGGATTGCCTATGTTTTCTCGTCATTCTAGGGTTGATCGAATGTCCATTGCATTCGTCGCATATTTGCTTGAATTGCATTTCGGTCACCTATAGATTCGTCATGTGTCAATAATTCTCCTTTAATATCCTCTCCTTAAAGAAAATCGTATTGTCGATCCATTTATAGCTTAAGAACACCAATCTTTTATGTTCACATTTGGCATCCTTACTGAAATCATGATGGGGGGAATTTGATAACCTGGATGTCCAGAAGAGTTATCTTCTCCTTGTCCAGTGATCGAAGTCCATCTATCCTACAGCTAATCATCCACACTCGTCTTTATGACTCCACCATATTGTAATGAGCTCAGTGCAATATTATACAACTTACTGCAGTAGTTCTTGGACAACAAAGCCGCCAAGCCTCACAGGAATGTATTCTTTAAGTTGTCAGTCTTCCTGATAAAGCAGCAGATTCCCCCTTTCTTGAACCTGAGTGAAGAAAGTATGGATCAAGGCCCAAGAAGTAGCTACTTCCGTTTGAGAGGAAGGTTTCAAATATTACCTTTCACACCTTCTCCAAGGTTTGTTCTCCAAGAGGTGTTTAGGTAGCATTTTTTATTTTGTAGATGAGTTTCAAATATTACCTTTCACATCGGCTCAGTTTTTGAGTTCTCAAGCCCACAAGAGCTGCCGAACTCTCCTCATAAACTTGAATCTCTTTGTGCCTGCATTATGTGATGCACCATTAAGACACTGAAGGTTTTTGATTAGAATCCTTCAGTTTCAAAAGTGGCCCTCATCCAGAGTTCTATTCGACTATTAGTAGACTGTTTCAAATTTGTGTTCACTGAGAATCTTTCGAATACAATCACATAACTATTTAGAGAAATTTTTGCAAATATTTCAATGTCAAGGATGTCACAGGCCCATGTCAAGGATTGTGTCACCAGACTGAATGAGATGCAATATGAGGGTGGTTCAAGGGTTTGAAGTGTGCTCCCTTTGAAAACGGTCCACCATCACAAAAAGAACTGATTTGCCATGAGGCTGCGACAAACCCTCAATGAAAAACACGGAAACCTCAGCCAAGATCTGAAGAAATATGAAGGGGCTGCAATACCCGGTCGAATGTCTCTAAAGGCTCTTCTTCTACTGACAGATGGTGCATATGGGCCTCGCCTTGTTAACCATGTGATGGGAATCCATCGAATCATGCACTTGGAGGGGTTCGCCGCAAGGCGGGACCCACGTTCATTTATTCGCGCAGGAAGACTTGATCGGGTCGCCGATCGGACTCCGCGGTTGCGTCCGAGACGTCGCCGCGAGTCAAAAAATTATATTAGTTTATTTTTTCAGTTTATTATTGATGCATTTTAAGGGCCGAACCCACTGGCCAATCATAGCCGTTGATGGGGAAGCCCTAGCTTTTCTTTTCTTATAAATAGGAGTCTAGGGGGGACTGAATTGAACCATTGCAGAATTTGGAAAACTCTAATCCCGGATTCCAGCGATCCCTCCCCGGTGCCGACGCCGTGGAACCCTAGGTGACGACTCTTAGGCCGTCAAACTCCTCTCCAAGGTAATCCCTACCTCCACCTTCGTTTTCCCCACCTCGAACCCTCCATCCACCACCCGGAATCACCCCTACAGCCTGCTGAAAACCCTAGCTGGTCACTCCTTTAAATTTCCTCCGTGGATCCACCATCCTAATAACCCTAAAATTATAGATCAGTCCAGATCTAGGGTTATAGCCCTCGATCCGTTATTTCCACCGCTCATACTTTCCATTTTTGCCCGGATCCGTCCCTAAATAGCGGATCTACCCATCCCCGGCCCGGATCTACTTATTCGTGACCGGATCCACCGTTTTATTGCCCGTTCTCACCGTTTTCCGCCGAGGACAGCCATTGTCACTGTCGCCTCGCCACCGGTTTCATCTTCGATCGCCGATCTACACATCCGACCCTCCCAATCTTCAGTGCCTCGATTCAGCCCTCTACTTTGTGAGCTTTTTGTAGTATTGTACTCTTTGATTCAGCATTTTCATTTGGTGATTTATTATAGTTTGCTACGATTCCTGTTTGTAGAATTTTATTTTGGTACTCTAATAACTTGCAGGAGGAAACATTCGTCGCGCGCTTCGCTTTGGCCCTCCAAGCGGAGGAAAGCCATTAAAATATTGCCCAAAATAAATATTTTTTGTTCTATTTTAATATCTGTGGTGCTGAATTTTTCATTGCTTCTATTCATTTGTTGAAACATTGATCATCGCATCGCATATAGGTTTGGATTAGCGTGTCACCCTTACACTCACACCTAGCGTTGTAGGTTTTGTGCACCACTAGCCTACCCCTACATCACCATGCCTTTTAATCGCCTCTTTAACCATGCCTTTTAATCCCTTCCTGAATAAATTCGATCACACCTTTACAGTGTATTCTCCTCATTTTAAAGTAAAGTTGTGGATTGTGCTGATGATGAGCGAACTAGAGGTTAAGTTGACAGGAGATAAGTCTTCCACTTATGCCGAATCAACCCCTCTAGGCAACTCCATTGTCTAGGCACTATGAGTGAGCATTAAAAATTGTTTGCACCAATTTTTAAACCGGTCCACGTAGTTTCGGTGCGGTGCGGTTTAGAATTTCTATAAATCGAGCGCGGTGCGTTGTGATTTTTAGAATTTGAAAAGTACAAATCGTACTGCACTGACTAGTCCGCTTAATTAAAAAAATTATAATAAAACATAGAACAATAGTGTTAATGATGAAATATCACACCACAACGGTATGAGAATGAGGAGATGAAACATAGTGGCCAAATATACTATAATTTTATAACTCGTGCTTCTAAATCTTGCATGATTTTTGAATTCTCTTTGCAAAGCTTCATTATTTTAAATCTTGAACTAATGTTTGACTTAGATTTATTTAGATGATAGTTTTATCATGATGACATATATGTGTTGTATTTGATGTGTTATTTTTAAAATAAATTATGAAATTTGGGTTTCTTCTTTGGTTTCAGATTTTTTTCAACCCATCCAATAATCAGTATGCAAAAAATCACACCATAACCCGCACCACACATAAGCCACATCCAAATTTTCGGTGTGGTGCGGTTTTACTTAGGCTAAAATCACATCCTTATAGTGCGGTTGCAGTTTGGGCCCAAACCACGCCGCACGTACCTCTATTGGGGGTCCCTGCAACCTGTATGTAAGCTCGTATCTGCTTCGAGATGGGGTGGAACTTCCGTGCTATCAAATGGCCCCCAACAATGTCAAGTTTTCGCCAAAAATAGCCAATAAGACATTCTCCCCATCGCTATGGAAAAGAGAGTCTACATCTCTATTCAACTTTCTTGTCCTATACTCCATCGTGAAGTTGAATCCCTGAGAGGACAGATCCAATGTTGTTGTGGGGTAGTGGTCAATTTTTGCTTCAAGAGGTATTTGTTACTAGTGGTTTGCATTAATTTTGAAATGTCGGTCCCCCTATTATGGTTTCCAGTGACGCGCTGCCTTAACGAACCTAGTCATTTCCCCCCTCGTACACTAGCAACTTCATGTGATGTTCCTCTACTTTGCAACTCAAGAATGCAATGGATTGTTTCTGCTATTGTAAGTCCACGCCAATCTCTCTCCTCGATGCGTCACTCCACAAAGTATTGTGTGAAGATGGGTACTTTTACGACTGGGGGACTGTGTGGGCCGCCTTCAAAGCCTGGAATGCATGTGTCGTCTCTGATTTTCACTGAAACTCATTCTTCTTAAGCAAGCTCGTCATATGCGCCTCATTTTCCCCGCAGTTCTAAATTAACCTGCAATAGTAACCTGACAAGCTTAGGAATCCCGCAATACCTTTGTTGATTGTGGTTGTGGATAGCTCTCCATTACCTCTAATTTTGCCAGGGTCAGCTAAGATCACATTGCTATGGACAATATGGCCTAGGTAGGCCACCTGCTCCCCTCCTAAAGTACATTTGTTGCTCTTGAGGAATAGTTATTGCTACCGAGAGCTTCAGAGATCATTTGTACATGGTGGAAGTAGGATGCAAGCGGTTCGGTTTTATGTAAAACTGAAACCGAACCGAATAGCCTCGGTTTTTACACACCCAAAACCGAAACCGAACCGAACCCAATCGGTTCGGTTTGATTTTTTACCCATAGGTTCAGTTTTCTACATTTAGAAAGTTGAGAAATTTATAGGTTTTAATTAAGTTCTGGAATGAGTTTCTGATGGGGTCTTGGCTCTAATTTTTAAGATTTGTTTTATTAAGGATGATGAGAGATGGGTTAGGACTTAATGTTAGCTAGAAATTTGGGGCCAGTTGGGCAAGGATTAGGCCTGGATAGATATATTCCCTTGTTGTAGCATTTTCTGGCACTCTCTCAAGCTCGTCCTTCTGGATGAAGGGGTGTTAGTACGATCGAACAACTATTACACCATCTCTGGCAGAAGGCACATATTGCGATCTTAGTCCCTGGCAAAGGGAGGCCCATCAGGTCCTCAAAAAGTGGCGCATACTCATCCAGTAAGCTCTCCAAGATCTCCTAATACAAGGTGCTCTTCACTCCTCACCTATCCAACATGCACGGTGGGAGTGTAGCTAGAACAGTATGGTAAGAAAAGTAAAATCCCACACGATCGTACCCAATGTGCGGATCCAATGGACTCTTTGTACGTCGTAGAACCCTACAAGTGGAATGGAGTAGAGGTTTGTCCTGATGACATCAGTTCGAACCTCCAACTAACATTTTTACACATGAATGGGCTAGAAAGCCTCTCACCATTGGCGACGATCACATGCATGCCCTTCTTGGGTTTGATGGGTAGCCACAGAACCCGTGGGACTCTCTAATAAAGTTATGGATGCAGTCTGAATCCATCAGAACTCTAACGGGGCGGTTGCCCACCCGTGCTTGCAACTACATAGTCTACAGACTTCATGCCTCCTTCATGGCATGGAGCAAGGTCTCTGACTTGTCCTCTCGGTTGGGACTACGTCCCAGTCGTCCTCCACCTTAGCCAGAATAGCTTCTTGCACCGGTGTATGGTACATAAGCCTAGAGTTGAAGCTGTGCTTCTTGGCTCGGCGATCTGTTATCTTTGCTGGTGACAGACCGAGGATGAAAGGAGGTGGGGGCCATATCTAGCCCTCCATCTCCCCAGGTCGGTGGTCCCATCAGTCCAAGGGTTGGTGCCTTGGAGGAGGTGTCAATCGTCGTATGTCATTGGCCATATCAAGCTGAAGGCGGTGATCGCAAATCCACACCTAAGTCAAGATGAGGTTAGGAGGACCCCTCAAATTTACATACAAACCAAGGCGTTCCTGCAATCCTGTAGTGTAGATGGCGACCAACTGCTCTGGTCGGATTTTCGACACGTGTGATAGAAGGTCTGGAACTTCTCCAGGTAAACGTCAATAGTCCTGGTATGCTTGAGGGTAATTGATTCCCTTGAGGGATTGCCCCGCATTGGACGCCCAAAGTGCATGTGACAATATAGTTTGAAAAACGTGTCGTTTCATGTTGGGCTTTTCCATCAGAAGGCGCAAGAGCCACATTTGGGCCTTTCCTACCAAGTGATAGACGGCTAATTAAATACCCTCCATAGCTGGTGTCTTCTGATCTCTGAAGAATTGCTAGCATCAGTTCGATCATCCCAGCTGATCGCTCTTGCTTACGTTTGAATATTCTGTTTTATGTAACGTGTAGGGTATTATTCTAGTAACGTTCCACGTGAGAGCCCTCCCCATCGCCGTGGGAGAGAGAACTACCATGGTAGCTGCATCCAACCCCATCACGGCTAAAGTCTTTGTTACCTGCTTGGGGAATGAGAGCTACGACGGCTGAGATATTGGCCAAGGCTGCTTGTTACCGGTTTTCTGAGGCGTGGCGTTACTCCATCATCAATTTGTGCATCTGTTTGAGGGGCTGGAAAATACATCATTCTATACAGAGAAATGTTTGTTTCATTTCCCCAAAACTACATCTCCCTGGCAGAGAAAAGAGGTGAATAATTTAATTAAAATTGAAAACAACAGCCTCTATTTTCAAGAACACAAGTTTCATTATACTGGTTATTGTCAAGATGGCGAATGCTAGAGTTTGTTTGATTGAATATTTCACTCTTGCAGTCAAAAACTGAAATGGGAATCAAACAAAACAACGTTCCTGAGCGGGAAAGATCAGCTGAGCCATCAACCGGACCTTATGACAAAGTGGAGCCAAACCCTTCTCCTGATCATGGGAACCACAACCTGGATTCTTCGGGTAACAGATAATTATCAGATATAATTAAGAGTTCAACTTAAGAGAATGCTTTGTGCAGCTTCTCCTGCTGTATTTGATTGATCATTGCCAGTTTAATGCAGACAATTTGTAAATAGTAACTCTGTAACATGAACACTTAAGGTTTTGAATATTTTTTTTTTGGATTTTGTACTTTTAATTTGCCAAAACATTAATTAATGTTTGTTGATCGGATAATCTGTTTAGGTTGCTCCGTTGACACAACCATACACAAGTTATGATTTTTGTCTTCAAAATGGTGAAATATCTGCAGGTGAACTCTGCCCCAAGTATTTTATATGCAAATTATTAGTTTTATGAATTGGGTTTCTGTCCGGCTCGGTTAACCGTCAATCCCAATCGAGTGAATTTTAATATTATTATTATACAACTGATGTATTTTGACCCATTTAGAGTGATTATTATGACCGGGTCTCAGACGCCAACTGGGGTTGGTTCAGTGCATTATGGTGTGCCCCACAATGCACTATATAGTGGGTGCATTGCTGGGGCCCATCTCGCCCCGCCCTCCCATTGGTGGAATGGCTGCCATCCGGACCAACCACAGTGCGCAGTGCAATGCATTCACTTCATCTCCATCATGCATTCAATCATCAATCACATGTATTGATATATTAATTAGCATTTGTGTCATCTCTTTTAGAACACACATGAATGCTTCAAGATGAAGGGATAAATTCTCAATATAGCAAAAAAAATCATTGAATAATGCGAGATTAAGGGATGATGCTGTGGGAAGTTGCACCTAAAATTTATCTAGTTATATTCAACCCCATTAATTAGAATTTTCAAGTGTTAAAAGGAGATGCAAACGTTTATAGACAACTGAAAAGTAGAAAATTCAAATTATTGTCCACTGCATTTAATTGATTGCCTTTCTTGCGGGGTCAATCAACGCCTAAGAAGCCACTACATCAAATTGTATTAATAAATCCCTCAGGCATACTTTATTATAACATTGGTATTACATAATTAATTTGTTTAAATATAGCGCAATATCACCTCAAATTTGCTATTAGCCACCATATTATATTAACACCTCAAAAAATTTTATTCACGCCGACAGCTATTATTAACAGTGGTCAAAAAAATAAAAAATTATGTGTTCATTTCAAATCACAAAATACAACATTTACTTGCACCCTAGCAAAACTTTGAATAAAAGTAAGATAATAATATATCTCATAGTACAATTGTAGCGCAAGTTAGAAACCCAAATATTCCAAAATATCATCAATAATCCCTGCTGTTTCAGTATCAACAGTCGTCGGTGAAGGGGATAGGGACGCCGGCTGAAAATCTGGCTTGCAATTTTCAGTAGAGGCCTACGGATCAACAAAATCATAAGACAATGTAACATGGAAAAGGAATGAAGTGTGAAGGGAGAAAACAACCTAATTCTCCAAAAAAATGTGTTATTTGGTGTTTTTATGGGATGCTAATATCCATAACTTTATGGGGTGCTAATATAAATGCTCTAAATATAAGCCTCCACAATAAAAGATTGTGGCACGTGTATCCATAAGTATAAGGTCTAGCCCTAAGCTTTGAAAATAACTGAAAACCAGTTATCAGCAGAGCAGAATTTCTCACATCAAAAAGTTACTTCTCAGGATCTAACTTATTACAATAACATCTGGAGGTGGCATAAAAGAAATATCATCCCCACATCAAAACAATACAACAGCTGAAGCAACCAAAAAGAAAAGAAATATTCATAAACATAATACCCCAAACCTTATTGAACAAAGTATAAAATGAATGGAAAGCCGCTAAGAACTCGGCACCATTTCTTTCTACTGGTAGCATTTCCTTCCTCCTCCCATCCATCTTATAATCTCATCAGCATATCACTTCTCCACATCTCCCCCTCATCACTTCGCTGCAGAGAGCTGCTGCTTCTGCTTCGCTCCGACGGCAAAGAACTCTGTGATGACTTCAAGGGGCATTCCCTTCGTCTCGGGAACCTTAAGGAAGACGAACACAAGTGAGATAACACAGACGACGGCGTAGATTCCGAAGACGCCGGCAAGGCCGATGCTGTTTAGCAGCACGGGTAGGGAGTATGTAACTATGATGTCGCCGATCCAAAAGACGAGGGCGCAAATAGCGATGCAGACACCGCGGACCCTGGTGGGGAAAATCTCAGCGCACAGAATGTTGGGGATCGGACCGAAGCCCATGACAAAGCAGCAGAAGTAGGCGATCACGCTGATTGTTGAAAGCACGGCGTGAAGCACCATTCCGAGTTCGATGAGGTTAGCTACAATCAGTATGAGGAGCGAAAATATCAGGATTGGGATGGTGGTCAGGAGAAGGGACCTGTATGAGAGGGACGAAAACAAAGGGTGTCATTTGTTAGATGCTAGATAAATGTGACCCATTTTCCCAATATTTTACATTGTCCATGTATTATTATAGCTAGAAAAGAAAATCTAATTAAATCTCTATGAAGACGTTTTATTCACATTTTATTAAGAAAATGTTTAAAATCTTTTTTAAAATTAAATCCCAATCACTTTCAGCCGACCGTTACCTCAAGACAAACTAGTTTCATGGAGGTGAGTTTTAGGCTACGTTTGACGCGGCTTATTGTAACTTATTTGTTCCGGTGAGATTGGACAAAAATGTCATTGATATAAAATGTATGTTTCGTATGACAAGTGTTACAAAAAAGAAACTAGTTTGAGACATAAGATTTTGATATGACAATGACATTTTTGACCAACCTCACTGGAGCAAATAAGCTGCGATAAGCCGTTCCAAACGCAGCCTTAGTTTTTTATATATAATAAAAATAAGGATAGCCCGGTGCACAAAGCATCCCTGCACGGCGAGGATCTGGGATAGGATCCCCACTACAAGAGTGAAATGTAGGCAAACCTTACCCTGCATTTTTGCAAGAGGCTGCTTCCAAGACTCGAACCTGTGACCTTCAAGGCCGCACGGCAACACCTCAACCGCCAAGGCTATTTTTTTAATCTCTATTTAAAATTCAAATATTACAAATTAAGTTTTGTTTGGCTTGTAGTGCGCTCGATTTTACAATAAAATTAACAATATTTTATAATCATTTTTGACAAAAGTTATAGTATAAACATCATCCCATTATTTTTATGGCATTCCTTTTTTACAATAATTAAAATATTAACAAAATGTAATTTTTACCCATTCTCCCATTAAGTATGCAATTACTTTACAATTTTTTTATAATTCTTTTTATAAAAGTAATATCTAACTATCATCCCACTAACATCACGTTGTTCTGTTTGTTATTAAAAGTAAAAATAAGATGAACAAAAGGTAACTTCTAAACCCTAATTAAAACTCACTTCTCACCTCTATCAACGTGAATTCAAGAAATACTTAATTCTCTTTCTGCCAAACAGTGAAACAGATTCTTAAACTCAGTAAGTGGGTTTTAATAACTTCCAATCACTTATCTCAAAGAATTTTATGTGCTCATCCTATAAAAGTGCTTTTAGTATGCTCCAAGAATAACATAAAAGTGCTTTGATGAAATATTCACAACAGTTAAAAAAAAAGGGCTAGAGAGGTGCAAGGTTTAAGATTGCAAATAAATTGCAGAAGATAGGAAAAGCAAAGTTGAACAGGAAAGATAATAAACCTTCTTCCAGAGATATCCATTAGCCTCATGGCAACACCAATAGAAGGAAGCATCAGCAAGGTAGTGAGAGAACTGATGAGGATAGATGATGAATCAGAGCCAAGTCCGAGGTTTTTCAGCAGCACTTCAACTCCTGCTTGTTTAAGAATCTGAGGGGTGTAATAGAGCACACCATTTATGCCAGAGAACTGCAGGGAAAAGACAATGTCAGCATGACACGATGGAAGACAACTTTCTCCGCAGCTATGCTAAAAAAAAACCTTATTCAACCACCACACAACTACAATATCTATGGAAAAACCCATTCATTAAACAGATTAGAGTTGCGGCGATACCACCCGTGGCTAATAGGTTTGGATTAACTTTTTTCTAACAATGATAATATTAAGGTTGCATCAGTAAACTAATTTGTCTTCTTCGTTTAAGGGCGCATCTGGCACCGTTGTAAGTGGGGACTCCCTCTTATAGCCACAGTGGAGCAAAGCCTGTTTGGGACGGTCGCGGTGGCCACCTCTCAGTAAGTCAGCAGGCAACCGTTGTTTTCATGTTGTTTCGGCGCTGCTCTAGTGGAAAAACTGGCACTGGATGGGCCGTGAATCCTAGTCCCTTCACTACAGTGAAGAAGCCGTGGAGAATTAGTAGCCAGTAAGATTCAAGCTCAGTTTGGTTTGAAAGAAAGTGAGAGATGAAATGAAACCAAACTATCTGAAAATTGGTTGTCAAAATACAACCTTTGTTATGAATTTTTCATTCAACGCAGCTCTAGTACAACAACAACCCTCAAGCTTTTATCCCACTATAATTAGGTCGGTTATATGGATCCTCTGTCGTCATTGTTCCCTACCTTTTGTCTTTTGTATATGGAAATATTAAATAATAGAGCTCGATAACATGCAAAGCTAATAAATGCAGCCAAAGTAAAATAACAGGTGGACAAATTATTATTCCATGAAACTCTTCAAGGTTTAACGCTTTTAGAAAAGTGAGATGTAGTTCAGCCAGAGGCGATTAGTTAATCAATCTTCCTTGAATAGTGTGACATGAAAACAACAATTCGAATTCTTCAATTTCTACAACCTACTCGAGAAGGTAACAGCACACAAAAAACTTTCATACATAAATGATCTTACAAATAAAAATACAAAAGTAGTCTTGTTCTTGATCCTGAGTGCATACTGTGCCCATTAAGAGAAAAAAAAGGAAGCACTCAAAGCCATTCTTGTATGGGAACATACAACACAAAAGAAAGCCTTATTGGTCTTGGTTTCACAAACCCTGTTCAGCTCCAAGGGATGGCCTAAGGAAGGATCTAGAAGATGGACGATGAATACACTTCCCCTCAGAAAGTCAAGAAACCTCCTCAACAGAAATCTAGAACTTCTCCCCTTAGACATCTACAAGCTTCCTTTAAAAAAAAAAAAATCTACAAGCTTCCTTTAAAAAAAAAAAAAATCTACAAGCTTCCTTTTTAAGAAACCTCCTCCTCAACCAAGCTTCCATCATGACCATTCGGCCTCCCCTTCTTAGAGCTTCAACCACTCACCCTGAAAGGGGGTGGATGGCCAAGCAGAGAGGGTACTCAAAATCAAGGGAATATTCACACCAGTAGGAAAATCCAAGGAAGAGAAAATGGAATGCCAAGAGAGTTAGGAATGGAGAAAGTGAGGAAAAGTGAGAAAAATGGATAAGAGATTCAGATAGAAAAAAAAATTGTAGAGAGCCCGCTCGTTGTAAACATTAGAGTAAAAGAGTCCGTGTAAGTATTTTCTATTTGAAATTTATCTTCCCAAGATCTTACATACATTATTCTCTTTTTTAAGCATGTTGTCATTTTATCCTTAACTCCACTCTAGAAGCCTACTCCCTTTGTTCGTACATCAAGCCTCTTGATCAAGTGATTGATAGAGAGAAATAAATAAATAACAGACACTTCCCTAAACAGTAAACCCCCATTTTATGGATTCCATTGAAGGGTATTTCTCTGGACATACAGGTAGTGACGACGATGCGGAGCATAGACGAGGACTTGCAGTGAAGGACGAGTTTTGGGCCCGTTCGGGACCAATTGGCGACTTTCCATATATGGCGGCCCGGATCGACGATCGGACTCCGCGGATGTGTCCGGATTGATGTCGCGAGTCAAAATCATATGCTACTTTATTACTTTTGGTTTATTTTAGTGTATTTTAAGTGGCTCCGCCTCCGGCCAATCATAGCTATTGAAGGTGGGATGCCCTAGTCTTTGTTTTCTTATAAATAGATGAGTAGCGGCTGGTTTTGAAGGCACTGCAGAATTTGGAGAAGAAATTCCCGAATTCCCGCGATTATCCCACGGTGCCGACTCTGTGGAACCCTAGGTGACGACTCCTAGGTGTGTATCTCCTTCCCCAAGGTTTTCCCTAACCCTAGGCTTCATTTTACCCTCCCAAACTCCCACCTGCAGCCCCCTACAGCCCCCAAAACCAACCACATTCTTCCTGTCTAGAGAAATCTTCTATTCATTTCTACCGTGCAAAAATGAAATTCACCGTGCATTTCTAAAGTTTTTTTCCTCAGACCCTGAAACTGCCGGTTTTCCCTGGTTCAGCCCCTCCAGCAGTTCCTCCTGCCGCCGCCCCTTTTTCTCCCAACAAACCCACCGTCACCAACCCCCCCCCCCCCTTACAACCACCACCTGCCGCTCCTCCTTTTAGGCGGCCTGTTTACAGCTGCTGTCCAGATCCCCTTGCCCCACCGCCACCCCGCCTTCATCCACAGCCCTAAGCCGCACCCCACCTTCCTTCCTCTTCGTGGAACCACCTCCAAACAGCCCTTGTATCCAGATCAGTCCAGATCTGGACGATTGCAACCCCGATCCGTCATTTCCCCCGCACCCTCCCCTCCTCCCCTACCCCGGATTCGCTCCGAAACATCGGATCCATCCTTCCCCGCCCGGATCTACCCATACATCGCCGGATCTACTCATTTTAGGTCCGTTTCCACCTCCCAACGCCGAGGACAACCACTTATGCTATCTCCACGCCGTCGGTTCCACATTAGACCGCCGTCGAATCGCATCTAACTCCAGAATCTTCAGTGTCTTGGTCAACCCACTATTTAGTGACAATTCGTTGTATTGGATTATTAATTTCAGCAAATTTATATTGGATTGGATCTTGTACTTGTTTTGAATATCTTGCATGATAGTTGTTTGTTAGATTATTATTGTGGTTTGCAGGATTTATTCGTCGCGCGCCCCTTGCTTTGGCCCTCCACGCGGAGGAAAGCCTAAGCTTGCCTCACTTAAATAAATTATTTTGCCTTGTCTTGAATTTTATCCGTGTGGGATGTCGTAATTTATTATTTAATTGTGATCTAACCGTCGAGCTTTTGCATAACATGTAGGGTTAGGTCACCGATCATCCGCCGCCTACAGATTCGCCCTGCGTCAATTGGTATCAAAGCGAGCCTCCAGATATGTCACCTCCCTTGATAGATTTTCAGGTTATTATTAGATTTTTTTCATAGAGTATATGTTGTGTCCGACGGAGAATCCATAATGATAATAAATTTTGTAAGTCACATGCGGATGTTCACTGGCAAGAGCATATACTTCATGAAGACGAGCAGGTAATGGTGAGAATTTGCGTTGTGATGTTCTGTGCGAGGCTTGCTAAAAACTTGAGCGTTAGGCGAATGGATCCTTATATAATCATGAGACGGATCGAAACAAATACCTATGATCTTGATACCCCTGCAAGTATATGCATCCATCTGATATTTAGTGTTGGAGATATGACGATGTACTACGAGCCTCCCGAGTATGTGGACCCAAGTAGTGGGAACTTCCAACCGCCCACACCTCCATTTCCGTTGCCTTGCCGCCTTCATAGGCCATATATGTTTGATGGCCACCACTACTCACCCACTTCTGACACCCACCCACCAAGGGACTCGTCTTCTTTGGTTCTACCTACGACGTCGTTGATCGCACCAGGATCCACCACTCGTGAGTTGAGCGTTGAGAGCATCACGAAGACCAGACTCCGCCAGTACATTCCTACTACAGACGTTGATAACACTTGAGTAATAGCTTGATCGATTCGTCCCTGGACTTCGACTTCAGTACGACCGTCTCCATTCACCGGAGATGACAACTTTTCAGTCGGGAGGAGTTGATTGGTGAGGACACTCTTCCATCGACGACACTAGGACGACCTCCGGTGGACCTCTTCGAGTCTTACCTGGCATTCATAGAGAGAATTTTGATCCAAATTCATTGGTAGATGAATTCTTTCAAGTCAGGGAGATTGATGTGGAGCATAGACGAGGGCCTGCAGTGGAGGACGAGTTGTAGGCATGTTCGGGGCCAATTGGCGACTTTCCATATATGGAGTTCCCGGATCGACGATCGGACTCCACGGATGTGTTCGGATTGATGTCGCGAGTCAAAATCATATGCTACTTTATTACTTTTGGTTTATTTTGGTGTATTTTTAGTGGTACGCCTCTGGCCAATCATAGCCGTTGAAGGTGAGATGTCCTAGTCTTTGTTTTCTTATAAATATATGACTAGGGGCTAGTTTGAAGGCATTGCAGAATTTGGAGAAGAGAATTCCCGAATTCCCGCGATCATCCCACGGTGACGACTCTGTGGAACCCTAGGTGACGAATCCTATGTGTATCGCCTTCCCCAAGGTTTTCCCTAACCCTAGGCTTCATTTTCCCCTCCCAAACTCCCTCCCGCAGCCCCCAAAACCAGCCACATTCTTCTTGTCCAAAGAAATCTTCTATTCATTTCTACTGTGCAAAAATGACTGTGCATTTCTAAAGTTTTTTTCCTGAGACCCTGAAGCCGTCGGTTTTCCCTGGTTCAGCCCCTCCAGTAGTTCCTCCTGCCGCCGCCCCTTTTTCTCCTAGCAAACCCACAGTCACCACCACCACCCCCCTTCTGCTGCCACCCTTTTTCTCCCCACATCCCCCAAAACAAGCCACATTCTTCCTGTCTAGAGAAATCTTCTATTCATTTCTACAGTGCAAAAATGAAATTCACTGTGCATTTCTAAAGTTTTTTTCCTCAGACTCTGAAGCCGTCGGTTTTCCCTAGTTCAGCCCCTCCAACAGTTCCTCCTGCCGCCGCCCCTTTTTCTCCTGACAAACCCACCGTCACCAGCCCCCCCTCTTACGGCCACCCGCCGCTCCTTTCTGGCGGCCTGTTTACAGCCGCTGCCCAGATCCCCTTACCCCACCGCCACCCTGCCTTCATCCAAAACCCTAAGTCGCACTCCACATTCCTTCCTCTTCGTGGAACCACCTCCAAACAGCCCTTATATCCAGATCAGAGATCAGTCCATATATGGACGATTACAGCCCCGATCTGTCATTTCCCCGCACCCTCCCCTCCTCCCGTAGCCCGAATCCCCTCCTAAACATCGGATCCATCCTTCCCCACCCGGATCTACCCATACATCGCTGGATCTACTCATTTTCGGTCTGTTTCCACCTCCCACCGCCGAGGACAGCCACTTACGCTATCTCCACGTCGCCGGTTCCACATTAGATCGTCGTCGAATTGCATCCGACTTCGGAATCTTCAGTGTCATGGTCAACCTACTATTTGATGAGATTTCGTTGTATCGGTATATTATTTTCAACATATTTATATTGAATTGAACTTGCACTTGTTTTGAATATCTTGCATGGTAGTTGTTTGTTAGATTATTATTGTGGCTTACATGATTTATTCGCCGCACGCTCTTGCTTTGACCCTCCACGCGGAGGAAAGCCTAAGATTGTCTCACTTAAATAAATTATTGTCTTATCTTGAATTTATCTGTATGGGGTGTCGTAATTTTTCATCTAATTGTGATTTAACCGTCGTACTTTTGCATAGCATGTAAGGTTAGGTCACTAATCATCCGCCGCCTATAGATTCGCCCTGCGTCAGACGGATCAAGCGGTATTCCAAGGGTTGTCATGATCCTTGTTTTTATAGAATTAATGAAGAGCAGCTACAAACTCAAAGAGAAAGGAGTATTTTCTCTCCTTTGGGACTTTCAGAGGAAAATTAAAAAAAAGGAGATTATCATGTCAAGAGAATAACAATAAAAGAATCAAATGAAACTCAAGTTTTTGCAGCAACATTATTGGATATGTTATGCCATTGATCTTCAAGGAAGAGGGACCAAACAAAGAGTACTGTCGTCCTTGAGTCAGAAATACACCTCTCTAGCAAATGGAAATGAGATGGCATTTGAAGAGGAAGATAACTGTGTTCAAGAATATGAGCCTAGGAGGAGTTCCTTAGTGTCTACACCCAAAGAGAAGGTTGGATGAACATTCAAGGTGGAGGCTATAATGAACTTCCCCAACAATGATGGTTTATTGATGCCAATAAGTTGCACCTATTGATGCCAATAAGTTGCACCTATTGATGCCAATAAGTTGCACCTATTGATGCCAATAAGTTGCACCTATTGATGCCAATAAGTTGCACCTATTGATGCCAATAAGTTGCACCTATTGATGCAATTAAGTTGCACCTATTGATGCCAATAAGTTGCACCTATTGATGCCAATAAGTTGCACCTATTGATGCCAATAAGGTGCACCTATTGATGCCAATAAGTTGCACCTATTGATGCCAATAAGTTGCACCTATTGATGCCAATAAGTTGCACCTATTGATGCCAATAAGTTGCACCTATTGATGCCAATAAGTTGCACCTATTGATGCCAATAAGTTGGGTGCACGGCGGATAAATTGGCGAATATTTTAACCTCTATGGCTACACTTCTAGAAAAAATAATCTCCATCTCTTAAAGTTGATAGCAAAAATGCAGAGTACGGTTTGCCAACATTTCACCCTTGTGATGGGACCCTTCCCCGGACCCTCGCTGCGGGAGGATGCTTTGTGCACTGGGCTGCCCTTTTATTTCTTAAAGTTGACAAGCCATGCACTAGGGTGGTGAATTGCACATTTTTACAACAGGCCAGACCCACCTGAGGCCAATTCAAGAAGAAAACCCAACGAGTTCTAACAATGGGTTACAGAGATGGAGGAACCGGTACAGATTTTCGCCAAAAACAAAAGACATTCGGTGCAAATATATATAACATAGGTGCAAAGAGAGATAATCCAACAGGAAATATTACTAGAAGAAGTGTTGTTCGGATGGAATCTCACATCAAGTCTGCGCCTACAAATAAGCAATGAACTTTGCATTTTCTCATTCATAGTATCAGGGAAGTTAGGGGCCTTGCTTTGGCTATTGATAGAAAAAAAATGAAGGAGAGAAGCACTCTAAGTCAAAAGAAAGCTTCAATAAGACGATGAAGAGACACACTTCACAAAGCAATATAACCATAGCAACATTCTTGATCACACACAAAAAATGCTAGAAACCATCTGAAGCTCCTTGAAGTTTAACAAAGACAACATGATGAAAAGAGAGATATTTGAGCAGATCAGTTAGCCAAACCTTGGAGCTCTTAACTATACCGGACTCAAATTTTTCCTTGATGGAAAATACAAGGAGCAAAACACAAAAGTTTAAATACTGGCACAAACCATCATTAGGAAGTTTTAACACGTTATAAATTCAGACCAAGAAAGAAGCAATTACCACCATGAGAGTCAGAGTAACCTGGTTTCCAAGAGCCTATTGGAAAGACCCCTGCTAAATTCTCACCCTTTATGCCCTCAAATGACTTAATAATGAAATTGACAGGAGATCAACACCAAAGCAAAACATACAAATGCAAAAATTAAAAAAACATTTAGTAAAAGCAACTACAAAAGCTCCTACAAATAATTGATCAATCAATCTACCGATCGAGATTAGGTTTAATCTTCCTCTTGTATGTGGTGCCCTATAATACGTTTGCAACCCTATACACCAGAGCTAGATATTTTTTGAATCCCCTTTTCTATTACTTTAATCGAGATGCCTTAGAGGGAAACTCAGTTTATGGGTGGAAATTTTCATTGTTTGTTGAGAATGTATGAAGTTGACCCTCCTGTGAAAGATCGATTATTGTCAAGCTTGATGTCCATCAAATTTGTTGTAATATTAGGAATTGATTGTAGGCTATATATAGCCAAGTTATGTTGCAACTTGGTATCAGAGCCAATGGGGAGAAAAAACCGCGTCCCGTGCTTCCCGACTGCTCGAACGACGATCGACGCTAGCACCCGCCTCTTCTGCCGCTGCATCTAGAGGCTACCGCTGCCTCTGGCTGCGGCTAGACTGATCGTGGTCTTTCGCCCTGCCTGGAGCTCGCTATGTTTTCCGTAAGCAAACGACGATCGATGCCAACGCTCAACTCTTTCGCCGCCGCATCTAGCGGCTACCGCCGCCGCATCTAGCGGCTACTGCCGCCTCTGGCTGTGGCTAGACCGACTGTGGTCTTCGGCGTTGCACGCCACTCGGTTGTGCCCTAGCGGGTCTTCACCGCACCACAGCGGGTGCGCTGCACGCCGCTCGACTGTGCCCTAGCAGGTCTTCATCGCACCGCAGCGGGTCTTCAACATTGCCGGACCGCACGACCGCACCCTAGCAGATCTCAGGATGCGGTGATCGGATCTAAGGAAGGAGGTGGTATTGCTTGATACAGGATGTGGTGATCGGTGAGGAAGTTGATCCATGACGCCGAAGGAAGGTACGATAGAGGATGTCTTCAAGATGTTGGGTCCGAATGAGTTGGCCACATTGTTGAGGGTGTTGGGTTCATCGCAAAGGCCGGCGAAGTTGGAACTTCCACCGATTGATTTGAAACTTGATGGACCGACGACCTACCTGAGTTGGTCACGCCGCATGAAGAAAATCCTTGCAGCGAAACAAGTTGGGGGCTTCCTAACAGGGGCGTTGAAGAAACCAAAGAACTCGGCTGGAGATGAGTGGGAGTAGGCCCATATGACGATGTTTATGTGGCTTCTTAACTCGGTTGTCTCATCGATTGCCGTCACGGTAGATGGCCTCGAGACGATCTTGGAGGTTTGGAACAAGCTGAAGAATACATATGATGGCGTGGGGAACACTCTGCGGGTCTTCTAGGTGAAGGGAGAAACTGATGACAATGCTCAGGGAGAGAAAACAGTGCAGGAGTACGCCTTCGAATTGGAACGCCTATGGGTGGATTACGATCAAGGCTCTGGCGGGATGTGTTGCAGCGATTCACAGTGTCGCACCTCCAGGATCATCGTGGAGGAGAGGACGATGAAGTTCCAGAAGGGATTAGATGATAAGTTTGATCAACGGAGAGCCCTGCTTCTTTCACGTATGACGATCCCTACCCTTACCAAGGTCATCTCTGTTATGATTCAGGAGACACGTCTCAAACTTCAGGCAGGAACAGGAGGGTCCACTATTGTGAAATCAGCACTAGCGCTTGCTTCCCCTGGTGTCACAGTACAGATGGAAGAAACCCGACAGTGCTACAACTATGGGGAGGTGGGCCATCTGAGGCAAGCCGCCCAAGGAGAGAGATTCGGGTGGACCGCGACGTGGTCGTGGACGTGGTCGAGGAGGCTATCGAGCCAATTTGGGCATGACTGACAGTGCGGAGGAAGTCGGCCTTATCTACAAAGAGGAGGAGCGGACCCTACTGAGTATGATGGAGGCCATTAAGAGGAAACAGACGGCCGAGGGGAGCAGGGATGGAGTTGGGGGGGGGGGTCACTATGTATGCTCACCCAACTGATGGATCCCTTGCTCTTGCATCCATATCTTCCTCTAGGGTTTCAGTTGGATCATTGACTCAGGTGTTTCACGTCACGTGACAGAAAATGCAGGTGAGTTCTCCTACACTCGCCTTACTATTGCAGATAGCATCCAAACGGCGGACGGTACATTCCAACCAGTGGTCGATAAGGGTACTGTTAATTGTTCAGATTCAGTAAAACTATCCAATATTTTGCATGCTCCTTCCTTTCTAGTTAATCTCTTATCAATTACTTTCATGATCATTCAATTAAGATGTGTTGTTTCTTTTGATATTCCCAAGATGACTTTTCAGGAGAAAGGGACGATGCGGATACTTGGAACTGGGACTTGGCATGACGAGCTATGGTATCTGGATCGGGAAGGATTGGATGTGGCTCTTGTATCTGTGGTTGAGAAGACGAAAGTTAGAGAACAAAAGATGAGTGCAGAGGATATGTTGATACTCCATCACAGGCGGTTCGGGCACCATTCTTTTAGCACTATAGCTAGATTATTTCCTGCTATTTTTGAAAAAACAAATAAAATAAAATTGGTGCGTGATGTTTGTGATTTAGGCAAGTTTACTAGGAGTTCGTATGTTAGTACAGGTCAGAGAAGCTCTTCTGTTTTTGATGTAGTTCATTCTGATGTATGAGGATCTTGTGTTGTAAGTTTTTTGAATGGTTATAAGTACTTTGTAACCTTCGTTGATTGTGCATCTCGTGTTACTTTGTTATATTTGATGAAAAATAAGAGTGATATACTTACCTGCTTCCGAGATTTCCATAAGCTTGTTCGAACACAATACACTATGGTGATTAAGGTACTAAGATCGGATAATGAGATAAAATACACTAATAAGATAATGGAAGAATACTTATCAGCCCATGGGATATTGCACCAAACCACCTGTGCATACACACCGACACAGAACGGAGCGGAGAAAAGGAAGAACAGACACCTTCTGGAGGTGGCAAGGAGTATGATGCTCAACATGAAGGTTCCTCAAAGTCTGTGGGGATATGCAGTGATGACAACGACACAACTGATCAACAGGATGTCATCACAGGTTCTGGGGTGAAAGTTTTCGTGTCAGCAGTTGCAGGGACATAATGAGGGGATCCTTCCCTTAAAGGTATTTGAGCGTGTGTGCTTCGTGAAGGACAACAGGTCGGGTGTTGGTAAGCTTGATGCGAGGGCAGTCAAGCGTATCTTTGTGGGCTACTCTCGTACTCAGAAGGGGTACGTGTGTTGGAGTCCAGTGGAGAAAAGATGTTTTGTAAGCATAAATGTTCACTTTAGAGAGCTAGAGCAGTACTACAGACAAGAGGGAGCCCTACCCACATTAGAATCATCCGATACTGAAAATATGAGGCTAGAGAGGGAAAGATTGGTGACATATCTGAGAGTATGATAGGGAGGATCTGTGGAGGAGAAGGAGAGTGATGAGGAGTAGGAGGAGATTGAGAAGGGGAGGCGAGATGTTAGACCTACGGCTCAGGGGGAGCTGCTTACATACAGTAGGAGGAGGAAGTTGTCAGCAGTACCAGATCTAGTGCCTTTGCCCAGCCTAGCTCCTAGTCCCTTGGATACGTCGCTCCTTACTCCTGGAACACCTACATCACCACAGGCCTCAGGTGATATCATTTCCCCTACTTCTCCTCTTAAGTTACGAAAGACTACTCGTAATATTGCGGGAAATCCTGCTGATAGATACGGTTGGGACCTTGCGTCCTTTGTCTCTTACGATCATATCTTCTCTACTCACGGAGCATTCTTGCATCGTTAGATAATATTATTGTACCTAACAATTGACAGGTTGTCAAAGATGATCCGAACTGGAAGACAACGATGAATGAGGAGATGAGGGCTCTTGAGAAGAACAAGACTTGGGAGCTGGCACAACTACCAAAGGATAAGAAGGTCATCTGGTGCAAATGAGTGTTCACTGTGAAGCAGAACCCAGATGGACAGATCGAGCGCTACAAGGTTCGATTGGTTGCCAAGGGGTACAACCAGACCTATGACATCGACTACGACGAGACATTTACACTTGTTGCGAAGATGAGCACCGTTAGGACTGATCAGCCTGACGGTGAATAGTGGATGGATGTTGCACTAACTAGATGTAAAGAATGCATTTCTTCGCGGCTTACTGTGAAGCAGAACCCAGATGGACAGATCGAGCGCTACAAGGCTCGATTGGTTGCCAAGGGGTACAGCCAGACCTATGACATCGACTACGACGAGACATTTGCACTTGTTGCGAAGATGAGCACCATTAAGACTGATCAGCCTGGCGGTGAATAGTGGATGGATGTTGCACTAACTAGATGTAAAGAATGCATTTCTTCGCGGAGATCTAGTAGAGGAGGTGTACATGGAGATACCAGCAGGGTTTGGCACGGCCAAGACAAAAGGCCGAGTCTGCAGGTTGAAGAAGTCCCTCTATGGGCTGAAGTAGTCACCTCGCACGTGCTTCGACAGGTTCAGGAAAGTGATGATTGGGACGGGATATCGCCAGATAAAAGCGGATCACACAGTATTTTTCAGGCAGAATGAAGGTCACATCACCATACTTGTGATATATGTGGACGACATGATCATCACGGATTCATGGGGGATGATGAGAAGGAGATTGGTCGCCTCAAGGAAGCTCTGGGAAAGGAATTTGAGGTAAAGGATCTAAGCCTTCTTAGGTATTTCCTTGAAATTGAGATTGCTTATGAGGCAAAAGGGATAATCCTTTCCCAAAAGAAATATGTTTTGGATCTCCTCATAGAAACGAGGATGTTGGGGTGCAAGCCTGCTACGACACCAATCGATCAGAAGGGCAAACTGGGTGTAGAGGCTGGGGAACCAGCAGATCATAAGATGTATCAAAGGCTAGTTGGGAAGTTGACTTGAGTCACACTCTCCCAGACATCTCCTTCCATGTGAGTGTGGTGAGTCACTACATGCATGACCCAAGGAAGGGCCATATGGATGCAGTGTACCGGATTTTGCGGTACTTGAAAAATGCTCCTGGAAAGGGGTTGACCTTCAAAAGGGACGGGCACATGAAGATTGAGGGCTATTGCGACTTTGACTGGGCAAGCTGTGCGGATGACAAGAGATCCACTTCAGGCTATTGCATATTTGTGGGAGGCAACCTAGTCTCCTGGAGGAGTAAGAAACAGTCAGTAGTGGCTAGATTAATGGCAAAGATAGAATATAGAGCAATGACATTAGGGATTGCAGAGCTCCTGTGGCTGAAAGGGATGCTTGTGGAGTTGAAGTTGGATCAAGAAAATATGATGAAGTTGTGGTGTGACAGTCAGTCAGTCATCAGTATTGCAAATAATTCAGTCCAACACGATCGAACCAAGCATATAGAAATCAATAGGTTTTTCATAAAGGAGAAGCTTGACAGTGAGCTACTGGAGTTAAGTCACGTCTCGACCAAGGTTCAGGTTGCAGATTGCTTGACCAAGAGACTCAATTCAGAGGATATAATCCAGGGTTGTAACAAGATGAGTTTAGTGAATATCTTTCGCCAATCTTGATGAGTGTTGTAATATTAAGAGTTGATTGTAGGCTATATATAGCCAAGTTATGTTGCCCTAATAATATATGCTTTATTCGCAACTAAATTCGACAAGAATTATTTGGAAAAAAAATGATAAAGAGGTTAAATGTTCAATTCTTCTTTCAATCCAGGTACGTTTATGTTATCTTTATATATATAAAAAATTACTTGATTATCTAATATTGTGATTTTTAATCAGAATGAGATTCCCAATTTGAGTATTATAATAGTGAGAATATTGAACTTGACCATTTAGTCCCTCTAGTTATGAAAGAAACTAGAAAACTTTCCATATGATAATAGATTTAAAAAATTATGAATTTTAATTCATAAAAAAATATTATTATGCACACTAACTTCGTTATATTTAAGACAATTTTGTGGATATACTCAAAAAAGGAATAAAAAGGATCTATTCTTTTATCAAATTCAATGATATTGACTTCTATTTGGATAAACTCCCAAGATCCTTTTATTGCAAAAAGTGTAGATGAATGAAATGTTAACTGAATTGAATATGGGTGCAATTGATGGTAATGAGAAGTATGATGGTGAAGTATTTCTTATTGATGAGTTTATTATGGGTCCATTTATAATCACGATCGAAATCCCCTATATTTTTTTTCTTTTAACCTTGTATAACCCGCACATTGTAACAATGTGTATTTTTTATTCCTTATCATTTCATGTATTATTAGTGTGTCCGCCTTCATATATAGAGGGGACAAGTTCTTTTATCAAATTAATCATCGATTTTGTTCTCTCCAACATGATATCAGAGCGAATCCTGGTGACCTAGCCGCTCCTCTCTCGAGCCCGTTCTTCCGCCTCCCGACTCCAGCGTAGGGTTTCCCGCGAGTTGATCTTCTGGTTTCCGCGACACTTCCACGCCGAGCCTTCCGTGACACTTCCAGCGTTGCCTTCCCGCGCCTCTTCCAGTTTCTGCGACTCTTCCAGCGCCACTTCCCGCAATTCCTCCTAGGGTTTCCCGCGCCGCTTCTCAGCAGTCGTCCGTTTTCTAGCGCTAGTTCTTCTCCGGCCTCCTAGGGCTTGTAACCCTTCTTCTTTCGGCGCCGGATATGTGATGAGTCCAGTTCTCCTTTCCAGCGCCGCCTCCTTGGGTTTGTTTCCCTGTTATCAGATGGAGTTGATTTCTATTCCTCCTCCCACCTTCGTCTTTGATTGTTGCTTGGCATAATCGGTCGTTTCTTGTTGCATTGCGTGGCGTGTGGTCTCCATATTTCTATTCTTGAGCTACTATGTCTTCGCTCAGTGACTTTACCTCCACTCCAGTTCCTCCTCTTGCAAGTTCTCTGTGTAGGAGTCATGATCACAATAGTCCACAAATTACAACTATCCGATTAGATGATTCGAATTATCTTTCCTGGTAACGCTCTATCACACTTGCTCTTTGGCCTCAATGGGATTCCAAAAAGTCCTTAGTCATGTCTTGGCTAACAAATTCAATGCAGGAGTCCATCGCTTGCCACTACTTATTTCTAGATATGTCCGTTGATATTTGGCGACGTGCAGAGATTACTTATTCTTGAAAGGAAAATGCTGCCCAGATCTTCCAGTTGAGACGGAAGATTTCATTACTCCGCCAGGGCGATCGCCCCCCCCCCCCCCCCCGCTTACTATTTGGAGTTCACTCAGTTGTATCAGGAATACAATCATTTTGATTCCCTCACCTTTGTTAGCCCTGTTGATGAGCTTATGGTCTGTGCTCGGGAGGATCGCAGCCGGACCTTTGAGTTTCTTCATGGTCTTCATCGGGACTTGGATCAGATTAGTGTTCAGATTTTGGGACGTCTGTCGTTACCGTCCCTTCCGGAGATTTATAGCATTGTCCAACAGGAGTTTGATCGTCGTCAGTCTCTTCTTCCCGATCCTGCTCCTGAGAGTTCTGCTCTAGCTGCTGTTACTCCTTTGTTGCTGGTGGCTCGTCCTGCCCGTGATTCTAAGATGAAGGGTACTGATAAAGACCACCGCCTCTGTGATTATTGTGGGAAGATCCGTCATACTAGAAACACCTACTTTCAACTACATGATTTTCCTCCATCGAAGGGTGGTGCTTCTCCTCGTGGCTTTGGCCGCTCCACTGGTCGCACACCTCCTCGTTCGGCCCATCTCATTGATGTTTGTTGTGGATACTTCTTCTGCTCTGCATGGTGCTAATTCTGCTGTCCTTCCTGGTGTTTTCTCGGCTGATGAAGTCCTTGCTTTTCGTCGTATGATGCAAGGTATTTCCACAGAGTCTTCTGCATTGTCTTCGTATACCCACACTGGGACCCCAAGTGCTCACTCTGCTGCTTCTCACTCTTCCACTCATTGGATCATCGACTCTGGAGCCACCGACCATATGACTGGCTTCGCCTCAAGTTTTATCTCCTATACTCCTCTCTCTGGTCGTGATAAGGTGAGCATTGCTGATGGTTCCCTTTCCTCTATTGCTGGGAAGGGTTCCATCTCCTGTTCTTCTCTCACCTTATTGTCAGTTTTGCATGTTCCAAATTTCACACGAAATTTGTTATTTATTAGCCATTTGACAAATTCCATGAACTGCTCAATAACCTTTCACCCTTCCTCTTGTGTTTTTAAGGACCTGAAGACGAGGACGGTGATTGGCTCTGGTAGTTTGGTAGATGGTCTGTACGTGCTCAACTCCAGCCTAGTGGCACCTTCTTCGGTCCTTCACTCCAGCACATTCGACCTTTATTCCTGGCATTGTCGCCTAGGACTCTCATCTATCCTTGTTATGAAGCTTTTGTTACCTGCTATGTCTGCTTCTGTTTTTACTTCCTTTGTTTGTGATGTCTGTGTTGTTAATAAACATTATCGTACTACATTTAATCATGTTTCATTGCCAAGTTCAGTTCCTTTTAAGGTGATTCACTTTGATGTTTGGGGACCTTATCCCGTCTCTTCTATTTCTGACTGTGCTTAGTTTGTCACTTTTATTTACTGTTTTTCTCACACTACCTAGTTATATTTACTGCGCCAAAAAGTGATATTTTCACCACCTTCAAAACGTTTTATAATATGATCTCCACCCAGTTTAATGTTAAAATTTAGATTCTTCGCAGTGATAATGGTTGTGAATATCTAGATTCACACTTTACTGAGTATCTGGCTGATCATGACACTATACATCAAACCACTTGTGTTTATTCCGCTGCTCAAAATGGGGTTGCAGAGCGTAAGAACTGTCACCTTTTGGAAGTGGCTCGTTGTCTCTTAGCCACAATGCATCTTCCCAAGTATTACTGGGGTGATGCTGTCCTTACGGCCTCGTATCTTATTAATCGCATGCCCTCTCGTATTCTTGGGAATGACACTCCCCTCGGGACTCTACGGGTTCCTCCCTCCCAACTATCTTTTAAGGCGTTTGGTTGTGTCTGTTTTGTTCACATCCATCACCCTTCTCCCACCAAGCTTGATCCTGCGCTCTTCGGTGTGTGTTTATTGGTTACTCTCCCACTCAAAAAGGGTACAAATTTTTTAATCCTCCTACTAAGAGGGTTTTCGTTACCATGGATGTCACGTTTCGTGAAACTGAGGCATATTATCCTGCCCCGGGTGACTCTCCTTCTTTGCCCTCTTCATCCTTGCCCTCATCGTTGGTCCCTCTGCCCATTCCTCCTTCGTATCCCTCACTTCAGAGGGAGAATTTACCATTGGAAGTGAGTGATATTCCTGTTATTTCTCCTACTTTGCAAGTGTACACTCAGCGGAGAAAGAGGCCCACAGACACACTTGACCTACAACCAGATCAGTCATTAGACCCGGACTCAGGCCTTCCGAGCTTTCGATTTCACTCCGTAAAGGTATAAATCCTGCACTCGATTTCCCTCCGCAAAGGTATCAATCATGCATTCAACACCCTCTTTTTAATTATGTTTCTTATGACTCATTATTTACCTCCTATTTGACATTTGTGTCTTCCCTTGTGTCTATATCCATACCAACATCCTGGCAGAGTGCTCTGGAGATTCCCATGTAGAGAGAAGCGATGTTTGAGGAAATGGCTGCGCTTGAAAAGAACGACACATGAGATTTGGTGCTTCTTGCCCCTGGGATGAAAACGGTTGGATGCAAATGAGTGTTCACAGTCAAACAAGACTATCAGGGTCTTTCTATCATGTGCTGCTTGTAAAGGGTGGGATCTTTGGCAACTTGATGTAAAAAACGTCTTCCTCGTGCTACACCAAAAATAGGGCCGTACCGTACCGGGTACGTTTCCGGTACGGATACGCGTACCAGACGGGCCGGTTCTACTGCTGGACTTCTTCTTCTTCTAACTGTTGGACTTCTTCTAACTGTTGGACTTCTTCTTCTTCTAACTGCTGGACTTCTTCTTCTTCTAACTGCTGGACTTCTTCATCTTCTTCTAACTGCTGGACTTCTTCTTCTGCTGCTTCTGCTTTTGCTTCTGCTTCTCCTTCTGCTCCTCCTTCTGCTCCTCCTTCTGCTCCTCCTTTTGCTCCTCCTTCCTCTTCTCCTTCCTCTTCTGCTTCTTCTTCTTCTTCTTCTTCTGCTTCTGCTTCTCCTTCTGCTTCTCCTTCTCCTTCTCCTTCTCCTTCCTCTTCTCCTTCCTCTTCTCCTTCCTCGTCTCCTTCCTCGTCTCCTGCCTCGTCTCCTGCCTCGTCTCCTGCCTCGTCTCCTGCCTCGTCTTCTTCTTCTCCTTCATCTTCTCCTGCCTCATCTCCTGCCTCTTCTCCTGCCTCTTCTTCTTCTTTTACTAATGTTAATGTTAATTGCTGTTACTAATCTTCTTCTTTTACTAGTATTAATGTTAATTGTGTTACTAATGTCTTCTTTTTTTCTAGTGTTAATGTTAATTGTTGTTACTAATGTCTTCTTCTTTTACTACTGTTAATGTTAATTGTTGTTACTAATGTTAATTTTAATTTCTTCTTTTGCTGTTATTAATGTTAATTTCTTCATTACTTATGTTAATTAGTTCTTCATTAGTTCAGTTCATTAGTTATGTTAATTAGTTCTTCATTAGTTCTGTTCATTAGTTCTGTTAAATAGTTCTGTTAATTAGTTCAGTTCATTAGTTCTGTTAATTAGTTCAGTTCATTAGTTCAATTCATTACTTCAATTCATTAGGTCTGTTAATTAGTTCAATTCAATAGTTCAGCTTCAATTTTTTTTCATCTTTTTCTTATTACAACAATTATGTCTCAATCACAATCTCCTATTAGTGTCACTGGTTCAACTTCTACCTCAGCAACAAGTAGATTTATTTCTGATGATGCAAGTAGGGATGATTATGCGCCACTTTGGGATTATGTATCTCTTATCCATAGTAAAGAAGTTGGTGGCGGAAACAGAAAATGGAAATGCAATTTTTGTGAGATAGATTTCAGTGGTTCGTATTCTAGAGTAAAGAGTCACTTGCTAAAAATATCCGGGAATGGTATTAGGGTATGTCCAAAAGTAACTCAAGAGTATTTAAAGGAGCTTCAAAAATGATTGCTACATCAGAAGAAAAATGCAAACCGTCTCCCAAGGTATTATCGTTTCATAATGCAAGTCAAACTTCTCAAATAGTTGGGGAAACGAAAAAAAGAAGAGGGGGACCTATTGATATGGCTTTTTAAAATAAATCTAGAGATGAGTTAAGGAGTGATATAGCCAGGATGTTCTATTCTGGTGGTTTGTCATTTCATCTAGCTAGAAATCCATATTATGTTAGTTCATATACATCTGCAGCTAACCATGGATTTGTTCCTCCTGGATATAATGCTCTCAGAACAAGGCTATTGCAGAAAGAAAAATCAAATATCACTAGAATGCTTCAGTCAATTAAAGATACTTGGCCCCTAAAGGGAATCAGCTTAGTCAGTGATGGTTGGACAGATGCTAAAAGAAGACCTTTGATTAATTTTATGGCGGCCTCCGAGGATGGTCCTATTTTTTTAAAGGCAGTTGATGCATCAGGTGAGTATAAGGATAAACATTATATTGCAAATTTGATGATTGAAGTTATTAATGAAATTGATGCCAAAAATGTTATACAAGTTATCAATGATAATGCACCAGTGTGTAAGCCAGCAGGAGCAATTGTGGAGGTACGATTCCCATATATTTTTTGGACACCTTGTATTGTGCACACTTTAAATCTAGCAATAAAAAATATTTGCGCAGCCAATAATACTGATCGTTGTGCAACAGTTAGAGAACAATGCGGATGGATAACTCAAGTGGCTAATAATGCTCAATCAATAAGGACTTTCATAATGAATCATCAATACAGGTTGAACATGTATAACTCTTTTGTTTCACTGAAGCTACTTGCAGTTGATGAGACACAATTTGCTTCCACTATAGTGATGTTGAAGAGGTTTAAACTTGTGAAGATTGACTTGCTTAATATGGTTGGATGTCCTAAATGGACTATGTATAGAGCAAATGATGTTGAGCAAGCTCTAGAGGTTAAAAACATCATCTATAGTGACAAATTGTGGGATGATGTGGACAAGATCCTTGATATAACAAGACTCATATATGATATGTTTAGGGTTTGTGATACAGACAAACCTAATCTTCATCTGATATATGACATGTGAGATTCAATGATAGAAAATGTGAAGCTTGAAATATATAAACACGAGAAGTTGACGAACTTGGAAGCTCATTGCTCTCTTTATGAGGCAATTTATGATGTCCACGTTGATCGATGGACCAAGAGTTGCACACCACTACATTGCATGGCTCATTCTCTTAATCCAAGGTATTTTTTTTTCTTATTTGATACTAAACATTTACTATGATTTATTTATTTACTATATATTTTTATTTGTAGGTATTACAGTCGAGAATGGCTTGAAGGAGGGCCAAATAGAGTTGCTCCAAATACAGATGAGGAGATTTCTTTGGAGAGGAATAAATGCTTAAGAAGATATTTTCCTGATGTGGTGGAGAGGAATATAGTAATCAATGAGTTCTCTAGGTTCACGGGATTTAGTCAAGCTTTCAGTGAGCCAGATAGTTTCGAGAGTAGAGCTTCATTATTGCCTAAAGATTGGTGGAGTTACTATGGAACTTCGGCACCTAAATTACAAAAAATTGCTTTGAAGTTGTTAGGTCAACCTTCTTCATCATCCTGCTGCGAGAGAAATTGGAGCACATACTCATTCATTCACTCATTGAGAAGAAACAAAATTCTACCACAACGAGCTGAAGATTTAGTGTTAATCTACGCTTATTATCGAGGAGAAACGAAATCTACAGTCAGGGAAGGAGTAGAATGTGGGATATAGGAGGAGATGCATGGGCAAATCATTTTGATGGAGTTGGCATGCTTACGGTTGCCAACTTGTTTTTAGATGAGCCAGAAATTGAAGATGCCTTGATCTCCAACAATATGGAGGAAGATGAAGAAAATGAGTGATGAACATCATTTTATTTGAAATAATTATGAATAGCTTATGTCTAAGTACTTCATGTTATATTGCATTAGTTATGAACTTGTACTTCAATTGATTATTTAAGGTTCATGTTTTATTGTTTTGAGAATTTATAATTGTATTTGTGATATATGCATATATATTTATTAAATTTAATACAACGTATCCCGCCGTACTCGTATCCTTGATTTTAAAATTTTTTTGTACCGCCGTACCGGATACGTATCGTACCCGGTACCCGTACCCATACCGGTGTTTCCTAGTTTATGTCTCTCCCACCAAGCCTTATTCCTAAGAGTTTAGTGGGACACGTCTGCAAGTTAAAGAAAGCTCTATATGAACTGAAACAGTCTCCAAGAGCTTAGTTTGAGAGATTTCACAAAGTCATGTTGTCTTTTGGGTATCACCAGGGCAATGCCGATCATACTCTATTCATCAAGCTTAGGACCGGTAAACTTACAGCTCTCATTATTTATGTTGATGACCACGCTATCACGGGCGATGATGTGGAAGAAATCAAACTTCTAAAACTAAAGTTGGCTTCTGAGTTTGAGGTCAATGACCTGGGTGCTCTCAAATATTTATTGGGCATTGAAGTGGCAAGGTCCAAGCATGAGATCTTTATCTCTCACAGAAAATACACGCTGGATCTTCTTGAGAAGACTGGAATGATTGGCTACCTACCAGTGGATACTCCTATTGAAGTGAACCACAGAATGGGTCGTGACGATGGAGAGGAGGTTGAAGACATGTCTGAATCTCAGAGGCTCATAGGGAGACTAATCTACCTGGCTCATACCCTTCCAAATATTGCTTATGTTGTGAGCGTTATCAGTCAATTTATGCACGCTCCGAAAACTCGTCATGCTGATGCTGCCAACGGGATCCTCAGATATCTCAAGTCCTCACCTGGGAGGGTTTTATTTTCCTCCAGTCCTACTCTAAACATTAAAGTGTACATTGATGCTGATTGGGTCGGGTCTGTCGATGATCGACGATCTACCTCGGGGTATTGTTCTATGGTTGGTGAAAATCTTGTTACCTGGAGAAGTAAAAAACATGTTGTGACAAGATCAAGCGCTGAAGCGGAGTTTCGGGCTATGGCCCATGGTGTTTATGAAGGTCTCTGATTGCGATCGTTGCTGAATGACCTGAGACTCTCCGGAGATGAGCCCATTCAGTTGTATTGTGATAACAAGACAGCTATTAACATTGCACACAATCCTGTCCAGCATGATCGTACTAAGCATATTGAAGTGGATCATCATTTCATCTAGGAAAATATTGAAAAGGCACTTGAGTGTACTCCCTTGTCCCCTCAAATAGACAACTTGCTGATATTCTCACGAAAGGTCTAAGTGGAAATACCTTTGGAAGAATTGTTGTCAAGTTGAACATGATCAACATCTCACGTCCAACTTGAGGGGGAGTGTTACAATGTGTATTTTTTATTCCTTATCATTTCCTGTATTATTGGTGTGTCCGTCTCCATATATAGAGGGGACAAGTTCTCTTATCAAATTAATCATCGATTTTGTTCTCTCCAAAACACACTATAAACACAAGCAAGGTAGATCAAATACACATTAAGAATTGTTATTCTCAAACCAAGAAATGCGGAACCCATGTTCCAACAATGTTTACTTATACTCACAAATTCCTTTAAACCCCCACACTTCATTAATTTTCCTCATGTTCTTTGTTAACATAAAAAATGAAGTACGAGTTTTACGTGTTAACTATCACATGCATAACACTAAATCATCTGTTTCCATATTTAATTTCTAAAATCGCTTAATTTTTACACATTTAACATATAAACTTAACTAACAGTTAATGAGCGATGATGTATTTAAAGGTTTATAGTGGTGCATAAGTAAATAATAAGATCTATATGTGAAATATATAAATAAACGTTACTTTTGTAGTAAATAAATTCCTCTTACAAAAATATCTATGATATGCTAGTAATTTAAAGATTAAAACAGTTCATTAGTATAAATCTTTCTTTGTAAAAAAGAACCATACCTGCTGCAGAATTTGGATTCCAACTCCTACAATAAGCGCTTGCTTGACCCCAGGTTCAAGAAGATCGGCCAAAAGAGAACCTTTAGCAACTGCTTCGGATGGATGAACCATTGCTGGCCCAACAGGGTGCTGCTTCATCAGATCCTTCGAGTAAAGAGCAGGCTGGCTCACCAGAGCAGCAGCCTGGATAAATTCCCCTTCTTCCCGAACTTCTTGGCCTGGGAGGGAGAGAAGTGAACCCCTCCTTGAGCCAGTCACGCCCTCTTGGTGCAGATAGATTCTTTTAAACCCTCCCTCCTTCCCATCTTCTCCCTCACGCTCCGACCATTTCCATGCCAGTTGCCACCCACCACCAATACCCATACTACTGACAGCATCCCCTCCGCGCATGAGACTACTATTCCTCCTCATTCCCAATACATTTCCATGAGCAGTATGTGGAGGTACAATGTCCTTCCCTTCCATGCTCGTTGCCTGCCGAGAGAGGAGCGGACTTTGTAAATCATCATCAGAATCACCGCCTCCTTCATCAGATGGATAGTCATCACCCTCTCTTTTGCCTGTCTCTTCGTCCCACTGTTCGGCTTTGGGTCCAGCAACGCTGAACATGCTACCGAAGTTGGGGAATAGGGTGCTTCTCATGCTTCCAATTTCAGGAGCAGGAAGCCTTTCATGGACACTACCAAAGAGAGTAACAAGAGGATCCATGAGAGGAATGCTTCCATATTTTTCCAAGCTGCTTCCGTGGCGAGAAACAGCACCAAGGGCACTCCCAAGGACACTTTGTCCCTTCAGAGGGCGGGCAACCCATGAGAGGCCCTCTTCAGGTCCATAGAGTGTGATCTGCTCCTTATCAGTGATATATTCCTGATCATCAATGATTTCATTAGCAGGGCCAATGATGTAGTCCTCAATTGATGTATCGGCCCCGACGCCTAAACCTTCAACCAGAAGGGCCATCTCTCCTGCAAATCAAAAAAGGACAAAGAATGTCATTAAAGAAGACAGAGGACACCATTGAGCATATCGGTGATTGGTTTAAAGTTGACAGGTGACCCATGATAGCAGACAGAAGAACATTAGGGGATGAAAACATAGAAGAAAATATTTTTAAAAATACCATATTTCTCATGAAATATACTAATATGTCAAGTAAAGACTAAAATAATGAATAGAACATTTTCTAATTTAAGAGACAAGTGCATAATACAATTGTAATTAGACATTATTATAAATCATGTTTGTAATACCCGCTAAAGAAAACTTAGTTGTTTGGGTTCTTACTCATGTATATATATGAGTACAGACTAGTATTATTCGTTATTATTGGAATCTTGCTGTCTACTTGGTATCAGAGGAATGAACTCTCGCGACTCCCTCGACCTCCGACATTCTCTCCATCTCCGTGACTACCATCGATCGATAGCATCTGCCGTCGACTCCAGTGACCTTCCGTTGTCGATCGACTGCGGTTTTGAGGGCTCCTTCCAGATATTGATCCCACGCGGTCCATAGGCGGGACTGTCCCGCCGCCACCGTTCGCCGAAAACGCCCCCGTTGCCGACTTCTAATGATGCCTATAGCCTCACTGACGCCATCTTATGCCTCTTCCACCGGCTGTGCTTGATCCTCTCCTTCTTTCCCCCGCCGACTGAGCGGCACGTTCAATATTAAGACTTTGTTGAATATGCATTCTGTTTTCTTCTTTCCCAAGCAGAGTAAGAGTTGTTGTTTTTTCTTCCGGTTACGGGCACATCCAGCAGCCAGTATTGGCTTATTCCTGATGCGTGCACATCCAACAACCAGTAGTGGATCCAGAGAGGGCTTCTTCCTTATTACCAGTCGTGAAGATCTCGACTGCTATTGAAGATCCAGAGAGATGTGTATGCTTCTGAGTTTGACCTAGAGTGGATTCCCTATTCCCATTAAGTTGTGTCAACATTGGTGATTCTTTTGTTTCTTCGCCAAGTGTAATGATATCACAGATGAGTGGTCCTCAAAAGACTCATCATGGTCACTCTGGCTAATTGAATATTACCACCATGCCACTTGATGTGACTAATTATCTCGAATGGTCTCGAGCAACTCGGCATGTGATTTGCAGTCATTAGATGTTCAGATATATTGATAGAACTGTCATGGAGCATTGGAGCCATACAGATCGATCCCTCTTGGAAGCGTTAGGATTCAGAGAACTCCCTAATCATCTCCTGGCTTCTACATTCCATGTCCTTGAAGGTATATTAGAGTTATATGCTGATGAACTCTGCCTATGAGATCTGGACTCGGGCTCGCGAAACATACTCTCATAGATTGGCAGCTCCACCCAGATCTACGAGCTTACTCGCCGAATTTTGGAATTACGCTAGAGATCCTTGAATGTCTCCTCATATTTTTTGGAGTTCGAGCAACTATATCAGGAACTGGATTTTTTGAGCACTTCACTCATGCTTGCACTACATATGTGGTTTAGTTGTAGAGAATGGAAGAATGATCGTCTTTATGTTTTCTTGATGGGTTTGAACATGGAGTTAGATGCAGTTCAGACGCATATCCTCCATCGCTCCCCTCTCCCTTCCCTTCAGAAGGCATTCAGTATGGTTCTGAGGGGGTGAAGACCGTCCCAAATCTCTCAGTATGATTATCCCTCTTGATCGGTCTACCTTGACCAGTGTGGGTCGGGGTAATATTAACATGTTTGTGCCTACATGTGATTATTGTGGTCGTATAGGACATATTCGGGATGTGTGCTTCATGCTCCATCCTCATCTCGCTCCACTAGGACGTGATAATGCTCCTGGTTGAGGGAGTTCTCGACCTGGGGGTCGAGACCTCATGATGTTGTTTATTCCACAGAAGTGTAAGAGGAGACCTCTCATGCTCCCTCCTCAGGGACCTTTACAGTGGATGAATTGGACATTCTCAGGCGGCCAGTTCATTCCCGACCAGATATGTCTTCTGGTGCTTCTACCTCCTTTGTCGTCGCGACTATGCCCAATGCATATATTGTTACCATTACTCCATCTGAATGGGATCATCAACTCAGGGGGAAGGGGGAGGGGTGATCATATAATCGGATCCTCAGGTTTTGTTTCTTACACCTCTTTGTTTGGTAAGGATAAGGTTATCTCTGTCAATGGTGCCTTGTCCCTCATTACGGGCAAAGACCACATCTCTTGCTCATCGTCCATTTCTCTTTCTTTTGTCATGCATGTTCCTACATTTCCTCGCAATTTGCTTTCAATTAGCAATATCACTAAATCTCTTAAATGTCCGATAACTTTCTTTACTGACTCGTGTTTTTCAAGAACTATGTACGAAGCGAAAGATTGGCAGTAGTAGGAACCGTGGTGGTCTGTAATTCTTAGATTCCCAGCTACCATCTCAGACTCTTTCGTATACTACTGTTATTGTTGCGGATGTCTGACAAGAAATCAGTGTCTCGGGCATTCCTCTCTTTATTTTCAAAAAATGTTTCCTTATTTTTTCCTTTATTCAGTCTTTATCTTGTGATATATGTGAGTTATCTAAACATGTTAGACATAACTCTTCACATTTATCTTCACATAGTACCAATCCTTTTGATGTCATGCATTCAGATGTTTGGGGTCCATCCCATATTTTATCATTATCTAGTTTTGTTGGTTTGTCACTTTTATTAACGGTTTTTCTCGTACTACTTGGGGTTATCTTTTAAAAAAAGACAAGTGAGGTTTTTTCTTGTTTTCAAGTCTTTCATCAAATGATGATGATCAAGTTCGAAAGCACTATTTGTGTCCTTCGTAGTGATAGGGGGATATGATGATCGAGAATTGTTTGGTTCTTATCTCACCAATCATGATACTATTCATCAAACCATGTATATTCACACCTCCATGAAAGGATATCGGCGTTACCACCCTCCATCATGACGTACATTTTGTACCATGGATGTTAAATTCCGCGAGGAGTAATCCTATTTTTTGAATTCGACCCATTTCATTCGTCAGGAGGAGACTAGTGACAATGCATCTGATACTTGTATTCCTCTCCCTCTCATTACTTTGACTCATATTATCCCTTTCATCCAAGTAACCCCTCCTATCTAGTTTCCTCCTCCACTTCCTCTTATATATCACCATTCACCACCAACAAAAAAAAGATAAACATGTCACTATAGTTCCACCTCTACTAGTGCCTGCTTTCGACTCAGATTCCGGTGATGACATACATCACCCTCTTGCATTGCTAAAAGGTAAAATGATATGCACGCAACACCCTATTTCCAATCATGTTTATTATCATCATCTTACCCATACGCATCAGTCCTTTGTTACATCGTTATTTTTTTATTACCATTTCCAAGTCATGGCAGGAAGTTTTGGGTGTCCCTGAATGAACAAATACTATGGAGGAGGAAATGTATGTCTTAGAAAAGAATCACACATGGGGCATCTCTCTCCTTCCCCCTGGGAAGAAAGTCGTTGATTTGAGGTGGGTGTTCTCTGTTAGATAAAACCAGGATGGTAAGGTTGAACATTACAAAGCACAACTGGTGACTCAAGGGTACACTTAGACTCAAGGAGTAGACTAGGATGTCAATATGACGGGCCTCAGCAGTTCAACCGATCCCTATGCGGTAGCTCCCACGCAACTGATTTCCCCATACATGGCACTCCAGACGATAGAGGTTACATTGCTCGACAGTTCCGACCAGCACAAGTGGATTGCCCACACGGAACAATCGTTTGAGTTACAACTTACTCTGGAAACCAACAAGGTTCCCCTATCGATGATTTACATGGAATGCTCCACCCTTTATTAGGTATGTTGATTTTGTCAATCAACGTCGCACATGACATGAGTAATGCTCAAGGAGGATCTCATTCTACGATATGCTTGTGTCGCCCTAAGAACGCCTTTGAATGTCTATGCGTCGTTCAACAAGTTATGCTTATCTATCACATCTCTCACACATCTATCACCCCCTTTGCCTCTCGGCTCACCTATTATGTCCCCTTGAGCCTGGGTCATGTAGCGATGCACCACTTGCTTGATCGAATACAATTTCTCAAATCCTTACTAGTAACCTGAAGAGTAGACACTTTCAAATCATCTTGTGGGTAGAACCGTCGGAGCCTAAATCAAGGCATAATGTATTGACCAATGTTTCAAGAGAACCAAGGAACAATGTGCGCAAATTTTTACTACCATGCTTTTGAAATAAAACATGAAAAAAAGACCTTAGATATTTGTGTTGTTATCTAGATAATGCTTGCACCTCAATGTTGTTTTTAGGTTTTAACTAGACCCAGGGCATACGATCTATTCTACTCATTAAGAAAGGTTCTCTAAGATTACCATCTGAGTTCATCGCTATGAAAATTCCCTCAACTATTTATTTGTTTTGCTACTCACTCTGGGCTTCTGCACACGAGCATGTTGGTCATGACTCTGGTTGTTGCACCAAACTCAGGAAAAGACTCGTATCTAATCCCAATAACTTTCGACTAAAAAGAGGACTTGGTAGAGGCTTATATCGACAATTATGTGGAGTTAGCACATCATGTCCCAGGCTTGACCAAGGCACGTTACCTTGGGTACTTTATGCATGGATTACAACCGCACATTCGTGCTCGCCTAAGGACTATAATCCCACCAATGCTCATTGTGGTCATACAACAGGTCCGCTTTATAGAAGCAGAATTTTCCACGACACTGGAGAGCCCTGGTCACTATCACAACATCCTAGGTGTGACCACATGCCAGATTACCCAAGCAGGCACATGCCCTCGCGCGGCCATCCTATGAAACTCCTCTGTCATAGATTTTGTCGGCGTCCCCTTTCCAGCCCATGCCCATGTTCCACCACCAAAGACAAATCCTTCAACAAGCCGCCTCTCCCACCAAGATTGCATCTCGCGAGTATACCTCGACATTTGTACCTCACTTCCATTGTATTACAATATGATTTGGTGTGTTCCCCCATCTTTATCTTGATTAGATGCAAATGTTTTTTTAATAGTCTTTTTGTATTCTTTTGCCAAATAGATCCATGAAATAAGTAGTTGTCGTTGAATTCATTTCCAGAGCTCTTCTTATTTCTCAAGTGTTTATGTTGAATGACCAATGATAAGTATTTGATTAGGCTTATTTTCAATTACTCGATGTGACATGGATGCAGACGACCAACCTTTTTTGTGCATATATTTATCCCTTATTTTTCAAGTAAGTATTTTGTGATATTTAAATTTTCCTAGGAAATGTCACCCCTAAAAGTTGATTGTGGTTTTTTCAACATAATTGCTAATCTCAGGAAGCTATGTTTTCTTTCTTTCTATTGTGTCGAAATTTTTTGCTTCATTTATTACATAATGGATAGACTTGGCATCACAAACAAAAACTTCATGTTCAGATTTTTGCAGAAAGGGACCGATCTGGCCTTTCCACAAAGAATCCTTTACAACCAACCCAGTCATTGAATAACAGTAGGAAGTGATAGGAGTCATTGTGAACTTCTTTCCCCTTGAACCGATATGGTTTACTATGATAGGAGTCATTGTGAACTTCTTTCCCCTTGAACCGATATGGTTTACTATGATGGAAAAAATAGGAGCCTTACAATGGCTTCACAAGACAGACGCTCTAGATTGGAATCGACAATGAGAGCAGGTGAATTGTGTAAAACACAAAATAAAAATATATATATTGTTTGCCTTGCAATTCCCCATAAATCCTCCAAAGTACAAAACAAAGATAAAAGACGAATATGCAAATGCACCCCCTGAAGCACATATTTTAAAAAGTAAAATCGAAACTAACTGAGGTGCATCATGACTCTGTGATTCATGGATTTGGCATGGTATTTTTCATTTAAGTAATTCCCAAAAATGCATCAATACCATTAGTCCCCTATGTCGCATCTAGCTTACCCTTAAGCTCAAACAGAGGGTATGTTGCTTTGAATGCATCTCATACTTCCGTAGTGGCCTCAATCTTGTCATGAACTTCCCACTATATCACTACTTATTGTGCTCCACTGCTCCTTTGTTCAAACGAGATCATAGTACACCATCGGCTTAAGGAGAACTCATCCTTCATTCAAGTGTGGAATAGGAGGAATGACACCTCACAGTTCTCATACATATGATTTTTGTAAAGATACATGAAAAATCGTATGTGTGGAGAAATGGTCCCAAACCTTATGAGTGCTTTTTCATATATCAAAAACAAGTATGAGAACATATATATAGGAGAGAGAGGAGAAGAGTCCTATACAAGAGATGTGGGACTAAAGCAAGAGAGAATAAAATGGGCCAAATTAATGGGCCTTTACATTATATCCTATTTCTCTAACACTCCCCCGCAAGCTGAAGCATACAAGTCGTAGGCACCAAGCTTGGATAAGAACTGATGGTACAAATGCCGGGGCAATGCCTTGGTGAGAATGTCAGCAACTTGCTTAGAAGCGGGAACATGCTCTAGCTCTAACTTCTTTAACTGAACCTTTTCACGGATGAAGTGACGATCAACTTCAATGTGTTTGGTCCGTTCATGAAAAACTGGGTTCTTCGTAATATGGATTGCGGCCTGACTATCACAAAGCAGAACTGTTGGCGAGGATAAAGTGACTCCTAGATCTCCAAGAAGAGCCTCCAGCCAGATGAGTTCAGAAACAACGGCGGCCATTGCACGATACTCAGCTTCAGCAGAAGAGCGAGCAACAACAGATTGTTTCTTGCTGCGCCAAGTAATAAGATTCCCTCTAAAGTAGGTACAAAAACCCGTAGTAGAGCGTCGATCATTTAGGGAGCCCGCATAGTCCGCATCAGAATATGCAACAAGAGATAGAGAAGAGGATGGTTTATATACCAACCCTTGTCCTGGTGCAGTCTTCAAATATCTGAGGATTCGTTCCACTGCTCGTAAATGAGAGCCTCGAGGAGCATGCATATACTGACTGACTACTCCGACAGCAAATGAGATATCAGGTCTTGTAACTGTCAGATATATCAGTTTTCCTACAAGACGTCGATAATACTCAGGGTTTGAAAGCAGACCATCAAAGTCAGACTCATGGGCCCATAGCTTGTGATTGGCATCCATCGGTGTTTCCACAGGTTTACACCCGGAGTAGCCAGCATCACGGAGAAGGTCAAGGCAGTACTTCCGTTGGGATAGGATAAGTCCATCAGGACGTCTTGCGATTTCAAGGCCAAGGAAGTATTGAAGTTTTCCCATATCTTTTGTTTGGAAAACAGAACTAAGGTGTTGTTTGACCTCTAGTATTCCTTTTAAGTCATCGTCTGTGATTAGGATGTCGTCAACATATACCAAAAGGAGAATCGTGTCTGTTGTTCTATGTCGAGTGAACATAGAAAAGTCTGTCGAACTCCGATTAAAACCAACTGCTTGAACAGCTTTACTGAACTTATCGAACCATGCCCGAGGGGATTGTTTGAGACCATAGATAG
This sequence comes from Platanthera zijinensis, assembly GCA_039513925.1. NCBI lineage: Eukaryota > Viridiplantae > Streptophyta > Magnoliopsida > Asparagales > Orchidaceae > Platanthera > Platanthera zijinensis. The sequence goes on along the minus strand of CM077088.1, from coordinate 4,848,235 downwards.
ATTTCTTAAGATGACAAACTCTGGACTCCCCCGTGGTCTAAAACCCGGGAGGTAGTTGCATATAGACTGTTTCTTGTAGGTCGTCATTGAGAAACACATTCTTGATATCGAGTTGGTGCAAGGGCCACCGACGATGCACAACGACAGAGAGAAGGACAAGAACCATGTTGAGCTTGGCGACCAGAGAGAAGGTCTCCTCATAGTCGAGACCGTGTTGTTGAGTAAAGCCACGAGCTACCAGTCGTGCCTTAAGACGGTCAACTGTCCCATCAGAAGCATGCTTGATGACAAAGACCCATTTGCAACTAACTGTAGTCTGGCAAGGTGGTAGAGGGACCAGAACCCATGTCTGATTGGCCCAAAGGGCGCGCATTTCTTCATCCATGGCAGCACGCCAACCCGGATGTTGCAAAGCCTCCTGCACAGAAGTAGGAATAGAAATAGAGGATAATGAAGTAGCAAAGGTGTGAAGGGTTTGGGACAGGCGATGTAGCGAGACATAATTCGTCATAGGATGAGCTGTGGAGGTAGATACCGGATCAACAGGCCGCGAAATCACATCGGTAGAGGGAGGCCGTGACAGGGCATTAGAACTGGGAGGGCGACGGGAGTACACCTGAATGATAGGCGGCGTAGGGCGGATTGGTGGGGGGTTAGGTGTTGGAAGGAGAGGGCGGATTAGCGGGGGGGTTAGGTGTTGGAAGGAGAGGGGGGGAGAAGACATGACGGGGACTACGGGCCGAATTATAGGAGGAAGAAAAGGATCTGTAGAGATGGTACGAAAGGGTTGATCTTCCCAAAAGGTGACATCAGTAGAAATGATTAGTTTATCGTCAGCAGGAGAATATCAAACATATCCTTTTTGGGTGCGGGAGTAGCCAACAAACATCACCTTCGTTGCTCGTGGAGTGAATTTGTCAGTGGGCGGAGCCAGGTTATGAACATAACATGTGCATCCAAAGACTCGGGGCGTGAGAGAGAACAGAGCCTTGGAAGGAAAGAGGAGAGTGATAGGAGCCACGAAGTTCAAGGTGGATGAGGGCATGCGGTTGATGAGATGACAGACAGCAGAGACAGCAAAGTTCCAATAGAGAGGTGGAACATGCATCTGAATCATGATAGATCGGGCGACCTCGAGAAGGTGCTGATTCTTCCGCTCGGCGACGCCGTTCTGTTGAGGAGTATATGCACACGAGGTCTGATGAACAATACCAAACTCTGTGCAAATATTAGAGAAGGTGCGGCCCGTATACTCACGCGCATTATCGATACGGAGAATTTTTACGCAAGTACAAAACTGAGTACGAGTCTCCACCAGAAAGGCACGGAAAGTGGAGGGGAGTTCAGTACGATCCTGAAGTAAATACAACTAGGTAACACGTGAGTAGTCATCGATAAATGTGACAAAATACCGATAGCCAAAAACATTAGGGACCTTATATGGCCCCCAAATATCAGAATGGACTAAGGAGAAGGGGGCATCACACCGAGTACTAGGAGAGGTAAACGAGACACGATGTTGTTTGCCATAAATGCAAGATTCACACCGAAACTCAGAAAGGGAAACATAAGGAAGAGCTTTCTGGAGAATTGGAAGAGGAGCATGACCAAGACGACGATGCCAGTCAACAGAAGAGATGGTGGAGAGAGCGGTGGGAGAAGAGGAAACGAAAATGTAGAGCCCATTGGGCAGCCGCCCAGTACCGAGGATGTTCCGCGTCTTGCGATCCTGCACAACACAAGAGGTTGAAGAGAAGGTTATTTCGCAGTTAAGGTCGTGAATGAGACGACTAATAGAGAAAAGATTAAAAGGAGAGCCAGGAACATGAAACACAGATCGAAGAGTAATAGAGGGAGTAAGAAGGATGTCGGCATATCCAGAGACGGGAGTGATATCCCCATTTGCGACAGTGATGAACTTAGAATGTGCAGAGGCTGTAGTGGGGTAATGTGGTGTGTCTCTCCGGAGTCCAAAATCCATGAGGAACTGTGTACAAGATATGAACTCCCGCTATCAGAGATAGACACCACAGAGCCCAGTGGTGGGGCGATCAGCGCTGAAGAGGCACACATCTTTAGAGAGAGAGGTCGCCAAAGACCAGGCCGCAGTGAGAAGAACAAGGACGCAGATGCCGCAGCAGGAGCACCAAGCAGATGGCCGCAACAAGGACAAGGCCGCAATAGGGACCAACGACAAGAACCAGGCCGCAACAAAGACCAGGCCGCGGCGAGAAAAAAAAGGCCGCCGCGAGAACAGCCGGGCAGCAGCGAGAAGATCCGGGCGAGAAGCAGAGGCCGCAGGGAGAAGCAGAGGCCGCAGCAAGAAGCGGAGCCCGCAGCGAGAACCAGGCCGCAGCGAGAAGGACCAATCCGCAGCGGATACCAACACACAGCAGGTAGAGGGCAGAGAACCCAAGTCGCGGCGAACAGAAGAAGCTGGGCGGCAAAAGGACAATAGATAAGCCAGACGGCCAAGGAGAGAAGGCCGACAAAGAGAAAGCGAAGTCGGCAGAGGCGAGGAGGAAAGAGGTCGCTCGGTCACGGTGATAAAACACCAGCGGCAAGAACTAGGCCACGACCAGAGACGAAACCGCGCAAGCAGGTGAAGGGGAAAAACCACAACGGATAGGGGACAAGCCAAGCGGACAGAGACAAGCAGCGCGAAGAGACAAGCCGCGCGAAGAGACCACGCCAGACAGAGACAAGCCGCGCGAAGAAACCGCAGTGGATAGGGGATAAGCCAAGAGGACAGAGGAGGTCCATAATGGTAGGAGACTGCGGAGAAGACAGGAGAACTCGGCAGCGGTCACGGAGACAAAGCACCAGCGGCAAGAGACGCCACGACCAAGAAGAAGAGACCGCAGCGGATAGAAGAGGGAGCCCGCGGCGGAGAGGAAGAGCGCCTTGGAACCAGCAGGCCGCAGGGACCACAAGGGAGACCGCCAGGCCCGAGGTCGGAAAGAGCTGAGATGGGAAGCGAGAGGGAGACCGCGCGGATAGAAAAGGAAGGCTGCGCGAGCTGGGGAAAAAGCAGGTGTGGTTCCCACCGATGAGAAAGGTTATAAAAGGGAGGAGGAGGAGGAGGAAAGGTGGATGCCACGAGAGAGCCGCAGCAGAGGAAGCGTGTAGAGAGACCAAGACCGCGCGGGACGAAAGAAGCAGGCCGCATGAGATCGCGGCTAAGGCAGGAGAGGAGGCCGCGCGGTAAGTCGGAAGGGCATGCGGTTTAAAAAATCAAGAGGTCGGACCGTTCGCTCTGATATCATGTAGAGAAATGGTCTCAAACCTTATGAGTGTTTTTTCATATATCAAAAACAAGTATGAGAACATATATATAGGAGAGGAGAGAGGAGAAGAGTCCTATACAAGAGATGTGGGACTAAAGCAAGAGAGGATAAAATGGGCCAAATTAATGGGTCTTTACATTATATCTTATTTCTCTAACAGTATGTATCTTGCCTTATGGTTGTAATTCAAAGAAACATGCCACATTGCAACTTTACCAATACCTTTTATGATGTTGAGTGACCCAAAAAATCTTAAATGAGTTTGTTACCTTTCTTGTGAATTCTCTATGTTTTTAGTTTCATGTACACACCCAACTGCCAGGTTCAACGTGCACTTCACGATGACTTTTGTCATAGACTAATAGTAGCCCTTTCGAACTTGTGCTTGAAGCCTTGAACTAGTCAGTACTATTATCAATATTTGTTCATGGAGAATCCCTTCCAAACATAAACAAAAAATGGGTGGCATGTTGAGAATTGTGATAGGAAGTGTTGTAATAATACACATACGAAATTCAGTTAGCCCAATCTTACATGTAAAGCATCTCAAGTGCATCCCATGGTTCGATTAACCCTCTCGAATTGCCAGTCATTTGAGGGTATTAAGCAGAACATAAACAAACTTGTAATCAGCTTAAGTTGAATAGTTCTTGAAAAAAACAAACCATGAGTACCTTGTCCTGAAAAGGCATGAATTTCTCGTGTAATTCGCAAAGGCGGAAGATTTGTTCTAAAAGCACACAAGTGATGCTTGCTAGGGTGATTGGGCAACCATCAAAAATTTGTCCACTAATACATAAAGGAATAAATTTTCCTTTGATTTAGTTAACCCTTCGACAAATTCCATAGATATATCGACCGATACTTGAGTTGAGATGGTCAATGATTGCAGTCGGCAAAATAGATGATTGTCGTGTTTGTTGACAAGTCATAGAGTTGGCCACAAATTTTTTTATTCATCTCTTGAGATCCCTCCACAAAAAATCCAGCAGCACAAATGGAAGGGCCCTTTGTACACCTTCATGTATTTGATCGTGTGAAGTTGGTACGATAATAATAACCAAGGTTGATGTGGGCAAAAGATAGAATTTTATGTTGTAATGGATCATGTCTTCTGACGTAGGGCCAATATATAGGCGGCGGATAATCGGTAACCTAACGCTACATGCTATGCAAAGCTCGACGAATAAAATCATAATTGAATAATAAATAATATCATCTCAAGCAGAATATTCAAAGCAAGGCAAAAATAATTTATTTAAGTGAGGCAAGCTTGGGCTTTCCTCCGCGTATAGGGCTAAAGCAAGAGCGTGTGGCGAATAAATCCTTCTTACAGTTAGAGATTAATTCAGGCACAAATACAATAGCAACACTCAAGCCTTTATCCCAATATAGTGGGGTCGGCTATATGGATCCTTTGTCGCCATTGTGCCCTATCTTTTGTCATAATCTCACTAATGCCTAAGTACATCATGTCTTTCCTTATATTCATTCCAAGTCTTTATTGCTCTATCCCTCCCTCATTTAACATGCCTAGTGACTAGACTCTCACAACGCCTAACAGGTGCCTCTAATGGTCTCCTTTGTACGTGTCCAAACCATCTTAGTCGAGCTTCTCGCATCTTCTCTGCAATAGGTGCTACTCCTATCTTATCCTTGATACATTCATTCCTAATTTTATTCAGTCTCGTGTGTCCACACATCCACCTAAGCATTCTCATCTCCGCAACTCCCATTTTTTGCTCATGTACACAATTCACGGCCCAACACACAGAACTATAGAGCATCGCTAGTCTAATTGCAGTACGGTAAAACTTGCCCTTAAGTTTAAATGGTACTTTACGATCACATAAGATCTCTGATGCGCCTCTCCACGTCAACCAATCTGCGTGGATTTTGTGTCACATCTTTAACAATACCTCCGTCTTTTTGAACTATCGATCCAAGATATTTAAAACACTCACTACGGGAAATATCTTGATCACTCAACTTAATAACGAAGTCATCTGTCCTTCTTACACTGCTAAATTTAAGCTCCATATACTTCGTTTTTACCCTGCTAAACCTAAAACCCTTCTTTTCTAAAGTGTCTCGCCAAGATTCAAGTTTTGCGTTTACACCTTCACGCGTCTCATCGACCAAAACGATATCATCCGCAAACAATAAACACCAAGATATTTCTTGTTGGATATGTCTGGTGAGCTCATCTAAGATAAGGGTTTAAAGTTGAACTTTTGATGTAAGCCAACAGTGATAGAGAATTCCTGTGTTAATCCTCCAGATGTCCTCACCCTTGTCACTGAATTTGTATACATATCTTTGATTATGTCAATGTATGATACATTAACTGTACAACCTCGTATTCGCAGAGTAGGGTACTTTCGGCAGGCGCAGAGCCAGTTTTAAGCTTTTAAGCTTTTTGGATATTTTGGACTCTTGGTGGCCAATTTTGGCTCTAGCTTGGAATATACTAGTAGGGGGAGGAAAAATTTGCCTCCCCCTTGCCCCTTCTTTTGAGAGTCGGGTGCGGCAAGTTGGCCGGCACCCCCCGACGAGGTGAAGTGCGAGGTGGGGGGGCAGCAGGGTCGACTGGAGACCAGGGTCTCGTCCCCCTGCCCCTTAGCCCCGAGCAGAGGCGAGACCGGCCGGCCAGGCGGGCTCTCGCCCCGCGAGGCCAGCTCGCCGGGCGAGGCCGCCGGCTAGGCGGGCTCTCGCCCCGCGAGGCCAGCTCGCCGGGCGAGGCCGCCGCCCAGGCGGGCTCTCGCCCCTCGAGGCCAGCGCGTCGTGCGAGGTCGCCGGCCAGGCGGGCTCTCGCCCCGCGAGGCCAGCGCGCCGGGCGAGGTCGCCGGCCAGGCGGGCTCTCGCCCCGCGAGGCCAGCTCGCCGGGCGAGACCGGCCGGCCATGCCCTCGCCCGCGCGGCTAGTCCCCCCCGGGCTCGGGTGTCCAGGGAGGCGGGAGGAGTGTGGTTTGGTCTCCTCTCGCCCTTGGACCACTTTGCCCCTGGGGAGGATTTTTCCCTTTTTACCCTCCAGTGTGGGTATTTTCTATTGGTTGGAGGTATGTTTGCCTTGGGGGCATTTTGGTCATTTTGACCCCAGGACTACTTGGAAAAACTATAAATAGACCCCCTTGGGTACCTTTGGAGAGGCATTGGCTTTTGGCTTCCTCCTCCCTAGCTTTCCTCTTGGTAGAGTTGAGAGAACTCTCCAAGGTACCCAGCTCTCATTGGTAAGGGAGGGGAAGTGTTCTTGTGACCTTCCGGGTGTGTGGTGGGACCTCCGCGCTAGAGCCGAGGGTCTGTTTCTAGTTTCCCAAGTCTTCGGCCCGTGACATTCTTCCGAGTGTAGTAGGTGTGAGGTCACCCCTTCCCCAAGGGTCGAACTCCACAGAGACCAAGTTTTTGGTTTCAACATTTTGGTGCGGTGAGCGTGGAGAGTGACCAGCACAGAAGATCTCGGGAGAGTGTCATGGCTGGAGATCAGGGAGGTAGTGATGACCTCGGCGGTCTCCCCAACCCAGGACCCTTCGTAGGAAGGGAAGAGTTCATGGCTTCCATCTCTGGCATCATGGAGATGTTGCGAAGCATTGCTCCTCGGGCTGCCAGCTCAGCTCCAACCCCACAGGGACCGGCTCCCGGGGATCTCAGTGAGCTGCCCCCCAGAGATTTAAGCGAGATCACCCCAGCAGGGGGAGAAGGAAGTGCCCCAGGGAGGCGACCTGGGAAGGAGAGGATGGGAGAGGGGGTCGAGCGAGACCTCCCCGGCCGAGAGCTGTTCCCCAGCCCGTCGAGTGCTCGCCCCCCAGGCGAGCAGGTCGCGCGAGTGGAGGTGGCGAGAACTCCCCTTAGGGGGTCACCCTTTAGTGAGTTGATCATCTCAGCTCCCGTTCCCGAGGGATTCAGAGAGCCAGAAATGGCTTACTATACCGGGAAGGATGACCCCGTCCAGCACCTGCAGTGGTTCGAGGATGTCGTCTCCATCAGGCCGATGACGGACGCCTTCAAGTGCCGTCTATTTGCGATCACCTTGAAAGAGAAGGCGAGGGACTGGTTCCATCAACTCCCTCCAAGGTCCATCTTCGGGTTCGAAGACTTGAGCCGGAGCTTTCAACTTCGCTTCTCCACCTCCAAGAAGAGGAAGAAAGGTCCTGAGTCCCTCTTCCTGATAAAGCAAAGGACTGAGGAGTCGCTGACCCACTACGTTGACAGGTTCCAGGAGGAGGTCCTTGACATTCAAGAGGTGTCAGGGTATGCCCTCCAGATGGCGTTTACGGTGGGGTTGCGCGAAGGGTTCTTCAAGATGAGCTTGACCAGGAAGACCCCCCTTTCCTTCGAGGAGCTGATGGAAAGGGCGGCAGAGGAGATAGCCATGGAGGCAGCCAACCCGGCCTTTGTGAAGAAGTTGACAAAGTTGACCGAGGTGGAGTCAAAAGAGCAAGGTGGCTCAAGGCACCAGGAAGGAAGGCGGAGGGAGGAGCAGAGAGCCCAGGGGTTCCAGAGACAGGAGGGTCCGGAGCCAGGCTGGAGGCAGCAGGGAGGACCTGCCCATGGTCCAGGAAGGGCTCTCATCCAAGATGGGGGGAACTTCCACGGGGGCCAAGGGAGGTTCAACTTCCAGAGGCAAGCCCCTAGGCAGCTCCTGCCCCCACCCCAGCAAGCCTTGACAATAGGCGAAGGAGGAAGAGGTAACAGAAGAGATCGCCCAGCCCGCCGAAAGAGGGGAGAAAGGGCACTACTGTACTGTGACTTCCACCAGTTGGAGGGTCATGCCACGGCTACCTGCCCCGAGTTCCTAGAGGTAAGGGGGGCGAGAGGCCCTGCCCAGCCTCAGCCGCCGGCACGGGTTGAAGGAGTTCTACCCCAAGGAGGGGGTGATGAGAGATGCGAGGATCGGGTCGATGTGGGAACCCGAGGGAACATATGAGCGACTCACGGCGAAGTGGAGATCGAGCCCGGGTCCCCTGAAGAAGCCTCGCCCCAGTAGAGTCATGTACTTTTCTTATGATGTAATGAGTCAAGTCCCCGACCTACTAAGTCGAGGGGGTTATGTAACCTATCATATTTTCCCCTTTGGAGGATGTTGGATTTGGTAAGGTTCGGTTGAGATGTCTAGTCCCCTTTCCAAAAGATCCTCCCCATGTCAGGCTCTCACTAGCTGGATGGGTGGAGGGCACCTCGGAAAAACCAAGTCCTTTGCTCCGATGACGATTCCGCTGTCAGGCTCTCACTAGCTGACAAGGCCGGTTGATCTCTCGTGGAAGCCAAGTCCCTTGCTCCGATGACGATTCCGCTGTCAGGCTCTCACTAGCTGACAAGACCGGTTGATCTCTCGTGGAAGCCAAGTCCTTTGCTCCGATGACGATTCCGCTGTCAGGCTCTCACTAGCTGACAAGGCCGGTTGATCTCTCGTGGAAGCCAAGTCTCTTGCTCCGATGACGATTCCGCTGTCAGGCTCTCACTAGCTGACAAGGCCGGTTGATCTCTCGTGGAAGCCAAGTCCTTTGCTCCGATGACGATTCCGCTGTCAGGCTCTCACTAGCTGACAAGGCCGGTTGATCTCTCGTGGAAGCCAAGTCCCTTGCTCCGATGACGATTCCGCTGTCAGGCTCTCACTAGCTGACAAGGCCGGTTGATCTCTCGTGGAAGCCAAGTCCTTTGCTCCGATGACGATTCCGCTGTCAGGCTCTCACTAGCTGACAAGGCCGGTTGATCTCTCGTGGAAGCCAAGTCCCTTGCTCCGATGACGATTCCGCTGTCAGGCTCTCACTAGCTGACAAGGCCGGTTGATCTCTCGTGGAAGCCAAGTCCTTTGCTCCGATGACGATTCCGCTGTCAGGCTCTCACTAGCTGACAAGGCCGGTTGATCTCTCGTGGAAGCCCAAGTCCCTTGCTCCGATGACGATTCCGCTGTCAGGCTCTCACTAGCTGACAAGGCCGGTTGATCTCTCGTGGAAGCCAAGTCCTTTGCTCCGATGACGATTCCGCTGTCAGGCTCTCACTAGCTGACAAGACCGGTTGATCTCTCGTGGAAGCCAAGTCCCTTGCTCCGATGACGATTCCGATGTCAGGCTCTCACTAGCTGACAAGGCCGGTTGATCTCTCGTGGAAGCCAAGTCCTTTGCTCCGATGACGATTCCGCTGTCAGGCTCTCACTAGCTGACAAGGCCGGTTGATCTCTCGTGGAAGCCAAGTCCCTTGCTCCGATGACGATTCCGCTGTCAGGCTCTCACTAGCTGACAAGGCCGGTTGATCTCTCGTGGAAGCCAAGTCCTTTGCTCTGATGACGATTCCGCTGTCAGGCTCTCACTAGCTGAAAAGGCCGGTTGATCTCTCGTGGAAGCCCAAGTCCCTTGCTCCGATGACGATTCCGCTGTCAGGCTCTCACTAGCTGACAAGGCCGGTTGATCTCTCGTGGAAGCCAAGTCCTTTGCTCCGATGACGATTCCGCTGTCAGGCTCTCACTAGCTGACAAGGCCGGTTGATCTCTCGTGGAAGCCAAGTCCTTTGCTCCGATGACGATTCCGCTGTCAGGCTCTCACTAGCTGACAAGGCCGGTTGATCTCTCGTGCAAGCCCAAGTCCTTTGCTCCGATGACGATTCTGCTGTCAGGCTCTCACTAGCTGACAAGGCCGGTTGATCTCTCGTGGAAGCCAAGTCCTTTGCTCCGATGACGATTCCGCTGTCAGGCTCCCATTAGCTGGCATGACAGGTTGACCCCTCGGGAGGCTAAGTGTTTTCACCCCGAGACCGTCTCGTCACCCAGACTCCCATTAGCTGGCATGACAGGTTGACCCCTCGGGAGGCTAAGTGTTTTCACCCCGAGGCCGTCTCGTCACCCAGGCTCCTATTAGCTGGCATGACAGGCTAACTCAGCGAATACGTTGGGTTGGATGTTTCTTTCCGAGCTTGTGCCAACCTCGAAAAGAGCGGGGATTGTGTACAACCCCGTATTCGCAGAGTAGGGTACTTTCGGCAGGCGCAGAGCCAGTTTTAAGCTTTTAAGCTTTTTGGATATTTTGGACTCTTGGTGGCCAATTTTGGCTCTAGCTTGGAATATACTAGTAGGGGGAGGAAAAATTTGCCTCCCCCTTGCCCCTTCTTTTGAGAGTCGGGTGCGGCAAGTTGGCCGGCACCCCCCGACGAGGTGAAGTGCGAGGTGGGGGGGCAGCAGGGTCGACTGGAGACCAGGGTCTCGTCCCCCTGCCCCTTAGCCCCGAGCAGAGGCGAGACCGGCCGGCCAGGCGGGCTCTCGCCCCGCGAGGCCAGCTCGCCGGGCGAGGCCGCCGGCTAGGCGGGCTCTCGCCCCGCGAGGCCAGCTCGCCGGGCGAGGCCGCCGGCCAGGCGGGCTCTCGCCCCGCGAGGCCAGCTCGCCGGGCGAGGCCGCCGCCCAGGCGGGCTCTCGCCCCGCGAGGCCAGCGCGCCGGGCGAGGTCGCCGGCCAGGCGGGCTCTCGCCCCGCGAGGCCAGCGCGTCGGGCGAGGTCGCCGGCCAGGCGGGCTCTCGCCCCGCGAGGCCAGCTCGCCGGGCGAGACCGGCCGGCCATGCCCTCGCCCGCGCGGCTAGTCCCCCCCCCCGGGCTCGGGTGTCCAGGGAGGCGGGAGGAGTGTGGTTTGGTCTCCTCTCGCCCTTGGACCACTTTGCCCCTGGGGAGGATTTTTCCCTTTTTACCCTCCAGTGTGGGTATTTTCTATTGGTTGGAGGTATGTTTGCCTTGGGGGCATTTTGGTCATTTTGACCCCAGGACTACTTGGAAAAACTATAAATAGACCCCCTTGGGTACCTTTGGAGAGGCATTGGCTTTTGGCTTCCTCCTCCCTAGCTTTCCTCTTGGTAGAGTTGAGAGAACTCTCCAAGGTACCCAGCTCTCATTGGTAAGGGAGGGGAAGTGTTCTTGTGACCTTCCAGGTGTGTGGTGGGACCTCCGCGCTAGAGCCGAGGGTCTGTTTCTAGTTTCCCAAGTCTTCGGCCCGTGACATTCTTCTGAGTGTAGTAGGTGTGAGGTCACCCCTTCCCCAAGGGTCGAACTCCACAGAGACCAAGTTTTTGGTTTCAACATTAACACCTTTATTTTTTAATACTCTCCATAAGATCTCTCTTGGAGCTCTATCATAAGCCTTCTCAAGATCGATAAACATCATATGCAAATCTTGTTTTTTTTTGGTAATTGTCGATGAGTCTCCTCAAAAGATGTATAGTTTCCATGGTCGACCGCCCTAACATGAATCCAAATTGATTCTCCGAGATGTTAGTCACCATAATCCAAGCAAAAATAACTATAATAAAATGAACATCCAAACTAACATGTAATAAGGAAATTGTGACAATGTTTTACAACCCAAAACCAATACAAAAACACAATGCAAGTATTAGGGTTGTTGTATATATAAACGGATCTGAATGTTGGAGAGCTCAACGGGGGATTCTGGTGGTTGGTGGACCGGATCGGGGAAGGGGAAGGCTTGACCCGGACTGGAATGCCCAGATATGATGAGATCCGGTGGGGAATTGATGGTAGGAGGTGGAGGTGGTTGGCAACCAAAGAGGGAGGGGCTGCCAGGGGATTGAGAGGAGGCGGTGGTGGGCTCGGGGGATCACGGGTGGAGGTTTGATGAGGGGGAAGTTGCTGCCTAGCCGGAACTGTGAGGGAGGGGAATATCCGGCGAATCAGGGTTGCTTTTAGGGTGGCGGTCTGAATGGAGGGGGGTGCGGTTCTGAGGTGGCGGGCTGGTTGAGTGGGAAAACAGAGTTGCGAATGAACCTGGACAGTAATAAGGAGGAGCGGCTGATCCTGGACAGGGAGGCTTCAACGGGTGGTGGATGGAGGGAGAAAACAGGGAGGCCTGAAGTGGGGGTGGCTGGTTGGGGGGCCTGAAGGTGGTGGAGGCTTGGATTTGATGGAGGAAGGGGGTGGCCGACTGGCTTTTGGAGGAAAGGGGTGGCCGGCTGAATTCTGGGCAGAAAAACTGCATCGACAGTGGTTGGACAGCAGGACAAAAGGGGAAATATGGAGGGAAAAATCAAAAGATACAAAGTTGAGGAGTCGTCGTCAAGGGGTTCCACGGAGTCGGCACTGCGGAGGAGATCACCAGAATGAAGGGATTTCTTCTCCAAAGATTCAGCAATGAGGATGACGACTGCCCTAACAACGTATTTATAATAAACTGAAATTAGGGCACCCAGAATCACAGCTACGATTGATCGTTGATCTCGGGGCCAAAACTAAATGAAATAAAACCCGAAAAATACAAAGCTATATATGAAATTGATTCGCAACGCGAATCCAAACGCATCCGCAGAGTTGGATCGTCGATCCGGGCACGCCATATATGGTAAGTCGCCAAATCAGCCCCGAACAAGCCCAAAACTTGTCCTCCACTGCAAGTACTCGTCTCTGCTCTGCATCAATCTCCCGAGCTTGAAAGAATTCATCTCCCGATGAATAGAGATCGGAATTCTCTCATTGTATGCCAAGTAAAACTCGAAGAAGCCCACCAGAGGTCATCCAAATATCGTCGTTGGAAAAGTGCCCTCGCCAATCAACTCTTCCGGACTGAAAAGCTTCCATCTCCAATGAATGGAGACGGTCCTACTAAAGTCGAAGTTCAGGGCGAGTCGATCAAGCCCTGCTGGTAGCATCCAGGTGTCGTAGATGAAGGGTCGTCCACGCCAGCGAACTAGGTAGCGACACACAAGACCGTCTGTAGAGGGGATGGACTCATGCGTAATGATCTCAATGATAAGCTCATCTCTCAACACACTAGTAGATGGATCCAGTGGGATCTGAGGTTCCAATGGTGAAGTCGATGGGGACAGGATCTCGGGTAAGTGGGGGTCATGGATGGACTGAGAACGGGGCAATGAATGTGGTGGCAAGGGCTCGGGGGTAGACTGAGTGGTGGGTGGTAAAACAGTGGTAAAGGCTCGGGAGGGCCGCCAAGATGTGGGCCTGAATACTCGTGAGGTGCAAAGTATGGCGTCAGGTCCTCGACATTGAACACAGTATGGATACCCATGCTCACGGGGATGTCCAGCTCATAAGAATTTGTCCTGATGCGTCTCAGGACTAAGTAGAGACCCATTCACCGAACGCTCAATCTTTTAGCAAGCCTCGTATGGAGCTTCACAACGCAGATTCTCACCATCACCTGCTCGCCTTCATGAAGTACTTGCACTTGCCAATGAACATCTGCATGTGATTTACAAGATTTATTACTCATATGAATTATTTTTCGAACCAACTCATGACACACATGTAAACGATGAACAGACAACACAACAGACTCATGCAAATGATGCAAATATAACATGACAGATACTACATGCCTTCTACGGAAAAATCTAATAATGATAAGGATGTCTCTAAAATGTGGTGGCCTATAAGGGGATCTCTCGGTGGAGTGTAGAAAAACTCATCCCGTGTGTGACGAGTGCTCAGGTGACCGTGCGGAACATCTACACTCAAGGGCGAGCTCATAAAGAGCTAAATGTCTTTAAGAGAACGTGACAAATCAGGGGGCTCACCAGGAAGTGTGTAAGAAAAGTCATTGCGAATGTGACGACCGCCCAAGTGAAAATCGCGTACACCGACTAGAAGATGTGACTCTATAGTGTGTGAGTGCCCCCGAAAGTAAAGAACTCGTCATGTGTGTCAGTAGGTGGTGCATCCCAAAACTCATCGAGAGTGTGATGCATAAGCAGGCGGTGTCCTAGACACTTGATGCTCCACATAAGACCCATCCTCTGGGACAAGGCCAGGGAAGATAATGGAAGAGGCACCAAAAACTCGAAACTCGTAAACACGCGGGCACCTGAATCACATCCTCACCACGGTGTGGCGGCTCATCAGGAGGTTCAACAGAGGGGTCGTCATAGAACTCATCACTAGGGTAAAGGTCCTCCAGATGAGTACCATCGTAAGGGGTAGTGTCCTCATGAATGGGTGACGTAGCCACTACGAGATCAACACAAGGTTCTGGGCTCTCGGTCGTGATGTGACTCAGGGTAATGACAATAGGTGGCAGCCTGAATGGAGGGGGGTGCGGTTCTGAGGTGGCAGGCTGGTTGAGTGGGAAAACAGGGTTGCGGCTGAACCAGGACAGGAATAAGGAGGAGCGGATGATCCTGGACAGGGAGGCTTCAATGGGTGGTGACTGGAGGGAGAAAACAGGGAGGCCTGAAGTAGGGGTGGCTGGTTGGGGTGCCTGAAGGTGGTGGAGGCTTGGATCTAATGGAGGAAGGTGGTGGAGGCTTGGATCTAATTGAGGAAGGGGGTGGCCGACTGGCTTTTGGAGGGAAGGGGTGGCCGGCTGAATTCTGAGCAGAAAAACTGCACCGGCGGTGGCTGGATAGCAAGACAAAAGGGAAAATATGGAGGGAAAAATCAAAAAATACAAAGCTTACCCGAAGAGTCATAATCACCAAGGGGTTCCACGAATTCGGCACCGCAGAGGAGATCACCGGAATGAAAAGATTTCTTCTCCAAACATTCAACAATGAGGATGACAGCTGTCCTAATAACTTATTTATAATAAACTGAAATTAGTGCACCCAGAATCAACGACTACGATTGATCGTTGGTCTCGGGGCCAAAACTACATGAAATAAACCCGAAAAATACACAGTTATATATGAAATTGATTTGCAACGCGAATCCAGACACATCCACGGAGTCGGATCGTCGATCCGGACACGACATATATGGTAAGTCGCCAAATCAGCCCCGAACGAGCCCAAAACTCGTCCTCCACTGCAAGTACTCGTCTCTGCTCCGCATCATCTTCTTTAATGGGCTAATCATATGTTGTTTGCCCTTCCTCCATTTTAACTTCATGGTGATAATATGGGTAAATCTTGTATTTCTTTGTGGATGGTGACAAAGAACACAATAATGGGACATGAGATCACAGATAGAACTCTGACCTCCTCATCCATCAGGATAAGGCATCAACCATCTGAATAAGCACCGCATCCAGATATTCCACTGCTAAGTAGAAGCCTAATAATATGCATATAAAATGTTGTTGTGGTGATGTTGTAATCTTTTGCTTCAACGAATATTTTAAAATGAAATGATCTATGCGGATAAGGAACTACCTTGTCCATAAATAACTCGCATATGGGTAACTTGAGATGGTTCCTTGATGCCTTGTGGCTAGAGAAGGCCATGAGGTGCTTTGTTGTAGTGCATCACACTCACGAAGAAATTTTTTGAAAAAAATCTGTCGTTGGAGCCCTGGTGCATCTGATAGAGCCAACTTCAAGATGCCACGGAATGTTACGGGTTCCGCATGACAATATGGTGATTTCCCTATAGTTCTTTATGAATCTTCAATAACTTGTCAAACCAAAAGCCACTAGAGACTCCATCCTTTAGGTGACCCTAGCTCAGCCAATCTGCTACAGTTGAAGTTTCTTTAGGTTATGGAGACCCCTTCTCCATGGACCGTGTCTTGGATAGGAAATTGATATGGTCGTGATAGAGTATTTGTCACTTCAGGAAGATATGATGAGCTCTGATCAAGTCCAACACGATGCAAATGTGTTGAAGGTGCTTTGTCCGTGCCGTGTTGTATGCAAGTGAATCAATGAAGAAAACTATGTCAAATTTCAGGAGATAAACACTTCTTTCATAAGGGTATGAAAAGTAGGTAGGGTATTAAATTCTTCAGCAATGTCAAGGACATTCGTACCAATAACAACTGTGGCGTTGCCGTTGGATGGCCAGAGGCGTGGATGACGGCGGTGAAAGATACAGTGGAGCCGGAATCACGGCTGGCGGGGTGTGCTCCGAAGGAGAAAGCTAGCAAAATCTCATAAACAAGACAAGGGAAAAAGAATAATTCTTCCTTGCCAATACAAGACTCAAGGGATCCTTTGAATAGACTTACAAGCGCATTAATGTAAATAAGTCTCAACACTTAGACTTAAAAATAGGACATAACGACACTAATGAAAGATGACATAATAAAACCCTAAGATAATAACTGGGTACAAAGTCCATAATATCTCTCCTGTTGTGCAAAAAGAGCTTGACCTCAAGCTCAAGGGAGATCGACGGCGGTGCCCGCTTCACCCAACCCCTTTATATCATCAGAGTCCTCCATGTGCAGATAAAAAAGTCTTTTACACCGATGTACGCGAGTATATTGTTCATCACAATTATAACATAATCTTTGTGTGTGTCGTTTAGACATTTCTGTACGAGACAATCAACGGATTTACGGGATTTGGGTGCCCTCGCCTGTTCTGGTAGTAAGGTAAGCCTCTTGCACCAACTGAAATCGACGGTCACACAATCTTGCTAAGCTCATAGCAGTCACCAAGGCCTCGGGGGTATCGAATTCGAAGTCCAAATGTAGTCGATCGCGAAGCCCACTGTAAAGATGGTGACTTGCATCTCAGGGGGAATCGTGACGTGCTCCAAAAGAATTTGAAATTGTTCCACATATCTATCAATCGGCCCTATATGACGTAACGTCATGAAGGCACCAAGGGGGTTGCTGCGAATCGGTGGGTCAAAGCATGGGTTGCAGACCCGCTGAAGTCGCACCAAATCATTCAAAGATTGTCCGCCTACAAACGGGCGAACCATAACTAAAAAATTGTTCTCATTTGGTGAGCCAGCCTAAGGGATCGTCCTTCCCACCATAAGTTGGAAATACCAACTTCATGTAATGGAGCATGATGTTGCCTTCAGGTAGTACCCCGGATGAGGGATCAGGTCGAAGAAGCAGTGGCGGGGGTGCATGATTACTAAAAGCGTGATCAGTGGGTGGGATAGTATCGACCGGAATGGCGGTCGTAAAACCACTAAGCTTGCTGGCGAGTGTGGACATGTCCTCCCGATAACGTGCTTCAGTGTACGGAAGGCGTATTTCTATGAATGTCATGAATGTTTGCATTAAGTACCTGATAGTATCCATTAGAGCGGGCAAGTCCCTCATAGTGTGTAGTACAGTTGGTGATAAAATAGGAGTAGCACGAGATAGAGAGTGGATGATTGGATGGTTGGATTCCTCTGAGACGGCTCATAGTGAGTTGCCGTGAGAGCCACGACGCTTCCATATGATGAGCCAAAAAAAGAACACCATTCATTTTGTTTTTAATAGATAAAATAGGATGTTGGCGGCGCGAAAATAAAGGGTGCACGTCTCTGCAATGTTGTGGGCTCGAGAAAAGGGCGCAGATCATCAAAAAGGAACGCTTTTCCCTATGTTTGTTGTTGCAAACGGCTAAAAGGAGGTGCATAGGGATCAAAAAGGTGTATGTAGATTGCTACTCTATAAGGGATCAACGGCTACTTCTGTTGGCAAGCATAAAAGTGGCGCAAAGAACAAAAGATGAAGGCATGAGATCGAAATTTAGCTCCAGCGGAAAGGAGCGGCCCAAAGTCCATCGACCTAGGGATGCGCTGACAGAGATGATGTTGAGCTATCTGTTTTGACGGCAACTACGCGCAAGTCTGCAACTTCGACGACGGCGACGCGCAGTTCAGTAGCCTCAACGACGCTTGGCAGGCAGCTTCAACGATGAGGAGTACATCTTCTGAGACAGGGATTAATGTCGAAGCCATTGAGTCGGTCGATGGATTTCTGGACTGGTGGCTTCTAGTTGATCATGAGTTCGAAGGGGGCGTCCGCCGCTTGTGGAAAATTTGTCAGATTGACGGAAGAGAGGAGGGCCGAAGTCGGCGGTTTTTCAGCTGGAGCGTGGTGAAGTTGGAGGAAGGAATAACTTTGATACCAAGTTGTTATGGGCTTCTCCCGTAAAAACGATGGCGTCATCGGAGGATGGTCGGAGGCGAGGATGATGGCGGTGAAAGATGTAGTGGATCCGAAACCGCGACTGCCTAGGCGGTGTGTGCTCCGAAGGAGAAAGTTACCAAAATCTCATAAACAAGACAAGGGAAAAGAGACTAATTCTTCCTTGTCATTACAAGACCCAAGGAGTCCTTTAAATAGATTTACAGAGAGGCATAAATGTAAATAAACTTCAACACTTGGACTTGCATAAAAATACGACATAACTACAATCAACAAATACACCTAATGAAATATGAAATAATAAAACACTAAAGATAACAACTGGGATACTAAGTCATAATTTCCAAAAGATTTATACTTCTTTAGGCATTATTCATCATACCTCGTATTCCTAGTTTTCTTTGAGATACGACAAATCAAAAATTGCTAAATACATATTTGTCAAGGGCATACAATATCCTATCTCAATTAGAAAGCACTGGATGTGCTAACAAAATCCACACACATGCATAGCACATCGTTCTCTTTTTATGGAAAAAGTAAAACATGTGTTAGAAAAACTAGCATGTTGCATATATTCACTACTCTTCAACTTAAAAGCTTAGCTCAGAAATTATCATTAATTTGGATTACAAAAATCCTCTACTTTGCACAACCAATATAAAGAATAAATGGAACGTGTTAATAAGCATTACAAAAACTCATTCAAACAAATATTTAAAAGTATCTTTTCTCTTTCCTTGGTGAATTTCATTGCAGTTCAACTTCTGATAAGAAGTTTCTAGAAAAGGCACACTCAGAATATTTTTGTTTGATATCAAACTCCAGAAGTAATGTGTAATGAAAAATATATGACCTCTGAATCTTTGGAATAGCTTTCCATAAAACTCTTTCTAAGCATGCTTCAAACACAGACGTTGATTATTTAAAGTTCAGCTCTAATTTAAACTACTTCGCTGTAAATATCCATCTGCAAATAGTTAGCACATATCTTACTCTCAATTACGACTAAAATTTATTGCAATACTACCAAATTTAATGAAACTCATATATAAAATTATGATCTCATCGAGTACTGTTAAAAGTTAATTGAAAATCATCTCAATTCTAAAAAGGAAAAAAAAACAATAATATTATTATTTCACCAACTCCGAAAACAAAAAACATATGCTGTCAACTCAAACCTGACACATCTTCCCTTCGACGAAGCCGTTGCAGAACATTTTTGGCCTCTAACATTCTCCCTTTGCTTACAAGCCACCTAGGGGATTCGGGCAAGAAGAAAATTGTTAACACCAAATACACCAGAGAAGGGGCTGAGAGAACACCAAGCATCACTCTCCAGTTAGGATTTGCCATAAGAGACATTGCAAACACCATGCAGTATGAAAAAAACATTCCTCCGGAACCACAGAACTGAGGAAGTGTGTTTAACTGCCCTCTTATCTCTGGTGGGGATGTCTCAGAGATGTACACAGGAATAAGTGTGACAGCCAAACCAACTCCAAACCCATCAACGAGCCTCGCGAGAAGTAAGACGTAAACATTTGGAGACCATAGCATCACCAAACCGCTGATAAAGTACAGGATTGACGACAAGATAAGCATAGGACGCCTGCCACACCGATCTGAAACAGATCCTGAGCATGTGGTGATAATCGTAGCACCAATAAGGGACATTGCAACAATCAGTCCTTCAATTGTAGGCTCAGTTTGCAAATTAAATTCCTTTTTGATATAGATAACAGCTCCTGATTAGATACAAAAAAAATGTTTTGAGATTCAAAAGGGTGGTTGCAAACATCAGAAAACAAGAGAATCCTTCTTTCAGAAACAGACTCTCAAGAGCTTTCAAAGAACTCATAATCAAGTAACATTGCTTATGAAAAAATTATTAGGCAGGAAGGAAACAGATCGTACCTGCAATAGTAGCATTGTCCCAGCCCTGCAACAGGTTTCCTATGGTGGCTGCTATGGCAATAAGAACAGCCCCGTCCATCTTTCAAGTAAAGAATAGATGCTATTCACAGGCACAAACAGTCTGTAACAAATCACTGTTCAAAAAAAAGGAACTTCACAAGTAAATTATAAACTTTAACAAGACTGCACCCCCTCTGATGCACATCAGGAGGCAAACACAACCACTAAAAAACCACTTGCCTTTGAGATATATAGAGAGAAAGATCCGATCAACCGAAGCAAGAATCAAAGACGGGAAGCATAGCAATCAGTATGTGTCAGTGGCCAAATTTCCCTGGAAAAATCTAGGGCTCCTCAATAAGATGGGAGAGAACTGCAATCGCCACCCGAAATACGAAATTGAAACAGGACAGGTGGAAGAAAGCTACAGGCATAACCTTTTACCCACCTAATCACTACTCGACACTTGTTATATCTTCACTCGCTGCCTGCACACAGCTCAAGCGCCGGAATTCCGAATAAAATACTAGCAAGGGTGAAGAGAAACATCTCAAATTATACAGCCATGGTGAACTGATAAACAAGTGGACATGGTGAATCCAGCCCCCTGCTCTAACGCTTTTGGAGCCTCCTTTTTCACCGAGGAATCTCGAGGGTTTCTACCACTTGAAAGATCCAAAAGTGGAATTGTAAAAAAAAACACAGCAGGAATACCAGAGATAGCTGTAACCAATCAGTCAAAGCTGGAAGGCTTTCGTTCTAAAAAAGCAATGGGATTCGAATTCCAGAACTTCGACCCTAAACCCTAAATTCAAAAAAAAAAGGAGATTCTGAAAGGAGTGAGAGAAAATATGGGGAGGAGAGAGAAGCAGCAGACCACAGACGAAGTCACGAAGGTGAACGTGGCCGCCTCGGGATCCTCTTCCCTCGTGATCATAGAGCATGGGACCATTTAAAACAGGGGCGACAGAATATATTTTTATTTATTGGGGCAATGTTTTTTTTTTAATCAGAAAAATTTGACCGATCATTAGAGATAATGGTAATTTCGTAATATCGCGGACAACCATGACCATTTTTAAAATTCGAGAAAAATTTGGCCTTCACCCACCCACCAATCAATCAAGCAAGCAGGCAGGCAATGCTACCCCCAATGAATGGGAAAATTTTTGTGGACGGGTCCCGTTCCCAGAAGTAGGAACGGGTGTAAAATAGGATGGCGGGGCCCACCATTATTTTACTTCTCTACCCCGGTAACTAAAATATTTCTAACCTATCGTTAGCATTTCCGCCATTATTTTTATCTCCCTGGACCTTCAGTTTCCCGCCGATTTCACCGGATCACTCAAGTAAGTCTCCATCGCCGCCAAGAGACCCGTTATTTGCTGATTCATTCCGTGATCAATGGAGCAGGGGAGTCTGGGGGCCTGCAGTGGAGAAATGGATAAAGAAGAACATGTAAGTTTCTTATATTTTAGTTTCTGCAACTGGATCTAAATGTTCTGCGAAATAAGGATCAGCGGCGGCGAAATGAATGTTGAATGTTCAGAAGTATTTCCTCAAGCTTTTTCCATGAACTGCATATGTTGCCCAATTTTTCTGCGAGCATGTTGTCGGTTGTCCAAGGTTTATACAACTGTATTTTAATGTGTGGTTCTTTTTTGAATGACTTGTACTGTACGTAATGTTTCTTCGGATTGCTCTGCATCTGAATTACAACTGTATTTTTATATTAAACTTCAACTGTATTTTGATAGTATGACTGTATGTTAATATTAAACTGCGACTGTATTTTAATATTAAACTGCAACTGTATTTTTAGAGTACAACTGTATTTTAACATTGAAATTTAACTGTATTTTTAGGATACAAGTGTATTTTAACATTGAAATTTTACTGTTTTTTTAAATGACAACTGTATTTTAATGTTGAACTTCAATTGTGGTTTTTTTCATATTTTTCTGCAGATTCCAAGTAAATATCCCACTTTTCCTGTTGTCCAGTCAGAAGATGAGGCTTATGCTTTGTATTGTGAGTACGCCCACAAAACCGGATTTAGTGTTCATAAGGAACACATTATTTATTGGACACACACCCGAATTATTAAAGTAAGGAAATATACCTGCTCAAAGGCTGGAAAGAAGCACATAAAACCGTCATCCATTAAATATCGCAAATTAGATAGCCGAACAGGTTGTCTTGCTTGTTGTCATTTTAGAACTGATACAAATGGACAAAATTGGACAGTTTCAAAGTTTGTGAAGGAGCACAATCACCCCCTTGCATTGGATAAAGAGAAGCATTTGCTGAGGTCAAATAGAAAGGTATCCGATTTGCAGGGCGATCTTATAAGAAATATGACAGGGGCTGGTATTAAAACAGTGCATGCGTACAATTTTCTATCCGAAGAAGTTGGAGGTGTTGAAAATCTTGGATTTAGCAAAGTTGATGCATATAATTATGTTCATCGTTGTAAAAAGAGTTTAGTTGAATCTGGTGACTCAGTTAGTTTGCTGAAGATGTTACAGGCAAGACAACTTGATGATAGTATGTTCTCATACGAAGTTCAGACAGATGAACTAAATCGGTTGACCAATTTTTTTTGGATGGATGGACGTGCTAAGATTGACTATGACTGTTACGGGGATGTTATTATTTTTGATACTACATATAGACTAAATAAATATAACTTAGCATGCGCTCCTTTCATTGCTGTTAACAATCACTGGCAAAGTATTTGCGTTGGTTGCACTTTCATAGCAGAAGAAACCATTGAGTCCTTCTGTTGGGTTTTTGATTGTTTTCTTAAGTTCGTTGGTGGTAAACAACTCATCACTATTTTCACTGACCAAGATCACTGGCAAAGTATTTGCGTTGGGACGAGCATTTGCAACGAAAGTCGAGACTGCGCAACGACAACTCAAATATTTGCTGCCCGGCATCTGAGTACAACAAAAGAAACAAGTTGTACAGACTAAATTAAATACAGTTGGAAAAGACATATAAAGAACCTAAAATACAACTGGATTTCAAATATATATATACGGAAATACAGTTGGATTTGAATAACGCAGAACATAAATACAGTTAGATATCACGTAGCTAGAACATGAAATACAGTTGGATTTCAGATAGATAGAATTTCAAATACAGTTAGATGTCAGATTGATAGAACTAACTTGAACTACAGTTGAATTTGAACAATATCGAACTTGATATATAGTTGGATTTGAAATATATATACTGAAATACAGTTGGATTTGAATAACACAGAACTTGAAATACAGTTGGATATCAAGTAGATAGAACATGAAATACATTTTGATTTCAGAGAGATAGAACTTGAAATACAGTTGAATTTGAACAATATAGAACTTGAAATATAGTTGGATTTCAAGTTCTATATGTATTGAAGTACAGTTGGATTTGAAAAAAATAGAACTTGCAATACAGTTGGATTTCAGATATATAGAAATTGAAATACAGTGGGATTTCAGATAGATAGAACTTGAAATACAGTTGGATTTAAAAAACAAAAACCTTCTTTACCTAGTCCTTCCGTGTACTGTTCTCCCAAACGATTGAGGGTTGAGGATGTCGCCGTCGCCTGGGATAATCGCCGTCGCCTGAGGGTGTCCGTCGCCTGGCGTTACAGTCCTTCTAGGGTTAGGAAATACAGTCGGGTTTCTCACTGTATCAGCGAGAAACGGGTAGAGAAGTAAAATAATGGTGGGCCCCGCCATCCTATTTTACATCCGTTCCTACTTCTGGGAACGGGACCCGTCCACAAAAATTTTCCCAATGAATGGCCTTAGCGGCCGGCAATCATACATATATCGGACCAAGTTCTGCCCCAACCATATATTTCGAGCATTGTTAAATCCAGACCGTTTTTGGTTAGATATAGGCCGCTGATAAATGCAGGTCAAGAATATGTATTTGCAGGACAAGTGTTTTATATGCAGGGCCAAATTTTTTATGCGCAGACCAAGTTTTAGAATAGCTTCTTCCCTGCCCATTTCTCACCATTTGAGTTGATTTTCACGATTCAGTTTTGATGATATATAGTCCATTGTCCGATGAACTAAAAACTAAAAACTCAAACAGTTGTAACTAGGCATATAATCTCTGTTCATGAGAAAAATCTATAAGTTAAACATAAAGATGACACACTGAAAAATCTATAAGTTAAATCAAACAATCTTTGCATGCAATACAGAGAGCAGCATCTAGAGAAATAAAACCAACAAACAAGATTGATGTTAAGATTTATAACATCTGAATTTAAATTCCAAAATTTTCAAAATGCTGCATTCTTAATGTTATCCAATAGCACTTGCATGAAAGCGAGAGTATGAAATTTAGCTATGATTTTGGGTTCTTGGAATATGAAATAATGAATGTAAAGTCCGTACCATCAAATATATTAGGCCCCATTCGTTTCGTCGGAATTGGGGGGTCGGAATTGGCATTCATTTGCCAATTCCGATTTAAGCTGTTCGGCGCCGCAAAAAAACATGCTGGAATTGGAATTCCCGCAATTCCGATGGAAACCCGGTTTGCCTTAAACCCGTGCATCGCGAAAACATTGCGCGATCCCTCGACAACCCCTAGCCGCTCGACCTTCTTCCTCCCTGGCGACTGCTTCCACCAACCGGCGAGTCCTCTCCGGCAGTCGTTTCCTCCGGCGACTCCCTCTCTCCGGCTTCGCTTTTCTCCGGCGTTAGTTTCCTCCGGCGCAAGCCGCAGCAGATTTTCTTCCTCCGCCAGAATCGACCTCCGATTCTTTCCCCTTCTCCGATCTAGGGCTCGGCTTGAAAGTATTGTGAGTCATTCTCTCCTCCTTCTTCGATTGTCATTATTTGTTCTGTTCATGCCCTGATTCCATACAATTTTTTTTGTGTTCTATATGTTCTTCAGACGTACTCATTGTTCTTTAATAATCTGAAAATGGGTATGTGTGTGTGAATGTGTGTATGTGTTGATGTGTGTATTTATGTGTAGATATGTGTGTATTTGTATGTGTGTATGTGTAGATATGTGTGATTATGTGTTCACTTGTGTGTATGTGTGTTTAAGTGTTTGTATGTAGTTATGTGTTTATGTGTTTATGTGTTAGTGTATGTGTGTTGTAGTGTTTGTATATATTTGTTGGTGGTGTTTGTATGTATGTATGGTTGTTGGTGTTGTGGCGTGTGTGTGTATGGTTTGTGTATGTGTGTGTGCGCGCTTATAGTGTATGGTTTGGGTATGTGTTTGAGTGTTTGTGTGTGTGCATATATATATATATATATATTTTGGATGTGTTTATGTGCGTGTGTGTGTGTTTTTTTAGAAAATGTGTATGTGTTTGTGTGTGTGCTTTTGTGGTTGGATATATAATGTGTGTTTTTTATGTTTAGATGGATGAAACAGTGAAACGTCGTAGGCGTAGGAGAGCAGCAGTAGCTGCTGCTCTTGCTGCTTCCGTCATAGTGATGATGAAATGTGGGGTTAGAAGAAATATCGTGGAGGCTGATGCAAAAAATGTTGTAAGGGAAAGTTTGTTTAGGCGTTTGTATGGCGGAACAGATATAAATTGTTTTAACCAGCTTTGGATGAATAGAAGCTCGTTCGAAGTTTTATGTAATATGACCCAACGTGGTTTGTTAAGAGACACAAAAAATATCGGAGTTAGAGTGGCAGCTACTGTTTTTTTACATATTTTGGGGCACAAAAAAAATGTAGGGTTGTGGGCGAGACGTATCTACGATCAACAGATACAATTAGCCGTCATTTCAACACGGTGCTGCGAGCAATTCTAAAATTAGTTCCTGACTTTATAAAACTCTCTGATGCGTCAACAGTACAAAGATGGCGTCATTTTCCTGTAAGTCATTTTTTTACAATCCTAAGTTTTATTTTAAAATATCTAAATTGTTCATATGTCCATATAGGATTGCATTGGTGTGATTGACGGCACTCATATTGAAGTTACAGTGCTTACTAAAGATCAGGGTAGGTATCGGAATAGGAAACAGACCATTACAATGAATGTAAGGGCCGCATGTGATTCAAATATGAGGTTTTTGTATGTGTTACCTGGATGAGAGGGGTCCACATCGGACTCCAGAGTTTTGCGCAATGCACTCGAAAAAGCAGATCGTTTTGAGGTGCCACTTAGAAAGTACTATCTGGTGGATGCGGGATACACCAATGGCCCTGGCTATCTAGCTCCATATAGGTCAACCAGATATCACCTGAAAGAGTGGTCTGCACAAGGCAATAACCCCACCAATTATAAAGTTGTTCAATCTCCGACACTCAAAGAAACGGAATGTCATAGAGCGGACATTCGGCCTCATTAAAAAAAGATGGACAATTTTGAGGGGACCATCATTCTATGACATCAAAGTCCAGGTATATACATTTAAACCTTTAACATTAGAATAAGTTAATTTATAATGAGTTTTTAATTACCTTTTAATTTTAACAGGTTCAAATTATAAACGCTTGCTGCATTCTGCATAATTTTCGTATAGAGAGAAGATTAAAAAATCATGGTGGATTGCTTGCCGAGGTAGATGATGTTGAAGCCAAAATTGACCTCTCGTGGAGTTCGGGGTCCCAAAAGAAGGGTGACCTAACACCTACTACACTCGGAGGAACGTCACGGACCTAAGACCTAAGAAACTAGGAACAGAGCCTCGACTCTAGCGTGGAGGTCCCACCTCACACCCGGAAGACCTTTGAGGTCTCCCCCTCCCTAGCCAATGCTTGAGCTTGGTGCCTTTGAGGAAGAAAGCCAAGGGGATTTAAGTGGCTAAGAAGCAATTCTCTCCAAGGCACCCTCACGGGTCTATTTATAGATTTTTCAAGTCCTGGGGCTAAAAATGACCAAAATGCCCCTAGAGAAAATAAGCCTCAAGTCAATAGCAAACCTCCACACCAGAGGGTAAAGAAGTAATTCCCCCCCCCAAGGGCAAAACGGTAAAAGCACGGCCCAAAGAGGTCCAAGGGCGGGAGGAGGCCAAGCCATACCCCCACCTCCCCGGGCACCCAAGACAAGTGGGCTAACCGCGCGGGCGAGACCCTGGCCGCTGGCCGATCTCGACCCGCGAGCTCACCGCGCGGGCGAGACCCTGGCCGCCGCCGGTCTCGCCCCGCGAGCTCACCGCGCGGGCGAGACCCTGGCCGTTCGCCGGTCTCGCCCTCCGAGCTCACCGCGCGGGCGAGACCCTGGCCGCCGGCCGGTCTCGCCCCGCGAGCTCACCGCGCGGGCGAGACCCTGGCCGCCGGCCGGTCTCGCCCCGCGAGCTCACCGCGCGGGCGAGACCCTGGCCGCCGGCCGGTCTCGCCCCGAGAGCTCCCCTCACGGGCGAGACCCTGGCCGCCGGCCGGTCTTGCCCCGCGAACTAACCGCGTGGGGGAGACCCTGCCCGCCAGCCGGTCTCGCCCTGTGAGCTCACCGCGCGGGCGAGACCCTGGTCGCCCGCCGGTCTCGCCCCGCGAATAACCGCGCGGGGCGAGAGCTTGGCCGCAGGCCGCTCTCGCCCCTGCGAGCTGACCGCCCAGCCAGTCTCGCCCTACCCAAGGCTAAGGTGCAGGGGGCGGGATCCTGGCCTCCAGCCGATCCTGCTGCTCCTACCTCGCACCTATCGAGCCGGAGGCGGGTGTCGACCAACTCGACGCACCCGCTCCCTAAAGGGGCCAAAGGGGGAGGTAGATTTTTTCTCCCCTACTAGTATATTACAAGGGTTAGGCCAAAATTGACCACCAAGAGTGCAAAATATCTCAAAAGCTTAAAAACTTATAGTTGGTCCTACACTTGCCGGGAGGGCCCTACTCTGCCAATACGGGGTTGTACACAATCCCCGCTCTTTTCGAGGTTGGCACAAGCTCGGAAAGAAACATCCAACCCAACGTATTCGCTGAGTGGCCTCTTCTCACGGTTTGAAAGATTATAAGGTCTCTCCGAGGGGTCAACCTGTCATGCCAGCTAATGAGAGCCTGGGTGACAAGACAACCTCGGGGTGAAAACACTTAGCCTCCCAAGGGGTCAACCTGTCATGCCAGCTAATGAGAGCCTGGGTGACGAGACGGTCTCGGGGTGAAAGAAGACCATCTCGGAGCAAAGACAACAGGGGCATTCACGAGAGGTACTACCAGCCCTGCCAGCTATTGAGAACCTGACAGCGGGACCGTCTCGGAGCTAAAAGGACTTAGCTTCCACGAGAGATCAACCTGCCCTGACAGCTAGTGGGAGCCTGACAGCGGAATCATCTCGGAGCTAAAAGAACTTAGCTTCCACGAGAGATCAACCTGCCCTGCCAACTAGTGGGAGCCTGGTAGCGGAATCATCTCAGAGCTAAAATAACTTAGCTTCCACGAGAGATCAACCTGTCCTGCCAGCTAGTGGGAGCCTAGTAGCGGAATCATCTCGGAGCTAAAAGAACTTAGCCTCCACGAGAGATCAACCTGCCCTGCCAGCTAGTGGGAGCCTGGTCAGCAGAATCATCTCGGAGTTAAAAAGAACTTAGCCTCCACGAGAGATCAACATGCCCTGCCACCTAGTAGGAGCCTGGTAGCGGAATCATCTCGGAGCTAAAAGAACTTAGCCTCCACGAGAGATCAACCTGCCCTACCAGCTAGTGGGAGCCTTACAGCGGAATCATCTCGGAGCTAAAATGACTTAGCCTCCACGAGAGATCAACCTGCACTGCCAGCTAGTGGGAGCCTGGTAGCAGAATCATCTTGGAGATAAAAGAACTGGGCCTCCACGAGAGATCAACCTGCCCTGCCAGTTAGTGGGAGCCTGGTAGCGGAATCATCTCGGAGCTAAAAGAACTGGGCCTCCACGAGAGATCAACCTGCCCTGCCAGCTAGTGGGAGCCTAACAGCGGAATCATCTCGGTGCTAAAATAACTTAGCTTCCACGAGAGATCAACCTGCTCTGCCAGCTAGTGAGAGCCTTACAACGGAATCATCTCGGAGCTAAAAGAACTTAGCTTCCACGAGATATCAACCTGCCCTGCCAGCTAGTGAGAGCCTGACAGCGGAATCATCTCAGAGCTAAAAGAACTTAGCCTCCACGAGAGATCAACCTGACCTGCCAGCTAGTGAGAGCCTAACAGCGGAATCATCTCGGAGCTAAAAGAACTTAGCTTCCACGAGAGATCAGCTTGCCCTGCCATCTAGTGGTAGCCTGGCAGCGGAATCATATCGTATCTAAAAGAACTTAGCTTCAAGGAGAGATCAACCTGCCCTGCCAGCTAGTGAGAGCCTGACAGCGGAATCATCTCGGAGGTAAAAGAATTTAGCTTCTACGAGAGATCAACCTGCCCTGCCAGCTAGTGAGAGCCTGACAGCGAAATCATCTCGGAGCTAAAAGAACTTAGCCTCAACGAGAGATCAACCTGCCCTGCCAGCTAGTTAGAGCCTGACAGCGGAATCATCTCAGAGCTAAAAGAACTTAGCTTTCACGAGAGATCAACATGCCCTGGCAGCTAGTGGGAGCCTAGCAGCGGAATCATCTCGGAGCTAAAAGAACTTAGCTTACATGATAGATCAACCTGCCATGCCAGCTAGTGAGAGCCTGACAGCAGAATCATCTCGGAGCTAAAAGAACTTAGCCTCCACGAGAGATCAACCTGCCCTCCCAGCTAGTGAGAGTCTGACAGCGAAATCATCTCAGAGCTAAAAGAACTTAGCTTCCACGAGAGATCAACCTGCCCTACCAGCTAGTGAGAGTCTGACAGCAGAATCATCTCAAAGCTAAAAGAACTTAGCCTCCACGAGAGATCAACCTGCCCTGCCAGCTAGTGAGAGCCTGACAGCGAAATCATCTTAGAGCTAAAAGAACTTAGCCTCCACAAGAGATCAACCTGCCCTGCCAACTAGTGAGAGCCTGACAGCGGAATCATCTCTGAGCTAAAAACTTAGCTTCCACGAGAGATCAACCTGCCCTGGCAGCTAGTGGGAGCATGACAGCGAAATCATCTCGGAGCTAAAAGAACTTAGCTTCCATGAGAGATCAACCTTCCCTGCCAGCTAGTGAGAGCCTGACAGCAGAATTATCTCGGAGCTAAAAGAACTTAGCTAGCCTCCATGAGAGATCAACCTGCCCTGTCAGCTAGTGAGAGCCTGACAGCGGAATCATCTTAGAGCTAAAAAAACTTAGATTCCACGAGATATCAACCTGCCCTGCCAGCTAGTGAGAGCCTGACAGCGGAATCATCTCAGAGCTAAAATAGCTTAGCCTCCATGAGAGATCAACCTGCCCTGCAAGCTAGTGAGAGCCTGACAGTGGAATCAACTCGGAGCTAAAAGAACTTAGCTTCCACGAGAGATCAACCTACCCTTCCAGCTAGTGGGAGCTTGGCAGCGGAATCATCTCGGAGCTAAAAGAACTTAGCTTCCACGAGAGATCAACCTTCCTTGCCAGCTAGTGAGAGCCAGACAGCGGAATCATCTCGGAACTAAAAGAAATGGGCATGTTACCTGAACACTACTAGAATTCAACATCCTCCAACGGGGAAAAAGAGTTAGGTTACATGACCCCCCACCCCCCCCCCCCCCTGATTCTACCGGTCGGGGGCTGGACTCATTACAACATAAGAAAAAGATACATGACTCCGCCAAGGCGAAGCTTCTTCAGGGGGTCTGGGCATGATGGTCATCCTTCGACTCCATCCCACTGGACACCTCCATCCTACTCAGGCTCTCCATAATCTTCTCCACCTCCTCCGCCTTGACCAACCAAGAGATGGTGTTGACATCCGTAACGTAACACTGCCTCGCCATCCTGGAGTCTCCCTTGATCCTGACCTGGATCCCTTCTAAGCTGAACTTGAGGCACTGGTGAAGGGAAGACGACACACAATGGAAGACACTGATGAGGGGCCTCCCGAAGATGGCGTTGTAACTGCTTGGGGCATCAACAATGACGAACCTGCAGTTTCTTGAGGTCCCCCCTAACTTCACCTGGAGTCCGACTCCACCTTCGACTTCCTTCCTCTCCCCTGAAAATCCAAACAGGGGTCCGTCTGAGGCAAGCACCCTCCTTGGCTCTACCTTCATCGCGTCAAATGCTTTATTGAAAACGACGTTGATAGAGCTTCCGTTGTCAACCAAGATTCGGGAGACAGTAAAGCCTTCGATGGCGGCCTGGATGACCAAGGCATCGCAGAATGGATCCTCATGCTCTGGCATGTCCTTTGACGAGAAGGTGATCTTTTCTTCCGGGGGAGGGGCCTAGGATGTCGAGGCAACGCTCCGTCGGTACATCACATGGAGACTTGCCTTCCAAGCGGCTTCGATCCCCCCATGGATCACAGTTATACCACCTCGGGGTCCTACGTCGACCCAGTCCTCGCATACATCATCTCCTCCCCCTCCTGGGGCAGAACTTCAATCCGCTCCGACGGCTGCTGCTGGGTTGGAGCTCCCGTTCCCCTCACTTTTAGGAACTCGGGGCAGGTAGCCGTGGCGTGACCCTCCAACTGGTGGAAGTCACAGTACGGTAACTCTACTCTATTCTCCCTCTTCCCTTGTGATTCCTCCTCTCCCTTCAACCAATCGTCATTGCTTACTGCGGTGGGGGCAGGAGTTGTCTTGGGGCTTGCTTTTGGAAGTTGAACCTCCCTTGGCCCCCATGAAAGTTCCCCCCACCCTGGATGAGAGCTCTTCCTGGACCCTGGGCAGGTCCTCCTTGTTGCCTTCAGCCTGGTTCCGGACCCTCCTGTCCCTAGAACCCCTGAGCTCTCTGCTCTTCGCTCCGCATTCCTTCCTGATGCCTTGAGCCACCTTGCTCCTTTGGCTCCGACTCTGTTAGCTTCGCCAACTTCTTGACAAATGTCGTGTTGGCCTCCTCCATGGCTATCTCCTCAGCCGCTCTTTCCATCAGCTCCTCGAAAGAAAGGGGGGCCTTTCGGGTCAGGCTCATCTTGAAGAACCCCTCGCGCAACCCCACCATGAATGCCATATGGAGGGCATACACGGGCATCTTCTGGATATCCAGGATCTCCTCCTGGAACCTGTAAACATAGTGGGCCAGCGATTCCTCGACCCTCTGTCTTATCAGAAAGATGGACTCAGGACTCCTCTTCCTCTTCTTGGCGGTGGAGAAGCGGAGCTGGAAGCTCCGACTCAAGTCCTCGAACCCATAGATTGACCTCAGAGGGAGTTGATGAAACCAGTCCCTTGCCTTCTCCTTCAACGTGATCGCAAAGAGGTGACACTTGAAGGCATCCATCATCGGCCTGATGGAGACGGCATCCTCGAACCACTGCAGGTGCTGTACGGGGTCATCCTTCTCGGTATAGTAAGCCATGTCTGGCTCTCTAAACCGCTCGGGAACGAGAGCTGAGATGATCAGCTCGCTGAAGGGTGACCCCCTAAGAGGGTGCCCTCGCCACCTCTACTCGCGCGACCTGCTCGCCTGGAGGGCTAGCACTCGCCGGGCTGGAGAATAGCTCCCGACCGGGGAGGTCTCGCTCGACCCCCTCTCCCATCATTTCCTTCCCAGGTCGCCTACCTGGTACACTTCCTTTTCCCCCGGCTGGGGTTATCTCGCCTGGACCCCTGGGGGTCGACTCATCGAGAGGGGGGAGCTAGCTCCTAGGGTGTTGGAGTGGAGCTGCCACCCCGAGGAGCCAAACTTCGCAGCATTCCCATGATGCCTTGAATGGATGTCATGAACTCCTCCCTTCCTACGAAGGGTCCTGGGTTGGGGAGCTCGCTGAGATCATCACTACCTCCCTGATCTCCGGCCATGACTCTCTCCCGAGATCTTCTGTGCTGGTCACTCTCTACGCTCACCACACCAAAATGTTGAAGCCAAAATTGACCTCTCGTGGAGTTCGGGGTCCCAAAAGAGGGGTGACCTCACACCTACTACACTCGGAGGAACGTCACGGACCTAAGACCTGGGAAACTAGGAACAGACCCTCGGCTCTAGCGTGGAGGTCCCACCTCACACCCGGAATACCTTTAAGGTCTCTCCCTCCCTAGCAAATGCTTGAGCTAGGTGCCTTGGAGGAAGAAAGCCAAGGGGATTTAAGTGGCTAAGAAGCAATGCTCTTCAAGGCACCCTCAAAGGTCTATTATAGATTTTCCAAGTCCTGGGGCTAAAAATGACCAAAATTCCCCAAGGGAAAATAAGCCTCAAGCCAATAACAAGCCTCCACACCAGGGGGTAAATAAGTAATTCCCCAACCCCTCCCCCCGAGGGCAAAACGGTAAAAGCACGACCCAAAGAGGTCCAAGGGCGGGAGGAGGCCAAGCCATAACCCCACCTCCCTGGGCACCGGAGACGAGTGGGCTAACCACGCGGGCGAGACCCTAGCCGCCGGCCGGTCTCGCCCCGCGAGCTCACCGCGCGGGCGAGACCCTGGCCGCCGGCCGGTCTTGCCCCGCGAGCTCACAACGCATGCGAGACCCTGGCCGCCGGCCGGTCTCGCCCCGCGAGCTCACCGCGCATGCGAGACCCTGGTCGCCGGCCGATCTCGCCCCGCGAGCTCACCGCGCATACGAGACCCTGGCCGCCGGTCGGTCTCGCCCCGCGAGCTCACCGCGCGGGCGAGACCCTGGCCGCCGGCCGGTCTCTCCCCGCGAGCTCACCGCGCGGGCGAGACCCTAGCCGCCGGCCGGTCTCGCCCCGCGAGCTCACCGCGCGGGGGATACCCTAGCCGCCGGCCGGTCTCGCCCCGCGAGCTCACCGCGCGGGCGAGACCCTGGTCGCCGGCCGGTCTCGCCCCACGAACTAACCGCGCGGAGCGAGAGCCTGATCGCAGGCCGCTCTCGCCCCCGCGAGCTGACCGCGTAGGGTGAGAGCCTGGCCGTAGGCTGCTCTCGCCCCCGCGAGCTGACCGCGCGGGGGGAGAGCCTGGCCGCAGGCCGCTCTCGCCCCCGCAAGCTGACCGTCCGGCTAGTCTTGCCCTACCCAAGGCTAAGGTGCAGGGGTCGGGATCCTCGCCTCCAGCTGATCCTGCTGCTCCTACCTCGCACCTATCGAGCCGGGGGTGGATGTTGGCCAACTCGACGCACCCGCTCCCTAAAGGGGCCAATGGGTGAGGTAGATTTTTCCTCCCCCTACTAGTATATTACAAGGGTTATGCCAAAATTGGCCACCAAGAGTGCAAAATCTCTCAAAAGCTTAAAAACTTATAGTTGGTCCTGCACCTACCGGGAGGGCCCTACTCTGCGAATACGGGATTGTACAGATGTGGAAATATTAAATCAAGATACAACTTCTCAGTAGCCACCGCCATTGCCGCCGATCGGGCCATTGGAGCTAATGCTGCTACTGCGACTGAGCAAATGAACGAGATCCACATTGAAGACTCAGTGTACGAAAATGGCATGAAGGAGGTTGAGCCAAAGAGCAAGAAGAGGAAGGAGAAAACATCCGCGGTAGATATTGTTGCTAATGTTGTTTCTGCGATAGCGAGGAACATGGAGCATGATAGCAGCGTGACTTCTCAGCCGCCACCACCGCCGATCTCAAGGGCAGACAGGATGTATGTGGCCATTGCAGCTATTACGGATTTGACTGAGACTGAAGTCATACATGCTATCGATATGTTGAGTGATGAAGACAAGAAGGCCGACGTGTTCATGGCTTTATCGATGCCAATTAGGAGGACCTGGCTCCGCTTACATCTACGCGATTGATTAGATTATGTTAAGGACTTTTTGTTTTATGTGCGAACTATTATAATGTTGTAGACTATTTTGAACTTTTTTTAATGTTCGGTGCGCGGACTATTAATTTTTTTCTGTTGAAGTATGATTTTTATTTATCTATTTCAATTCAGTTTAAAATAAAAATTACAAATTTGAATCATGTACTTTGAATTTCAGGATACAGCCGAACATCGGAATTGCTAATTCCAATTCCTGTGACAGAATTCATGCATTCAGCCGAACAGCAGAATTGGAATTGAATTCAATTCTAATTCCTGCAGCTCAATTCCTGCGAAACGAACGGACCCTTAGGGTTCGTTCAGATCTCTGGAATTGGAATTGAGACAACATAATTTCAATTCCAGTGTTCGGATGTTTGGAATTCCCTCGAAATTGGAATTGGTCTAATTCCATGGAATTCAAATTTGTACAATGACCAATTCTTAGGGGTAAAGACACATATTTCATTGAATTCAGTTCTTTACTATGGCCGTTAACGCCCGATCTCATCGTCGTCGCCTGATCTCGCCGTCATCGCCCGATCTCGCCTCCGCCGCCGCCCGATCCCGCCGCCACCACCCGATCTCGCTGTCGCCGCCCGATCTCGCTGTCACCGTCCGATCTCGCTTTCTCTGCCCGATCTCGTTGTGTTGGATCTCTAGTTTGGATTTGGGCTAGGTTCACTAATCTAGGCTAAGTAAGACCCACATTGTATAGCCAGGGTCTAGTCTAGTGTCTTAGGTGTCAGTCAGGTCAACAACTCAGTGAGACAAGACCAAGACATCAGAGACTTAGAAGACAGTAGAGAGTGAACAAGGCAGAAATTTTTTCTAAGTAAAAAGTCGTTTGACGATCTCTGAAGAGAGCTCGACGATCTTCGTTCTACGCTCGACGATCTCAGAGTTAAATCTCTAAATGCTGAGATCGACGATTGCTGAACTCAAGTCGACGATCTTTGATCTACTTTCAGGATTGAGATCGACGATCAACCATCTCAGTTCGACGTTCTTGAAGCCCAGTTTGGAAAGCAGATTTTCAGGTCAACGATCGCAGGGCTCAGATCGACGATAGAGGATATTTGAGTTCGACGATCTCAGGACCAGATCGACGATTTCTGCCAGATCAACATTTTATATTATTATTTTCCTTATTGACTATTTATTCTTTTGCTTATATGACTCTGAGTAATTAATGTATATATTCTTTGAATATAGTCGTTCCTTGGCAAACATTAATTACTGGTTTTCACAGAGTTATTATACAGCCTTTCTCGGGACAGTTAAGGAAATGAGTTAATTCTCTTATAGCCGTTGCATAAGTTCCCGTGATTCCGGCAGTCAATTAATGTGGATGATTTCAAATTCAGTTTGGAATTATTCAAAGAAAAGGGACTCAAAGAATAAAGGACCCAGAGAATTATTATTCAGTACTTCTTGATGCAGTCGACGGACTTTTGAAAGAAATCACAAGACTGCAAGAAAAAGAAGAAGAACAGCTCTCAGTTCAAAAAACAAGAGTTCATTCAGGAAGCTTGTGGAGACAATCATCTTCAATCAGTCTCAGCTTTCTGGATTTCAAGTCCTACACCCTGTACAAGGCTCTGATCTCCTGAATCATTCAAATCACAGGACAAACCTTGACTCCATCAAGATCACTCTCAAGTCTGCTCTCATTTGCTTGAGAAAAGAGAAGACAACTCAACTTTTTTCCTTCCACCCTTTGTGTAAAGGGTTTTTACTCTCTTCAAAAGTAATTCTTGGTTGTGAGGTCACCTGATCAAAAGACTTCAAGTTGGTTTTTCGGCCCTGATCTAAAGCCAGAAGGGTTGCAATATCTCTCTTAAAATAAATATTATTTGGTGGCAGTCACCTGATCAAAAACCTGAGAGTGATTCCTACCAGGGTGGTAGAAGAGTGGATGTACCCAGATTTGAGAAACCACTATAATTTCTTGTGTCGTCTGATTGCACCTTTTCTTATTGCCCTTGTAAGTTCCTGTGATATTTAGAATAGTTCTTTAGTTTTCTTTTTGTTTATATATTTATTGGTATCACTTATTTAGTACTCTGATAGAATAGTTTAAAACAACCAAAAGTTTTTAAATACTCTATTCACCCCCCCTCTAGAGTAGATCTGAATAACTCCCTCCTTTCACGTTGTCGCCGCCCGATCTCACCGCTGCCTCCCGATCTCGCCACCGCTCACTGTCACCGTCTGATCTCTCCGCCACCGCCCGATCTCACCGCCGCCGACCAATCTCATTGTCGTCGCCCGATCTCGTCGTCGTCGCCGCCCCATCTCGCCCCCGCCCGATCTCGCCGTCGCCGCCCGATCTCGCCGTCGTCGCCACCCAATCTCACAACAGCCGCCCGATCTCGCCACAGTCACCCAATCTCGCTGTAGTCGTCCGATCTTGTCGCCGCCGCTGTCCGATCTCGTCGTCGCTGCCTGATTACGCCCCTGATCTTATCGTCGTCGTCGACCGATCTCATCGTCGTCACCTTATCTCGTCATCGCCACTTGATTTAGTCGTTGTTGCTCGATTATAATTAATTGGTGGTACACTACTTGAAGTTGATTTCTCTGTTGTTTTGTTGCTTTTGCCAACTTCTATATTTTCTTATAGATTGTAAAAGAATAATTCCCTCCACCACTTGGTTTTATTGCAATAACTTCGTCATGAGTGACACAAGACTCCAACTTTAAATTATCGTTATTGCTCGATCCTGCAAGCATGAGAAAAAAATTCTAAACCAATTTTAATTCTAGAAATCCATCCTGTAACCGAACAACTGCATTGGAATTCAGACCAATTCCAATTCTCACGGAATTGGAATTGGATGAATTCCAATTTTGCAATTCCAATTCTTGCAGTCCAATGGACCCTTAGAGAAGTAGGCCAGTCAGCAAGCGAGCAAAAAGGACAGTTGTGTATCTCAATGATTCGCCAAAACTACATTAGACATGGGAAATTGTGTTAATAAATTTCATTTTTATAAACATTTTTTGAACATAACTATGATAGTTAAAAACATACCATGAATATCAATGATCTGTCAAAGAAATAATTTCACGCTCAAGCTCTTTTTTTGTTGGTGTTTGGCTCATGGACTGTAAATCTCATTTGTCAGCAATGTATTCATAATAACGCATCCATACAGAGAATACAAGTGGCATTGGACAACCCTCTCCCATTACCAATCTTATGGAGTGGTTATCATTCACAAAGCCAATAAAAATAAACTTCTGACTTTCTGGAGGTGTTGAATGTAAGAGCAGAAAAGTGAACGACTGAAATCTGGAAAAATGTACAACTTCAACATTATAGCAATTCCAAATATAAATGTGTATAAAATTTCTCTTTTTTGGTGCTCCATCAACAAGTCATTTTGTACTCATAGTAAATTGTCCCCCATGTCTAAAGTAGCACTTATCACACAAAAGTCATAATGTCCATCACCTGCTACATCTACTGCATCAACTATATGTTTAGAAATATAAGGAGGCATTTCCTTTTGAATGCCATTTAAAAATTTGTTATTATTAGGATCACATCTTCTTGGAAGCTTTTTATTTGGCATTACAATTTGTTCATTCTTAATCAAATATTCAAAATGGGATGGATTCATCTTTTTTGATTTGAAATCTCTCTTCAGTTTATTGTAGAGAAACTTCGACCGACCTTTCAAATGTAAAGGTATTTGAGGTTCTACTTTTTGACTTGTCAAAAGATCAAAAAGCACTCGCAATTTTTGTTAGAATTCATTTTTTTGAATGTCAGAAGAGCTATTATACTTTTGGATTAGATAATCGATATCTACCTGTATGTCACATGGCGGCACATGTTCTTGTTTAGTTGATGTTTCCTCCGTAGGTGATGTGTCTAACGTCAAAAGTTTCTAATGCTTATGGATCATCCATAATGAAAATGCATTGGCTTGATTCATGTAGATGAACAGCTCATGTGTGCATGACACTACTAGAAAAAAGACTTTTGGCCAGGACAAATTTCCCTGGCAAAAAGTCCAAAATCGTGGCTAAAACGTTTTAGCCACGGGAAAATTTCTTGGCTAAAGTCGGCGTGGTTAAACTTTTTAGCCACGAATTGGCCGTAGCAAATAGTATTAGCCATGAGAAAAAATACCGTGGCAAATAAGCCAACTATTAGCCACGGTATGAAACCCTAGCTAAAAGTGAACTCATCATTTTTTAAAAAAAGTATTTGCCACATTTACAAGCCGTGACAAATACTAATTTATGTTTTTTTAAAAAAACACATTGTAATGCTAGGCATGTGCTCCCCTCACTGTTATATAGTACTGCAACAATATCTATTGCATAGAAATTATCAAAAAAAAATCTCCATGGATAGCTTTGTGAATTTCAGAGGCATGTTTCTTGAGTTGTTGATTTCTCATCAATCTGCATATTTTCTTTCAAAGTCTGAAAGACAGTATTGTTAGAACAAGAGCTGCAATTTGTGGCTTGAGGATAACACCCAAACCTTACAAGTTCCTTCTGCTTTTTAATAATATCAAGAGCTGCAATAGATATTGAACCAACCAAATTAGAGTACAAAGCCCCATTGAATGAGTTATTAACCTATATTACACTTTGGCTAAATGATTTTTTTTATTTCAGTGTGCTATAAAGATATCATCTAATCAAGGGTCTTCCAAACTGTGCCCAAGTTCCCGATAGAAACCTCAAGAAATCTTTTTAATTGACTATGACCGCTCTCAACACGGTTGGTTGTAGAGTTGCCTAAGTGGAAAAAACTGTCTATCCGTGTTGACACGAAGTACTCTTTGTAGGGCTCGATCCATATCGTGATAATGTAATGAACAACATTTGGATATTGATCCGCATAGTTTGTTAGCATAGTGTTGTTGTAACATCCCATTTCCGACTAGATCCCTATGAGTGATTTTGTCCTGATTAGGACAGGACAAACCCTTAGAGAACCAAGAAGGACCAAGTGAACCTAGGGTTTCAGTTGAGTGTCACTTGGTCTGCAAATAGTAAAAACCAGAAACCCTAGAATTGGAGGGCCAAGTAAGTCCAACCTAAGTGGACCCTAGGGTAGGTCATAGGGTCAACCATAGGACCCATGTTGACCCCGGTCAACACTTTGACCTAATTAGCCAGAAATGACTCTAAGCCCTATTCCTTGGGTTGGGTCCACCTAAACTAACTCAATGACACCCAATGGGTCAAAGACAACTCATACCCCATAGGGAGGAGAAAGATGGGTTTCATGCATGAATAATTTGAGAATTAACCTAGGAGAGAGAATTTGAATAGAATAGGAGAAAGAAATGATATTTTAGAGTGATATTGAGTTTGAGCCCACTTGTGTTCATGCCACCAACCCACACATGGGCTGGCCGACCCCTTTAACTCATTTAGGGGGAGTGTGAGCAGTGGGGCCCACCCATGCATGGATGATGACAAGAACTATGCAAACCCGCCCCCTCACTTAGGAAATATCGCCCCCCCTATACTTCATCTCCTCTTCCCTCCCCTCACTCCCCTCGGTCTCTTCACCCTCAGAACAAGGAGAGCAGCAGAGAGAGAGAGAAGCCGAGCTGGGCAGTGAACCCGAGAGAAAAGCCGCCGTCGCCGCCATGGTCGTCCGCCGCTCCTCACATCGCAAGGCCGCCGGGAAGGTCCTCCCTCACCTCTCTCCTCATGCATTAGATCTTAGGAATTTCAGGGGTAGGGTTCGGGCTCGAATGAGCCCGAACCCAGTTTTACTTTCTCCATTAATGGCATTTCTGGAGGTTCTCGGGTTGGGTGGCACCGCCGTTTCCCGCCGCCCTAGCAGCCGGCAGTGCTTGCCCCCACCACCGTGAGGGTGGAGGTGAAGTTCGTCGGGGGTTGCGCCGCCGGTGGTCGCCGGAAAACCGCCCGTGAAAGCCCCCAGTTATCGGGCTGGAATCCTGCTCGATTTGGATAAGAAATACAATGGCCGTCCGATGGCTTTAAGATCCGTGCCATGCAAAAATATAAATCCTGTTTTATTTTAGTTACATGAACAGTACTATTTTTTGGCTTATATAGCAGAGTTATGCATGTGGATTGTTAGGGCACTTCTAGCCCTTTCATAAAAAGTGCTTAACATAAAAGTTATAGGCCTTGGAGTTACCTTTAATTTGATATATTACACATTTAATTTGGTTGAGTATTCTGCCCTACAGAGCCATTTTCCTAGGACTGGTCCTAGGATAGGTCATAAATTAAAATGAGTGCCCTTCCCAAACCCTATGTCCAAATGGGCTGAAATTTTGGGCATGTGGCTTATTTAGGCATATATAGTTCCTCCCCAAAAATGGGAATTTTTGGGGAAAATAATCCTATAGTTTTAGTCAAAATTTGATAAATCAAATAATGTTGATTTTTGGAGCACACCAACCCCAATTGGCCCCAAATTTAGGTGGCCTTCCCTTAGGGGTATATTAGACCTATGGTAAAAAAATTAGTCAATTTAGCCCTCTGCATGTTGAGATATCTCACTTGTAAGATCTGGAAAGGTGAGTTGACATGGGCTGCAAATAGCAAATGTGCAGAAATTGGAAGAGATGCCCAAGCCCATCCAGAGGCCCAAATGACCTGGGATTTTGGTCAGTAACTTTTTTAGGGCATAATTAGGCCCTGCCCAAAAATGGGATTAATTGGAATTAAAATTAGGGGAAAATTACTAAAATACCCCTAGACTTGTTTAGGTGATTCTTGGAGTAGTTCAACTCCAAAAGGCCCCAATTTTTGGTGGCATGTCCATGGGGATATTTTTATGGCATGGTTAAATTTTTAGCCCATATGGACCACATCAAATTGGGTGAATCCCCTTGAATGTGTTGACTATATATAGTCTTGGGGTTGCAAATAGCAAGAAATGAAATGTGGTGTATTCAGCCCAATTAAGGCACCCAAAAAAAATCATGGAATAGAATCCATAGGTCCATTAGGGTTAAGTTCAGCCCTCAAATTAATTAAGGGATTTTTTTGGGATAAAAAAAATCCCATTATTTGGAATTTTTGAAATATTAGGCCTTTTGATAAATAAATTGAGAAAATGGTTTAGCATGGAAATAAATCCCCAAATTTTGTCATGATCACATAGAGGGAATATTTAAACCCTATAAATTTTACTTCTCTGTTTTATGAATTTTGTAGCTGGAATTATGTGGATTTACCATTTTGCCCTTATTTACTTTTAATTGGAAATTGATAGAATTATGTTGTAGAAATATTGTGGAAAATTTCTAGAGATGTATTATTGTATAAAGAACCTTGTATAATTATTTCAATATTTTTGGATGTCTCAGTAATGTTCAAAACCCCATAATGGCATTTTGGTAAATTACTTGAAAATGGAATTGATGGGCCATTGTACTTTAGAAGTTTGTGAAACTATGTATTTAGCCTTATCTTATCAATACATACACTCTGTAATTTTCTCAGAATTTTTATTTATGAATTCTTTATACTTCTTTTGGAAAATGATAAATATGTTGATTTTGTGATAATTAAGGAATAAATAGAAATACTTAAAGAAAAATTATGAATCTTGGAATAAAGTGATATTTAACCATATTATAGGTCACGAAAATTTCTTACATCAGTAGAATTATGATATATTATACTTCATGTGTAAAATGACCTGAAGAATTAATGGAAGAAATTAATTTAAGGATGTAATTAAGTTGGAAAATTATGAAAATCATCATGGTCATTATATAGGTCCATACCACCCTAGGATAAATAATTTGAGAAATATGGCCCAAGGAATTAGAAGTTTGATTTCGGGGTGGTGTTAGGTCATGAGCTGCGCACAGTAAAAATCGGTTATACCATAAGGCACACCAGAGGATAGATCGACAATTGAGCTAGAGAACACGATTGGAAGTATAACCCTGGTGGTTAGTGTCGTCTTAGTGACGAGAGTAAAAGTGCAAGTCATTGGGTAACACCGGGAGTGGAGGCCGGCGGAAGACCGTCGCTCTCCCGATAATAGCTTAAGTCATTAGGATCGCCCAAGAGTAATAATGAGAGTTGGTTGTTGGTCATAAGTAGACATCAACTAAAACTAATTATCCTTGCGAAAGGGAACTTTGGATTTTTAATTTCATCTTGGTTCCTAGTGCCCCCGAGACCCCCTTCATTAGGCATACCCTAGGCAGTCCTGGGATTAACCCTAAAATACTAGGTGTAATAATCGGTAGGCAAGAGTAGTCTAATAGGCTAGGTAAACTGTATCTGTTCTCACTCGTGATGGGTTGGAGGGACTTGGAGCCTGTTGGCTACTTGATCACCCACGCTGAATTGGAAGGAGCTGATATGTTTATTGCTCACTCGTGCCGGGTTGGAGGGACTTGGAGTCTGTTGACTACTTGCTCACCCGTGCAGAGTTGGAGGGAAATGGTTAAGTCGTTCCGAGGTGTTCAAAGGGGCGCCATCCCGCGGTGTTCAAAGGGGCGCCATCCCGCGGTGTTCAAAGGGGCGCCATCCCGCGGTGTTCAAAGGGGCGCTATCCCGCGGTGTTCAAAGGGATGAGGTTTGGAATTTGAGCCGGACGGGTTAGTCATGGGAGCTTTGGCTCGGTTGTTGGTTATTACGGACGGTTTAATCCGGGAGCTTGACTTGTTGGTTTCTTTTAAGAATATTGCATGTGCATAAAAAGGAATATCTAAGGTGGTGGGTCTTCGGTGTTGGAGGGTCGTTGCACCGACGCCAATATGATGACTCGGCAAGTGTGGTTTTACGCTTCGCCAAACTTAAGCTCGGCGGTCTGTCGGCAAAGAGTACGCGTAGTCCGCTTAGTGCACCAAGCGTTGAGGCGTACGATAGGTCAGACCGGTAGTGCTATTACTGGTTTTGAGGTGGGCGAGGCCCAACCCACCGCTTCCGTCTGCCACTACGGAGGTATCCTGGGAGGTAATGGCTCCGAAAGGGGGAACTAAAGGTTTGTGTACACAAAGTCGGGTGGGTGAGTTGCACTGCTTGAACATCATTAACCCACCATATAGAAGCATATCATAATCATTCATAATAACCTATGACACCTAATGTATAAGTTTAATGGGACGCTTATACATTAGGACTTGCTAAACGACCCCTTGGTCTATAAGCTTGTGTGAGCAAGTTTATAAATTAAGGTTATTTCAATATATATATACTGCTTGTGATACCGACACCCCGACGTATAAAGTGGTATGGGACACTTTATACGATGGGAGCTTTGTAGAAGATCTCTTGGCTTATGTGTACTCACATAAGCGAAGGTTAAATTCCTTTCTTACTTTACCTTTTACAACCTGTTTATAAAATTGTTAG
Organism: Platanthera zijinensis; assembly: GCA_039513925.1. NCBI lineage: Eukaryota > Viridiplantae > Streptophyta > Magnoliopsida > Asparagales > Orchidaceae > Platanthera > Platanthera zijinensis. The sequence continues at coordinate 4,804,269 of CM077088.1, read as the reverse complement.
TTAGGTCCCCCTGTCACCTGTTTGTTTTACTCTCCACTTTCACGTCCTTCCCTTTCTTCCTCCCCGCTCGGTGCCTAGGAGCATGAGTGAAGGGGTGGGGGACGATAGGGCTTAGTCTTATAGACTAACGGTTTTCGAACCACATCATATTAGGGGATCGTGGAACCCAGCAGGGAGGAGCAACCCAGGAGACCGGTGCGATTGGAGACAGGGCAGTCTAGCTCAGGAGTACAGCCAGCTGGGACCGTGAGTCCTGACTTTCAGTAGTTGTTTTATTTTGCTTCCGCATGAGAGACCTGTAGTGATGATATTGATGTACCGGGCTTAAGTCCTTCATTTTCTGTACTCTTTTACTATTCTGTGGACACTCCCTTCGTGGAGATTTTTATTATATGTGATTTACTGTGGACCTACATATTTATATTCTTGTACTGCTACTTTTGTGATCAATAAGGCCGGCAGAATCGGCGTTTTGTAGTGACGACCTTCCCGGACGCGAAGGTGTCACCGCAAAGCGACGGTTCTGGGCATAAGACCCCGGGTTTCAAAAAAAAGGGGGGGGGGGGTCTTACAGTTGTACCTCAAAGTGAAATCATGCACCGTTGGTGAATTTACTAAGTCTTAACATACACTTAGGAATTTGTCACTTTCCTTATCCTCTTTAAACATTTTTTTTGAAGTGGGTTAAAATGTTTCTACGGATGTGCAGCTGACATAATATAACTTTTGCCTGAGGGAAAATTACCTTGATGGAATTCAAAAGTACAATCTATCTATCAATCACAAAAACACTCGGTGAAAAGTCAGGATTCATTGTTCCCTTAAAGCATTCAAGTGCCCACTGATAGCTCAGCTAAGTTTAATTTGACAAAAATAAAAATCTAGAAAAAAATGATAAATTTATGGAAGTAATCCCAACTATAGAAAGCAGTGACAATCTATATCGATTGGTTTTGTAAGTACAATCCATAATATATCATTCCAACTATTTCTTGCACATTCCAAAACATTTGTGGTAGGATTAACATGATTGAAACTCACATAATGTGCATCACATATATATTTATAAAGAAATTGAATTGGAGTACGACCATCCAACTCTTTCGTGTACATCTTGAATTTCTCATTGTATATCGTCCTCATTGCTGTTTTGTTATCAGGATTTCTTTTCTTAGCGGTACATAAAATTTTTCGTGGTCTCACATCGGATGCGTACATATCTTGAATAATTTTTTGTTTAATTGCATCCAATCTACCTGCGTAGGAGTGTGCTTCAAGATGAACAAATTTGTGATTATGAGTATCACATAGTACTTCAACTCTCCAAATATCCATTTTCACATTTTTCCTATCTTGGATAGCAAAAGGACAACCACAACGTTTGGAGCTTGACTTCCTTACATTCTTCTTAACAAATCCTTTCTTGTATTGACTAAGTCGAGGGAGCACGCGTGCGCTTGTGCCCATGGGGAGCGCGATGCGGGCACACGCCTAAGGGACGCGCTGTGCCCGCCTTGGTGTGTCGTGCTTGTGCTCGCGTGCGCCTCTCCTTGCACAGTCACTTGGGTCCCTTGGCCTGACTCGAAATTTTCTAAGGGGAACCCCATCAAATGCCCTCAAATTTTCGTGAGTGGCTTCAACTCGGGATATCTCGGAGCTTTGTGGTCATCAACTTCGGCCGCGAATAAACGCTCGCCGAAAAATAGAATGAAATAATTTGATATTTCTTGTCATATTGTGGAGAATATTATTTGTCATTTTTTCAAGATATTTGGCCAATATATTCTTATATTCTTTTTTTCACTGCCTCCTTTGGGACAAGAGAATTTGGTATGAGATATCCTGACATCAATGACACCATCCATTATAAGTCCTCCTATGAGGTTTGTTACAGACCGCGCAGAGTTCCATTTTTGAACAGGCTTGCAGGTCGTACACCTCAACCCATCTTCGCACTAAGGCTTTATTTGGTTCGGCATCAGCGGGTGCATCCGGTGGGTCGAAATGGAGCTTTGTAACCGGAGAGGGAGAGGCGGGGGTCGAAACGGAGTGTATCGGGGCCGATTCCTCCTTGTTGCGGGTGCAAACGGAGCAAATGCCGCCGGCGCCCGTTTGTTTACCCGCCGTCCGACGGCATTTGCTCCAAACGAAGGCGGCGAAGCGCTGAACCAAACGAAGCCTAAATAAAGGGACTTAGCGCCGATCTTTATCACTAGTTGAGCTGCAAGCCTGTTCAAAAATTAAACCCTACGCGGTCCGTAATAACTATGAAGTTTCTAACACTACTCTAGCATTTAATCTGAAAAGTTGCTTCTGATATCCGAAGGTTCAACATTTACTTAAGCTTAGCAACTTTTCTTTCAATTTCAATGTGAAATTTGGTTTATTCATGTACCTCATTTCACATAAAAGTCTGTCATCCAAAAAATTTGCCAGACGTTGTCTTTTTTCAAAGCATCTCTTAAGCGTACATCAGCGCACTCCGTGCACATTGCGCCCTTCAGTCAGCGACAAGCCTCCAGTCTACAACAAGTCGACCACTCCAGACTTTCCTAATGGCAACAAAAAGCAACTAGGCAAGCCACAAAAACTAAAACATGTAGAACACGCCACTCAAGTCTCAAAGCAGCAGTCAAAGTCTCCAATACGCTCAAAAGCGCAACACTCCCCACTGTAGCAAGCAAAGGAGTTAGCTCCGTGAGTCGTGGTCTGTCACCCTATGATCCCAATATTCTCTCTCTCCCCCCAATAATTGTAACGAGAAGCGGCTTGTCGTCTCCGCATTCTCAAAAAACACTGTAACAACATCAGAACTAGTGGAGGTATGGTCGGCACAGGCCCGAGCACGTGGTTTTTCACCTCTTTCTGGGACTTTCCATGTTAAAAAAATTGTCTTGTCATCCGACTTAATTTCTGTGATTGTTTGCGCACTCGACCGTTCCCGGGGTAAGACGGTGCAATTTAGACTGATCTACATGAGTCTCGAGTGATCTGCAACAATAAAAAAAAGGCATACACCGAGCGAACATTACATCATCCCATTAGGCCTAAACCAACACGTTAGAAATTTCAGGACAAAATAGAATCTTAGGATTTTCAAGTATTTTTTTATCTTTTATGCACATCTTGTATAATTAGATGATGATTTTTGGAGCATTGATGGCCTTAAATGTGTGTTTGCTTGTACTTTTATTGCAATTTTAATAGAAAAAATATAGTCATTTGTGCTGAACAAATATCATTTCATTGACGAATGTAAGAGTATTTCACTCATGGGATATCTCGTGCCGCCCCCGTCGGTTAAGAATAAATGTAGGGAAATAATTATCGTCTAAAATTTAGTTGTATTATGAATTTTTCAGCATTAACGTTCCCTTTGGCGCTGTGTTTTTGCTGCGGTGAGTTTGAACAAAAACTACACCGTCATAGAATGTATGTTTGGAATGACAATGGTTATGACCGCCACCAAGGAAAGAAACTAACTATGAACATAAAAGTGGATGAAGTTTCTTAGGTGAGATCGAGTGTTCGTAAATGGTGGCTTATAACCACCGCATTCACGACTATCACCACCGCACCAAACGAACCTAAATGGCAGGCTTTGATGCCATTTACTCTTAACATGCAAGTATATGTTATGGGTTCTATCAATATGTTGATCTTATGATACTAAAGAATAGCATCAATCTTTGTGACTATTGAGGGTCCTGGTTTATAATGAGAGCTTGGAAAAGGTACTCATTAACTAGAGATGTAGAAAGATCATGAGGTGGTAAACTGGTAATAGTCAAAGGACAAAATGAGTCATTTCACTTACAAGACAAACTTCATGTCCAAAATGAATCATTTCACTTACAAGACAAACCTCATCATAGTCATGTCTCGACAACATACAATTAACTCAAGATTTTTGTTGGCCGCTGTGCGTGAAATTCGTCCATCAATATCATACGTACCACCACGATAAATTACTTGGTGTCCTTCAACAAGAGCATCAAAATGTAAGATTTATTTGATACTAATCTTGAAATATTAATATTGGAGAAATATTATAAAGGAGGTAGTTGAATTGGGTGGGAAGAGAGAGGAGAAGTGATAGAATTGAAGAAAGAACTATAATTATTTCATGCCACTTCTTACATTTTGCGGGCTCTAATGAATTCTCTCGATTCACTTCTTTCTATTTCATGTTGTGCTTTCTTTTAATCCAACTGTTAGATCGAAGATTATAAGGAAGATAGCTAATCAGGAAGACCGGTTGCAATCAGTCTTGCAAGTCCAAGATCAGCTGTGTAAGAAAAGGAGTCAGCACATTTCCAATTCCAATCTCCTGTCTTAGGAATGGTCTCGCGAAGCCGATAACCGTTCAGCTAAGATACGAGATGACTAGTGAATAAAGCAGACAGAATTCCTTCAGTAGGGGAGGGGCAAAGTCCATCCTTTTTCGAAAAAAGTGCTACAAAGGAAAGTGTGAACATTCTCTCATCAACCCTATTATATAACCGGCAGGACGAAGACCGAGTCTTCTCTAAGATTTTTCGATGGTGGTTGTTAACTTGCTCTTCTATTGTTCTAAGACGGATCTCTCACTCTTGATGAACTTTTAGACTGAAGCAACCTACTATCTATTCTGTTAAGTAGACTGGTTCTTGCTACTGGTTTTTTCCTTCCCCACTTCAGCAGATGGACATCAAATTTGGAGCAATAACCTTGAGGTTTGTGACTTTCGCTTTGGTTTTTTGTTTAAGTGTGCCAGGCAGCTTGGTGGGTAAGCCGGGCGGCTTGGTGGGTAAGCAGGGCGGCTTGTTGGCTGGTTTGTTGTTTGTTGGTTGGTGTTCTGCCGGATATGCTGCGAGCTTGATGTCCTTTGTTGGTGCTTGGTGTTCTGGATCTGCTACATATAAATAAGGGAGATCTCCTCCTTGTGAGTATTAACCAAGAACCCTGAGGTTTCTTGCGGCCTGTTTGTTGAGGCCACCTGAGAGGTTTTTGTAAGTTGATCTGCGTTTTAAGCTGAGTGTGCGGTTTGTGAAGTGAAGCAGTTTTGAGCCAAGTGTTGCGGCCTGTGAAGTGGAGGTTTTTGTCGGGTTGAAGGAAGGAGCCTAGCGGCTTGTTGAAGTCGCTAGCAGGTTGAATTCAGCGGTCTCTGGTTGAAGTCGTCAGCGAATAGGAACTAAGCTGTCTCGGGGTTAAGTCGTCGAGGGTGGTAAAACCTATCCTATCTTGCGAGCTGTGCGCGATCTGGAGGTGCGGCATTTCTGTAGGTGCGGCCTCATGGTGTTGATTGCGACTAGAGGTTGCGGTTATTGTCTTGTGCAGTTTTGGAGGTTGTTTGTAACTGTCCAATACCTCGCAAAACTGTCTTGCGTTGGTTGTGCTTCTGTAATAGTTTATCATTTTTGTGTAATGCAAGTATTTGGATCTCTATTATTGTGCAGCGAGTTTTCTCACATGATATCAAAGCCAGGTTCGTACTAGCGTCATTGTTCTCGTTTCAAATCTTTTGTCCTTGATATGGAAGGTGGTAGTTATGGCAGGGGTTTTGGCGTGTAGTTACTCACACACTCCAACTACACAAAATGGAGATCGTGCATGAAGAGTTATCTGCTGGGGGAAGATCTGTGGGAGGTCGTTGGCGGAGATGAGGAGGAGAAAGTTGTCATAGCAGGAGACAACGCTCAGTTAGTCAGAGCTTGGAGGAAAACTAATGTCAAGACCGAGTTTACTCTCAAACGGGCTATTTCCCCATATTTGTTTGATCACATTATTGGGTGCAAGTTTGCCTCAGAGATTTGGAGAGCTCTGGATGGTCTTCTAAATAAAAAGAATGTGGCGCAGCTGCAGTTCTTAGAGAACGAGCTGGGAAGGAGTACTCAAGGAGAGTTGACAATCTTGACCTTCTTTCTGAAGGTGAAGAATCTCTGCACTGACATTTCTGCTTTAGATCCTGATAAGCCAATCTCCGAGGTGAAGCTAAAGAGACATATCATTCGCGGGCTATAGAAAGAATATCCGGCCTTCATCACGTCAGTTCAAGGATGGGCAGTTTAGCCGTCATTGTTGGAATTGGAGAATCTGTTGTCATCGCAGGAGAGTCTGGCAAAGCAAAATGGCAGGAGTGAGCATCATGGAAGGAGAAAGCGAGTCTTTCTTCTCTGGAAAGAAGAAGCCCTGGGAAAAATAGAAGAAGAGTTCAGAAGACGGAACGTCGACGTCCTCTCAAGAAGATAGGAAGAACTTCCTTTCTCGTTACGATGAGCAGAACAGACCGTTGTGTTTTGCTTGTCGCAAGTACGGTCACATAGCAAAATATTGACGGTCAAACCTAAGGGTCGGGCATGTGACTGAGAAGGAGGAGAATCCAAAGCGAGAAGAACATGGATACGAAAGATCACAAGGAGATCAGTAGTGGGCGAACTGCTTCCTTGCTGAGATGACGACAACATCTGTTGATGTGTTAGCTTCGATCAACTTTCAAGATGATTGGATTGTTGACTCTAGCTGCGGTCATCATCTTACCAGAGACGTAACAAAGTTTGATGCTCTAAAGTCATATGAAGGAAATGATGTTATAATCACAACCGATGATACCGTGCATCTGGTAGAAAGAGAACTAGTGTCGTTGGGGAGCAAGGAGAGACCACTCACCCTTAAGAGTGTGTATCACATGCCTGGAATGAAGAAAAACTTGTTCTCTGTGACAAACACGGTGGATGCGGGATACCACGTTCTGTTCGGGCCGAAGGAGGTGAAGTTTGTGAAAAAAAATTCTGAGATCGATGGCGATGCTACTCATGTTGGGAGGCAAGTGAAGGATTTGTTTGTTCTGTTTGCAAACACATATGTTGACAAACTGAAGACTAATGATGGCAATGTGATCTGGCATGAGAGGTTAGGTCATGTGGGGATGTACAAGCTGAAGGCGATTACGACAAAGAAGTTGGTGAACGACATGCCCAATCTATCTTCCCGCGATAATGGCCATATTTATGAGGGATGCCAATTTGGAAAGTCACATCGACTTCTATTTGACAATTCTGAGTCCAGGTGCAGAGCTCTGTTAGAGTGCATCCATGCTGGCGTGATGGGGCCATGTGACACCCCATCCTATGGAGGAAACAAATATATACTGGTGCTAGTAGAGGATTATACTCGGTATACTTGGGTGTACTTCATGAGAGAGAAGTTGGAGGTGTTTGAGAAGTTCCAAGAATGGAAGGAGCTTGTTGAAGGGAAGCTAAGGCGGCGAGTAAAAAAATTAAGATCTGACAACGATAGGGAGTTTACCTCTGACGCTTTTGTGTCCTTCTGCAGGAGATTTGACGTTTGGAAAGAGATCATATGTGCTTACACTCCTCAGCAAAATGGTGTTGCCGAGAGGAAAATCCACCACTTATCAGAGACGTGCGACAGTTGGATGTGCGCGAAAGTGATTCCTAAAGCCCTATGAGCAGAAGGAATGACCAGTGCTGCCTATGTGATAAATAGGTTACCCTTGAGGCCAAATTGAATGGTTTCTCATCATGAACTAATGTTCCGGGAAAAACCAAGTGTGGCACACTTAAAGGTTTTTGGTGCAACTTGCTTTGTACACATTCCAGACTAATTGTGGACCAGGCTGGAGCCAAAAGTACGCAAGTGTGTGTTTGTTGGGTATGACGAAAGAAAGAAAGGATGGAAGTGCATGGACTTGCACACACACAATTCATTATTCTCGGGATGTGGTGTTTGATGAACTGGTTTATTATCCAGAGGTTCTATTTGTGATATTGCCCAATGAAGGAGCAAGAAGAGACGAAGAGAGAGTTGTTGAGAATTTCAGGGTGGAACTTGTGATGTCTCCAAGTTCCCCATCTTCATCTAGTTCAAAAAGAGCTTTGTGTTCTAGAAGCAGGGGAGCACTGCTTCAAGACATGTTGAGCAAAGGACTAAAGCTGAGGAGGTCGCTGATATGGTCGAATGCAAACAAGAACTGAGGAGGTCGAAGCGAACTATTGTTCCACCTGCCCACTACAAAGAAGGGAATTTTGTGAGTCTTGTTTCCTGTTTCTTTGCAGGACAACTCGACGAAAGAGAGCCTGCTCGATTTGAGGACGTAGTGGATGTAAAGGAGTGGGAGGAATCCATGAATGAAGATATGGTAGTGTTGGAGAAGAATGAGACATGGGACCTAGTTCCCATAGTTAAAGGAATGAAGCCTATCACCTATAAATGGGTGTACAAGGTCAAGAGGAAGGTTGATGGAGGAGTGGAGCGATATAAGGCGAGGCTTATTGCTCAAGGCTTCTCTCAGAAGTACATCAAAGATTATGAGAAGACCTTTAGTCCTGGGGCGAAGATGACATCTGTTAGAACGGTCATCACTCTGACAGCTTTTCGTGGGTGGAAGTTGTGGCAGCTCAATGTGAAGAACGCATTCATATACAGAGAGATTGACAAGGATATATTCATGGAGCAGCCGCCTCGATATATGTCCAAGTCTCTGCCGCAGCATGTGTGCAAACTAAAGAAGGCCCTATACGGGTTAAAGCAGGCACCGAGAGTCTGATACAAAAAGATTGTTGAATAGCTTTAGTTTTGCGGGTACGACACATCTGATTTAGTCTCCAGCATGGTTGTGAAGAAGAGAAATGTTTTACATGTGCTGGTTATATTATATGTCAATGACATGATCGTGACCGGGAATGATGACGGTGAGGTGGTGAAGCTTAAGATAGAGCTATCAATCTATTTTGAGATGAAGGATCTGGGTGAGCGCCTGCACCATTTCCTTGGATTAGAGGTTGAGAAAAGAGAGAGCGGCTTGCTAGTGTCTCAGAGAACCTATGCTAAGAGGATCGTGGAGCGCTTCGGCATGAAGGAGGGGAAGAATGCCTCGGTGCCGCTTGAGTTTGGACTGAAGCTTTGGAAGGATGGGGGAGGATTCTTCTTGATCCGAAGGTGTTTCAGGTCATTATAGAGAGTTTGATTTATCTGAATATCACCCGGCCATACATCACTTTTATTGTTGGCCGAGTTAGCAGATATATGTAGGAGCCGCGAATGCCGCATCTGGAGGTGGCAAAGGGAATTTTGAAATATGTGAAGACAACCCTGAACATGTGTTTACTATATAGAAGAGAGTCTAGTTTTGTTCTGCATGGGTACATAGATGCGAACTATGCTGGAGATGCTGATGATCGGAAGTCAACATCCGGATTTATGTTCATGTGTGGAAATATTGATATCTCCTGGTGCAGCAAGAAGCATGACTTAATTTCCCTCTCTACTACAGAGGTAGAGTACAATGCATCATCCCTAGCAGCTAAGGAGTGCATCTAGCTACAAAGATTGGTGGAGGATGTTGATGAGAAGGTGAAAGGATCAACCTTGATTCGCAGTGATAACGAGAGTGTCCTAAAACTGGTAACCAATATAGTTTCACACACTGACAAAATATATTGAGATTGAGCACCACTTCATGCAGGAGAAAGTGTTAGGAGGATCTCTCGCCGTGGAACACGTGCGGAGTCAGGATAATATAACAGACATCTTCACGAATGCTCTATAAAGGGGGCCGTTTGAGCGTTTTCGATTTCTTCTTGGCGTTGTCTCTAGGGCTCAATTCAAGGGGGAATGTTTATTTTGTTGAAGTGAGTCGGACGGCTTGGTGGTAACCCAGAAGGTTTGTGACTATCGCTTTGGATTTTTGTTTAAGTGTGTCAGACGGCTTGGTGGGTAAGTCGGGCGGCTTGTTGGTTGGATTGTAGTTTGATGGTTAGTGTTCTGTCGGATCTGTTGCGAGGTTGATGTCCTTTATTGATGCTTGGTGTTCAGGATCTGCTACCTGTAAATATGGGAGATCTCCTCCTTGTTAATATTAACCAAGAACCCTGAGGTTTCTTGTGGCCTATCGGTTGAGGCCGCCTAAGAGATTTTTGTAAGTTGATCCGTGTTTTAAGCTGGGTGTGCGGTTTGTGAAGTGAAACAGTTTCGAGCTAAGTGTTGCGGCGTGTGAAGTGGAGGTTTTCGTCGGGTTGAACTAAGCTGTCTCGCGGTGAAGTCGCCGAGGGTCGTAAAGCTTATCTTGTCTTGCGAGTTGTGCACGATCTGTAGGTGCGGCCTCAAGGTGTTGGTTGTGACTAGAGGTTGTGGTTACTGTCTTATGCACTTTGTGTGGTTTTTTGCAACTGTCCAATTTCTCGCAAAACTGTCTTGCATGCATTGGTTGCGATTCTGTAATAGTTTATCGTTTTTGTGTAATGCAAGTATTTGGATCTCTATTATCGTGCAACAAGTTTTCTCACAATAAATACTTAAATGATCCAACTTAGGCTTCATTTGTTTTAGCGTTTTCGGGCGGCGTTTGGAGCAAACGCCACCGTACGGAGGGTAATCAAACAAAACTCCGTCTCTGTTTGCACCCACAACAAGGAGGAAACGCACCCCCCCCCCCCACCGCTCTGTTTCGACCCCCACCTCCCCCCCTCCGGTTCGAAAGCTCCGTTTGGACCCGCTTGCTCCTCCCGTCACCGCTAAATCAAATGAAGCCTTAATTATATTAGCCAAAGCTTATAAGCAATTAATTCATATTTCCATTTTTACCTAAGAATTGTGATGTGTTTGCATGAATAGCACTGAGTCAACGGCTGAGATGAAAAGGAATTGACAATGCAAGTCACCATGCATGGATGCATGGGTGCATGTGCATGCATCATGCATGGGTACATTCAGCTCTTTGTATTTATTTGATGACCAGATGAATGAATAAGCTATTGGATTGCCGACTTCTTCATTGTTGAAACAGACAAATATTCATATATGCATTGTGGGAATAAAACAAGTGTTAATATTATTTTTCTGTAAATTAATAAGATATAAAATGATTGATGGTCCTACGTGAATAATTTGGAAATAATAATATATTTTATATACATATTTCTTCAATATAAAAATGATGACGACAGAAGGAAGCCCGGCCCGTTTGAAAAAGCTCCATGAGGTGTTGGAGCGGGGTTATGCACGCATTATTAAAGTATATGAATTTAATCGCAGCCGTCCATCTGTTATAATAATGTACACATTTTCTTAATTAATGCTTTGTGGGCCATACACCGTGATGCCATATCACACGACTCATCAATCCCATTTTAAACATTTCTTAAATTTTAATGTTTTTTTTGCCAGAAATAATAAAAATGATCGATTTTTTTGTCCATCACAGCCTTACCCTTCAAGTTTTGTGCCAATAACGTCATGATCTCTTTCATTCGGGTGTCGATCTGCCCTTCGAGCCTTTGGGTGGAAGTTTTCACGTATTCCTCGATTACGGCCACCGAATCTGTCAAACCACAAAGCTAATGAATAAATTTAAGAAAATTTATATAGGGAATTGTTAAAAGCATCTCATTTTTGACTAGTCGCGCCGCATTTAGATGTATTTGGTACTTAAAATTGCCTTTCTAAAAATTCTAGTCGCACGCTCTCTGATCTCGCGACACTCCGGTTCGGCGACTTCCTGAACCCCGACGCTGCTCCTCCCAACGCCGCTCCTCCTCCCGCCGCCGAAGCGTGCCAAGAGCACTGCGACCCGACACTTCTCCTCCCAACACCACTCCTCCACCCGCCTTCTCGCCGGATTTCCAGCCGCCGTATGAGTGATCCTAGGGTTTCGTTTGTGTTGGGTTTGACTCATGCCCGGTTCAAATGGGCCGGACGCATTAGAAGCAGAAAACAGGTTGCAACCCATTATTTGAGGTTGCAACCTTTTCTGTGCTGTTTTTGAAATCTGTCCAAATTAAATAACTGTTTTTTTTTTGAAATCGGTCCAAATAAAACAGTTTTCAATTTGGAATGTGGCCCGGTGGTTTTATTTGGGAGGTGGTAATGAGAATATAATATACCCATTATTATATTCATTTCTCTCTCTCTCATGAATGGTAACCGCAGCCCCCCTCTCGCATTTATAAAACCGCCGCTGCAGCCCTCTCCGCAATAGAACCGAACCCGAGCCACCTGCCCCTCTCTCTCTCTCTCTCGGCTTGGTGCAGAAGCTGCTGCCTTGGGATCTCTTGCCGGAGTCGCCGGTGGAGGAAGGCAGCCGCCGGTGTTTGCCGCCGCTGACGTGAAGAGAAGGGCAGCCCGCCATCGCCGTCGCCGTCTAAGTCCAGTCGGCCGTTGCCGTGGAAGGAAGACGGAGACGGGGCTGTTTTAACCCGGCTATTTGTGGAGGCTGTGGAGAGGAAAAGTTTTCGTTGAGGACGGGCTACACGTTGGTGGCAAGATCTGGGTCCGAACTTGGAGTTTCTCTCCGGGTGTGGCGGTGGTTGCGGTTGAACGTCGGAAGTTGACGTTGAAGGTTCGGTGAACCTTGTGCGTCCGTTAGTCGGATTGCAGTCTCAGATCTTCCATTTCCTGCGGATCGTGCGTGTCCGGCGCATCCGCGTGCGTTTCACCGGACGGTTATTTCTTCACTTGTTTCTTCATTGTAATTGATTTATAAATTATATTATAAATTGACATTGTCTGTGTTCGTGATTTCTCCTGCAATTATTGGCTATCCCATCAATTTATTGCGACTTAGGGTTTCATTTGTTGCGACCTAGAGTTTCTTATTAGCCCATTTTACTCATGGTTTTCCTTCTTCGATCTACCTAGGGTATACTCCATATCCGTCAAATTCCTCCACTTTGTTGAAAATCATTGTGTTGAAATTACCTTTATTGTAATATGCATGGACACTTTGATTGTTTTCAACGACTGCTTGATCCATTATCACAATCAATTGTACTCATTTTCAATCATTTACTTTTATTTTTATAGGATCATGGAGATCACAAATATTTAAGAAACAAACTTCGTGATTTTTTGTATAAAGTATTTTACATGAAGAACATAAAGATTTGAACAACATATGTAATGGCTTTTGGATCAAGTATTATGTCAATTTGGTTGATATTCATATTATAATTCAATGAAAATCTATTTTTATTCAAATTTTAAGTAGAATGTTTTTATCTCAATTACGATGTGATTAACAACGTCCAATGTCTTTAAATATATATAAAAATATGTGATGCATTTAACAAGACTGTGCAATTAGTCAAAAGTACGATGCTCTTAACAAATTCCTATAGCACTAGGCAACAAGACAAAATTAAAAAATATTAGGGAAGAGCATGTAAGACACGTGGTCTTCTTTTCAAGAGACCCGGCGCTTGGCGGGCTACTAGGCCCGTGGGGCTCAGATGTTCTAGATTCCAATTAGACCAAGCAATTGTTGGTCCAAAAAGAACTTGCACATTAACACCGCGTGTATAGTTAATAAATTAAGGTTATTGTTAACCGCAAATCCGCTATTGACTAGTCGCACCCCAAAATCTATTAATTTTTCGCGCCTTTTCAAAATACTTCTTGTACATGCATTTTTAGGAAAAGTGCTCAACACGAAAGATCTACAACTTTCGTGTTGACCACTTTTCCTAAAATGCATGTGCAAGACGTACTTTGGAAATATGCTCAGGTTTTGCGCATTTCAGAAATAGGTCTTGTTCATGCAATTTCAGGAAAAGTGTTCAACACAAAAGTTGTAGATCTCGTCGAGATCTACAACTTTCGTGTTGAACACTTTTCCTGAAATTGAATGTACAAGGCGTATTTCAAAAAGGCACAAAAAATTAATAGATTTTGGATTGCGACTAGCCAATAACGGATTGCGGTTAACAATCACCTAAATTAATAAACACTTAGTATAATTGGTATAAATTTAATGTAAATATTGACTTCTGTAAATTTTAATGCAAAATTAAATAACAATTGAAAGAAAATGAACATACTTTTTAAAATAAAATAAATAATACATAGATTAAAGTAAATTATAAAAAAATTGTAAAACTTGAAATAAAGAGGGTACAAATTTAATTGAAAGTACGAGTAATAGTTATGGGGTTGTTTTATGGACAAACACGCTAGCACCTCGACCGTAAGATTACAAATATGAAAGCAAAAATTAGTTTTCTAAAAATTATTTTCAACTCATGCAAGCAAAAACTTGGCTCTCATACCAAGTTTTTGTGTGCTCCCGATTGAGATTGTGTTGGGGCAAGCGAAGGAGAACTCCCATAGAGGGTTGTAGTTCTATTTTCGAGAACCAAGAAGAGCTATGGTGACGGTGGAGTGGAAGATGGGAAGGATACTAGCCTTCAGAAGGGGGGTAGGCCGCTCGACTGGTATGCGAAGGGGGAGGGCTGCTTGGTCACACAGTAGGGCATCAAATGGAATAAATTGGGAGAAAGGAAAAGGGAAAAGAGGTAATTTCATCTCATGCTTGCAAAGAAGTCCCTTTCTCTTCTAAGGCTTTGTTTGGCTGCACGTTTTAACTCCAGTCCACCGCAGATTATCGTGCCGCCCCGTCAAACAGAAAAAATGAGCCCGATTTTGTAGTCGCTGCCGCCCTCAAATCGCGAAATAACAGCGATCTGGAGTCGCGATATTTTCTCACGACTCCAGATCGCGGAAATTTCGTGATTCCGCTCCGCCCTAACCCGCGCTCCGCCGACAGAAAAGAAGAACTCCTCCATCGCGTCCATCGCCGGCGAGGGATCCGCCGATCGCACCTCTTCACTCCGACAAGAGCTGCTCTTCTCCACTCCGATGCCATTTCTCGCCTTCTCTTCCTCCTCCAGAGGTGTTGCCGATCCTTGGCTACGAGATAGTCTTCTTCCTCAATCTGCGGTTTTTGCCCAGGCATCTTCACTCCATTCTGCGGTCTTCTTCCTCCATCTGTGGATCGAGACAAGGGCCGCCCCCATATTCACTCCATTCTTCTTCCTCCTTTCTCGGACTACAAAGATTGCAAGGTATAACTTTTTCGTCCATCCTTCTTCCTCCATCCTCAATACTTCGTGGAATTTGTGTTCCTGCATATTTTTTCAATATATTTTCCTGCAATAATCCGGCCAAAATTTTTGTGAGTGTATGATTGTGCTTGTATATGTGTGTGCTTGTGTATGATTATGCACTGTAAATTTTTTCTGCAGTGTTTTTATGTGTATGTGTGTGTGTGTGTGTGTGTGTGTGTGTGTGTGTGTGTGTGTGTGTTTATGTGTGTGTGTTTATGTGTGTGTGTGTGTGTTTATGTGTGTGTGTGTGTTTGAATTGTGTTTATGTGTGTGTGTGTGTGTGTGTGTGTGTGTGTGTGTGTTTATGTGTGTGTGTATGCTTATGTGTATGTGTATGTGTATGTTGTGTGTGTGTGTGTGTGTGTGTGTGTGTGTATGTTAATGTGTAATTGTTTAGAGAGTTTATGCGTATGTGTGTGTGTGTGTATGTTTGTGTATGTGTGTGTGTGTGTGTTTATGTGTGTGTGTGTTTATGTGTGTGTGTGTGTGTGTATGTTTATGTGTATGTGTGTTTATGTGTGTGTGTGTGTATGTTTGTGTATGTGTGTATGTTTGTGTATGTGTGTGTGTGTGTGTTTATGTGTGTGTGTGTGTGTTTGAATTGTGTTTATGTGTGTGTATGTTAATGTGTAATTGTTTAGAGTGTTTATGTGTGTGTATGTTATTGTGTAATTGTGTGTGTGTTTATGCGTGTGTGTGTGTGTGTATGTTTGTGTATGTGTGTGTGTGTGTGTGTGTGTGTGTGTGTGTGTGTTTATGTGTGTGTGTGTGTATGTTTATGTGTATGTGTGTTAATGTGTGTGTGTGTATATGTGTGTGTGTGTGTTCGAATTGTGTTTGTGTTTATGTGTGTGTATGTTAATGTGTAATTGTTTAGAGTGTTTATGTGTATGTGTGTGTATGTTAATGTGTAATTGTGTGTTTATGTGTATGTGTGTGTATGTTTGTGTGTGTGTGTGTGTGTGTGTGTGTTTATATGTGTGTGTTTATGTGTGTGTGTGTGTGTGTGTGTGTGTGTGTGTGTGTGTGTGTTTATGTGTGTGTGTGTGTGTGTGTGTGTGTGTGTGTGTGTGTGTTTATGTGTATGTGTGTTTATGTGTGTGTGTGTGTGTTTGAATTGTATTTGTGTTTATGTGTGTGTGTATGTTAATGTGTAATTGTTTAGAGTGTTTATGTGTATGTGTGTGTATGTTAATGTGTAATTGTGTGTTTGTTTATGTGTAATTGTGTTTGTGTGTGTGTGTTTATGTGTAATTGTGTTTGTGTGTGTGTGTTTATGTGTAATTGTGTTTGTGTTTGTGCGTGTGTGTGTTTATGTGTAATTGTCATTGTGTTTGTGTTTGTGTTTGAATTGTGTTTGTTTTTTTATGTGTATGTGTATGTTTTTGTGTGTGTGTGTGTGTGTTAATGTGTAATAGTTTAGAGTGTTTATGTGTATGTATGTGCGCGTGTATGTTTGTGTATGTTTATGTATGTTTATGTGTGTGTGTGTGTGTACGTTTATTTGTAATTGTGTTTACGCGCGTGTGTGTGTTAATGCATTAAGTGTATGTTTAATTTTTCTCATAGATGGGTAAATCAAAGGAAGGTGACATTTCTGCAAATTGTGAGACATCGCATGTTTTGCTTTTTTGCGATTTTTGTAGCCGAGAGATAGATTTAGGAAATAGACCTACCACCCATTTCAATAAGGAAGGCTGGGGCAATTTGATGAAAAACTTCAAGGAGTGCACGGGCTTGGAGTACAGTCGGGCACAGATGAAAAACAAATGAGATCAACTTAAACGTGATTGGAAATTATGGCGTGAACTCAAAAAAGGTAAGACCGGCTTTGGTTGGAATCCCCTAAACAGACAATTGACGCGTCTGATGAATGGTGGAAAGAACGTATTGAGGTTAGAATTTTTATATATAATTTGATTAATATAATAATGAATAATTGATTAGGATGTGCATTTATTTTCAAGCTTCTTTTATGTTGTAGAAGATTCCCAATGCGAAGAAATTCCGTTTTGGTGGAATAACGCCCGAGCTTGAGGAAAAACTAGACAAAATGTTTAGTTTGGTTGTTGCGACCGGAGAAAATGTATGGATGCCTTCTTCTAGAGAACTTCTTGGAATTTTTTCGCAGTCGGACACCTTATCAGAGGAAGGTGATGATCACATCAATGAAAGCAATAACACACAAACTTTTGCTACTGAAGATCTTGACTCGGCTACACCTGGGCAAAGTTCGCAAAGTGGTGCAGCTTCAAAACGAAAATGGAAGGGGAAGAGACATGAAATGGAGACCAAACAGGTTATGTTGGCACATGTAGAGAAGTTATTTTCCTCCTCAGAAGCAATTATTCAGCGCGTTACAGCACCAATTATTCTCCCAAGTATATATCTGCTGCGAGAAACGATTCAAGAACTCAAGAAGTACCTAGAAATCTTTGAGGACCGTTTGTTGTATCATTTTGCTACAATTTATTTTCAAACGCCGATGAATCGAGTGACATTTCTGAGTATCCCAGAGGAAAGGAGGGTGGAATGGCTGAAGACGCACTACATGAATTCACATATATAATATATTTTAGTTTATGATTTTCTATGTGGAACTTATTTATCGTTGCAATCTTAGTTCATGCAGTGATTTATGTGACACTAATGTTTTGTTAGAAACTTAATTATTGTTGTCAATTATTATTTGTTGGACTCGTATTACTATCTCTCATAAAGTTGTTATAATTACTGTTGTGTCATATTTACTATCTCTCTATCTCTCATACTGTTGTGACACTGAATTTTTGCTGGACAATTATTACTATCTCTCATACTCTATGTGAAACTTATTTATTTTTATAATGACTGTTGTGTCATATCTATAAGTCACTACAATATCAAGCGTAAATGATGAGGGAGAATTTAACATAGATGACGATGAAGAGTTGGTGTTGAATTATTGTGTAACTCGTCAACAAGATTGCGCCGCATATGTGCAACTCGTTACCACGAGCGTATGTTTAATAGTGATTATGTCAGTTTGTTTTGTGATAAAACACCGCGCATGACATCAACTCAAACTGGACATAAATGACTCCGGGAATTATTTGAAGGACATCCTGGACGTTTTCACAATATGTTCTGAATGACTAAGGTCATTTTCTTTAACTTGCTAGCATTGTTGGAACAACATCACAGGTTAAGAGGAACACAGAGGACACAAGCCAGTGAGGTTTTGGCAATAACAATTTATATATTGGGCCACAATGAAACATTCAGAAAATCAGGTGAAAGATTCCAACATTCCACAGAAACTTTGAGTCAGTTATTTATGATCAGTCTGGAAGCTCTAACAAGTTTGTCCATGCATAACATTGCTCCAATTGATCCCCAATTTCGTACATTTTCATCGCACATACAGAATGATGATAGATATATGCCATTTTTTAAAGATTGTATCAATGCAATTGACGGTACACATGTTGATGCATGGATAGCTGTAGAAAATCAAGTTCCTTACATTGGTCGTCATGGTAGCACGACTCAAAACGTAATGGCCGTTTGTGACTTCAATATGTGTTTTACATATGTTGTACCTGGATGGGAGAGGTCTGCACATG
The DNA here is from genome assembly GCA_039513925.1 of Platanthera zijinensis. Taxonomy (NCBI): domain Eukaryota; kingdom Viridiplantae; phylum Streptophyta; class Magnoliopsida; order Asparagales; family Orchidaceae; genus Platanthera; species Platanthera zijinensis. The sequence goes on along the minus strand of CM077088.1, from coordinate 4,785,785 downwards.
ACACACGCATATACCATCGTGCAGTACGGGATCCGCAAAGTAAATTTCCATTTCCACCAGAATGTATGTCCCATTAGCTTTTACGTTATGCTGATTTATTGATCATATCTTCAAATGTTTAAACCCTTTCATACTACTGTAGGAAAATATTATCTCCTCGATGTTGGTTACCCGTTGGAGAAGGGGCTCCTGAAACCTTTTTCGGAAATGAGATATCACTTGCCAGACTTTGCTCGGGGAGATATGCCAATTGAAGGAAGACATGAAATATTTAATAAAGCACACTCATCGCTGCGTAGTGTCATCGAGAGGAGCTTTGGTGTATGGAAGAAAAAGTGGCTCATACTTAGCAAAATGCCTCATTTTGAATTCTCGAAGCAGTGTGTGGTTATGGTCGTTACGATGTCGCTCCATAACTTTATTAGAAGACATCCATCGAGGGCTGACCCAGAGTTTGATGTATGTGATAGAAACAAAATCTTTGTTCATCCGGAGGCATATGAGTTGCGACCAAACAATCGCCGAAAAACTATTGATTCAAATCCGAACACAACACCAAGCTCATTTGAGGGGACAGGAGATGCAGAAATGACCAATATAAGGGAAAAAATTGCAGATCAACTCACGGAGTATCACAGGTATACACCATAATGACGTTTACATTTATTAACATATATGAAAAGATCAGTAATTACATTTATTCTTGATGTGCAGTTAACGCTCGATGATCGAGGGGTACGTTTCATCCGCATGACAAAGCACGTTTATGATTTTCAGAAATGAAATAATCCTTTTGAAAACAGTTTGTTTTATTAAATTTTGTTACTGGGCACTTAGAATGCATTAAGTTAAATTGTTTGTTTATGTTATTGCTTATTGTGTTTGCCTTCAAAAAAAATGAACTGTACACCGCACAGCTGTTTTGCCAAACAGATTAAACAGCTTCTCTGTTTGAAACAGCTCTGCAAAAGCTGTTCATCCAAACATTTTCACAGAATTTGGCACCACTCTGCAAAACAGCCGATTATTCCACCACTGCTTCCCACCATTGCTTCTGCAGTCGCTGCAGCTGAGCCAAACAGAGCCTAAGTAGAAGGTCTTAATGTCCATGGTCCAAAAAGACCATCACATAGGCCATACTATAAGTGAGTTAATGATGTCATAAAAAATTACACCCAGAAAAATAAAGATAATGGTAATCAATTCTTGTATCTATGAATGATTGAGTTGTTCATTTATACAAAAATAAAGCAAAAACTAGTTTTCTAAAAATTATTATGTATAAGTATAAATATCAATTATGGGTTAAATATCCATTTTAGGTTCAAACATCAATGAACAAATATTCATTTATGAGGTACCAATAACAATTCCCTATTTTTTAGATGAGAATTGTGTTGGTTTGGCTCAGATCCGGTTCAGCCCGGATTTGATTTTGAAATTTTATTTTTCCAGAATGCAAGCCGTCATAAATCAGGAATGAAAAAAATAGGAAATGTTTTCTTTTCCTGTTTGCATCTCTCTTCCTTGATAAGAAATGAAAGGTTGTTGTCATTCAACCGTGAGAAATAAACCGGCCTGCAACCTAGAGCTTTGGAGAGCCGCTTCCCGTGAGAAATAAGAGCCCCGCCTGTACCAAGGAGCCGCCCATCTCTATCTCTCTCTTCTCTCTCTCCCTCGTGCATTCGGAGGGGTTGCCGGCCTTAAGTGTTTGTTGTCGGACTTGGAGGAGATATCCGCCGACATTGAGAGAGGGAGTTGCTGTCGAGCTTGTTGGAGTTTGTCGCCGGTGTTGCAGTGGACGTTCTTTGGAGTGGCGAGGCGTGGTGTCGACGACGTGCGTGAGTGCAGTTAGGCTCGACGGTGGTTTCTCTCTGATGGTGGCGTTGTTCTACGGTGCCGGCGTTGTTATCTGGTGGTGGTGCGGTTGAACGTCGGATTTCGACGTTGAAGGTTCTGATTCCGCGAGGCAGATTGCAGTCAAGATCTCATATTTCGGCCGCGGATCGTGCGTGTTCAGAGCATCCGTGGCGTACTCGCTGGACGGTCATTTTCTCCTATTTTTACTGTATTTGAATTTATATTTCAATATATAAAATTTGTGGTCGTTTTTCTGTGTTCTTGTTATCTGCGGATTTTATAGTTATGTCTGTGTGTGTACCAGATTTTACAACAAGTGGTATCAGAGTCAGGTTCTAAGTAGGTGACTGATTGGATGTTCCGATTTTAGGTTTGGGTCAATGGTAGGTGACGACATCGTTCTGCTCCCTATCTTCCCATATCTGATTCGTGAAATAATCAGATTACCTAGAGGTATTGCAGACAGCTATGGCAAGGAAGAACACCGTGTTGGCCAGATATTTGGTGGAGAAATTTGACGGTAGTGGGAACTTTCGTCCATGACAAATTCGGGTCAAGGATATGTTGGTTGAGCAGGGATTGATCTAAGTGCTGCAGGGGCGTGATTCTTTGCCCGCTCCGGTGAAGGATTCTAAGTGGATGAAGATAGATGAGTGCGCCACTAGCGCTATCAAGATGTGCGTCGACGACAAAGTGTTGTTCAACATCGGCATTGAAGAGTCTGATGTCATGCTGTGGGAGAAGTTGGAGGGACTCTACATGAGCAAGTCGTTTACCACGAGGCTGTTACTGAAGCAGAGATTGTACGACCTGAAGATGCAGGAAGGTGGTAACCTGCAGGAACACTTCAACGTGTTCAATGGACTTCTGAGCCAACTGCATGTGGTTGGTGTAAAGTTTGAGGAAGAAGACAAGGCCTTATTGCTTCTTACCTCGCTCTCGGTGTCATATAAATACATGCAGGACACTCTACTGTATGAGAAGGATACATTAGACGTGGAGCAAATCACGTCTGCGTTGCTGTCCAGTCAGATGCTGTCGGACCCCGTTCCTAAGGGTGAGTATGCTTTGGCAGTAGGAGGACGACGAGGGAGGTAGTTCGAGAAGGGATTTGGGAGTGCACGGTCCAGATCCGCATCGAGGAATGCAGTGACGTGCTACCATTGCAGGCAGAGTGGCCATATTATGAGACATTGTCTGTAGCGTGCACAGATTTTTGAGGACATCAAGGGTGCGGGCAAGGCGACGGTAGCTACGACAGATGATAGTGATGTGTCTCTCCTCATCACTCAGAGTCCATGTGACTCAGATAGCTGGATATTGTATTCTCGTGTTTCACAACACATTTTTTTGGATGTGGGGATGTTCGGTTTACTTGAGGTGATGATTGAGTCGGTCTTTCTAGGTGATGGCTCAGCATGTGAGGTCATAGGGATAGGGACGATTGACATCAGGATGCATGACGGAGCAGTGTGTAGGCTTGAGCGGGTACACCTGGTACCCAAGCTACGCAGGAATTTTATATCGCTGGGCAGACTAGAATCCAGAGGATACAGTTTTGCGGTGAGAAGTGGAGTTCTGACGGTGAGACGACGACGCACTGTGCTCATGCGAGCTATGCAGTACGGTACTCTTTACTGGCTGATGGGGACCACGATGCGAGATGGTGTGCCCATGATTTTTGCGGCCGACAGAGTTGATGGTCGAGGTGGTGCAGGGGATCGCCCTTCTGGTAGTCTGACTAGGCGAGCTAGATTCACCGATCCAGTTGCGTCGACATTCAGTGTAAGACCTCCCTCCCGGAACACAACACACGGCACGAGGGGAGTCTTATGCCCGAAATAGCCGCCTTGCGGTAGCACTAACACACGGGTTAGCCTTTACCACAAGACGCCTATTCCGCCGGCTACAATCCATATCACATAAACAATGCCAACCCAACCATGACAGAAAAGTAAAGCAGTACAAATCACAGCTAAGCTTAAGTCCAAAAGAGCGGAAGATAACAAGCACAACAGGCTTGTACAAAAGAACAAGAGTCTAGAAATGTTTTGCCAAACGGCTACATGAAAACACTCACGACTGTCACTGACGGTGCCGATGGCACCACCACCTCAGGTCCTATCATCCGGGCCTGGCTGTCCTGCTGCATAGTCCGTCGCTGCTCTACCTGCGGGGTTTCCTCCTAAAAAGGAAGACGTAGCAACCGTTAGTCATAAGACTAAGTGGCTTCACATCCGCTCCCCCGGCGACTCCTCGGCACCGGGCGGAGAAAGGAACAAGGTACAATATGTATATATATAAGCAAGTAAACAAGCGGGTGACTGTAAATATAGTGGAGTATAAACTACGCTACACAACTAGCAGTTCTACAAATATCTATATATATGACAGCAGATATAAGTAATCAGAATAGTAACTCAACTTATAAGAGTGCCCATACAAACTTATAAGTTAAGGATCGGGTTAACAGTAAAGTAACTCATCGTATAGGAGTGCCCATACAAACTTATACGATGAGGATCTTGTGTATGCAATGAATGACATGATATGAATGTTATGCTATGACCGAATCATGCGCACGCACATGCAAGTTGCTATGTCGACACAGACTTGAAGTTCCCACTTTTCGAGCAGGTAGCTAACCTCTCAGGCGTCGTCCGTCGTGGCCAGACGACGACAGTGGAGCGGGCGTCTCCACTACTAGGTGGTATCACACTACCTATCCTAGGCCCCCGTACGCCTCAACGCTAAGAACACAACAGCGGAGCTCACATGCGTACTACGGCTCAGAAGGGGTCTTGGGTAAATGTGCACCAAGAACACAGCCCAACCTGGCCTTTGATTTCGAACCGGATGGAACCTCGGAAACGCACGAGGTGCAAGCCCAACCGTTCTCATGGCGCGGAGGAGATCTCGGTTTATGGACACCAAGTATCTAACCCTACCGCCCAAGGTCTACCCATTGGCTCCCATCGGTGTGACGACTGGCGAACCCGTAGACCTGCCACAGTCATTATCTCAATATCGCGACACGATGAATCGTCGCACATTACATGCCCCCAAACAACTCACTCGATGCTACCCGTAGGGAGACTTCAACTCTAAGCATCGGTTGTTAATAAACCCCTTGGGCTCGGATTACGGTTACAAAATACTCCTCACATAGTGTTCATCATGTTCACGCCCACCTATTCAATAAATTCACCTCAACACTACGCATAATAGATATGTTCAACACCAAATTGTATAAATATATCCTATACCAATCTCAACTCCTAATATCTAGCCTTCCCATCCAATCCATTTCTCTACCAATACATGGTTATACCTTATTACACAACCAAATGAGTAACCATGCTAAATTATAGTAACAACAACATTATAGATATATGGGAGCAAGACATCAAATGTGCAAATCACAATCATTGCAAGAGTGCTAACATTATAAATTAACAAGTGCATTAACATAGGATAGCCTGATACTAAAACTGGGATTCCCGGGGCTACAGGAATCCGATCACAATGCACAACCCCTCGTTGGAAAGGTATTCGCGAGGTCTACGACTTTCGTGTTGAGTCGATCGCCCAGATCTGGTCGCAACATACCAGAAATTCAACTCGAATACGTACAGGAAACAGTTTCCTGTACAGGAATTTTCCCGAACGCAGCGGACTCGAACCAGCTTTCCCGTGGCTACAGGTATCGCATGGAAACGAGCAACTACTCGTTGGAAAGGTAATTTCAAGGGCTACGACTTTCGTGTTGAGTCGTTCACCCAGATCTGGCCAGAACACCTCTGAAATTGGCCACGAAGGTCGCCGCGTGCAGAAATCAGATTTCTGCACGCATCTTAAGGCGAGATGAACGGCATCCGTTCATCTTCTTCCTTGCAACGACCTCGCATAAACTTCTCCAGAAATCACACCCAACCTTATTTCTCCTTTCAAGCCAAACCCTCAACGAAAACCCCTCTCATCTCCACTTTGAATGATGAGAGGGTTGAGGGAGACTAAGCCTAGAAAACCTAGGCATGGCTTATCCTAAGAACTCTCCTCCTCACCATCAAGACTCTATGGAGTCGATATCTCTCCTAAAATAACTATAGATCTAGCACCAAGGGAGAGGGGAGGAAGCTCACCTCAAGTCCAGCGGTACCACCATGGCCGGCCATGAGCCTCGCACTCCTTCGCGGCGGCATTGTTTTTCCCTTGACGGCGGCGGCGTTTTGATTCCTCCAAGGATGGCTCCGGCAAGCTCCTTCCTCCTCCTCCAGCCAAGAACTCTCTCAGAAATTTCGGGGCAGAAGAAAGGGGAATGAATGCTAGGGTTTCACAACTTTTTCCTTTTTATACACCGCAGACACGGGTAGGCACACGGCCGTGTTCCTACCCGTGTGCAGGTGACACGGCCGTGTCGCCTGCCGTGTTTAGGGCCGTGTTCATCCCAGAACGTCTTTCTGCCGGATCGGGGTTGCGGCACACGGGTAGAGACACGGCCGTGTCTCGACCCGTGTCCTCGGCACACGGGTAGGGACACGCCCGTGTCCCAATACCCGTGTACCTCTCTGACTGGTAAGCCTAATTTTATGAGGCACACGGGTATGGACACGGCCGTGTCCATACCCGTGTCAGCCAGAAATGCCATTTTGCCTTGTTTTCCTCATTTCCCGTACGTTCGCACCTGCTCCCCCACACCCCCATTGGGCTCACCACAGCCCCCTAGACTCAAATACGCAATCAAGGGGCCTAGCGCGAATTAGGACGTTACAAATCCTATAAACAAAATAAAAGATTTCGTCCCCGAAATCAGGGTAAGGCTATGGGAGTGAAACACATAAAAGGGAACTATGCTTTCAAATAAAATTCTTACCTGGAGTAAATAATTCCGGGTAGCGCCCTTGCATCAAATCCCTTGGCTCCCATGTGAACTCCTCCTTCCCATGATTAGACCATAGCACTTTCACCAAGGGAACACTTTTGCGGCGCAAGGTTCTCGTCTCGTTATCAACGATCCGCACCGGCTCCAGTCGTACAGACCTATCAGACGCCACGGCACCATCCGCCGTGGGGATATATTGTTCAGGCCGCAACAAAGCCTTCCGAAGCGACGATACATGGAACACGTCGTGAAGGTTCTCCAGCTCCGGTGGTAACTCCAATCGATAGGCCAGAGGGCCAATCCTTTCCACTACGACATAGTGCCCGACATACCTTGGGCTGAGCTTCTTGACTCCACGTACCCGCGACACTCCGTGCATCGGTCGAATCTTCAGGAACACCTTATCACCCACTTGAAACTCCACCATACGGTGCCTTGCGTTGTAATATTTCGCCTGTCGGCTTTGAGCCTCTAGCATTCGATCCCGGATCAACCTAACCACCGCGTCCGTGTCATCAATATACTCATTTCCCAATGTCTTCGGATCTTCGTCTTGCACCCAGGACAAGGGTGTTCTACACCTCCTTCCATACAAAGCTTCATGAGGTGCCATTCCAATACTGGCTTGATGACTGTTATTATAAGAGAACTCCACGAGAGGTAAGAGTCTCTCCCATGGTTCTCCTTTATCTAGCACACACAACCGCAGAAGGTCCTCCAATGTTCGGATGGTTCGTTCAGATTGCCCGTCCGTTTGAGGGTGAAAGGCCGTGCTAAAGGTGAGGCGCGAGCCCAAATAAGCCTGTACAGCCCTCCATTCTCTTGAAGTAAACCGACCATCCCGATCGGAGACGATCGTCTTCGGCACACCAAGGTACCGCACAAATTGCTCCACAAAGAGACGCACTAGGGCGCCCACCTGCGCCTCCTTCTTCATTGGGATAAATCGGGCTACTTTGGTCAACCGGTCAACTATCACCCACACAGAATCATTCCCCGAGCGCGAGCGAGGTAACCCGTGGACGAAGTCCATGGAGATGTCCTCAAATTTCCATTCGGGGATGGGCAACGACTGTAGCATTCCACCGGGGCTTCTGCACTCCGCCTTCACCATTTGGCAGGCCACACAATGAGTAACAAAGTATTTGACATCCCTCTTCATGCCCGGCCAACACATTGTCTTTCTCAAATCGGCGTACATCTTCGCGATCCCCGGGTGCACCGAGTACTTGGAGCAATGGGCCTCCTTTAGAATATCCTCCCGAATGTTGTCGCCTTCGGGGATGTAAAGCCGGCCACGAAAATGGACGAGGCCATCTTTTAGGGAGTATTCTTCCGTAATCCCATCCTCCATTGACTTGAAAGCCGGGGTTAAAGCCGCATCCTTCTTTTGTTCCGTCCGGATCCGGTCTCGTATGTTGCAAACTATACTCATCGCGGCCAAATATTCCGTATACTCTTCCGATTGATTCTTAAAGACCAAAGTGACTTCCATCTCTTGCAGTTTCTGGATTAACTCCATCCTCATCAAGTGGGATTCCGTGCTCGTTCCCGGTGCCTTTCGGCTCAAGGCATCAGCTACGGAATTAACCTTCCCGGGGTGGTAGTTCAAGGTGAATTCATAGTCGCACAAGAACTCCAACCACCGCCGCTGTCTCAAGTTTAACTCCTTTTGGGTGTGAACGTACTTCAGATTTTTGTGATCCGAGTAGATCTCGCAGTGGACGCCATATAAATAATGCCTCCAAATCTTCAAGGCGAACACCACCGCTCCCAACTCTAGATCATGCACCGGGTAGCTGGCTTCATGCTTCTTCAACTGTCTTGAAGCATAAGCGATCACATGCCCATTCTGCATCAACACAGCTCCCATCCCTTGATACGACGCATCCATGTAAACTTGAAAGCCCTCCTTCCCAGATGGAAGAGCTAGGATGGGTGCAGTTGTCAATCTGTCCTTCAACTCTTGGAATGCAGCTTCACACTGGGGTGTCCATTCAAACGGCACACCCTTCTTGGTCAGCGTAGTAAGAGGAAGGGCGATCTTCGAGAAGCCTTTCACGAACTTGCGATAGTACCCGGCAAGTCCAAGAAAGCTCCGTATGTCGGCCGCTGACTTCAATGGCGACCACTCCTTCACGGCCCGCACCTTGGTCGGATCTACTGCTAGCCCCGCCCCACTAATCACATGGCCCAAGAACGCGACCTCTCGAAGCCAAAACTCGCATTTGCTGAACTTGGCAAACAAAGTGTGCTCCTTTAGCTTCCTCAGCACTAAAGTTAGATGTTCGGCGTGTTCTGCTTCAGTCTTGGAGTAGACTAGGATATCATCGATGAACACGATGACAAAGATGTCCAAATAAGGGCTGAACACCTTGTTCATCAAGCTCATAAAGGCGGAAGGGGCGTTTGTGAGCCCAAACGGCATCACGGTGAATTCATACAAACCATATCTCGAACTGAACGCCGTCTTCTGAATGTCATCTTCTTGTATCCTCAGCTGATAATATCCCGAATGCAGATCTAACTTGGAGAACCAATACGATCCCACCAATTGATCAAATAACTCATCAATGCGCGGTAGGGGATAGGTGTTCCGCACAGTTAACCGGTTCAACTCTCGATAATCAATGCACAACCGCAGGGTGCCATCCTTCTTTTTGACGAACAGAACGGGCGCTCCCCAAGACGACGAGCTTGGGCGAACGAACCCTGCTCCCACCAATTCCTGAAGCTGGACTCTAAACTCTGCAAGTTCCTTCGGAGCCATTCGGTATGGAGCTCGCGAGACGGGCTTGGCACCCGGAATTAGCTTGATTTGGAAGTCCACTTCCCTATGCGGGGGTAGTCCCGGCAATTTCTCGGGAAATTCTCGCACCACCCGCACATCCTTGACCTCTAATGTCAATTTCTTCAACTCGAAGCAGATTACATAGACCTCGTCCCCTTCCATATGAGATTTCATAACTTGGATTGAAGATAATAATTTACGGGGTGCGAATTTAATACCTTGGAAGATGACTTCCGAGTCTCCATGCCTCAACATAACTTGCTTCTCCGCACAATTGATCCTGGCGTGGTGCCAGTCCAACCACTTCATGCCCAGGATGAGGTCGAACTCCGGGATTCTTAACACTGTAGCCGGAGTTTCAAAGAACTTTCCTCCAATAAGGGTGTCGAAATCGCAACTTGCTGACGACGTCATCTCAGAGCCGTCCGGAAGGCGCACCCTTTGAGTAATGCCCGTGAAGTGTTGCACTCCCTCCAAGTCCTTCACGAAGTCCTCCGAAATGAACGAGTGAGACGCACCCGTGTCAAATAACGTATAGGCGGGTCTCCCGCTAACCACGACAGTGCCTAGGTTCCAAAAGGGTAATCACTATTCAGAATAGCGCGTATCATTTGTATCATAAATCTAACAAGTCATATAATATTAATAAATTTTGCACGTACCGGTGATGACTTCCTGCGGATTTCTCTCCTGAGTCATATCCAATGCGAATACATGCTCCCGTGCATGTCCTTGATTTCTCCCTGGTGGTCCTCTTCCTCGGCCACGCATGTGCCCTCGCCCCCGTGGAGCTACTGGAGGGGGAGCAATAGGAGCATCCCCGATCAATCGCGGGCAAACTCGTCGGACGTGCCCCGGTTGGTTGCACTCAAAACATATCACCTCACGTCGGCCCCCAGGTTGTTGATAATATTGCTGCTGCGGTGGTGGAGGTAAAGCTAGTGGTTGCGGAATTGGGTACTCCACCCGATAGTTCCGGTTGACCCACCGACCGCCTCTGTGGTTTCCCCTTCCTCTGCCATGATCATTCCGCCTTCTATTACTAGGACCGACTTCAATTACTCCTTCTGCGGGTCTCTTGCCACATCCCATGTGGTCCGCCTCCAGTCTCTTTGCCATGTCGATGATTTCTGCCAGGCTTCCATCGGCTATAAACAAAAGGGCCTGCCTCAGGGGGTCCCTCAACCCTTTGTAGAAGCGCTTCGCGTAGCCTCTATCGTCCAACTCATAGGAATCGACAAACCTAGCGAGGTGTTGGAACTCCCTCTGGTACTCCATTACCGAATTCGATCCCTGCTTTAGCTGCAGAAATTTTTCTTCAAGTCCATCCCGAGCAGAAGAAGGGATGAAGTGATCCAGAAAAGCCTCGGTGAACTCGTTCCAACTGATGTCCGTGTACAACCGCCCTTGGAAGATGGAGCCCATGAGGGACTTCCACCACCTTTTGGCGTGCAGCTCTAGCAGCGTCACTACCAATGTCACCGCCATGCTGTTCGGACATCTTATGCCAGCCATCAATTCCTGCACGGTATCAAGCCATTCCTCGGTGCGCACCGGCGATTCTGTCCCAAGATAGGCAGGAGGGGACAGGGCACGGAAGGTGCTCAACCAGTTGGAGCCTGGCGCTTGTTGTTGCACCGGAGCTTGCTGGGCTTTAAATGCATCCAATATGGCTGACAGCGTTTGTCCCAGTTCCGACTGCTGGAATTGTGAAGGGACGGAAGGGGTAGGAGTGCCCCCAACCGGCTCCACCTGCGCTGGGACCTATACGCAAAGTACAAATTAGGGTCAGGTTGGCTAAAACTAATGTCAAAGTTGGACAACTTAGTGTGAATTACATATGGGCACACCACTGCTTCCGCTAAGTCGGTTTGTCCCCAAACCGACTAATCGAACGGGAGTGGCCCATTGTTACATGACTGCTCTAGTTGAAGATCGGCTAAGTCTGATACCATTTGTAAAACCCCCTCCCGGAACACAACACACGACACGAGGGGAGTCTTATGCCCGAAATAGCCGCCTTGCGGTAGCACTAACACACGGGTTAGCCTTTACCACAAGACGCCTATTCCGCCGGCTACAATCCATATCACATAAACAATGTCAACCCAACCATGACAGAAAAGTAAAGCAGTACAAATCACAGCTAAGCTTAAGTCCAAAAGAGCGGAAGATAACAAGCACAACAGGCTTGTACAAAAGAACAAGAGTCTAGAAATGTTTTGCCAAACGGCTACATGAAAACACTCACGACTGTCACTGACGGTGCCGATGGCACCACCACCTCAGGTCCTATCATCCGGGCCTGGCTGTCCTGCTGCATAGTCCGTCGCTGCTCTACCTGCGGGGTTTCCTCCTAAAAAGGAAGACGTAGCAACCGTTAGTCATAAGACTAAGTGGCTTCACATCCGCTCCCCCGGCGACTCCTCGGCACCGGGCGGAGAAAGGAACAAGGTACAATATGTATATATATAAGCAAGTAAACAAGCGGGTGACTGTAAATATAGTGGAGTATAAACTACGCTACACAACTAGCAGTTCTACAAATATCTATATATATGACAGCAGATATAAGTAATCAGAATAGTAACTCAACTTATAAGAGTGCCCATACAAACTTATAAGTTAAGGATCAGGTTAACAGTAAAGTAACTCATCGTATAGGAGTGCCCATACAAACTTATACGATGAGGATCTTGTGTATGCAATGAATGACATGATATGAATGTTATGCTATGACCGAATCATGCGCACGCACATGCAAGTTGCTATGTCGACACAGACTTGAAGTTCCCACTTTTCGAGCAGGTAGCTAACCTCTCAGGCGTCGTCCGTCGTGGCCAGACGGCGACAGTGGAGCGGGCGTCTCCACTACTAGGTGGTATCACACTACCTATCCTAGGCCCCCGTACGCCTCAACGCTAAGAACACAACAGCGGAGCTCACATGCGTACTACGGCTCAGAAGGGGTCTTGGGTAAATGTGCACCAAGAACACAGCCCAACCTGGCCTTTGATTTCGAACCGGATGGAACCTCGGAAACGCACGAGGTGCAAGCCCAACCGTTCTCATGGCGCGGAGGAGATCTCGGTTTATGGACACCAAGTATCTAACCCTACCGCCCAAGGTCTACCCATTGGCTCCCATCGGTGTGACGACTGGCGAACCCGTAGACCTGCCACAGTCATTATCTCAATATCGCGACACGATGAATCGTCGCACATTACATGCCCCCAAACAACTCACTCGATGCTACCCGTAGGGAGACTTCAACTCTAAGCATCGGTTGTTAATAAACCCCTTGGGCTCGGATTACGGTTACAAAATACTCCTCACATAGTGTTCATCATGTTCACGCCCACCTATTCAATAAATTCACCTCAACACTACGCATAATAGATATGTTCAACACCAAATTGTATAAATATATCCTATACCAATCTCAACTCCTAATATCTAGCCTTCCCATCCAATCCATTTCTCTACCAATACATGGTTATACCTTATTACACAACCAAATGAGTAACCATGCTAAATTATAGTAACAACAACATTATAGATATATGGGAGCAAGACATCAAATATGCAAATCACAATCATTGCAAGAGTGCTAACATTATAAATTAACAAGTGCATTAACATAGGATAGCCTGATACTAAAACTGGGATTCCCGGGGCTACAGGAATCCGATCACAATGCACAACCCCTCGTTGGAAAGGTATTCGCGAGGTCTACGACTTTCGTGTTGAGTCGATCGCCCAGATCTGGTCGCAACATACCAGAAATTCAACTCGAATACGTACAGGAAACAGTTTCCTGTACAGGAATTTTCCCGAACGCAGCGGACTCGAACCAGCTTTCCCGTGGCTACAGGTATCGCATGGAAACGAGCAACCACTCGTTGGAAAGGTAATTTCAAGGGCTACGACTTTCGTGTTGAGTCGTTCACCCAGATCTGGCCAGAACACCTCCGACATTGGCCACGAAGGTCGCCGCGTGCAGAAATCAGATTTCTGCACGCATCTTAAGGCGAGATGAACGGCATCCGTTCATCTTCTTCCTTGCAACGACCTCGCATAAACTTCTCCAGAAATCACACCCAACCTTATTTCTCCTTTCAAGCCAAACCCTCAACGAAAACCCCTCTCATCTCCACTTTGAATGATGAGAGGGTTGAGGGAGACTAAGCCTAGAAAACCTAGGCATGGCTTATCCTAAGAACTCTCTTCCTCACCATCAAGACTCTATGGAGTCGATGTCTCTCCTAAAATAACTATAGATCTAGCACCAAGGGAGAGGGGAGGAAGCTCACCTCAAGTCCAGCGGTACCACCATGGCCGGCCATGAGGCTCGCACTCCTTCGCGGCGGCATTGTTTTTCCCTTGACGGCGGCGGCGTTTTGATTCCTCCAAGGATGGCTCCGGCAAGCTCCTTCCTCCTCCTCCAGCCAAGAACTCTCTCAGAAATTTCGGGGCAGAAGAAAGGGGAATGAATGCTAGGGTTTCACAACTTTTTCCTTTTTATACACCGCAGACACGGGTAGGCACACGGCCGTGTTCCTACCCGTGTGCAGGTGACACGGCCGTGTCGCCTGCCGTGTTTAGGGCCGTGTTCATCTCAGAACGTCTTTCTGCCGGGTCGGGGTTGCGGCACACGGGTAGAGACACGGCCGTGTCTCGACCCGTGTCCTCGGCACACGGGTAGGGACACGCCCGTGTCCCAATACCCGTGTACCTCTCTGACTGGTAAGCCTAATTTTATGAGGCACACGGGTATGGACACGGCCGTGTCCATACCCGTGTCAGCCAGAAATGCCATTTTGCCTTGTTTTCCTCATTTCCCGTACGTTCGCACCTGCTCCCCCACACCCCCATTGGGCTCACCACAGCCCCCTAGACTCAAATACGCAATCAAGGGGCCTAGCGCGAATTGGGACGTTACATTCAGGGGTTGAGCCCGAGTAGGGATGAGTCGACTAGTGCAGGTCGGCTGACACCTCAGACTTGAGGTGGTGCTTCATGCAGGCTGGTGCTTTATGCAGATAGTGCTACGTGCAGTGTTGCTTCGTGCAGTTGATGCCTAGTGCAGATGGTTCTTTGTGTAGGAGGTGCTTCGTGCAGGTGATGGCTCCGGATCCCGAACCAAGGTGGTGATTGTTGGTTTGGCTCGGATCCGGTTCAGCTCGGATTTGATTTTTAAATTTTATTTTTCCAAAATGCATGCCACCATAAATCAGGAAAGAAAAAAATAGGAAATGTTTTCTTTCCATGTTTGCATCTCTCTTCCTTGTTAAAAAATAAAAGGTTGTTGTCATTCAACCGTGAGAAATTAACCGGTCTGTAACCTAGAGCTTTGGAGAGCCTCTTCCTGTGAGAAAGAAGAGCCCCGCCTGTACAAAGGATCCGCCCATCTCTCTCTCTATTCTCTCTCTCGCTCGTGCAATCAGAGGGGAACTTCACTTGGGTGTTTGTTGCCGGACTTGGAGGAGATATCCGCCGGCGTTGAGGGAGGGAGTTGCCGCCGGGCTTGTTGGATTTTGTCATCGGTGTTGCACTGGACGTTCTTTGGAGTGGCAAGGCGTGGTTTCGACGGCGTGCGTCAGTGTAGTTAGCCTTAACGAAGGTTTCTCTCTAGTGGCGGCGTTGTTCTCCGGTGGCGGTGTTGTTCTCCGGTGGTGGTGCGGTTGAACGTCGGATTTCAGCATTGAAGGTTCTGGTGAACCTTGTGCATCTGCGAGGCGGATTGCAATCAAGATCTCATATTTCGGCCGTGGATCGTGCGTGTTCGGAGCATCCGTGGCGTACTCGTCGGACGGTCATTTTTCTTCTGTTTTTACTGTATTTGAATTTATATTTCAATATATAAAATTTGTGGTTGTTTTTCTGTGTTTTGTTATTTGCGGATTTTATTGTTATGCCTGTGTGTGTATCAGATTTTACAACAAGTGGTATCAGAGTCAGGTTCTGAGTAGGTGACTTATTGGACGTTCCGATTTTTGGTTTGGGTCAATGGTAGGTGACGACATCGGTCCACTCCCTATCTTCTCATATCTGATCCGTGAATTAATCAGATTACCTAGAGGTATTGAACACCGTGTTGGCTAGATATTCGGTGGAGAAATTTGACGGTAGTGGGAACTTTTGTCCATGACAAATTCGGGTCAAGGATATGTTGGTTGAGCAGGGGTTGATCCAAGTGCTGCGGGGGCGTGATTCTTTGCCCTCTCCAGTGAAGGATTCTAAGTGGACGAAGATAGATGAGCGCGCCACTAGCACTATCAGGATGTGCGTCGACGACAAAGTGCTGTTCAACATCGATATTGAAGAGTCTGTTGTCATGCTGTAGGAGAAGTTGGAGGGACTCTACATGTGCAAGTCGTTGACCACGAGACTGTTACTGAATCAGAGTTTGTACGGCCTGAAGATGCAGGAAGGTGGTAACCTGTAGGAACACTTCAACGTGTTCAATGGACTTCTGAGTCAACTGCATGTGGTTGGTGTGAAGGTTGAGGAAGAAGACAAGACCTTATTGCTTCTTACCTCGCTACTGGTGTCGTATAAGCCTATGCAGACCACTCTACTGTATGGGAAGGATATAGTAGACGTGGAGCAGATCACTTCTGCGTTGCTGTGCAGTCAGATGCTATCGGACCCCGCTCCTGAGGGTGAGCATGCTTTGGCAGAAGGAGGATGACGAGGGAGGTAGTTCGAGAAGTGAACCTGGAGTGCACGGTCCAGATCTGCATCGAGGAAGGCAGTGACGTTCTACCATTGCAGGCAGAGTGGTCATATCAGGAGACATTGTCCGCAACGTGCGCAGATTTCTGGGGACGTCCAGGGTGCGGGCAAGGCGGCGGTAACTACGAAAGATGATAGTGATGTGTCTCTCCTCATCACTCAGAGTCCATGTGACTCAAATAGCTGGATATTGGATTCTGATGCTTCGCAGCACTGTACAACCCCGTATCCGTGTAACGGGGTCCTCTGGCAGGCGCAAGGCTTGCTACGTAGTTTTAAGCTTTTTGAGGGTTTTGCACTCTTGGGGGCCAAATTATGGTCGATCTTCATAATATACTAGTAGGGGGATGTAATATTTGCCTCCCCCCGACCTGTTTTCAGGGGGCGAGGGCGGTGAGAGGCCAACTCAAGGGTCCCAGCTCGCCCTGCTAGCTCGTCTTAGCTCGCCCGGCCAGTTCGTCCCAGCTCATCCCGGCCAGCTCGTCCTGTCCAGCTCGTCCCAGCTCGCCTGGCCAGCTCGTCCCGGTCAGCTCGTCCCGGCCAGCTCATTCCAGCTTGCCCGGCCAGCTCGCCCGGCCAGCTCATCCTAGCTCGCCTGACCAGCTCGTCCTAGCTATCCTGGCCAGCTCGTCCCGGCCAGCTCGTCCCAGCTCGCCCGGCCAGCTCTTCCCGGCCAGCTCTTCCCGGCCAGCTCATCCCGGCCAGCTCATCCCAGCTCGTCCCGGCCAGCTCGTCCCAGCCAACTCGCCCTGGCCAGCTCGTCCCGACCAGCTCGTCCCGGCCAGCTCGTCCCAGCTCGCCCGGCCAACTTGTCCCTGCCAGCTCGACCCAGCTCGCCCGACTTAAGGGTCTTGCCCAGCTTGAGGGTCTCGTCCGGCTTGAGTAGCTCGCCCGGCTTGAGTAGCTCGCCCGACTTGAGGTTCTGCTATTTTGCCCATGGTGGGCTGCGAATAGCTGTTCAAAAAAGAGGAGTTTGTCTGTTGGCAGACCAGCCCAGGGTGTTTTCAGTAATTTTAGAGCAGCGAAGGTTGGTTATTTGCAGGTCGTTTTCAGAAATCTATAAATAGACCCTTAAGGGTGCCTTGGAGAGCATCAGTTCTTCACCACTTCATCTTCTTCCTTCATCCTCCAAAGCACCTAGCTTAGTATTGGCTAGGGAGGGGGAGATCTCAAAGGTCTTCCGGGTGTGAGGTGGGACCTCCACGCTAGAGCTAAGGGTCGTTTCCAAATTCAAGTCCCTCGCCAAGGGACGGCTTGGGAGAAGTAGGTGTGAGTTGCACCCTAGGTCCGAACTCTAGGTGGAACCGATATTTTGGTTTCAACATTCTGGTGTGGTGAGCGTGGACCGCGGCTCATATAAAAGTTCCTGAGCAAGTTCCATGGTGGTAGATCATGGAGGAGGTGACGACCTCGACAAGCTCCCCAACCCGTCACCCTTCGTAGGGAGGGAAGAGTTCATGACGTCCATCCAAGGCATCATGGAGATGCTGTGAAGTATTGCTCATCAAGGTAACTGCTCAACTCCCACCCCTCAGGACTTAGCTTCCAGGGATCTCGATGAGACAACTTCAAGGGATCTCGGCGAGACAGCTTTAAGGGATCTCGGTGAGACATCTTCCAGGGATCTCAGCGAGACAGCTTCAAAGGATCTCGGCGAGATAATTTCCAGGGATCTCAGCGAGACAACCCCAGGGATCTCGGCGAGACAACTTCTAGGGATCTCGGTGAGACAGCTTCAAGGGATCTCAGCGAGACAGACCCAGGGGGGTTAGGCGAGAGTGCCCTAGGGAGACAAGCCCCCAGGCAACTCCTATCTCCACCACATCAAGTTATGGCAGTCGGCCAAGGGAGAAAGAGGCGAAGGAGGAATTGCTCAGGGGGAGGAACTGAGGCCCCAAGGAATAGGGAGTGAGTGGAGAGATCTCACCCTAACTCGCTCGGAGTTCCATATGTATTTTCCTTATAATGAGTATCCCCTGCCAGGTTAGGTCAAAGTAGGTTGTATGTAAATGTCTTTTTTTATTTACTAAATTTTTTCTCTCTGAAATGGTTCCGCTGACCAGACTCCCACTAGCTGACAGGGCAGGTTGACCTCTCATGGAGGCTAAGTACTTTTTGCTTCGAGATGGTTCCGCTTGTTGCTGTATAGACCTGGGCGGACAGGCGGCTAAGACTGGCGATCTGGTAGCCGGGCGGTCAGCCCGGCTAATCTGGCGGTTTGGTAGCCGGGCGGTCTGGCGGTCTGGCGGTCTGGCGGTTTGGTAGCCAGGCGGTCTGCCGGCTAGTCTCTGGGATCTTGGTGGTCGGCTGAGTGTTCTCTGGTAGTGACCGGGCGGTTAACTTTGTAGATGTTGTCTTTTGTATTTTTAGTCCCACATTGGGTATTTGTATTCTCTCCCATCTCCTCCATTCTATATAAGGGAGGTCATACCTTTGTAATAGATACCTTTTTCTGATAATAAAATTTCAGTTATACCCGTTCCGGCTTGTTTCTAGTTCGTTTCTTACATGGTATCAGAGGACCCGATCTAGTCCTCCTGATTGTGTTCTCTTCTGTCCGTGCGACCTCTGCCCCCTATCCGCGGTCTGTCTTTCAGCTCGCGCGAGCTCTCCTCTCCAGTGAATTCTTCTATCCTCCTCTTCTGTTCGCGCGGTCTGTCTGCTAGCCGCCCGACTTCTCTCCCTCTGTTTGGTTCTGCGGCTTGGTCGTGGCTTCTCTGGCCGCTGGTGTCTGCCATCGTGACCGCTGCAGATCTTTTTCTTCCTATCCGCGCGATTTCTCTCTGTTCGCGCGAGTTCTGCCTTGTTTAGGCGGCCTCTCTGCCCTTCTTGCCGCTAGTGTGCTGACACCGTGACCGTTGCAGCTTGTTCTCTCTGCCCGCCGCGGTTTGCTTTTTGTTCGCGCGGTCTTCTCGCTCTCTCTATCCGCGCGGCTTCTTTTTCTTCCCGCCCGGTTTCCCTTCTTAACCGTGCGGCTTCTCTTCTTGTGCTTCGCAGCTTGGTCGTGGCATTGCTTTCCGCTGGTCTAATTGTGACCGCTGCGAACTCTTCCTTCCTTTGCTCGCCCGGTCTCTCCTCTTAACCGCGCGACCTCTCTTCAGGATGACCAATTCTGATGGCTCCACCTCGTCTACTGTCGTTGTCCCACCGCCTCCTCCTCCTCCTCTTGCTTCAGGGAATCTTGGCACCGTCTCTAAGCTTTTGGGGCCCAATTATCCCGACTGGAGTGTCTCATTCACTTTTCTTCTCCGCTCTCAACGCAAGCGTCATCATCTTACCGATGACCCTCCGCCTGCGGACTCTGCCCAGTTTTCTGACTGGGATGCGAATGATGCGCTGGTTCGTACTTGGCTGGCGAACAGCCTGTCTGATGAATGTCTTCCTGTCATCCGTCACGATGAGACGGTAAAACAAGCTTGGAATCACTTGGCCGCTCTCTACTCCAAGGGGGGACAAACATCTCGCATCTATACTCTCTATGCGGATCTTTTTGCTCGCCAGTCCATGTCCCCTCCTGCAGCTTACCAACAAGTCCAAGCCCTTGGAGCTGAGATTCTACAAAATCGTCCTCTCTCGGCAGATGTGGCCACTCAGCTGAAGCACTTCCAGGAACTCCTAGTGGTCTGTTACCTTCTGTGGCTTCCGGACTCATACGATATGATCCGGCAGCAAATTCTTGGAGAGGCTGAGTCTCCTACCCTGGATGCTACTGCTGCCCGCATTGCTGCTGTTACCTCTCTACTCCAACGCCCCTTGCTTGCCGCTCCTCCGGCTCCGGATGCCTATGCCCACCAGGCTCATCGTGGTGGATTTAGTGGTCGTGGTAACCACTCTGGCGGGCGTGGCCCCTCTCGCTACCTCTGTACTCATTGTGGCCGCCCAGGATACTTGGTTGACCGCTGCTGGACAAAGCATCCGCATCTTCGTCCCGCTGGTGATACTCCTCCTTCTTCCAAGCCATCTGCCTCCGTGGCCACGACTTCAGGTAGTGCCCACGTAGTTACCCAAGGTAAATGGCTAATCGACTCTGGCGCCACTAATCATATGACGGGCAATCCTCAGTGCTTTTCTCTCCTAGAAACACATGATCGGTTGCCCCCTGTTCTCGTTGCGGATGGTTCTCCCTCTCCGGTGCATGGAACAGGCATGGTTCAAGTTACTCTGTCCCTTCGCCTGGCGGATACTCTTTATGTGCCCAAGTTTCCGTGCAATTTATTGTCGGTTACTTCTCTTTGCAAGCAACTTCAGTGTTCGGTAACATTTACTCCTTCTTCTTGTTCGTTTCAGGACCCGGACTCCAAGCGGACGTTTGCTACTGGGACTGAGAGGGGTGGTCTCTACTTCCTTGATGATGTATCTGCTCTTACCGTCTTCTCTCCCGCTTCTACAGATCTTCTTCAGTGGCACCTTCGCCTGGGGCATCCTCCCTCGCGTCTCATCCACCAGCTGTTTCCTCACCTCCCTCAGCAGGACTCTCCTCTCAACTGTGATGCTTGTCAACTGGGCAAGCATCACCGTTCCCCCTTTCCTCCTAAGCAAGGTTGTGGCTCTTCCAAGCCCTTCGACCTTATTCACTCGGATGTTTGGGGACCTTCCCCTACCCTCACCATCGGGCGTGGAAGTTCCTATTTTGTAACCTTTATTGATGATTATTCTCGCTGTACGTGGGTGTATCTATTAAAGGATCGCTCCGAACTTTTTTCTGTATGGACTTCATTTTATTATATGATTAAAAATCAATTTGATGTCTCTGTCAAAATTTTTCGCTCTGATAATGCAAAAGAATATCTGAGTAGTGATTTCGCTTCTTTCTGTACGCAACATGGCATCATTCATCAAACTAGCTGCGTCTATACCTCCCAGCAAAATGGGGTGGCGGAACGTAAAAACCGTCACCTCCTCGATGTCGCTCGCACTCTCATGACGCAGATGCAGGTTCCTCGTAGCTATTGGGGCTACGCGGTCCTCATCTCCTGCTACCTCATCAATCGCATTCCCTCTACCGTCCTCAAAGGCAAAACCCCTTTTTCCATCCTCTATCCCTCCAAGTACCCCTTTCCCTTACCTCTCCGCATTTTTGGGTGCACTGCCTTTGTTCATAGCCCTGCCGCAACTCGCGACAAATTGTCCCCTCGTGCTACGAAGTGTATCTTTTTGGGTTACTCCACAACTCAAAAAGGTTACTGCTGCTTTGACCCTGTTCATCGCAAGCAGTTCGTCTCGGCGGATGTGACATTCTTTTAGAATGCCGCCTACTTCTCTTCTGATCTCCCACAGGTCGATGGATCGAACCTCCCTCTTCTTCCTACCGACTCGACCTCTCCACCCATTCTCTCCACCACATCCACTCCTCTTGAGCTTCCTCCATCCCCACCTCCACCAGCCGCTCCTTCTCTTGATCATGATCCTTCTCCCTCGTCCCCTCGGCCGTCTCTCTCTTCTCCCGGGCCAGCTATCTCCGCCACGGATGCACCGGCGACTGAGGAACTCGAGGACCTGGAGCTGCCCATTGCCCTTCGCAAAGGGGTTCGGACGTGCACCCAGCACTCGCTGGCAGTTGTTATTTCTTATGATCGGCTAACACCTTCTCGCAGGGACTTTGCCCTAGCCATCTCCGCGACTACCACACCTCGCACCTACCAGGAAGCCCTTGATATTCCTCACTGGAAGGCTGTCATGGATGACGAGATTGCTACTCTCTCTGACCGGGGCACTTGGACCCTTGTGCCTCCTCCTTTTGGCACGGATGTGGTTGGTTGTCGCTGGGTGTTTGTCGTCAAGTTCCGTCCTGATGGCAGTGTGGACCGGTACAAAGCCCGTCTTGTTGCAAAAGGGTTTACTCAGACCTATGGTGTTGATTACTTTGACACGTTCTCGCCAGTTGCTCGCCTCAGCACCATTCGGGTCCTTTTATCGGTGGCGGTCAACAGGGATTGGCCTATTTCGCAGTTGGACGTCAAGAATGCCTTCCTCTATGGTGACCTTCACGAGGACGTCTACATGGAGCAACCTCCTGGGTATGTTGCTCAGGGGGAGACTCAAGTATGCCGGTTGAAGAAGGCCATCTATGGCCTAAAGCAAAGTCCCAGGGCGTGGTTCGATAAGTTCAGTAGCATCGTTGGGGCCATCGGTTTCACCAGGAGTTCGGCTGATCACTCCTTGTTCATTCGCAAGACATCTTCGGGTCTGGTTGTGCTAGCTGTTTACGTGGATGATATTCTTCTTACTGGCGACGATCAAGCTGGTGTAGCCTTGACGAAGGTCCATCTCCGCCAACACCTAGTCACGAAGGATATGGGCTCTCCAAAATACTTCTTGGGAATTGAAATCTCTCGGAAACCGGGTTCCTTGGTTCTCTCCCAACGGAAGTATGCTCTTGATTTGTTGAAAGAGGCAGGGTTGACGGGTGCTAAACCTGCCCGGTGTCCCATGGCTCCTGGAGAAGACAAGACATGGACAGACGAATCACCTCCTCTATTGGATACTACGAGGTATCGGCGTCTGGTTGGCAAACTCATCTACCTTACGGTGACCAGACCAGACATCTCCTATGCAGTGGGAAAGGTCAGCCAGTTTATGCAGTCGCCTAGGGAATGTCATCTTCAATCTGCTCTAAGGATATTGGAGTATGTGAAGTCCGCACCTGGGAAAGGTCTTCTCTTTCAGAAAAACGGTCACCTAAGAGTCGAAGCGTACTCCGACGCTAGCTATGCGGACGACAAAGGGGATCGCAAGTCGACTTCCGGATTTTGCACGTTTGTTGGAGGAAACTTGGTTAGCTGGAAGAGCAAGAAGCAGTCAGTCGTCTCCAGGTCTAGTGCGGAAGCAGAATATCATAGCATGGCATCAACCACGTGTGAGTTAAAATGGTTGCGGGCTCTCATGCTGGATCTAGGAGAGGTCTATAACTATCCTCTTCCCATGTTCTGTGACAACAAGGCTGCGATCTACATTTCCAAAAATCCGGTATTCCATGAGCGAACAAAGCACATAGAGGTTGATTGTCACTTCATTCGGGAAGAAGTGTTGAAGAACCAGATTTGCACTCCGTTTGTTACCTCGGAGAAAGAGCTGGCAGATATATTCACAAAACCTGTGTCCGCCTCTTTCTTCCACATTTGCAGCAAGCTAGGCATGATTGACATCTATGCTCCAGCTTGAGGGGGAGTGTTGCTGTATAGACCTGGGCGGACAGGCGGCTAAGACTGGCGGTCTGGTAGCCGGGCGGTCAGCCCGGCTAATCTGGCGGTTTGGTAGCCGGGCGGTCTGGCGGTCTGGCGGTTTGGTAGCCAGGCGGTCTGCCGGCTAGTCTCTGGGATCTTGGTGGTCGGCTGAGTGTTCTCTGGTAGTGACCGGGCGGTTAACTTTGTAGATGTTGTGTTTTGTATTTTTAGTCCCACATTGGGTATTTGTATTCTCTCCCATCTCCTCCATTCTATATAAGGGAGGCCATACCTTTGTAATAGATACCTTTTTCTGATAATAAAATTTCAGTTATACCCGTTCCGGCTTGTTTCTAGTTCGTTTCTTACACCGCTGACCAGGCTCCCACTAGCTGGCAGGGCAGGTTGACCTCTCGTGGAGGCCAAGTACTTTTTGCTCCGAGATGGTTCCGCTGACCAGGCTCCCACTAGCTGGCAGGACAGGTTGACCTCTCGTGGAGGCCAAATACTCTTTGCTCCGAGATGGTTCCGCTGACGAGGCTCCCACTAGCTGGCAGGGCAGGTTGACCTCTCGTGGAGGCTAAGTACTTTTTGCTCCGAGATGGTTCCGCTGACCAGGCTCGCACTAGTCGGCAGGGCAAGTAGACCTCTTGGTGAAGGCTTTGACATGTTGACCCCGAGAGGATCTCCTAATCCAGGCTCTCACTAGCTGGTTGGGTCGAATGTGCCTCGATGGAGAGCAAGTCCCACCCCCAAGAGGATTTCCTCATCCAGGCTCTCACTAGCTGGTTGGGTCGAATGTGCCTCGGGGAGAGCAAGTCTCACCCCCCAAGAGGATCTCCTCACCCAGGCTCTCACTAGCTGGTTGGGTCGAATGTGCCTCGGTGGAGAGCAAGTCCCACCCCCTAGAGGATCTCCTCATCCAGGCTCTCACTAGCTGGTTGGGTCGAATGTGACTCAGGGAGAGCAAGTCTCACCTCCCGAGAGGATCTCCTCACCAATGCTCTCACTAGCTGGATGGGTCGAATGTGCCTCAGGGAGAGCAAGTTTCGCCCCCCCCCCCCCGAGAGGATCTCCTAATCCAGACTCTCACTAGCTGGTTGGGTCGAATGTGCCTCTATGGAGAGCAAGTCTAACCCTCGAGAGGATCTCGTCACCCATGCTCTCACTAGTTGGATGGGTTGAATGTGCCTCGGGGAGAGCAAGTCCAACCCCCCGAGAAGATCTCCTCATCCAGGCTCACACTAGCTGGTTGGGTTAAATGTGCCTCGGGGAGAGCAAGTATCACCCCCGAGAGGATCTCCTCACCCAGGCTCTCACTAGCTAGTTGGGTCGAATGTGCCTCGGTGGAGAGCAAGTCCCACCCCCCAAGAGGATCTCCTCATCCAGGCTCTCACTAGCTGGTTGGGTCAAATGTGCCTCGGTGGAGAGCAAGTCCCATCCCCAAGAGGATCTCCTTAGCTAGGCTCTCACTAGCTGGATGAGTCGAATGTGCCTCTGGGAGAGCAAGTCCCAACCCCCGAGAGGATCTCCTCACCCAGGATCTAACTAACTGGATGGGTAGAATGTGCCTCGGGGATAGCAAGTCCCAACCCCCCGAGAGGATCTCCTCACCCAGGCTCTCACTAGCTGGATAGGTCGAATGTGCCTCGGGGAGAGCAAGTCCCATCTCTGAGAGGATCTCCTAATCCAGAATCTCACTACCTGGTTGGTTCGAATGTGCCTCGGTGGAGAGCAAGTATCCCCCCCCCCCGAGAGGATCTCCTCACATAGGCTCTCATTAGCTGGTTGGGTCGAATGTGGCTCGGGGAGAGCAAGTCCCACCCCCAAGATGATCTCCTCATCCAGGCTCTCACTAGCTGGTTGGGTCGAATGTGCCTCAGGGAGAGCAAGTCTCATACCCCGAGGGGATCTCCTCACCCAGGCTCTCACTAGCTGGATGGGTCGAATGTGCCTCGGGGAGAGCAAGTCCCACCCCCGAGAGGATCTCTTCATCTAGGCTCTCACTAGTTGGTTGGGTCGAATGTACCTCGGGGAGAGCAAGTCCCACCCTCGAGAGGATCTCCTCACCCAGGCTCTCACTAGCTGGATGGGTCGAATGTGCCTCGGGGAGAGCAAGTCCCAACCCCCGAGAGGATCTCCTCACCCAGGCTCTCACTAGCTGGTTGGGTCGAATGTGCCTCGGGGAGAGCAAGTCCCACCCCTCGAGAGAATCTCCTCACCTAGGATCTCACTAGGTGGATGGGTCGAATGTGCCTCAGGGAGAGCAAGACCAACCCTCGAGAGGATCTTCTCACTCAGGCTCTCACTAGCTGGATGGGTCGAATGTGCCTTGGGGAGAGCAAGTCCCAACCCCGAGAAGATCTCCTCACTCAGGCTCTCACTAGCTGGATGAGTCAAATATGCCTCGGTGGAAAGAAGGTTCCAACCCCCGAGAGGATCTCCTCACCCAGGCTCTCACTAGCTGGATGGGTAGAATGTGCCTCGGGGAGAGCAAGTCCCACCCCGAAGGAGGTCTCGCCACCCAGACATCGGTTAGCTGGCATGGCAGGTTGACCCCTCGAAGAGGCCAAGTATTTTCGGTCGCGAGAGAGCTACACTCAGCGAATACGTTGGGTTGGATGTTTCTTTCTGAGCGCGGAACTCGCTCGAAAAGAGCGAGGATTGTGTACAACCTCATATTCGTGTAACGGGGTCCTCCGACAGGCGCAAGGCTTGTTACGCAGTTTTATGCTTTTTGAGGGTTTTGCACTCTTGGGGTCCAATTTATGGCCGATCTTCATAATATACTAGTAGGGGATGCAATATTTGCCTCCCCGACCTGTTTTCAAGGGGAGGGGGCGGCGAGAGGCCGACTCAAGGGTCCAAGCTCGCCCGACCAGCTCGCCCGGCTAGCTCGTCCCAGCTCGCCCGACCAGTTCGTACTAGCTCGTCCCGGCCAGCTCGTCCAAGCTTGCCCGGCCAGCTCGTCCCGGTCAGCTCGTCCCGGACAGCTCGTCCCGGCCAGCTCGTCCCGGCCAGCTCGTCCTGGCCAGCTCGTCCCAACTCATCCCAGCCAGCTCGTCCCGGCCAGCTCATCCTGGCCAGCTCGTTCCAACTCGCCCGACCAGCTCGTCCCAGCTCGCCTGGCCAGCTCGTCCCGGCCAGCTCGTCCCAGCTCGCCTGGCCAGCTCGTCCCGACTAGCTCGTCCTGGCCAGCTCGTCCCAGCCAGCTCATCCCAGCTCGTCCCGTCTAGCTCGTCCCAGCTCGCCCGGCCAGCTCGTCCCGGCCAGCTCGACCCAGCTCGCCCGGCTTGAGGGTCTCGCCCGGCTTGAGCAGCTCGCCCGGCTTGAGGGTCTGCTATTTTTCCCCTAGTGGGCTGCGAATAGCTGTTCAAAACAACGGAGTTTGGCAGTTGGCAGACCAGCCCAGGGTGTTTTCAGTAATTTTAGAGCAGCGGAGGTTGGTTATTTGCAGGCCGTTTTCAGAAATCTATAAATAGACCCTTAGGGGTGCCTTGGAGAGCATCAGTTCTTCACCACTTCATCTTCTTCCTTCATCCTCCAAAGCACATAGCTCAGCATTTGCTAGGGAGGGGGAGATCTCAAAGGTCTTCCGGGTGTGAGGTGGGGCCTCCACGCTAGAGCCATTTCCAAATTCAAGTCCCTCGCCAAGGGACAGCTTGGGAGAAGTAGGTGTGAGCTGCACCCTAGGTCCGAACTCTAGGTGGAACCGATATTTCGGTTTCAACAAGCACATTTTTTTGGATGTAGGGATGTTCGGTTCACTGGAGGTGACGATTGGGTCGGTCTTTCTAGGTGAAGGCTCAGCATGTGAGGTCACAGGGATAGGGACGGTGGACATCAGGATGCATGATGGAGCAGTGTGTAGGATTGAGCGGGTACACCTGGTACCCAAGCTATGAGGTAATTTGATATCACTGGGCAGAATAGAATCCAGAGGATACAGTTTTGCGGTGAGAGGTGGAGTTCTGACGGTGACACGAGGACGCACTGTGCTCATGCAAGCTATGCAGTATGGTAGTCTTTACCGGCTGATGGGGACCACGATGTTAGGTGGTGTGCCCATGATTTTTGCTGCTGACAGAGTAGATGGTCGAGGTGGTGCAGGGGATCGCCTTTCTGGTAGTCTGACTAGGCGAGTCAGATTCAGCGATCCAGTTGCGTCGACATTTAGGGGTTGATCCCAAGTAGGGATGAGACGACTGGAGCAAGTCGGCTGACACCTTAGACTTGAGGTGGTGCTTCATGCAGGCTGGTGCTTCGTGCAGATCGTGCTACGTGTAGTGTTGCTTCATGCAGTTGAGTCCTAGTGCAGATGGTTCTTTGTGCAGGGGGTGCTTCGTGCAGGTTGTGGCTCCAGATCTCAAACCAAGGTGGTGATTGCTGGTTTGGCTCGAATCCGGTTCAGCCTGGATTTTATTTTGGAATTTTATTTTTCCAAAATACATGCCACCATAAATCAGGAAAGAAAAAAATGGGAAATGTTTTCTTTCCCTGTTTGCATCTCTCTTCCTTGTTAAGAAATAAAAGGCTGCTGTCATTCAACCATGGGAAATTAACCGGTCTGTAACCTAGAGCTTTAGAGAGCCGCTTCCTGTGAGAAAGAAGAGCCCCGCCTGTACTAAGGAGTCTCCCATCTCTCTCTCTTCTCTCTCTCGCTCGTGCACTCGGAGGGGCCTTCAACCTTGGGTGTTTGTTGCCGGACTTGGAGGAGATATCCGTCGGCGTTGAGGGAGGGAGTTGCCGCCGGGCTTGTTGGAGTTTGTTGCCGGTGTTGCACTGGACGTTCTTTGGAGTGGCGAGGCGTAGTGTCGACGGCGTGCGTGAGTGCAGTTAGCCTCGACGGTGGTTTCTTTCTGGTGGTGGAGTTGTTCTCCGGTGTTGGTGCGGTTGAACGTCGGATTTCGGCATTGAAGGTTCTGGTGAACCTTGTGCATCTGCGAGGCGGATTGCAGTCAAGATCTCATATTTTGGTGGCGGATCGTGCGTGTTCGGAGCATCCGTGGCGTACTCGCCGGATGTTCATTTTTCGTCTGTTTTACTGTATTTGAATTTATATTTCAATATATAAAATTTGTGGTCGTTTTTATGTGTTTTTGTCATCTGCGGATTTTATAGTTATGCATGTGTGTGTACCAGATTTTACAACAAGTGCTATCAGAGCAAGGTTCTGAGTAGGTGACTATTTGGACTTTCTGATTTTAGGTTTGGGTCAACAGTAGGTGACGAGATCGGTTCGCTCCCTATCTTCACATATCAGATCCGTGAATTAATCAGATTACCTAGAGGTATTGCAGACAGCTATGACAGGGAAGAACACCGTGTTGGCCAGATATTCGGTGGAGAAATTTGACAGTAGTGGGAACTTTCGTCCAAAACAAATTCGGGTCAAGAATATGTTGGTTGAGCAGGGGTTGATCCAAGTGCTGCGGGGGCGTGATTCGTTGCCTGCTCCGGTGAAGGATTCTGAGTTGACGAAGATAGATGAGCGCGCCACTAGCACTATCAGGATGTGTGTCGACGACAAAGTGCTGTTCAACATCGGTATTGAAGAGTCTGCTGTCATGCTGTGGGAAAAGTTGGAGGGACTCTACATGAGCAAGTCATTGATAACGAGGCTTGTGCATCTGCGAGGCGGATTGCAGTCAAGATCTCATATTTCGGTGGCGGATCGTGCGTGTTCGGAGCATCCGTGGCGTACTCGCCGGATGTTCATTTTTCGTCTGTTTTACTGTATTTGAATTTATATTTCAATATATAAAATTTGTGGTCGTTTTTATGTGTTTTTGTCATCTGTGGATTTTATAGTTATGCATGTGTGTGTACCAGATTTTACAACAAGTGCTATCAGAGCAAGGTTCTGAGTAGGTGACTATTTGGACTTTCTGATTTTAGGTTTGTGTCAACAGTAGGTGACGACATCGATTCGCTCCCTATCTTCACATATCAGATCCGTGAATTAATCAGATTACCTAGAGGTATTGCAGACAGCTATGACAGGGAAGAACACCGTGTTGGCCAGATATTCGATGGAGAAATTTGACGGTAGTGGGAACTTTCGTCCAAAACAAATTCGGGTCAAGAATATGTTGGTTGAGCAGGGGTTGATCCAAGTGCTGCGGGGGCGTGATTCGTTGCCTGCTCCGGTGAAGGATTCTGAGTTGACGAAGATAGATGAGCGCGCCACTAGCACTATCAGGATGTGTGTCGATGATAAAATGCTGTTCAACATCGGTATTGAAGAGTCTGCTGTCATGCTGTGGGAAAAGTTGGAGGGACTCTACATGAGCAAGTCATTGATAACGAGGCTGTTACTGAAGCAGAGATTGTACAGCCTGAAGATGCAGGAAGGTGGTAACCTGCAGGAACACTTCAACGTGTTCAATGGACTTCTGAGCCAACTGCATGTGGTTGGTGTGAAGGTTGAGGAAGAAGACAAGGCCTTATTTCTTCTTACCTCGCTCCCGGTGTTGTATAAGCACATGAAGACCACTCTACTGTATAGGAAGGATACAGTAGACGTGGAGCAGATCACGTCTGCGTTGTTGTCCAGTCAGATGCTGTCGGACCCCGCTCCTTAGGGTGAGCATACTTTGGTAGTAGGAGGACGACGAGGGAGGTAGTTCGAGAAGGGATCTGGGAGTGCACGGTCCAGATCCGCATAGAGGAAGGCAGTGACGTGCTACCATTGCAGGCAGAGTGGCCATATGAGGAGACATTGTCCGCAGCGTGTATAGATTTCTGGGGACGTCCAGGGTGCGGGCAAGGCGGTGGTAGCTACGACAGATGATAGTGATGTATCTCTCCTCATCACTGAGAGTCCATGTGACTCAGATAGCTGGATATTGGATTCTGGTGCTTCGCAGCACATTTTTTCGGATGTAGGGATGTTCGGTTCACTGGAGGTGACGATTGGGTCGGTCTTTCTAGGTGACGGCTCCGCATGGGTCATAGGGATAGGGATGGTAGACATCAAGATGCATGACAGAGCAGTGTGTAGGCTTGAGCGGGTATACCTGGTACCCAAGCTACGCAGGAATTTGATATCGCTGGGCAGACTAGACTCCAGAGGATGCAATTTTGCGGTGAGAGGTGGAGTTCTGACTGTGACACGAGGACACACTGTGCTCATGCGAGCTATGCAGTACGGTAGTCTTACCGGCTGATGGGGACCACGATGCGAGGTGGTGTGCCCATGATTTGTGCGGTCGACAGAGTTGATGGTCGAGGTGGTGCAGGGGATCGCCCTTCTGGTAGTCTGACTAGGCGAGTCAGATTCACCGATCCAGTTGCGACGACATTCAGGGGTTGAGCCCGAGTAGGGATGAGTCGACTGGAGCAGGTCGGCTGACACCTCAGACTTGAGGTGGTGCTTCATGCAGGTTGGTGCTTCGTACAGATCGTGCTACGTGCAGTGTTGCTTCGTGCAGTTGATGCCTAGTGCAGATGGTTCTTTGTGTAGGGGTGCTTCGTGCAGGTGGTGGCTCCGGATCCCGAACCAATGTGGTAATTGTTAGTTTGGCTCGGATCCGGTTAAGCCCGGATTTGATTTTGGAATTTTATTTTTCCAAAATGCATGCCACCATAAATCAGGAAAGAAAAAATGGGAAATGTTTTCTTTCCCTGTTTGCATCTCTCTTCCTTGTTAAGAAATAAAAGGCTGTTGTCATTCAACCGTGAGAAGTTAACCGGTCTGTAACCTAGAGCTTTGGAGAGCCGCTTCCTGTGAGAAAGAAGAGCCCCACCTGTACCAAGGAGCCGCCCATCTCTCTCTCTTCTCTCTCTCGCTCGTGCACTCAAAGGGGCCTCCGACCTTGTGTGTTTGTTGCCGGACTTGGAGGAGATATCCACTGGCGGTGAGGGAGGGAGTTGCCGCCGGGCTTGTTGGAGTTTGTCGCCGGTGTTGCACTGGACGTTCTTTGGAGTGGCGAGGCGTGGTGTTGACGGCGTTCGTGAGTGCAGTTAGCCTCGACGGTGGTTTTTCTCTGGTGGTGGCGTTGTTCTCCGGTGACGGCGTTGTTCTCCGGTGGTGGTGCGGTTGAACGTCGAATTTCGGCAATGAAGGTTCTGGTGAATCTTGTGCATCTGCGAGGCGGATTGCAGTCAAGATCTTATATTTCGGCCGCATTTCGTGCGTGTTCGTAGCATCCGTGGCGTACTCGTCGGACGATCATTTTTCTTCTGTTTTTACTGTATTTGAATTTATATTTCAATATATAAAATTTGTGGTCATTTTTCTGTGTTTTGTTATCTTCGGATTTTATAGTTGTGTCTGTGTGTGTACCGGATTTTACAACAAATTGGAATTTTATCATAAAATTTGAAATATATTAAATCAACGGCTAAAGTTTTTAACTTTTTATGAATTAGTCATAGTTAACGTTTCCATCCATTTTTAACGGAATACGGTGCGCAGGTTGCTTAGCGCATCCCGTCAATCTGACCAGAGAACCTAAATCTCAACATCACCGCAACCGCACAAAAGCGGCAACCATCAACCTTGCAATTGAAGGGCTCACTCATGAAAAAATTCACGACATGATTGCTAAAGAACATGAACAAGCTAGGCAACATACTGCTTTGACCCACTACCCACCCCACCCCCTCTCATCGTTAGCACATGAGGTCCTAACACATCCAATCCCACACAGCTTCAAGCTCCCGAACATTGAGACGTTCAACAGAACAGACTACCCATTGGAGCATGTCCACCATTTCTTCACCATCGTGAGACTCAACAAGCAAATTTATCTCAACTCTAAAGGGACAAGCTTGTAACTATTTCTACTCTTTGAAGGAAGGAGTGATCTACAACTTTGCAAATTTATCTCAACTCTTTGTCGACTAGTTCATCACAAACCGGAGGATTGTACGGGACGCCTCCCACCTTTCAGGAATCCGTCAAAGCGAGGGAGAGACCCTCAAAGATTTCTTTCGCTGCTTCACTAATAAGGCACGCCAAATTCTAGGAGTCGACCCTGAGCTTCTACGAGGATTTTTCCTTGGAGGGCTCCGCCCTAGTGACTTTTACTCTGCTCTAATACAGGAGACTATGGCCAGCTATCCTGATCTCGTTCATCGGGTCGAGACCCAGATTATAACTGAAGAAGCAATTGAAGCGCACCACCAACAATTCGAGAGGAACTCGAAGAGACGGAGTATGAGTCATCACTTCTGCTGGTCCATAATAAGAATGATGAGTGTCACAATAACCCCCACTGAAATCGAGGCCCACATCAACACCAGGATTACATCCCCTAAACATAACTCGAACCAACGTGCTCCTCGCCATCCGTGATAGCAGCGCCATTTGTATGCCCGAGCCACTTGCACCAAAAGGGGAAATCAGTCACAGTATTGCGACTTCCACCTCGGACACGACCATAGAACAAAAGGTTGTCACCAGTTGAAGATGGAGATCGAGCGTCTTGCTCAACAAAGACATCTTGAAAGATTCATACTGAACCAGGACCTAAACTAGTGCATGCTTTGGGATGGTAACTCAGCAGAAGACAATGCTATACCCCGACGTGAATAAGCGAAAGACCTCGGACAGAGAAGCTCTACCGTAGTAGAGTGCACAAAGCTTGCGCCTCACTTATCATCAGATTCATCTTTTTTGTCATCCTACTTTTTGCTTTGGCATGACAAACCACATGTCTAAACCTGTACACATGCATATGTTTTGGTTTCTTACATTACTGCAATTACTTTTTGACTCCATTAAAAACACAGGGTTTCTCAAGCAAAATTCTGCTCGAACAGACCATGGACCCGAGTTTCAACACCATACACCAAAATCTCCAACTTTAAAAAGCACGGTCCACATATAAAATAAAACATCTCGCTCCCGCATTGCAGAACATCTCGCTCCGATGTTGCAGGGCATTCCGCTACCGCATTATAGAGCATCTCGCTCCCAAGTTGTAGGGCATCCAACTCCCATGCTGTAGAGCTTATCGCTCCCACACTGCAAGGCATCCCGCTCCCGCGATGTAGACAATCATGCTCCCACGCTGCAGGGCATCCCACTCCCGCGTTATAGACCATCATGCTCCCACGTTGTAGGGCATCATGCTCTCGTGTTGTAGAGCATCTTGCTCCCACGATGCAGGGGATCCTGCTCCGACGTTATAGAGCATCTTGCTCTCACACTGCAAGACATCATGTGTAACATCCCGACTTTTATTGAGCTACCAGAATCTTAGTGGACCCAATAAAAGTGACCCGAACCTCTACCCATGGCCTACACTCAGGTGGGAGGTAACCCTAAGCATGGTATATAGAGCTAGAAAACTGTGATTTGAGTTCTGTTAGTTCCTATGACTTCGTATAATCAATACAAACGCATCTGAACTCATTCTGTTGAATTCCGAGGTAATATGGTAAGTATGGTCATTCCTGATAAAACGTCGCAAAAACGAGTTTTTTTGGATAATGACCTAGAGAACTCTGATTTGGATTTTATCAGTTCCTATGACTTCGTCTAGTAAATACGAATCCATTGGAATTCGTTGCGTCACGACCCGAAGTCTAACGCCAAATATAAGCATTTTGACCATTTCAGCGTGTCGCGATGTGCAGATTTTGGATATTTAGCAAACGAACTCTGATTTGACCCCGGCCAGTGGCATTGGGCCCGTATGGTCAGTACAAAGTCAACCGAGTTCGTCCCGATCAATTTCAATTATGAGTAGTCAACCCGTGGTCAAATCAAGCATAGTTGTGCACCGAAAAGCATACGCACACAAATTATGACACGACATCCCAACTTTGACCCGACTCCTGATATCATATACTCACTTTGATGTTGACCAGCATGGGGGGACCCACCTAGGGTTGAATTTGGTCAACCCCCCCCCCCCCCCATACCCATTTTTTTGGAATTTTCTTCCAGGGGGTGCAGACCTCCTCTTCATAGGTAGTCATGGCCCTACCCCTCTCTACTCTTGGGCCACCAAAACCATCCCACACAAGGAGGTTAGGTGGGCCATGGGTCAAGGTAAGCCCACCACCTCTTTTCCCTCCCCTCTTCCTCACTCCAAGCCTAAGCCCACTACTTCTCCCCCTCCCCTTGATTGCTACCACATGTAGGCCTCTTGATGGCTGCCACCTGGCCAGGGCAAGTGGAGGGGAGGAGAGGAGCTCCTGCACTCGTGGGATTAATCCCACATCAGCTAGGGGATGGGTGGCCACCCTCCCCAAGCCTACAAAAGGCACTGTCCGGCCTCCTTCCCACCACATTGGCCAACCCGAGCCCAGGGCACCCTCACCGGAGCTTCAGCTCGCCAGAAATTTTCCACCACCCAAGCTCCACTGTCGCCTCTAATGGTAACTCAGCCAGGGCCCTCCCAAGATCCTCTAGGCTAGGTGGAACATTCTCCCCCCTTTCTAACTTTTGGATGACTTGCATGGGCCTCCCGGCGGCCGGAGCGCCGCCGGCACAACCCGAGCCAAGCTTCAGGTCGGGTGGTGGAAGCAGGAGGCTAGCTCCTCCCAGCGCCGGTAGTGGCGCTGGATAAAGGCTAAACCACCAAAGATGACTTTTCCCGACGGTAGAAGGCCGAGGTGCTGCCGGAAATCACCGCTTGTACAACCCGGTTCTTATTTAGGTAATAATAATAATAATGAAAAAAAGACCTAATACTCCCCCTATATAACCGAGCCGGCCCCTCTGTTTCCCCCGATCCCGCTCTTTTCTCCCCTCCCGATCCACCAAGCTGCAACCCCGCCGCTCCCAACCGCAGGAGCCGATCTCGTCGCTGTTTCCGCCTCCTTCTCCTGCTCCAGGCGTCGATGCCTCTGGATCCTCCTCTGTCTTAGGCCGCTACCTGCTCCTGCGCCTCCCGATCCCACAAGCATCGTGCATCCTATTCTTCAGGCCGACGACATCTAGATCTCCCCCTCCCGACAACTTCTCCTCCTCCAAGGGCAGCCATCAGTCCCCCTCTTCATCTTCTCCATTTCTGGAGGCCGACATCAGCAGCAACTGCCTTCTCTCCCTCCAACAGCCGCTTCTCCATCTTCCTTGGGCTCCGATTACGCATAGGGCTTTGGTCAAATCCTCTTCAACTAAGATTTTGGACTCGATTTTGGTTTCTCTTGGTAAGATCTACTCTTCTTTCCCCTTATTTTGGATTTGCCCTAGTTTCGTGAAAACAATTTTGTGGCCTATATTTCGTTCAACTTGTGTTTATGATTTCCAGTTCCACTCCTCGATTCAATTGTGTGGCCTCACAACGCCCTCTATAATTTAGGGTTTCCCCTACCCAAGCGCCGCCAAGTCTCCGTATCTACGTGGAATCTTTTATCCCCTCACTCTTGAGGGAGGTACATCTCTTAGCCAACTTTGATTCAATTTTTGTAGCGAATAATTACCTGTTAGCGTAGTGATAAATTGTTGTATCACTTTCATCGTTCTTGAGCAGGTTCGCTTGAGTGTCAAATTTTGCTTATGCCGCTTAGCCGCCGCCGCCAATTTCAGCTTCCTTCAGGCAAGTACAGACCTCTCTCTCTTGCAATCATTGAATTTTAATTACTTGGTTTATCTTATGATTATTCGAACTCACCCTTGTTTGTTTGTGTTGTCAAGTGAATTAATGTATCAAATATCTAATCCGGCGAGTAATATCTTAGGATTATTGTATTTGGAATGTCATGAGATTGTGGACACAAATAATTTTATTCGAGTATTCACTTAGATGAATGAATTTTCTCATTTGATGTATAAATCGAAATATGTTAGATTTTTGGGAATGATTATCAAATATCATAATGAGAGTCATTAGGAATTATATGAATTGTATTATTTGGATTCACACGTATATGAATTGGATTCTCACTTTGATGGATTTTGCCTCTTTTGATGTATAATTTGAGGACCAATAAGTTTAAGCACGAGCATTAATAGATTTGAATGATTATTGTTAAGGCTCCTGGCTAGCGATTTAATGATTGTTGGGGTATGTCACGCTCGTACCGTACACACATTTGAATTGGAAGATAATATTTGTAACGAATTATGAATAATAAATATATGTTTGGTGTTTTCATATCATGCTTGGTAGTGAACGTATGTTTACTTGAAAAATAACTGTGCCCTAGAATTTGTTTAACCTAGGCGAGTTCTCATTATCTCCGATCCGACACCTGACAACTTACCTCTGCAATATACTCGATAATTCTTCTTGATATTATTACCTAAACCTCTGAACCCTCATGATATTGTCATAAAATAATATGATAAATAATCACCTAAGTATGAAACTCGAAAATAAATCCGTAGTTCTAAGCAAATCTTTGAACTGTAGCGTCTAACTGAGCATCTGTCTGCCGTCATGGTCACGACAAGCAGGATTACTTTTTCAACAAGACTTGCATGCAGATCTGATCGTGATCCATATGCGCTCGCTATATCACCTACACTCTTCATCGATCACGGCTTACAACATATTACATGAATAATTTTAGACTATATCCCGGGGTAGGCTATCATTTCAGAAATGTCTGTTTGACTTAGATGTTGGTATGTTTACTAGTTTTGTTCAAGGTATATCAGTGTTCGATTATGCTTGTTTGTTTTGCTCACAATTTAATTGATTAATTTGCTCATGGTTTAATTCCTATGTTCTGAGACATTTTTCCTATGTTTTGGATTTACCTTAGAGTTCGTGGTTGCGCCGTCTGCTCCTTAAGTTACTTCTCATTCAGCTATAGTTTTGCCTGAAAGTTTGCTTACATCAGGTTCTATGTTTACATTTCTTTTACTGTCAAATATTTCTTTTATGTAATAATTACAATCTGACATTTTCTCTCCAATCATGGACAACTGTTAGCCTATTTAAATATTTATGTAATAGAATTTGATATTAATGCATGTGCATCCCCTTGTGAATCATAGTTGCATGAAATCTATAGTAGTACCTGTAAAAACCAAAATTTTTACAAAATACATGTGCATCTAAAATTCTCACCGTTTTAAAACTCTAATAGCTTCCGCAATAAAATTAAACTGTTTTTCTCTAAATTAACTATTTTAAAGCTATTTTCAGTATTCTCTGTATTTGCCTTAGCAGACATGGTTTTCTTTCCGCCCATGCCTGTGGCATCACGGCCTGCCCAAAGCACACTCTGACTGTTGTCGAGACGGGTCATGACAGCTCCGGCGGCACCCAAAAAAAGTGAAATGTTTCTGTTTTTGCTACGGC
Source organism: Platanthera zijinensis (assembly GCA_039513925.1). Classification (NCBI taxonomy): domain Eukaryota; kingdom Viridiplantae; phylum Streptophyta; class Magnoliopsida; order Asparagales; family Orchidaceae; genus Platanthera; species Platanthera zijinensis. The sequence goes on along the minus strand of CM077088.1, from coordinate 4,748,141 downwards.
GGCGGCAGGTCGTCGGGCCACCGTCGGAGAGGAGCACAACCCCCGACGCGCCGACTAGGGGTGGATTCGTAGTCGGAGTGGTCACCGGAGAGGCAGGTGGCGCTGGGAGCACAACCACCGCCACCCTGCTCTCTGTTTCACAAATTCCGGCGGTGGCCGGCGGCGACAGGCCGCCGAACCACCACCCAGAGGATCGCCGGCCCCCGACGAATCGATCAGGGGCGGCGCTGATGCCCGATAGTGGCTGGCGGGCGATGGCAGAGGGCCACCACCTCCTTCTCCGGAAGGAAGAGATCATCGCTGTTCATCTCGCGGTAATGAGATGAACAGCTGTGATTTCCTCATTCCCCCCTCCCCCACATCATCATTTGTGCCCCCAACAATGGATCCGTGGTCGATCCGCTGTGGGGAAGCGATGGACAAATCCCCTGTCTGGCGCAATCCTAGCCGCGGGATGAGCTTAGATCTGCTATATGCACACCACTATTTAATAAGAACCTTGGATATTCTTTTATAAAATAATACAGGCTCCTAGAGAAAAAGTGTTGAACATGAAAGTTATGTCTCTCAATAAGGCATCCCTAAAGATTGTATTAAAATTTGGAAACCTTGAGATAAAAACTGAAGTCTTTCTAATTTAATGGAGCCTAGGTTCGCGCTCGAAAATTAATGCGTCCAATTTTCTCGAAATGAAAATTGGAGCGTACGACTACCCTTTTTAATCATTTAATAAGTTCAAATTATTTTACCAACGAGAGTGATCGAGGCAAGTGCCCAAGCTCTGAGTATTCTGAGGTTTCGTGGAACCACTGAGCACCTCGTTCTTCTCTGTTATAAAAACTCTCAGGTAACTTGAACAGTCTCGAAAGATGAAAATATGAGCAATCGTTCTCTACGAATGATAAAGGTGTAACCCTTAATAAATCCGATTAAGCCACAACGATAAAAGATGCAACTGAACTATTATCGGACCTGAATAATGGGTAAAATCCAAAGAAAATTCCTGAAAACGGAGATGGAACTGAACTAAAACTCTTGAGAATGGAGTTGGATCTAAACTAAAACTCCTGAAAACGAAGATGAAACTGAACTAAAACTCCTGAGAACGGAGATGGAACTGAACTAAAACTTCTGAGAACGGAGATGGAATTTAAGCCTCCTGAATATGAGTGATTGGACTACTAATACTTTTCTTTATGTTTTATTTCAGTCTCGTACTGGTCCAGTTCTTTTATTCAGTTCAAGTACTTTTTTTTTCAGTATTCCAGATTCATACTGGTCCTGGCTATTTATTTTCAATTCAGTTCGTTCCTTTAAAATATCATTCCAGTCTCGCACTGGTCAAGTTTTTTTCAGTTCATTCCTTTCAGTACTATTCCAGTGTTCTACTGGTCCTATTTCTTTATAGCATTTCAATTCTGCAGATTATACTAACAACAATTTCTATTACCACACTTTCATTTCTGCAATTTCCTATTCTAAGCACGGGTCCTGCCTAACAGACAGGATTTAATAGATTGAGCCTTAGTTGTGGATAACGGGAGTCGAGATATTCCTCCTGAGTTAGGCCCAAATAGGTGCTCTCACGCTCCTTGTCAAAAGTCGAGTCAAGTGTCGTTTGCCCGAAATATTTAAAGCATAGTAGAGCAAGCCGTCGAAAACCTAGTGCATTCTAACAAATTGTCTCATTTGTTTGATTGTAAATTGGTTGCGGTGAATTGTGACGGGTCAGTCACTTTTGTAGACTGTTCGTACCGATACGGGAAGTTTGACGACCCAAGGCGATAGGGAGATGGGTACCACGGGTGACTGGCCGTTACGTTTTTTCCCGTTGGATTTCCTCCGTTGGTCGGCCAAAATATTGAATCGACAGATGTCACTCACATCCAAGAGTACACGGGGTTGTACATTAGGGTCTGGGCTGCGCAGTACGATCACCCCCAGAAGTGGAAGGATTGTACACTGTCACCGACGACCACATCGGTGAGGCCTGCGGGGCTCGCTACCCTGCTTGAAGAAAAGCGGTCCATACTATGTCGACATAGGGTATTGTGTGTGGATGTGAATGCATGCGATGTGTGCGCGGCTGTGAATGTCTGTAATGTGTGCGCGACTCTGAATGCCTGCGATACGTGCGTGGCTTGAAGGCCTGCGAAGTTCGTACATGTTTGAATACCTACTATGTTGTTGTGCTAATGGAGCCTATAATATAACTATTGTATATTACTGTTGTTAGTCCAGTTATATCATACTGTACTTTTTTTTGGTTGTTCCTAGCTTATTCATGAAGGCTATGCTAATCTTCTCTTGCTTCATCTATTTTATTTGTTGGTGCATGCGCTCGTCCCCAGGATTTGGATTCGGGGAGGAGATTTCTTTCCACTTAGCTCCGTGACTAACAGTTATCTTAATAACCATTCACAAGAAATGGAGCACCGTAGAGACCAGCTGTTGTAGGACGATACACCAGCTGATAGGACCACCCGAGCAGAAGCACCTCCGTCATCTCCCTAGTTCGAAACGTGAGTGTTATCTAGTAGAGTTGGAGAGAGAGGAGTGATTAGCTATAAAACTGTATAGCCTACGGGCTTGTGTATGAACAATGGACACAGTCTTCTTCTGTTCCTTCTTTATATATATTGTTATATATATATGTTGTGGTTTCCTGTTAATGCTTCCGCAATACTCTATGATGTGATGTGAATATTGTGATTCAAGCCGAGCAAGGAGGTCAACTAGTGCTTAGTAGTGTGGGTTATTACCCCTTAATGAGCACTAGGTGGACGTCTTGGGTAAGTAAGATCCCCTCTGGCCCGACCCAGGGAAAGGTTTGGGAGGGTCCTACATCCTGCTCCCACATTGGAGAGCATCTCGTTCCCACGCTGCAGAGCATCTCGCTCGCACGCTGCAGGGAATCTCTCTCCCGTATGATAAAGCATATCGCTCCCACGCTGTAGGGTATCTCGTTCCTACATTGCAGAGCATCTCTCTCCTACGTTGCAGGGTGTCTCGCTCCCACATTATAGAGCATCCCTCTCCCACGCTGCATGACATCCGACTCCCGCATTGCAGAGCATCTTACTACCACGTTGTATGGAACCTCGTTACCGCGATGTAGAGCATATCACTCCCACGATGTAGGCTATCCCGCTTCCACGTTATAGAGCATCTCGTTCCCATGTTGCAGGGCATTCTGCTCCAGCATTGTATAGTATCTCGCTCTCACGTTACAGGGCATCCCTCTCTCGCATTGTAGAGCATCATGCTCCCATGCCCATATTACAGAGCATCACGCTCCCAAGCTGCAGAGCATCTCGCTCTCGCGCTGCAGAACATCTCACTCCCACACTACAGGTCATCCCACTCACACGCTGCATAACATCTCATTCCCACATTGTAGGACATCTCGCTCCCATATTGCAGAGCATCTTGCTCCCACATTGCAAGACATCCTGCTCATGCATCATAGAGCATCTTGCTCCCACGCAGTAGGGCATCCCTCTCCAGAGTTATAGAGTATCACGCTCCCACGTTGCAGAGCATCACACTCCTACGTTACAGGGCATCCCGCGCCCGCGTTATAGAGCATTACACTCCCACATTGTAGGGCATCCCACACTAGTATTGCATAATATTTCGCTCTCTCGCTGTAGGGCATCCCTCTCCCGCATTGTAAAATATATCTCTCTCACGTTACACGGCATCCCGCCCCGCATTTTAGAGCATCACGCTCCCACACTGTAGAGAATCCCCTCCCGAATTGAAGAGTATCTCGCTCCCACACTACAGGGCATTCCGCTCCCGTATTGCAGAACATCTCACTCCCACGCTGTAGGGCATCCCGCTCCCAAGTTGTAGAGCAACATGTTGGTACCCTAGTTTGGATTTGTGTTAAGTCCTCTCAATTCGTTTCTTGACCCAAGATTTATCTATGATCAAAGGTTAGTTGTAAGGTTAGATTCCCTCTGTTGTAGAGTTGTCACTTATCCAGTGGAAATCTGGCTAAGTTGTTTTTGGTTCGACTATAGTCGAACGGCGCTCGATTATCGTCTATCAACTGTTCGACGATCATCTATCAGTTGGTCGACTATAATCAGTCAGCAGATCGTCTATCTTTGAGTTAGTTCAACTCTTGTTAGCTCGACGATCTGTGGTATATGCCTCGTCGATCGTCGAACCCTGCTCGACTTCTTTCGTCCAGACAGTTTGCTTGATAGTTCAACTATCTGATAGCTCGACTATCTGTTTGATAGTTCGGCTATCTGTTTTGTTTGATAGTTCGACTATCTGTTATATAGTTCGACTATCTTTCCTGATAGTTCAACTATCTACTTTGATAGTTCAACTATCTGATAGTTCGACTATCTGTTTGATAGTTCAACTATCTTTCCTGATAGTTCAACTATCTGCTTTGATAGTTCAACTATTTGATAGCTCGACTATCTGTTTGATAGTTTGACTATCTGCTTTGATAGTTCAACTATCTGATAACTCGACTATCTGTTTGATAGTTCGACTATCTGCTTTGATAGTTCAACTATCTGATAGCTCGACTATCTGTTCGATAGTTCGACTATCTTTCTGATAGTTCAACTATCTGCTTTGATAGTTCGACTATCTGTTTCGTTCGACTATCTGTTTTGATAGTTCGACGATCTCTGTGGTTCGTTCGACGATCTATGTGGATCGTTCGACGATCTTTTGTCTGCTATTAGAGATATTATATTCATTTTCTTCTGTGATTTATTTTCTATTTATTTGGCATATTTTATTAAAGATTATTTCATTGATTTTATGCCTATATATCAAGGCAATTTTTGCCTCATTCTTTATGCATAAGTCAAGTTCTATTCTGACAAAGTCTTTTGTCTTATTAGTTGAAATATCTTTTTTGCTTTATCTGTCATGCTGTCCTTTATAGTCGTTAGACACAAAAGTCTTCTCTGGCCATAAAGAGTTTGTTTCTGATGTGACTTTCTCTAGTATTCTTTTATTAGAATGGATATGCAGCTTCTTAGAAAGCTTTATCCCTTTATAGGATGTCTGTCTGCAGGATATATTTTTGTACTATGTTATTTGCAGCCCAGATTGCAGATCTCAGAAGAAGACAAAGAATTAGAGCTGTTATAAAGGCTAATATATAAAGAGCTTTTGCTTCAAGGAAAATAGATATATATACACTCATACATAGAGATACACACAAATATTCATATACAGATTCAAAACAAGAAGAAGATACAGCTCTCAGACATTGTTACACTCAACTGAGAAGATCTACTTTCTTCAGCATTCTTCTTCAATCCTGAGTTCATCCTGCTTCCAGGAACATTCACACTCAGTGCCTCTAGAAGAAGAAAAAGAAGAAAGAAAAGCTGATTGAAGAAGAACAACCATTCCATATCAAGAGTCCTCTTCAAGCTGCTCCTTCAAGATTTTCAAGACAGCTCTCTATCAAGAGTTCAGAAGAGATCCTGCACCCTGAAGCAAGGCTTCTTCCTGGATAATCTCTAAGCCAGGGGGAGCCTTGATTCCTTTAGAGCTCTTTAGCTCAGTGCAATCCACTAGCTTCTCTAATCTTGTTTTAACAATAGAGAAGACATTCTAACTCTCTCAACCTCCTATACAAAGGGTTATTACTCCCTTCAAAAGTGAACCTTGGTAGCATGGCACCTTAGCAAAAACCTGTGTTGGATTTTGAGCTCCTGATCAAAAGCTCAAAGGGTCTACTTGATCTACCTGAACCAGATCAGTTGGTGGCAGGGCACCTGAACAAAAACCTGTAGTGGATTCCTACCAGGGTGGTAGAAGAGTGGATGTACCTATTTAGAGGGAATCACTATAAACCTTCTTGTGTTGTCTGTGTTGCTTACTTTAATTACTGCACTGTGATTGTGAGTAGAACTAACTAGGATTGCTAGTTGCTGTGTTAGGACTAAAGCTAAAACTTTAATTACAGTTAGCTTTCTCTTGTGCACCATACTTTGTGTTGGGCTCTAGGATTTCAAGTATCTATAAACTCATTCCGCAAATTAACTCTAAGGGTGTTGAGTAGAAGCTCAAATTTTTGAATACTCTATTCACCCCCCCCTCTAGAGTTGTATCTATCCTCACTTTCACAACATGCTCCCACACTGCAGGGCATCCCACTCTTGCGTTGCAGAGCATTGCACTCCCACGTTGTAGGGCATCCCGCTTCCGCATTATAGAGCATCACGCTCTCACGATATAGGGCATCTTGCTCCCGCATTGCAAAACATTATGCTCCCACATTATAGGGCATTGTGATCCTGTGTTGCAGAGCATCTCGCTCCCACGATGTAGGAAACCTACTCCCGTGTTGTAAAGAGTCACACTCCCATGCTATAGGGCATCCCACTCCAGCGTTACATACCATCTCGCTCCCTTACTATAGGGCATCTCGCTCCCACATTGCAAAGTATCATGCTCCCACGCTGTAGGGCAACTCATTATCTACCACCGCCAGGGCCTTCCCCCCTCACGATTGTGAATGGTTTAAAGAATCTGCCCTTCACCAGAGCCCGAGGGGAAGTCCCCCCGACCACGCACTATCACGACTCAAAGTGTACGCCCTTCACCCTTATAGCAGGCTAGCGATTCGAAGAGTCAGCCCTTCGCCCTTGTAGTCGGCCAGTGAATCAAAGTGTCATCCCTTTGTCGGAACTTCGAGGCCCCGCCCCGGACAGTTGGTGCTAATTAAAGCTACGTGTAAGTAACAATCCCGACACTACGAAAGTAATGTCATTAGTCAAGTAGTGTCATAAGCTGGAAAAGTCCATGAATAACTATGCAACATGCAAATACAAGCATTCAAGGCGGAATAATATACCATACACATACAAATACAAAAATGCAAACTTCATGCAAGTACAAATAAGATACAAGATACTAGAGCTACTCCTCAAGATCAGAACGCTTGACCCCAGAAAAGTCTCCGACTCTGAGTACAACATCGATGTAGTCATGCTTTCAATCCTCCACGTAATGGGTCTTCTCTATCCCTTGCTTGAAGGTGATCACACTTTCATCCTCCAACAAGATGCCATCCTCTGGCGCATAATGTACAACCTCGGGCTCGCACGAAGAGAAGACTCGGAAAAGAGGAGACTAGAAGAACCCCAGGAGAAGACAGGACGCTAGGCGGGACGGACCCAAGTGAGGATCCATTCGCGCTAGGCGAGACGGACCCAAGTGAGGATCCATTCGCGCTAGGCGAGACAGACCCAAGTGAGGATCCATTCGCGCCGAGCGAGACGAACCCACGTGGTGCTTTTGCCCCCGGGGCGGCGCTCTCGCCGAGCACCGGTTCGGCAGGAAGTTGGAGGACCGGTTCAGTAAATGGGCAAAGACCAGTTCAGTTGGCAAACGGTTCACTTTTCCAGCTTCAGAGGTTTTTTACCCCTTTACCCTTGGTGGTCTGCCCATAGCCCTTCAAAACAGCGGAGTTTGGCTGTTAGCAGATCCGACCCGGGGTATTCTGGTAATTTCATGAGTCGTTCGGTTTGGTTATTTGCAGTTCAAATCTTGAGGCCTATAAATAGACCGATAAGGTGTCTGAGAGAGAGGCGTGGAACCCCTTCTTTTTCTCTCTCACTCAGGTACCTAGCTCAGCATTGGCTAGGGAGGGGGAGAATTTCAAGTTCTTCCGGGTAAGAGGTGGGACCTCCGAGCTGAAGCCCACGGTCTGTTCCTCCAAGAATCCTATTGGGGGCGTGGTCCAAAGAGAGTAGGTATAGGCAGCAGCTTTAGATCCGAGCTTTAGGAGGAGCCGGCTTTGTTGGTTCCAACACATAAATAGAACGACAAGCTCATAACTACGCAAGGTACGTCAATTCACCCAAACAAATGTGCTCACTCAAAGATACATATTGTGAAAATTTGCAGGTTCATTTTCTACAAAAAATGGGGGGGGGCATTTTATAAGGTACCCCAAGAAAGGTTCAGACGAACCAATAATCTTTATCGCAAAATAGCCAAAATCTTCATCTTCCCCACTAACTTGGTTGGGAAAATTGGGGCTTAGAGGGGTTGACCAAAGTCAATCCCACTTGCACTGCAATCGTCGCCATCACCGGGCCGCACAAGCGCATATGCGTGGCCACATCACCTCACAACATCGCATGAACAGACGCATGGTCGCTTGCACGCTCCCTAACACGTGCGCGACCACCCACCCCGCGCACAGTCGCGCGGCCGCAAGGCAATGCACGCCCTGGCATGCACAAGGCCATGCCTGCCTCGTGCGCGTAGGAGCTTCCATGCCTCACGTATGCAGGGCCTCCCACGCCTCGTGCGTGCAATGTTGCAAGTGCCTCGTGTGCGGCCGCTCCCTACAGGCGGCCCCTCGTCCATAGTGCCACGCACACCCTCGCGGGCAGCCGGAAGGGTTGGGTCGTCCCTCTACGTGCGGTCGCGAGGTCCGCGACCAACCCTCCTTGGACGGTCGCGTGGGCTAGGCCTGCGCACGCTCCACAAGGGACATACTCTTCACACGCGGTCGCGAAGGCCGCGACCGGCCCTTCACGTACAGCCGCGAGGGTAGTTGTCGGCCCTCCGCGCGTAGAAGCAGGGGTCGCGATCGACCCTCCGTGTGCGGCCATGAGGGCCGCGATCGGCCCTTCCCACACAATCACAAGAGTGGCTGCCCCCTCGGCGATCGCACAGGTAGCCTTCCGACCAGCCGCATTTTCGCGCCCGGCCGGGCGCTCAGCCGGCCTCCTGACCCCTCCATAGGTCGGCCCTTGTTGATCGGGTTCTACCATCGACCGGTCCTCCTCCGGTCAATTTTTTGATCGCCGCCAAATCTCCACCGTCTGAACGCCATAACCATCGCGTAACCAACTCGCATAACCACCCATTATGGGGGTGCACTTAATAAATTAATGATTGGTGTGTGCATAGTAATTCTCCTAAAAAAACTCATTAAAAAATATAAGGTATTGATCTGCAAATAGGACATAAAGCGGTTATGGTTTGCCGATAACTGCATAACCATCATAACCACTCTAGAATCCTATAAATATGACCCCAAGGCCCTCCTTCATAGCATTCTCTTATCCTCCCACTTCATCTCCTACGCGAGTGAGAGCTCCTCCAGAAATCTCCTTCGCCTTCAAAGACCCCTTCAAAAATCTTCGAGTGCCTTGAAGATCCCTCGAAGACCTTCATCCACCTCTGAGCGTCCTTGCACACGTTCACCCCGCACATGCTCTACTCAGCATGCGCTCCACTACAAGCGAGGCAAACACCTGACATGTTGAAATTGTTGAAGTGTGAAGTTGGGGAAGTCGGGCGGACAGATTGGGGTGTCCGCACAGACCGCAGAAGACCGCGCGGACTAGGCTGATAGCTTTGGCGGATAGCCTAGCCGGGCAGTCGATTTCGGCTGTGATTCTTCTCTGGCGGTCTGAACCAGCAAGCACTCTGGTGGTGTAACCGAGCGGATAGGTTTGTTCATCCGTTGGTAGTGGCGGACTCCTTTGGAGGTCGCCAAGTTCACAGGTTCTCTGGATTGCAAGAAAGCAGACGGATATCGCGGACTGGAGTTGGCTTTCCGCCAGGTTGCTGGTACTTTCTCGGGCGAGTTAGATCAAGGTACAGATTGTTTTTACAACTATGTCCACATCACTTGAAAACCCGTGAAAATACGAGGAAATTTTCTGCCCGGGCAGCGGACCATGCTTTATGTCCGGGACCAATCAGGCGCTTGTAAAGGAGGTAAGGCTCATGCATTTTTGACTTCCGCAATACACTTTTGTGCGGGCCCCACCCAAGTCTGGCTCCTGATTGGATATCCCAGACGATGCTTCTGGTCCGCTTTCCGGACCAAAAAAACAGCCTTAATTAAAGGCGTTGTTATCCGCACCGCAGTTTTGGCTATTCGCACCGCACTTTCTCCTAATTTTTCGTGCTTTTTGGAAATACGTCTTGTACGTGCATTTTTAGGAAAAGTGTTCAACACAAAAGTTGTAGATCTCGACGAGATCAACAACTTTCGTGTTGAACACTTTTCCAAAAAATGCATGTACAAGGTATTTTTTGGAAATACGCCCAGATTTCGCGTTTTTTGGAAATACGCCTTGTACTTGCATTTTTAGGAAAAGTGTGATCTCGTCGAGATCTACAACTTTCGTGTTGAACATTTTTCCTAAAAATGCATGTAGAAAGCATATTTCTAAACAACACGAAAAATTAGGAAAGAGTGCGGTGCAAATAGCCAAAATTGCGGTGCGGATAGCAGCGCCCTAATTAAAACCCTTGAAAAAAAAGAAAGCCTCATATTTTACAACTATATCCGCATCACTTGAAAACACTTTAATTAATATATTATTAGCATTGAAAACAACTCTTAACATTTTAGTCTCTTCTCAGACTATAGATTGTTTTTTTTCCTTTTATAATAATTTAGTAATATCAATGGGTGTTTATTTTATTTATTTATTGCTTTTTTGATATTGACCAAGATTGCGACTGTTAAATGTAATTAATTTGAAGAAGTTTTTTTTTTCTAAATATTATTTCCTATTTACCGTGGAATGATGTAATTAATCTATTTTGGCACATTGCATTTTGAATTTTAAAATTGTCACTTTGCACTCCCTAAATACAGATTTTTGTCACTTTGCACCCTAATACTAAAATTTCAAGGGTATTTAGGACCGGACATCACCCAAAATGCTCATTTTCACACTTTGCAAATAGTCGAAATGAAATTTTTTGGGTGCAAAGTACAAAATTGAGTATTTTGGGTGCTGCCCGGATCAAATTACCCCTAAATTTTTAACATTGTGGTGCAAAGTGTCAAAAATCTGTAATTTATGAGTGCAAAATACCTTTTTTTTTAAATAAGATGAATGTCAAAATAGGATAATTTGAAAATGCAAAATATCAAAAAACTATACTCATGAAATGGATTACATTATATTCTTCCAAAATACAAAGTATTATCTTAAGAAATTTAAAGCCCAATCCAGCTCATGGAATTATGAAGCAACTTTCAATCACGCAATTCATGTACAAAACAAATAAAAAGGAAATATAAATTATTGAATAAAGCTGATCAAAGTGAGCAATGAAGTGACGTTTTTAATGCCCATGCAATGTGATAAAATTATGCGGTTCAATTTAGTATGCACTGAGTTGATCAAAGTGGTCAATGCGACTGATATTATGGATTGGGTTGTTACATTAGACCCATCATAATCATTTTGAATTTGTCGGTTAATTAATATCAAACCTAAAATCGGTTAAAATCATCGTCGGCGGCGATAGATGCCATGTAAAACGGCGATAGATGCCATGTAATCTATAGGCGTCGACGAAAAACACAATCGCCGTCGTCATATGTAGAGTCTTTCGCTATTATTGAACTCTCGGACACTATCATAGATAAGAGGTGAGCATAAAGCGCATCTATAAAGTGTGTCCTCCAAAGAACTACAAATATATGTTAATAAGCACAAGTTATAGGGGGGTGTCTTCCAGAGAATAAATTAAGGGCATATGCATAAAAATGAATGACTTACAGCAACGTAGGGAGTCTGACCCATGTGCCACTTTTTTTATGATTAGAAAGTTGGTCGGGACTTGCTTTTCATGAAAATATAGGCACAAACTTTGAATAATGTAAATTAATTACTCATCACTAATAGGAGTCCAACTTTGACCAGCTCATAGTGACTAGACTATATGTTTGGCACGAAATTCTTCGGCTCGGGCTCCGGTTATAGATTTTCATCTGGGATTTAGAAGATGATGACACGTGGCCCCTAAAATTAATAAAATATTGCAGGTTTTTTTCCAGTTTTCCGCTGTTATTTTTTATCCGCTCATATTCCAGTAGCTCCCCGTAGTTTCATGTTTTATTCTTAAATCGCCGTTGAGACAGCGGCCATTTAATACCCGTCATTTCTCTCCGACTCTCCCTCTCCATATAATTTATTGTTTTATTCTAAAGTTCACGACAGAGACGAAGAAGAAGGGCGAGGATCTTAATGTATTCCTGGAGGAAGATGAAAGAGATAATTTTCATTAGAATTTCACGATTTTGAGAGTGCTATTATACGCAATTTTTTTTTAAGTTTAAGTTTCATAAGAAGTCCATTCTGAAGAAGGAGATGAACAGAATGATATCTCAGTTACCTTTATTGACATCTCAACTTTCATTTTTGACATCTCAGTTTTCATTATTGACATCTAAGATTTTATTTCTGCTGAATTTGATATATATGTTGACATTTGTTTTTGAATTGTAGGTTGCTGTGAAAAATAAATACGTGTTTTAAATTGCTCAGAGTGAAGAAGAGGCTTACGAAATGTATTGTGAGCAGGGGTGCAAAAAAGGACTGTCGGGCCCGGGATTTTTTCCTACCGGGCCCAGGTTGGGACCTGCTAAAATCGGGCCCAGACCCCAGTGAAATAAGGGGGCATGTTGAGCCCACAAGATCAGGCCCAAGCAGGTCCCAAGATAAGAAACCTGTTGCCAAAGGCAGCAGGATTGCTGGGCGCAGCCCACCAATTAAATGCTAGGTTGTCCGCCCAGTATTTAATGTTGGGCGAATAGCTCAGCATTTAATTGCTGGCCGAGGCCGCCCAACATTTACTGTTGGGCGGCAGAGCCCATCATTAAATGCTGGGTGGCAGCGCCCGACATAAATGTTGGGCGACAGTACCCAGCATTATATAATGTTGGGCAGAGGCCCGGCATTATATAATGTTGGGCGGAGGCCCGGCATTATAATAATGTTGGGCGGAGGCCCGGCATTATAATAATGTTGGGCGGAGGCCCGGCATTATAATAATGTTGGGCGGAGGCCCGTCATTATAATAATGTTGGGCGGAGGCCCGGCATTATAATAATGTTGGGCGGAGGCCCGACATTATAATAATGTTAGGCTCCCAGCAGGCTTCAGACCGGGCCTAGGTCTGGGCCTGGCCCGGGCCTGGCTCTGGCCAAATAAGGGGGTCTGGTGAGCCCCCTTAGGAAGGGCCTTGGCCTGGCCTGGCCTAACCAGACCCGGGCCTTCTCAGGCTCGGGCCCAGGCAAACCCTGACCGGGTAATCGGGCTCGGGCTAAATTTACATCCCTAATTGTGAGTACGCTCGTACTATTGGTTTTAGAGTTCGTAAAGAGCATCGTTTTGTTTGACCGGATACAAATATCATCAAACAGAGGGAGTTTTGATGCGCCCGATCTGGAGTGAAACGAGCTCCCAAAGAATAGGATAGCATTGCAAAATACCATAGATTAGATGCTAGAACAAATTGTCCGACAGTGATTATTTTCAAAGCAGACATGGAAGGGAAAATTTTGACAGTGGGTAAATTTATTGAGAACCACAATCATGCACTTGCCGATAACACATGTCAACATTTTATTCGATCTCATAGAATTGTTAACAAAGAGAAATGTGTTGTTCTGAAATTCATGACTGAGGCAGGAATCAAAACATCAGTTGCGTATAGTTATCTTCCTGATGAGATTGGTGGTTCCCAAAATGTAGGTTTTTCCAAAAAAATACCTGCAATTTCATAGATAAAGATCGAAGAACAAGAGTAGTTGGCGGCGATGCTCTAAATCTATTATTGTTACTGAAGGAACGAGCTACTAATGATAACATGTGCTCATACAAAGTACAAGTCGGCGATTACAACCGGTTAATCAATTTTATATGAATGGATGGACAAGGTAAAATTGATTATGAATGTTTTACCTTGTCTGCACATACTCAATCATCAAAGATCCCTCCAACACCTTCTCCCGCACGAAGTGATGCTCGATCTCGGTGTGTTTGATCAACACGTGACAAACTAGATTATTAATCAATTTAAGAGCACTCTAGTTGTCACCGCGCAGCAGAGTAGGACCACGCACCTCCTCATAGATGCTCTCCACTAATCTCCTGAGCCAGATAGCTTCATGAGCTGTCAAGGCCGAAGCCTTGTTCTCCGATTCTATAGCGGAGGCAGACACTGGATCTTGCTCCTTGCTGCACCATGAGATAGCTGTCGTTCTGCACATGAATTCATATCCTGATGTCGACTTCCGGTCATCAGAATCTCCCTCATAATTAGCATATGTGTAGCCATACAGCTTGAAACCCGTGTCCCTCTCGTAAAAGAGGCTCATGTCCGAGGTGTATTTCACGTACTTCAGAATGATCTTAGCCGCCACTAGATGAAGCTTCTGCGGCTTCGCCATATACCGACTTATTCAGCCCACAGTATAGGCAATATCCGATCTTGTAATCGTCAGATATATGAAAATCCTCACGAGAGGCCGGAATACCAATGATCCATAACCAGTGTTCACGACCGCCACTAACTTTACCAAAGTTGAATTGGCCCCAGCTCACGAACCATGGTGGTCATCTCTATCATGTGGGTCCTATGTTCATTGTAGCATAAATTATTGTGCAAGCAAGAAAAAAAAACTTCCATGAGTAAGCATTGATCATACAATCCATAACTTACTCAGTTGTTTCTCCTTAGAGTGGACAAAAGACCACATGCATGCTAGAGGTCGTGTATGGTGCCCCCTCATGCCACATTCAAAATGTTTTAACATTGAGAGTGTATTTCATACAAAAATGTCATTGAAATTTCATGATTATTACAAAAAAATAAGAAAATGTGCACGGGTTTATTCAATTTTGATATAGAATAGATTTAAGACGTACCACAAGCAGATGTCAGAATAAACCAGCAGAAAATAATGATCACAGCACATCAATTGGAATTTTTTTGCTGATTCTACACACAAGCTTTACATAAATCATCAATGGCTTGCGCTTAAAAAAAAAAATTTGTGTGCCAAGCCCCTCACCAATTCATGTACCGAGGATATTAAAATTGCTGTAGATAATGAACTTCTAATCTTCAAAATCCCAGCGCGCGGCGGTTCCTCCTTCCGTTTTAGTATGCACGTACTTTGTTTGATTTGAGCGCGATCTGGTTCACTCTCTCGTGCTCATCCTCAGACTATTCCGCATGGTCCTCCTCCCGAGTGGGAGACCCATACTCCCAATGTTTCCCTTTCGCATCATTGCAACGAATTCTCCATAGTCGATCCGGCCATCCTGCAGACGAATAATTATCAATGGATATTAGAAAATTTGAAGCAAATGATATGTCAACGCTCCTGTTAGAACATCAGAAAATATCTTTAGGTAATTTTGGAAATTATGATGGTTTTAATTCATCAGGTTGAAATATAGTGAGTTTGATTCAATGTTTCAGTAGGCTAGTAGTTGCTGCTCTTATGGCTCTTTCTTTTAATGATTAGTAAAATAACAGTGCTATTAAGATAATAGTGTTTTTACATCATACTTTTCAATGTGAAATATAGTGTGTTTAGTTTAATGTTAGCTCACTTGAATAATATAATGTAACAAGTATACCAAGATCTTCTGTGAATATCATATTTTTTGTAGATCCCTAGCCTAATTAACAAGTTTTAATTGTTATGCTTACCCTCTTTCAACCAGATTTTGACATAAACATCAACATATATAAATATCAACATGATTTGCAAAGTATAGCCCGAAGCAGCACTAGACTTGAGGGGATGAAAAATGAGGAGTTGAATCCATAAAGCTGGCTCTAAATAAGATGAGGAAGGCATATGATGTACATAATGCGCTAACATAATTCTATAATACAAGGTTTACGCAGAAAAACTCCCGTGGGTGTCAAAATCAGCACATTTAGGCTCTGTTTGGGGGGGCTTATTTTCACCGGTCAAGCGGTTACGACCGCATGAATCAGACCTTAATTAAGGTCCGATTCATGCGGTCGTAACCGCTTGACCGGTGAAAATAAGTCCCCCCAAACGGAGCCTTAGTGGACCATTTTTGATAATTTTCACCGGAAATATAATTACAAGTGAATAAATAATTACTGATACTAACATGTGAGTTTGCCTACCTTTTAAAATTATCAAGACCTCAATCTTTAAGTTTACATTGTTAACATATGTATGCTAACAATGCAAACTTAGAGATGCCGTCTTGATAATTTTGAAAAGTTGATGGGAGGTCCCTATAGTTATGCAAAGTTGTAGGGGAGGTCCCTGTTGAAACCAAAAATTTGGTCTCTGTGGAGTTCGACCCTTGGGGAAGGGGTGACCTCACACCTACTACACTCGGAAGAATGTCACGGGCCGAAGACTTGGGAAACTAGAAACAGACCCTCGGCTCTAGCGCGGAGGTCCCACCACACACCCGGAAGGTCACAAGAACACTTCCCCTCCCTTACCAATGAGAGCTGGGTACCTTGGAGAGTTCTCTCAACTCTACCAAGAAGGAAACTAGGGAGGAGGAAGCCAAAAACCAATGCCTCTCCAAAGGTACCCAAGGGGGTCTATTTATAGTTTTTCCAAGTCCTGAGTTTGAAAAGTCCAAAATGCCCTTAGGGGAAATACATGGCAACAGGTCCAAAAAGGGGGGGGGGAGGTGGAGGCTGAACCATGCTCCTCCCCTTACCCCACTTCGGACATCCGAAGCGAACTCGCCCAAAGGCTGGGCGCCCGGGCGAGCTCCAGGCCGCCGGCCGAGCTCGCCCAAGGGGCTGGGCGCCCGAGCGAGCTCCAGGCCGCCGGCCGAGCTCGCCCAAGGGGCAGGGCGCCCGGGCGAGCTCCAGGCCGCCGGCCGAGCTCGCCCAAGGGGCAGGGCGCCCGGGCGAGCTCCAGGCCGCCGGCCGAGCTCGCCCAAGGGGCTGGGCGCCCGGGCGAGCTCCAGGCCGCCGGCCGAGCTCGCCCAAGGGGCTGGGCGCCCAGGCGAGCTCCAGGCCGCCGGCCGAGCTCGCCCAAGGGGCTGGGCGCCCGGGCGAGCTCCAGGCCGCCGGCCGAGCTCGCCCAAGGGGCTGGGCGCCCGGGCGAGCTCCAGGCCGCCGGCCGAGCTCGCCCAAGGGGCTGGGCGCCCGGGCGAGCTCCAGGCCGCCGGCCGAGCTCGCCCAAGGGGCTGGGCGCCCGGGCGAGCTCCAGGCCGCCGGCCGAGCTCGCCTAAAGGGCAGGGGTGCAGGAGAGGGGGGGGGGGTGAGGTCTTGGCCTCCGCCCGGAGTACCGCTTTTACCTCGCTCATAGGAAGCTCCGGGGGGGGGTAGATTTTTCCTCCCCCTACTAGTATATTTCCAAGTCCAAACCAAAATGGGCCACCAAGAGTCCAAAATCTCTAAAAAGCTTAAAAACTTAAAACTGGCTCTGCGCCTGCCGAAAGGACCCTACTCTGCGAATACGGGGTTGTACACAATCCCCGCTCTTTTCGAGGTTGGCACAAGCTCGGAAAGAAACATCCAACCCAACTTATTCGCTGAGTCGGCCTGTCATGCCAGCTAATGGGAGCCTGGGTGACGAGGCAGCCTCGGGGTGAAAACACTTAGCCTCCCGAGGGGTCAACCTGTCATGCCAGCTAATGGGAGCCTGGGTGACGAGACAGCCTCGGGGTGAAAACACTTAGCCTCCCGAGGGGTCAACCTGTCATGCCAGCTAGTGAGAGCCTGGTCAGCAGAATCTAAAAGACTTAGCCTCCATGAGAGATCAACCTGCCCTGCCAGCTAGTGAGAGCCTGGTCAGCGGAATCAGCCCGGAGCTAAAATACTTAGCCTCCACGAGAGATCAACCTGCCCCGCCAGCTAGTGAGAGCCTGGTCAGCAGAATCTAAAAGACTTAGCCTCCATGAGAGATCAACCTGCCCTGCCAGCTAGTGAGAGTCTAGTCAGCGGAATCATCCCGGAGCTAAAATACTTAGCCTCCACGAGAGATCAACCTGCCCTGCCAGCTAGTGAGAGCCTGGTCAGCGGAATCATCCCAGAGCTAAAATACTTAGCCTCCATGAGAGATCAACCTGCCCCGCCAGCTAGTGAGAGCCTGGTCAGCGGAATCACCCCGGAGCTAAAATACTTAGCCTCCACGAGAGATCAACCTGCCCTGCCAGCTAGTGAGAGTCTGGCAGCGGAATCATCCCAGAGCTAAAATACTTAGCCTCCATGAGAGATCAACCTGCCCCGCCAGCTAGTGAGAGCCTGGTCAGCGGAATCACCCCGGAGCTAAAATACTTAGCCTCCACGAGAGATCAACCTGCCCTGCCAGCTAGTGAGAGCCTGGCAGCGGAATCATCTCGGAGCAAAAGGACTTAGCTCCCACGAGAGATCAACCTGAACCCACCAGCTAGTGAGAGCCTGGCAGCGGAATCATCTCGGAGCTAAGGGTCTTGGCTCCCACGAGAGATCAACCTGGACCCACCAGCTAGTGAGAGCCTGGCAGCGGAATCATCTCGGAGCAAAAGGACTTAGCTCCCACGAGAGATCAACCTGAACCCACCAGCTAGTGAGAGCCTGGCAGCAGAATGATCTCGGAGCTAAGGGTCTTGGCTCCCACGAGAGATCAACCTGGACCCACCAGCTAGTGAGAGCCTGACAGCGGAATCATCTCGGAGCAAAAGGACTTAGCTCCCACGAGAGATCAACCTGAACCCACCAGCTAGTGAGAGCCTGGCAGCGGAATCATCTCGGAGCAAAAGGACTTAGCTCCCACGAGAGATCAACCTGAACCCACCAGCTAGTGAGAGCCTGGCAGCGGAATCATCTCGGAGCAAAAGGACTTAGCTCCCACGAGAGATCAACCTGAACCCACCAGCTAGTGAGAGCCTGGCAGCGGAATCATCTCGGAGCAAAAGGACTTAGCTCCCACGAGAGATCAACCTGAACCCATCAGCTAGTGAGAGCCTGACAGCGGAATCATCTCGGAGCAAAAGGACTTGGCTCCCACGAGAGATCAACCTGAACCCACCAGCTAGTGAGAGCCTGGCAGCGGAATCATCTCGGAGCAAAAGGACTTAGCTCCCACGAGAGATCAACCTGAACCCACCAGCTAGTGAGAGCCTGGCAGCGGAATCATCTCGGAGCAAAAGGACTTAGCTCCCACGAGAGATCAACCTGAACCCATCAGCTAGTGAGAGCCTGACAGCGGAATCATCTCGGAGCAAAAGGACTTAGCTCCCACGAGAGATCAACCTGAACCCATCAGCTAGTGAGAGCCTGACAGCGGAATCATCTCGGAGCAAAAGGACTTAGCTCCCACGAGAGATCAACCTGAACCCACCAGCTAGTGAGAGCCTGGCAGCGGAATCATCTCGGAGCAAAAGGACTTAGCTCCCACGAGAGATCAACCTGAACCCACCAGCTAGTGAGAGCCTGGCAGCGGAATCATCTCGGAGCTAAGGGTCTTGGGGACGGGGCATGCTACCTGAACTCTGCCAAAATTCAACATCCTCAAAAGGGGAAAAAGGTGATGAGTTACATGACCTCCCCCGACTCTACCGGTCGGGGGATGGACTCATTACATCATAAGAAAAGTACATGACTCTACTGGGGCGAGGCTTCTTCAGAAGACCCGGGCACGATCTCCACTTCACCGTGAGTCGCTCATATCTTCCCTCGTGTTCCCACGTCGACCCGATCCTCACACCTCTCCCTTGCTGTCTCGGGCTGGACTTCTTCAATCCGTACCGGATCTTGCGGTTGTTGAGGTTGTGGTGCCGGAGCTCTTGTTCTCCTCAATTCCTGGAACTCGGGGCAAGTAGTTGTTGCATGGCCCTCCTCCTGGTGAAACTCACAGTAGGGTAACTCTACTCTTACTCTTCCTCTTCCCGTGCGGTTCCTCCTCTCCCTTCGACCGATCGCCATCGCTTGCTGTGGTGGGGGTAGGAGCTGTCTAGGGGCTTGCCTTTGGAAGTTGTATCTTCCTTGGCCTCCTTGAAAGTCCCCCCCACCCTGGATGAGAGCTCTTCCTGGACCCTGGGAAGGTCCTCCCTGGTGCCTCCAACCTAACTCCGGACCCTCCCGTCCTTGGAACCCCTGAGTTCTCGGCTCATCTCTCCTTCTTCCTTCTTGATGCCTTGAGCCACCTTGCTCTTTTGACTCCACCTCTGTCAACTTTGCCAATTTCTTCACGAAGGCCGGGTTGGCTGCCTCCATGGCTATCTCCTCTGCCGCCCTTTCCATCAGCTCCTCGAAGGAAAGGGGGGCCTTCCGAGTCAAGCTCATCTTAAAGAACCCTTCGCGCAATCCTACCGTGAACGCCATCTGGAGGGCATACCCTGGCACCTCTTGGATGTCCAGGACCTCTTCCTGGAACCTGTCAACGTAGTGGGCCAGCGACTCCTCGGCCCTTTGCTTTATCAGGAAGAGGGACTCGGGACCCTTCTTCCTCTTCTTGGAGGTGGAGAAGCGAAGCTGAAAGCTCCGGCTCAAGTCTTCGAACCCGAAGATGGTCCTTGGAGGGAGTTGATGAAACCAGTCCCTTGCCTTCTCCTTCAACGTGATCGCAAAGAGGCGACACTTGAAGGCATCCGTCATCGGCCTGATGGAGACGGCATCCTCGAACCATTGCAGATGCTGGACGGGGTCATCCTTCCCGGTATAGTAAACCATGTCTGGCTCTCTGAACCCTTCGGGAACGGGAGCTGAGATGATCAACTCACTAAAGGGTGACCCCCTAAGGGGAGCTCTCGCCACCTCCACTCGCGCGACCTGCTCGCCTGGGGGGCTAGCTCTCGCCGGGCTGGGGAACAACTCCCGGCCTGGGAGGTCTCGCTCGACCCCCTCTACCATCCTCTCCTTCCCAGGCCTCCTATCCGGCATACTCACTTCTCCCCCTGCTGGGGTGATCTCGCCTTGCCCCCTGGGAGCCAGCTCGCCGAGACCACTCTGGGTTAGCTCGCCGAGACCCCTAGGAGCTAGTCCCTGGGGGGTGGGGGTTGAGCTGTCAGCCCGAGGGGCAATGCTTCTAAGCATCCCCATGATGCCTTCGATGGAAGCCATGAACTCCTCCCTTCCTATAAAGGGTCCTGGGTTGGGGAGACCACCGAGGTCATCACTACCTCCCTGATCTCCAGCCATGACACTCTCCCAAGATTTTCTGTGCTGGTCACTCTCCACGCTCACCGCACCAAAATGTTGAAACCAGAAACTTGGTCTCTGTGGAGTTCGACCCTTGGGGAAGGGGTGACCTCACACCTACTACACTCGGAAGAATGTCACGGGCCGAAGACTTGGGAAACTAGAAACAGACCCTCGGCTCTAGCGCGGAGGTCCCACCACACACCCGGAAGGTCACAAGAACACTTCCCCTCCCTTACCAATGAGAGCTGGGTACCTTGGAGAGTTCTCTCAACTCTACCAAGAAGGAAACTAGGGAGGAGGAAGCCAAAAACCAATGCCTCTCCAAAGGTACCCAAGGGGGTCTATTTATAGTTTTTCCAAGTCCTGAGTTTGAAAAGTCCAAAATGCCCTTAGGGGAAATACATGGCAACAGGTCCAAAAGGGGGGGGGAGGTGGAGGCTGAACCATGCTCCTCCCCTTACCCCACTTCGGACATCCGAAGCGAACTCGCCCAAAGGCTGGGCGCCCGGGCGAGCTCCAAGCCGCCGGCCGAGCTCGCCCAAGGGGCAGGGCGCCCGGGCGAGCTCCAGGCCGCCGGCCGAGCTCGCCCAAGGGGCAGGGCGCCCGGGCGAGCTCCAGGCCGCCGGCCGAGCTCGCCCAAGGGGCTGGGCGCCCGGGCGAGCTCCAGGCCGCCGGCCGAGCTCGCCCAAGGGGCTGGGCGCCCGGGCGAGCTCCAGGCCGCCGGCCGAGCTCGCCCAAGGGGCTGGGCGCCCGGGCGAGCTCCAGGCCGCCGGCCGAGCTCGCCCAAGGGGCTGGGCGCCCGGGCGAGCTCCAGGCCGCCGGCCGAGCTCGCCCAAGGGGCTGGGCGCCCGGGCGAGCTCCAGGCCGCCGGCCGAGCTCGCCCAAAGGGCAGGGGTGCAGGAGAGGGGGGGTGAGGTCTTGGCCTCCGCCCGGAGTACCGCTTTTACCTCGCTCATAGGAAGCTCCGGGGGGGGTAGATTTTTCCTCCCCCTACTAGTATATTTCCAAGTCCAAACCAAAATGGGCCACCAAGAGTCCAAAATCTCTAAAAAGCTTAAAAACTTAAAACTGGCTCTGCGCATGCCGAAAGGACCCTACTCTGCGAATACGGGGTTGTACAGTCCCAGTGAATTACTAACAAGGGCAGCCCGGTGCACAAAGCATCCCTGTGCAGCGAGGGTCCAGGGAAGGGTCACACCACAATGGTGAAATGTAGGCAAATCTTACCATGCATTTTTGCAAGAGACTGCTTCCAGGACTCGAACCCTTGACCTCATGGTCGCACGGCAACACCTTGACCGGTGCGCCAAGACTCCCCTTCTCCCTGTGAATGATTGCAAGCGAAAATTTGATAATGAAATGGAAGCGAATATGCTTACATTATCTTGATCGACTTCCTTAATAATGTCCTCAATGAACACATCATTCATGTTGTGCTCTTTACAAGCTTGTTGAAGCTCGTCAACTGTGAGGTAACCACTTCCATCCTTGTCAAAGTATGAAAATGCTGCCACCAAATGTTCTTCGCGCTCCAGCTTATTGAGATGAACTGTGGCAGCAATAAACTCCCCGTAGTCAATGGTGCCACTGTTGTCAACATCAGCCTGAAGTACACAAATTGTCAAATTTATTGAGAATCCAAGGAAAATGGAAGCCAATAATTAAACAAAGAAAACAATTATATGTATATCATGTTCAACACATTGCACATCAAATTGGCTACTCTATACAATTTTTAAAAAACTTTAGAGCTTCTCATGCAAATTGCATTCTAAATAAAGACAAATGATAGAAACAGAAGAACATTTAATCATAAATACAAGACCCTCATCAATGCTAAACATTGCAATTTTCTAAGGATATATAATGAGCCCTTACAGTTATATGAAGCATATATCATTTTGTTGTATTTAATATATATATATATATATATATATATATATACAGAGAGAGAGAGAGGGTTGATTACCGGGGCCTCTCCTGGGAGTTTGCATAATTACAGGTTGTACCCCTCTATCTTTCAAAAATGCATTTACCTCCCCCTCTAAGTTTCCTCAGTTTACAAAAATGACCCTTCAATTAGAAATGTGGATGGAAATGATAAAATCAGTCAAATTAATTATGATATTTCAATTTTATCCTTTTATGATGATTCTAGATTCAATGCAAACGGTGGAATTTAACACAACTTTTTCAATGTAGAGTTATTACAAAGGGTAAAAATGGAATATTATAAAATAATTTGGCATATTTGATCACTTTCCATCTATATTTCTAAAGAAAAAGGTCACACCTTTCAATGTAGTATCATTACAAAGAGTAAAATTGAATATCATAAAATAATTGGGCTGATTTTATCATTTTCCATTCATATTTCTAACGGAAAGAGCATTTTTGTAAACTGGGGAAACTTAAGGGGGAGGTAAATGTAATTTTGAAAGATATAGGGGTGCAACCTATAATTATGCAAACTCCCAGGGGAGGTCCCGGTAATTAACCACATATATATATATACGAGCATCTTCGCACGGGCGTAGCCCGTGCTCGATGCTCTCGGGCGGCCTTCGCCCGCCTTCACACGGGCTTCGCCCGTGCTTGATGTGTCACTGCGGGCTGCGCCCGCATCAAAACAGGCTACACCCGCAACATATACATATGAGTACTCAAAACGATCGTAAAAAAATATAAATCAAGATTACAATTTTTATTTTTAAAAAAAATGTACGTTTTGCCGTAAAAAATTTAATTTCTCTCTCACTCTCTCTTTTTCTCTCATATAGGTTTAAGAGACCTATCGATATTCTTTCTCTCTCTCCCCCTCTTTTCAATCTTTCTCTCTCTCCATCTAAAAGATGAGATTTAATATGCTCTTTGATCAAACGGTTGAGAGGAAATGTTTAGTGTGCTTGAAAATATGTATATTGATATATATGGTATATATGGTAGATATATATATATATATATATATATATATATATATATATATATATATGGTAGATATATATATATATATATTATATATATATATATATATATCGGAAATATGTATAACCGCGCAACGTGGATATACCATATTTCCGCGCTTTTTTCATTCCAACCGTTAGATCCAACGGTTGGGATTAAGCGTGGATAGGTAAAAGGAACAGCGAGCCCACCGGGTTTACACGGGATCGCACACGCGCGCAAGCAAGCCTGCTCCCACGTGCGGGATTTGTTAATCATTGGGCGGATTACTATATAAACATCAATTGAACTTTGTTACAGGCGGTGTGGGACTAAAGTCCCGCACCGCTTGGATGTCGTCCGATCAGGCGTGATCTATCGCGCCCGATCAGACGGCATCCAAGCGGTGCGGGACTTTAGTCCCACACCGCCTGTAACAAAATTATATTGTTGTTTATATAGCAATCCGAACAGTGACTAACAAAATTCGCGCGTGCGAGCAGGCTTGCTTGCGCGCGTGTGAGATCCTCTTTGTGGACCAGGGTGCGATTCCGGGTTATCTCGGGCGGGCTTGCTGCTTCTTTTTACCGATCTGAGTTTAATCTCAGCCGTTGGATCTAATCCAACGGATGTAATGCTGAGCGCGGAAAAATTTAATTAACGCATTACGCGGATTTCCAGTGAACCCTATATATATACATATATATATAATATTTATATTTATATATGTGTTTCCAAGTATTAAAGTATTGCTTTTTTGTTGAATTTTGGATAATATTCTGCTTCTCAATCTTACTTCCAGATAGCATAAAGGTTGATTTATTTCCTATTAGTAGTTGGCATAAACCACTGACTTTGAAACCAATCTCACTGAATTATCAACTCACCGCATCCATAAGATCTCGAATTTCTGTGTCTTTCAGTGTCGATCCATATCTTCTCAAACCAGCCTTCAGCTCGTCAAAAGTAATGGCTCCGCTACTATCAGTATCCATTGCCAGGAACATTTCTCTAAGCCCCGCAATCTCCTCTTCAGAGAGGCTTTCTGCTATAACCTGGAACGAATATGAACAAGTTCTCTTGGACATTAAATTGTATGATGCAGATAGAAGAATCTATACTAAAACGGTCTCAAAATGAAGGCGCATATGAGGATCATTAAAGTTTCTAAGAAATCATATTTTATGAGAATCACAGAAATTCCTTTTAGACCACAGAAATCTTCTGCTTGAATACAGCGAGTTTTAAAAGCCTGAAAAGACGGGCATACTTATTAGAAACTATACTCACCCGCAAAGCCATCTTCTTCAACTTGTTCATTGCTGAAAATTGTTTGAGTCGAGATAGAACTGCAGGATCCAGAGCTCGGTCTGGAGCAACACCATTCTGACAAATCCAAGGATGAACTGAACATAGAATATGAAGCAGATGATCTCATTAAATCTTCTATTGCACTGGAACAATTATTTCTATTTGCTATATGAAATCAAATAACTTCTCTACGTCAACAACACTGAAGCCTTTATTCCACTATAGTGGGGTCGGCTATATGGATCCTCTATGTCAACAAGAAAAAAAAATTATTTTACAAACTGAATTTTGCAGTTAGGGTTTAGCTCATAAAGGTGATTTGCAGGTGCCTGGTTTAAATAGTTCACTGAGAAGAAAATACAAGGATAAAATAAGATGTTCATGCATTTTAAAAAATGAATTTATCATTTTTTCCACAAGTTATCATGTAGAGCGACCACTTATCCATTTTAAGGTATCAAATCCACAATCACATATCTGTTGATTGGTCTTGAAACGAAGCCCGTGTCAGCTACAAATTAAAAACACAAGTAAACAAAACAAACTTAAAAACATGCAGAAATTTAAATAGAAGCAAGTTGCTGGTTGAAAACATGCTATTAATTTTTACTACCAATACCATTAAAAAAATCGAATATGTGATATTCCAGTCCTATCTTTAGAAAAGATTTGCATTGTTGAAACAAACAATCTTCTCACAGATTCATGGTTGAACTAGGAATTAATTACTCTTTTATGATTCCTTATGCCATCTCATGGTTAGGGTGGTTACAATGGCTCTTAGATCAAATATCAAAGATGGATGATCAACTCGAGTTTTTGGCTTAGATTGAACCTAACCGACCAGAACCATGAGCCAAAACTTAGTTGAGTCTTAAACGAATCTGATCGGGACGGCTAGAAAGTAAAAGTAGAATAAAAAAGAAAATAAATATATATTAATATATTGTGTGGATTGTCATTTACTGCACATATTTCAACCCTAAGTATATCTAATGTTTTATGTGACTGTCGCTGTCTGTTGTGCAATGTAAGTTATTCCTAAATTGGTCTACAATCAATCCTAGGGGTTTGCGGGTTCCTCTTCTCCTCGTGTTCATTCCATGATATGGTGGTGTTGCGGTTGTCTTTATTGACACCCAATCATCGATTAGTTGAACCTCCTCTTGGCCCTTAATCTTCATGTCATGCATGGTTTTCTAGCTCTCAACTTTTCGAGTTTTGCCTCTCATAACAATTAGACCCTAACCATTTGGGCTCAAATCAATTTCGAGTTGACTCAAATTTGTTCAAGTCAAGCTTACTCGAAATCAAACCTAAAACAACCAATCTACTTCTATCGCAAAAGACAAGGGCATAACCAAAGCATGAAGTTCCTTTCACATAATCATCATTAACTTCATCTTCCGATTTGGGGTTGGATTCCTAAATCTTCATTTACCCTCTCATAATTGCTATTGAGTTGTTAACCATATTATTTGCTAATCATTTTGACACAGGGCAGTCCTATATGACGGAAAAATAATGAGAAAACTCCTATATGTAACCACACACGAGCTCCGATGATTTACTTGCAACAATTGATATTTATAAATACTATATTAATTTGATTGACCACAAAGAGTCAAAACTTTCAAATATGAAAACACATGGGTGGAGTCAGGGCATTTAAATAGGTAATCACAAAGACGACAACGATTGAAACAAGACTTACAAACTGCTGTCCCAACAAACAGAGAAAAAACACAAGACCCAATACTAAAAGAAATAACAACACACCTTAAATTTTGCAAACGAAGGAGAAGGGAGGGCTGAATGTACTTGTTGAGGGCTGCCGGGACTGGTTTTTCATCAATCAGAAATTGCACTTTGTTGTCCAGGATACAGGACAGTGGTTTAACCCCTGCTGGAAGGTATTGTAGGTGGTCAGCAGCAAACTCCTAGTGGGGGAGAGGGTGGATAGGTGGTGGAGAATGCTTGGGCAATGTTTGCTGGCTGTTTGGGGATGCCTGAACAACAACAAAGGCTTAGGAGGTGAGGGGAATGGATGAAATCGATTCGCAACGCGAATCCGGACGCACCCATGGAGTCCGATCGTCGATCCGGACACGCTGTATATGGAAAGTCGTTAATTGACCCCGAACGGGCCCAAAACTCATCCTCCACTACAGGTCCTCGTCTCTGCTCCGCATCAAGCTCGCTCTCAGTCGGGGTCATAAGAGACGGGTCAGAAACAAGAGATATGTCACTCACTGGGTTAAGCACCTCACTTGGGTGAGAGCAATCCGCTTCAGGTATCACTTCTGTCGTGGCTGACAGGACAGTGGTAGGCATCGTGATGATCTCAGTATAAGAGGGACTCATACTACAGAGGTCAAGGTGAGAATCTCATCGATTAGCTCTTGCAGATGTCAAAGGCTGTTCATAACAAAGGGCGAGCTGATATGTCTGCTCAAGGGACTTCGAAATATGACAAACTACCTTAGTACATATGTCAGACCGAAATCCAGACCAAAATCGAAAAATGGTCATGGTTGGGCCCTCACGGATATCACTCCTCAACACTAACTCATCAAAACAATCTTTATACTCAGTGGCAGACATGGATCCTTACTGAAGGAAAAAATAATTGGTCGAGCAAGCAACTCCGATACGACGAAGGAATACCTCTAACACAATGTACACTTCATGTCCACCCAACTGGTGATGTGATGTAGACGGTCTCGCACGCGGGTCCTCTCAATGCCAGACCAATATGTCCTCACCTGATCTAAAAGTCTAAGTTTCGCAAACTTGACGCAATGCTCACAAAATACCTCAAAATGATCAAGATAATGTTCTATATCCACGAGCCAATAACTGAAAAACTCGGGACACGATAAGTCGTCAAAGGAAGGGGCAGCAGTACGAAACTGACTCTCGAGATCTATCTCAGAATGACGATCCACATAATAATCATCCATAAGGTAACCGAGTCGTGTCAAAGGATCAACACGATCCGCTCACCTGTACGGATAAGAACGACGACAATCATCATACTGATCGTCTCTAGCATAGTGGGGTCGTGTTGTTGGGTCAACATGATCTCTGGAAGTGGTGTGTTGCGATCGCGAATAATCATCGTAGTGTCGCGAGGGTCTCCCTGAAGGGGATCTATGAGGGCAGGTGTAATTGAACTTGAGACATCCAAAGTGAGGGGAGGAAAAATTGTGACACCTACACGTAAATAAAAACCTGTAGACTCTACAAAAGCGTATCAAAAGAGCGTGTAACCTGTCTCTGATACCAATTGACGCAGGGCGCGATTTATAGAAGGCGAGATTAACGGTGACCTAACCCTACATGCTATGCAAATCCGACGGTTAATCACAAATTAGATAATAAGCATTAACATCTCACACAAATAAATTAACAACAAAGCAAAATAATTAATTAAGGGGAAACAAGCTTAGACTTTCCTCCGCGTGGAGGGTCAAAGCAAAAGCGTGTGACAAATAAACCCTTCCTGCAGTTAGAGATTTTCAAGGAGCAAATAGCATGATAAACATTAATCCCAAGCAAGCATCAAATAACCATACCATAACAGTATTTTACAACTGAATACTAATACAAAAACACAATACGAATATTAGGACTGTTGTAATAATAGTAGATCTGAACGTTGGAGGATTAAAATGGGGTCTCCGGTGGTGAGGGGGGAGGAGATCAGGTGGGGGGTCGATGGTGGAGTGGGAGGGCTGGATCGGAGGAGGGGACAGCTGGATCTGGGCTGGGGTGCCGAGATATAGGGTTTTTCGGTGGGGGAAGGGGGTCGGGGGGGGGGGGGGGGGGGGTTCTCTGTTGGTGGAAGCGGTGAAAGCAAGGGGGCGGGTTTTATTTGGGTTCTGGTGGGTTTTGGGTCTGCGACCTGAAGGTGAGGGTGTGGCGGCCGGCTGGACAGGGCTGGGAGGGTGCGGCCTGGACCTGTGAGGAGGTGGGAAACCGACTGAAATCAGGGCATAAAGTTGCGCCCAATAGTGGCTTGGATTTGATGGGGAGGGGGGTGGCCAATAGATTCTTGGAGGGAAGGTTTGGTCGGCTGGGTTTGGGTAACAAAAGGGGTGGCCGGCCTGATGAGGTGGTGGCTGGAAAAGGGAAAACGGAAGGGGGCTGTTTTTTGCAGGGGCTGGACACCAAAAAAAGGAAAGGAGGATGGTGAAGAGGAGGAAAAAAATAAACAAAGATACAAGGACCTTACCCAAGGAGTCGTCACCAAGGGGTTCCACGGAGTCGGCGCCGCGGAGGAGATCACCAGAATGAAGGGATTTCTTCTCCAAACATTCAACAATGAAGATGACGGCAACCATAAACATCATATATATAATATATAATAATCTGAAATTAGGGCACCCGAAATCAATGACTATGATTGACTGTTGGTTTCAGGGACAAAACATGAAATATAAGCCGTAAAATATAAAGCTATATATGAAATTGATTCGCAACGCAAATCCGAACGCATTCACGGAGTCGGATCGTCAATCCGAACACGCCATATATGATAAATCGCCACGCCGCATCAAAAAATCAGCCCACTTACCCCATTTCTCCTATAACCGGCCCCCATTTTCCTCCCCTCATTCCCAACACAGGGACCCTCTTTTGTTATTTCCCCACTGCCCAAAACAAGCCCCACTTTCCTACCAGGTAATGGCCCATCTCCTTTTTTTTAACCTGCTACTTCCCATCCCCACCCTCAATTTCATCATCCATTCCCCTCACCTCCTAAGTCTTTGCTGCTGTTCAGGCATCCCCAAACAGCAAGAAAACACTGTCCAAGCATTCCCCTCCACCTCTCCAACCTCTCGCCCACTGGGAGTTTGCTGCCGACCACCTACAATACCTTCCAGCAGGGGTTAAACCACAGTCCTGTATCCTGGACAGCAAAGTGTAATTTCTTATTGATGAAAAACCAGTCCCGGCAGCCCTCGACAAGTACATCCAGCCCTCCCGTCTCCTTCGTTTGCAAAGTTTAAGGTGTGTTGTTATTTCTTTTAGCATTGGGTCTTGTGTTTATTATCTATTTGTAGGGACAGTAGTTTGTATGTCTTGTTTCAGTCGTTGTCGTGTTTGTGATTACCTATTTAAATAGTATTTATTTTCGCGCACTCTCGTGCACTTACTCCACTCATGTGTTTCCATATTTGAAAACTTTGACTCTTTGTGGTCAATCAAATTAATATAGTTTTAATAAATATCAATCATTGCAAGTAAATCATCAGATCTCATGTGTGGCTGCATATAGGAGATTTCTCATTATTTTCCCGTCATATAGGACTGCCCTGCGTCATTGACACGCTAATGAAAGAGTAATACTAGATAGTTAATGAATATATTAAAGATATTATTGATCAATATAAATTAATACTAGCAAAAGAAAAAAAAACAACTCAAGGTCAATTAAACAAAGATAAAAATATTTTCTTTGTACAATCACATACAATTTAAGCTCTTAGATATTACTCTAAACCACATTATGAAATTACATAGGAATGATGATTTTTGGGAAGCTGAAAATGCTAACTCACATAGCACTTCATGAGCTGACAATCGTTCTTGAGGACGAGCGCAGAGCATTTTTCTAATAAGATCCTTTGCACTATCAGAAATCAATGGCCATGGTTCCGAGTCAAAGTCAATGTGCCCCTTTAAAACAGCATCAAATATCCCTTGTTGTGTTTCTGCAAATTAACATATAGAAAAGCCTCAATTTTAAGGGTAATAAATTTATAATGATTACACATGCAGAGGATGGAGATTCTTAAAACTAATACCAGCCCAAAATGGTGGTACGCCGCTTAACAATATATAGAGTATAACACCAGCTGTCCAAACATCAGATTCTGGTCCATAGTGCTTGCAAAGAACCTCAGGAGCTACATAGTATGGGCTCCCAACGACATCTGTAAAGATTTGACCTGCAATGGAAAACAGAAAATTATGATATTTCCACTATAGGAAAGAGCCGCTGATTGATAATGTTAGAATACATAAGGATAAATCATGTAAAGCCCCATTTATAGGCATCTTTCTTCCTTCTCCTTTAGTCACACATCTATTGTATAGGATTCTTCCTTCCTCTCTTCTCCTATATATTTGTATTCTCTCTTGTATTTGATATATGAAAGAAGTATATACAAGGTTCGCCCTTTGTTTTCTACATGGTATCAGAGGGAACCGGTCCGGCCTGTTTTCTAACCGCTCGGCTTCCCTATCCGCTTGGTTTCTCTTCTTGACCGGGCGGCTTGGTCTTCCGCCTGGCTCTCCTTTTTAACCGGGCGATTTGTTTTTGCGGCCTTTCCTGTTTCTAAGTGCGGCTTCCCGCGCGGTCTATTGTTTTTCTGACCTCTCATCTTCCTCTCTCTCGTGGCCTCCACCTCGCCCCCCCCCCTTTTATAAATCTCACAGTATAGTGGGCCCTTCCCCCTAACCGACCAGTTTCTTCTTTCTTCCCGCCCGACTTCTCGCCATCTCGCAGCGGTTTCTTCCTCTAACCGCAATATCTCCTTCTCTGATCTTATCGCGCGACTTCGTTCCTTGTCGCTGCGACTTCTTTTCTCGCAACGGGTTCTTTCAAACCGCTGCGAACACCGCGTCTGGTCGCGGCATCGTTCTATGCCGCTAGTGTTATCACCGAGACCGCGTGGTTTTCCTTACCGCTACTGCTCTCCTTGCCGCTGCGGCTTCTCTCCCGCTGCGAGCTCCGCTCTTGGACACGACATCTTTCCTTGCCGCTGGTGTGCTCACCGTGACCGTGCGGACTTCTCGCGCGGTTTCTTCTCTGCTTAGTCGCTGCGACTTGTCTTGTCTCTAGCGGCCTCTCCTCTCTGCTGTGGGCTCCGCATATTGGTCGCGGCATCCTCCTTGCCGCTGGTGTGTTATCACTGTGACCGTGCGGCTTCTCCTCGTGTCTCGGCGTGGCGGCTTCTTCCAGCTAACCGCTCCGCATCTTTGTCGCGGACTCTTGCCGCTGGTGTGTTTACATCGGGACCGTGCGGCTTCTCGTGCTCTCTAGTCTTGGCGGCTTCTCTTCTCTTACCGCTCCGGATCTTGGTGCGGTCTGTCTCTCCCGCCCGGTCTTGTGCCTGTTCGCTGGCCTCTGTTCTTTCTACCCGCTGCCGCTCATGGTTCTACCCGCCGCGTCCTGTTTCTTTTCTCTACGGGCTCCCTTCTCCTCGCTACCTCTCACGCGATCTCCTCTAGTCGCGTGCGACCTCGTCTTACCGCTGGTGCCCGCGTGGCTTCGTTTCTTGTTGCCCTCATCGTTCTTCGGTAGTAGCCACTGGTTCTGTCCGGCAAGCCGCCTGCCTCCTTGCCGCCCAACTTTTGTGTTTATTCGCAGCTCAGGATTATGGCATCTGATTCCACCACTACTGATGATATTGCCGCGTTGCGTGCTCAACTCCATCAGCTTCAAGAGGTGGTTAGTCGCTCATCTGGCTCTGTGGCCTCGATCTTCAAGGACGATATATCATGCTTCTCACACAGCTCTCCATGGATTGTGGACTCGTGTGCTATACATTATCTCTCTCCGCACCAGCCGCCCAAATGCTTAGATACTGCTTACCCCAAACACATCACCGTGGCCAATGGTGACAGGATCCCGGTTTCTGGCGTTGCTCATCTGTCTCTTACTTCTCTCTCCTTATCCTCGGTTCTTCATGTTTCGGGCTCTCCTTTTAATCTAATTTATGTTAGCCGTCTTACGCAAGACCTTTATTGTTGTGTTACTTTCTCACGCTCTTCCTTTGTGGTGCAGGATCGCCTAACGCAGAATATACTTGGTAGAGGGCGACTGTCTAACGGGCTATATCTTCTTGATGTTCCTCCCACTGCTCTCACTACTGTCTCCACAACTGATTGACATCGTCGTCTTGGGCATGCCCCTCTTCCAATTCTCAAGAAAGCTCTTCCTACTGTCTCTCTTAAAGAGTTCTTTTATGAATCGTGTATTTTCGGCAAACAACACCGTGTCTCTTTTTCTCCTTCGTGTACCCGGAGCAATGCTCCTTTACCCTTAGTACATTCTGATATCTGGGGGCCCTATAAGGTCCCTAGTGTCTTTGGGTATCGATACTTTGTTACCTTTATCGATGATTACTCACGGGTAATCAGGTTGTATTTACTTTGTGATCGTACTAAACTCTCAACCACGTTCCGTACGTTTCTTACGGAAACTCGCACTCAGTTCTCTACTCGTGTAAAAATTCTTCGTATAGACAATGCTCGCGAATATACTGATCGCACATTCTCCAATCTATGCGTTGAGTTCGTTATTATACATCAGACTTCATGTGTCTGCACCCCTCAACAAAATGGCATCGCGGAAAGAAAAAAATCGTCACCACCTTGATGTGGCTAGATCTCTAATGATCCAAATGTAGGTTCCTCCCCTCTATTGGAACTTTGCAGTCTCTATTGCTTGTCACCTCATCAATCGCATGTCTTCATTTGTCCTCAACTTTGTGGCACCCATTACTCTCCATTGCACATCCACGAATCTCTTCTCTCTCACACCTCGTGTGCTGCTGCTCCTCCAACCTCAAGAAACCTCATCTTGTCTTTTTTCTTCTTCATCTGCCCACTCCTGTACCCGCCTCCCTCCCCCACTCCTCCACTTTTCCTTTTTTATTTCTGCTCCCCTTTCCTGATGCCCCCTCCCCCACCTCTTTCCTCTCCTATTTTGTCTGTTCTTCTTTAATGCCCTCTCCCCTATCTCATCCCTCCTTCTCTTTTTAACTTCTTCACCGTTTTATATATATAATATAATACATATAATATAATATGTATATTATATATAATATAATACATATAATATAATATATATAATATATATTAGAAAGCTTATGCCCGTAAAACTTCCGCGCGCCGGCACGAGCACCCGCGCGTCTTCGAACGGAAATGTACCACATCTTCGCTCGTAGCTCGCCCCAAGTCCGTCACTTGGGGAGGATCCCGCCCGGCCGGATACGGGGTTGTACACAATCCCCGCTCTTTTCGATGTTGGTACAAGCTCGGAAAGAAATGTCCAATCCCGAGTATCCGGCGAGTGGGAGCCGACCCAAAAAAAAATTTGAGAGAATCCAAAATTTGCATTCAAAACACTAAACTCTGCGTGCCCCTTTTGATCATTTTGAACCACTCGATACTTGTAACGCTCCCTGCTATCGAACTGCCCTCATACCATTACTTATAATAAGTATACAATTTCTCAAGATATTGTGAAACAACAAAACCGTATATCTTCGCATTCTCTTGTACACGCGGAGCTAACTCTTTCCCCCCAAGTGTGTCTACCGCCCTGCACAGCTAATGCGAGGCTGAAGGGCGAGTCTACCCAGGACTGAGCAGCGCTCGGGGTGCCGCTGAAATCTCCAAGAACAAAACCTCTCCCCACCAAGCGAGCCTTCGGACCTGCCAGCTAGATGGGAGCCTGCGCAGCGGGTCTACCTGGGGCCGAGCCGAGCTCGGGGTAGTGCAGAACCAAGGAACAAGAACCAGACCTCTCCCCCACAGGCGAGCCTTCGGACCTGCCAACTAGATGGGAGCCTGCGCAGCGGGTCTACCTGGGGACGAGCCGCGCTCGGGGTAGTGCAGAACAAAGGACCATGAACCAGACCTCTCCCCCACAAGCGAGCCTTCAGACCTGCCAGCTAGATGGGAGTCTGTGCAGCGGATCTACCTCGGGGCCGAGCCGCGCTCGGGGTAGTGCAGAACCAAGGACCAAGAAAACGACCTCTCCCCCACAGGCGAGCCTTCGGACCTACCAGCTAGATGGGAGCCTGCGCACCGGGTCTACCTGGGGCCGAGCCGCGCTCAGGGTAGTGCAGAACCAAGGACCAAGAACCAGACCTCTCCCCCACAGGCGAGCCTTCGGACCTGTCAGCTAAATGGGAGCCTGCGCAGCGGGTCTACCTGGGGCCGAGCCGCGCTCGGGGTAGTGAAAAACCAAGGACCAAGAACCAGACCTCTCCCCCACAGGCGTGCATTCGGACCTGCAAGCTAGATGGGAGCCTGCGCAGTGGGTCTACCTGGGGCCGAGCCGTGCTCGGGGTAGTGCAGAATTAAGAACCAGACCTCTACCCCACAGGCGAGCCTTCGGACCTGCCAGCTAGATGAGAGCCTGCGTAGCGGGTCTACCTGGGGCCGAGCCGCGCTCGGGGTAGTGCATAAACAAGGACCAAGAACCAGACCTCTCCCCACAGGAAAGCCTTCGGACCTGCCAGCTAGATGAGAGCCTGCGCAGCGGGTCTACCTGGGGCCGAGCCGCACTAGGGGTAGTGCAGAACCAAGGAACAAGAACTAGGCCTCTCCCCCACAGGCGAGCCTTCGGACCTGCCAACTAATGGGAGCAAGCGCAGCGGGTCTACCTGGGGCCAAGCCGCGCTCGGGGTAGTGCAGAACCAAGGAACAAGAACCAGACCTTTCCCCCACAGGCGAGCCTTCGGACCTGCCAGCTAATGGGAGCCTGCGCAGCGGGTATACCTGGGGCAGAGCCGTGCTCGGGGTAGTGCATAACCAAGGACCAAGAACCAGACCTCTCCCCCATAGGCGAGCCTTGGAACCTGCCAGCTAGATGGGAGCCTGCGCAACGGGTCTACTTGGGGTTGAGCCGCGCTCGGGGTAGTGCAGAACCAAGGAACAAGAACCAGACCTCTCCCCCACAGGCGAGCCTTCGGACCTGCCAGCTAATAGGAGCCTGCGCAGCGGGTCTACCTGGGGCCGAGCCGCGCTCGGGGTAGTGCATAACCAAGGACCAAGAACCAGACCTCTCCCCCACAGGCGAGCCTTCGGACCTGCCAGCTAGATGAAAGCCTGCGCAGCGGGTCTACCTGGGGCCGAGCCGCGCTCGGGGTAGTGCATAACCAAGGACCAAGAACCAGACCTCTACCCCACAGGCGAGCCTTCGTACCTGCCAGCTAGATGGGAGCCTGCGCAGCGGGTCGACCTGGGGCCGAGCCGCGCTCGGGGTAGTGCAAAAGTAACCAAGGAACAAGAACCAGACCTCTCCCCCACAGGCGAGCCTTCAGACCTGCCAGCTAGATGGGAGCCTGCGCAGAGGGTCTACCTGGGGCCGAGCCGCGCTCGGGGTAGTGCAGAACCAAGGAACAAGAACCAGACCTCTCCCCCACGGGCGAGCATTCGGACCTGCCAGCTAATGGGAGCCTGCACAGCGGGTCTACCTAGGGCCGAGCCGCGCTCGGGGTAGTGCAGAACCAAGGAACAAGAACCAGACCTCTCCCCCACAGGAGAGCCTTCGGACCTGCCAGCTAATGGGAGCCTGCGCAGCGGGTCTACCTGGGGCCGAGCCGCGCTCGGGGTAGTGCATAACCAAGGACCAAGAACCAGACCTCTCCCCCACAGGCGAGCCTTCGGACCTGCCAGCTAGATGAAAGCCTGCGCAGCGGGTCTACCTGGGGCCGAGCCGCGCTCGGGGTAGTGCATAACCAAGGACCAAGAACCAGACCTCTACCCCACAGGCGAGCCTTCGTACCTGCCAGCTAGATGGGAGCCTGCGCAGCGGGTCGACCTGGGGCCGAGCCGCGCTCCGGGTAGTGCAGAACCAAGGACCAAGAACCAGACCTCTTCCCCACAGGCGAGCCTTCGGACCTGCCAGCTAGATGGGAGCCTGCGCAGCGGGTCTACCTGGGGCCGAGCCGCGCTCGGGATAGTGCAGAACCAAGGAACAAGAACCAGACCTCTCCCCCACAGACGAGCCTTCGGACCTGCCAGCTAGATGGGAGTCTGCGCAGCAGGTCTACCTGGGGTCGGGCCGCGCTCGGGGTAGTGCAAAAGTAACCAAAGACCAAGAACCAGACCTCTCCCCCACAGGCGAGCCTTCGGACCTGTCAGCAAGATGGGAGCCTGCGCAGCGGGTCTACTTGGGGCCGAGCCGCACTCGGGGTAGTGCAGAACCAAGGAATAAGAACCAGACCTCTCCCCCACAGGCGAGCCTTCGGACCTGCCAGCTAATGGGATCCTGCGCAATGGGTCTACCCGGGGCCGAGCCGCGCTCGGGGTAGTGCAGAACCAAGGAACAACAACCAGACCTCTCCCCCATAGGCGAGTCTTCGGACCTGCCAGCTAATGGGAGCCTGCGCAGCGGGTCTACCTGGGGGTCTCCTCTCCAAACCAACTCCAACCACCGAGTGAACCTATAGCCCTGCCAGATTGATGAGAGTCTGGTCAGCGGGTCTTCTCGGAGTCTCCTCTCCAAACCAACTCCAACCACCGAGTAAGCCTACAGCCCTGCCAGCTTGATGAGAGCCTGGTCAGCGGGTCTTCTCGGGGTCTCCTCTCCAACATAACTATAAAGCAAACATAAAGGTAAACAAATAACTCAAAAGAACTGTTAACCCGGTCAACCAAGTCAAAGTCCGACACGAGGCACCTCTACCCGCCACATCCACCCTCCTGAGAATCAGGGTCGATCATACAATATTCTCCCTAAGGAACATTTTGATCTCAAGGATAGAACATCCAATGTGATTTACGTATATCTTTCTTGTTTCCCTATTTTAAATCAAATCATCGTTCAAATTTTCTGTTCTCATATCTTATCATATTTGGTATTTTTTGATAGAATAAAAATCTTATAACTTTGTTGATGTATTAAGCTCTCATGATTATACTTGCATTTAGAGATGTATAAATAATATGCTAACAATCAACCTCAAGTAGGATTTCAACTAAGAGAAATACAGTAAATAATCTTCACTTGGTTCATTATACACATCACTTTAACCGCCCTGTGTTACGTGGTGATACAGTAAGTGTTCTTCGCTTCTTATTCATAAGTATG
Organism: Platanthera zijinensis; assembly: GCA_039513925.1. Classification (NCBI taxonomy): domain Eukaryota; kingdom Viridiplantae; phylum Streptophyta; class Magnoliopsida; order Asparagales; family Orchidaceae; genus Platanthera; species Platanthera zijinensis. Next base: position 4,710,130 of record CM077088.1, on the reverse strand, counting down.
CTTGTCATGAGAGGGTGAATGATTGAGCCTTTAGTAGTTAGTTGCATGCTAATCTTTCCTATTTAAATCTAAAAAAACCGTAATTATACTTCTATTTCACTTATAGCAAACATCTCTTTGCATAACCATGACAAACGTTCCGAGGAGTCATAAGCAGATGTGGTGGTAATTGGTAGTGGTATTGGCGGGTTATGCTTATTGGCGTTATTATTGTTATTATCTGTATATTGGTCTGTATGGTCTGTATTTAGCTTGTAATATTGATTTGTCTATATATTTGATTCCTCTCCTCATTTGGAGATGAGAGAGTTTTTCATCCAACATGGTATCAGAGGAATTCTAGGGTTTTCGTTTCCGCTCCGGGGTCGCTCTTCCTCCCGCTCGTCGATCGCGATCTCCCGGCCTCTCGGGCATATCGCGACTGGATCGTCTCTCCCGGCGACTGGATCGGCTTCTCCGTGGATCGTTTCTCCTGCATCGATCGGCTTCGTCTCCTGCATCGATCGCGACTGGATCGTTTCTCCTGCATCGATCGCGATCGGCTTCGTCTGCTTCAGCCGCATCGATCGGCCCGCATCGATCGGCCTCTCTCGCAGCCGCATCGATCGGCCTCTCCCGCTACTGATCGGATCGCGGATCCTCTCTCTGTTTCAGTGACCGGCTTCTCCCGCTCTGCCCTGTTCCAGTTTGGCCTTCCCGCTGATTTTCTTTTGTTCTTGATCCTCGATCTCCTTTGTGGGAGGGATCTCCTGTTGATTTATGGCTTCTACAGACACCTACGAATCTGGTGCTGCTCCGCGCTCTACCGTTGCTGCTGCCGAGTCTGTTGATACCGTCGAGCGTCCCTCCGGAATCACTGCGTCGGATTTCAGTCACCTATTGGCCCAGTTTCAGCAGTTCCAGCAATCTCAGTCCTCCACTACTACCTCTGCCTCTCCTCGGTCTTCATCCTCAGGTACTCCGTTTGCTTGCACTGCGACCATGGTTGATCAGGGTTCGTCACCCTGGGTGATTGATTCTGGTGCCACCGACCATATGACTGGTACGTCTTCCCTCCTGCGCCAGGTTGCCCCTTGCTCACACCGGGATGTGCGCCTTGCTGATGGCTCGTTTACTCATGTCCTCAGCCAGGGCACTGTCTCTCTCTCTTCCTCTCTTTCTCTTGACTCCGTTCTTCATGTACCTCACATGGCTCTCAACCTTTTATCTGTTAGTAGCATTACTCGTGCTTTGAATTGCTCAGTCACTTTCTACTCTGATCATTGTGTTTTTCAGGACCTGCAATCCAGGAGGACTTTTGGTACGGGGATTGAGAAGAATGGGATGTACCATCTGGTGCTGCCTCCACCTACTGCTGCTACCACCACCACTGCTGTTCTTGCTTCGCCATCGAGTTTGCTTTGGCATGCCCGCCTCGGTCATGCTAGCCCCCCTCGGATGTTATCTGTTTGTCCTGATGTACCTTTTTCTTTTCCTTTTTATTGTGATGTCTGCGAATTGTCAAAACACACTCGCAGTACCTATGTATCTTCTACTAGTCGTGCTACTTCTTGTTTTGAGTTGATACATTCTGATGTTTGGGGTCCGGCCCCTATTGTTTCTTTTGATGGATTCTCATATTTTGTCACTTTCATTGATGACTATTCTCGCTGTTTATGGGTTTACCTTCTGAAACGTAAGTCTGACGTTCTATCTGTTTACACTCACTTTACGGCTATGATACAGACACAACATGGCAAGTCTGTTCACATTCTTCGCTCTGACAGTGGCGGTGAATACACCTCCCGCTCCTTTGACGAGTTTCTTTGCTCGGAAGGCACCCTCCATCAGTTTTCGTGTCCGGCCACCCCCGAGCAAAATGGCGTGGCCGAACGCAAAAACCGTCACCTGTTGGACACTGTTCGATGCCTTCTTCGGGGCATGCATGTTCCTAAGTCCTACTGGAGTGCTGCTCTTCTTACCGCGGCCTTTCTTATCAATCGAACTCCGTCCCGCCCTCTTGGCGGTATTGCTCCCTATAGTCTTCTCCACCCTTCCGCCTCTGTTTTTCCCATCCCTCTTCGGGTCTTTGGCTGTGTGTGTTTTGTCCAGGATCGGCGTCCTTCCCGGACAAAACTCGACGATCGGGCTGTCCGTTGCCTCTTTCTCGGCTACTCGACTACCACTAAGGGGTATCGCTGTTTTGATCCCCGTTCCCGTCGTATCATTCACTCTCGTGATGTAACGTTTCACGAGGAAGTTCCCTTCTTTGTCTCTTCCTCGACTACCCCGGACCCTCCTACTATTGTCCAACCTGTCCCGGTCGTCCCCACCGTCTCCCCTCCATCGTCTCCACCCGTTCTACTTACTTACACTCGCCACCGCGCGCCCACACCAGCTGTTACTCCCATTTCTCCCTCAGTTCCGGATCCATTGCTCCTTCCGGTTGCAGGTACTTCTCTTGAGCCTTCTCCCTCTACTACTTCTGATGACTTGCCCATTGCCTTGCGCAAGGGCCAACGTGCTTGTGTTCACTCCTCTGTTACTAAGCACCCGCTGGCTAGTGTTGTTTCATACCAGCGGTTCTCTCCTTCTTACCAGGTTTTTGTGGCCGCTGCTGATTCGGTTCAAATTCCTGCTTCGCCTGCTGAGGCTCTCCTTGACTCGCGGTGGGTTCGGGCCATGGAGGAGGAGATGTTTGCTCTTCGTCATACCGGGACGTGGTCCCTTGTTCCTCTACCTCCTGGGAAACGCACCGTTGGGTGCAAATGGGTCTATACTGTGAAATATGGTGCTGATGGTTCAATTGACCGCTACAAGGCTCGTTTGGTGGCTAAGGGGTTTACTCAGGCTCCGGATGAGTTTGGTGCCACGTTTGCTCCCGTGGCCAAGTTGACTAGTGTTCGTCTTCTGCTCTCTCTTGCCGCCTCTCGGGCATGGCCTCTCTACCAGCTCGACGTCAAGAATGCTTTTCTTCATGGCACCTTACAGGAAGAGGTTTATATGGCTCCTCCACCGGGATTTGCCCTTAAGGGGGAGTATTCGGGCAGGGTTTGTCGTCTGCACAAATCCCTGTACGGCCTGAAGCAATCTCCGCGTGCCTGGTTTGACCGGTTCAGCACTGTTATCCTTCAGATAGGCTTCACTCAGTGTCACGCAGATCACACTTGCTTTGTTCGCGCCGCGACAGATGGCCGTCGTGCCATTGTCCTGGTCTATGTTGACGACATTATTCTTACTGGGGATGACTCTGCCGGTATTTCTGAGGTGAAAGCTACTCTCCGGGCCGCCTTTGAGGTGAAAGATCTTGGATCTCTCCGTTATTTCCTTGGGATTGAAGTGGCTCGCTCCCGACAGGGCATCTCCATATCCCAGCGAAAGTACACCTTAGATCTCCTCCGGGATTCTGGTCTCCTGGGATGTCGTCCTGCGCGTACGCCTATGGATACCAATCATCGTCTTCATGCGGAATCTGGTGATCCTCTACCAGACCCTTCTCAGTACCAGCGTCTGGTTGGCCGCCTGATATACTTGACAAATACGAGGCCAGACATCAGCTTCTCAGTAGGTGTTCTGAGTCAGTTTATGCATTCTCCTACGACTGCTCATCTTGAGGCCGCTCGACGTGTTCTTCGCTATCTCAAGCATGCCCCGGGACTTGGTCTATTCTATCGGGCTGACAGTGTTTCCAGTCTCTCCTGCTTCACTGATGCTGATTTTGCCGGTTCTTTGACTGATCGGCGCTCTACTACCGGCCTCTGTGTGTTTCATGGGGATCATCTTGTTTCATGGCGGAGTAAGAAACAACACATTGTATCACGCTCGTCCGCTGAGTCCGAATACCGGGCCATGGCACACGGTGTCACTGAGTTAATCTGGTTGCGATCGCTGCTGACTGAACTTGGTCTATCTCTGACCACTGGCTCGACTCTCTACTGTGACAATAAGTCAGCTCTCCTTCTCACTCAGGATTCAGTGCTTCATGAGCGTACCAAGCATATCGAAATGGATGTTCATTTTCTTCGTGACCACGTTCGTACTGGGACTGTCCTTCCGACCTATGTTCCTTCGGTCGACCAACTTGCTGATGCCTTCACTAAGGCCCTTGGTCCTACGCGTTCAGATTTGCTATCTTCCAAGCTGGGCATGATTGACATCTTTGCTCCACCTTGAGGGGGAGTATTGGCGTTATTATTGTTATTATCTGTATATTGGTCTGTATGGTCTGTATTTAGCTTGTAATATTGATTTGTCTATATATTTGATTCCTCTCCTCATTTGGAGATGAGAGTTTTTCATCCAACAATGCTATGCTGGGCTTTTAGCTAAATACAATCAGGATATATCTGGTGGTGTTGCACATTCATTTGAAATTAAGGGTTACAAGTTTGATTCTGGTCCATCTTTGTTCTCCGGGTTTCATTCTACAGGTTCGCAAGCAAACCCCCGAGCACAGGTGAATTAGTTATAGTTCGTGAATGTCGCGATGCTCTTTGGTTTTACTGTTCTTTTTATTCTCACCTCTCCCATCACAAAACACACATTTGAGGATAATTGTTAATATACGTTTTCTAGAACTTAGATGTCTCACCTAAGTCTGAACCCAATATGCTATACTAACACTTCAACCCTTCGACTGTGCATTTCCTAACTTTGAGATTTTAGCCAGTGAAATATTATTTTAAGTGCTACTTTTTGCTGTGAGAGTTTATACTTTGACATTTGAGAAACATTTGAGACGAAATGCTAGGATGGTTAGGATCGACAAAAGGGGAGTGGGAGGGGACTTCTTTCATCACATGACCCTGGTCGTCACTTTATTCATCTTCTATATCCATGACGTTCGACTGAGTTTTTTTGTGCTGGTCACTCTCCACGCTCACCGCATCATGTGTTGAAGATAAAAATGACCTCTGTGGAGTTCGGGGTCCCAAAAAGGGGTGATCGCGCACCTACTACCCTCAAGCGAACGATATAGGCACTAGACTAGCTAGGAACATAAGGGACAGACCCAAGGTCTCAGCGTGGAGGTTCCACCGCATACCCGAAAGACTAACAAACTTTTCTCCTCCCAAGCCAAAGACTGAGCTAAGACACCTTCGGAGGGCGCTCTTGGCCGACCGGATCATCTAAGGAGGATCTCAAGATCAACTCTCTCCTATCCAGATGTGTCTCATTGGGTCAATACAAAATGCTCCTCACCCGCTCTACTAATGACGCAATATCGCCGAGCAATTCTACGATACGCTGCCCAACTGGGCTGCAAACAGCGCGACTCTGCTGCCCTAAAAGGCGGTCAACAGGTCGTCAGGGACTTCCCGGCAACTAAACCTCGGGGCTCCCACGGGACGAGCGGTTCACGAGCACACCACTCGCCCAAGACAGAATAAGTAAACTACACATACACAGAGCATCACAGATATTATAAACAATTACAGGAATATGAATTCCATACTTCGGCACGCGGGCCGGTAATATAAGCAAAAATAGGCCTTCGAGTGCCGGCACAAGCTTGGGCTTAGCCCGCTACTCCCCGCTTGGTACTGCAACAACTGTACGCCATCATCTCGAATGGCGGCAACAAACCAAACATAGGTCGACTAAAAACGACGCAAAACATCGCACCCACCCCATTTTTGGGGGCTGCGGCGCGCATTCCCTGCAAATTGATAATATACAACTTCCTCGGAGTCTTCTCCGGGAACCCCAGAACATCACTAATCCAGCTCACACGTACGGATGGGCTTCACACAGCATTTCTAAACCCGTACTCACGCTTCTGGGTGCTAAATGTACTTAATTGCAGGGACGTACACGTCAACCCGTCGGAGAGCTCCCTTCCCCCACCCGTTGGTGGAGAGGGGCTTCCATGCAAATTTGTAAACTGAGGGCTTCACCTGCCCAAGTAGAAACATCGTTACCCTTGACGCGTGCTTGGCAGCGGTGTCGGGAGAGGAGCTCCGGGCTGTTATTACTGAACGTGATGTCGGGAGGACGAACCTCGGCCTGCCTTGCTAGGACTGACGAAGTAAATATCTCTTGATGGTCGACCTTACCGGGAGAAGTAGATCCCCTCTTTTGCTCCATTTTCCATGGTGGCTGAGCCACTTGCCGGCGGTGGGAGAGAGGAAATCTCCATTTTCGGCTTGGTGTATGATTCGAGCTCCGGCCGGCGTCGGGAGAGAAACTCCCGGCCGACGTAACTCCAAACGGCCGAACTTGACTCCATGAGGCCGACCCCGGCTCCAAATGACCAAACTCAGCCCTACATGGCCGATTCATGCTCCAAGGGGTCGGATCTGACCATAGGCGGCGGCGACGAGAGAGGTGGAGGGAGGCCGATCCTTTGCTCCTTGCTTAGGCCGGCGACGGGAGAGGTGGAGGGAGGTCGAGCCTTTGCTCCTTGCTTAGGCCGGCGATGGGATAGGTGGAGGGAGGCCGAGCCTTTGCTCCTTTGTTGCGTGCTAGAGGAAGACCGAGAGGGAGAGAGAGGCGGCCGGGCTGCTCCAGGCCGAGAGGGAGAGAGGGGCGGCCGGGCTTGTGTGCTGCTCCTCCTCCAACCTCAAGAAACCCCATCTTGTCTTTTTTCTTCTTCATCTGCCCACTCCTGTACCCGCCTCCCTCCCCCACTCCTCTTTTCCTTTTTTATACCTGCTCCCCTTTCCTGATGCCCCCTCCCCCACCTCTTTCCTCTCCTATTTTGTCTGTTCTTCTTTAATGCCCTCCCCCCTATCTCGTCCCTCCTTCCCTTTTTAACTTCTTCACCGTTTTATATATATAATATAATACATATAATATAATATATATATTATATATAATATAATACATATAATATAATATATATAATATATATTAAAAAGCTTATGCCCGTAAAACTTCCGCGTGCCCGCACGAGCACCCGCGCGTCTTTGAACGGGGCTGTACCACATCGTCGCTCGTAGCTCGTCCCAAGTCCGTCATTTGGGGAAGATCCCGCTCGGCCGGATACGGGGTTGTACAATAATCATTGTCATTACCGCAATCGAATTGTGCTTGTGGGATAGCATGATCTTCAGGACATGGGTATTGGGGTCGAGGCAGCTCATCATGAGGATAAAGGGGTTGGGCCAAGGACTGGGCCCCTAGGATGCTTTATATACTGACTCCTTGTAAGGCTGGGATGGAAGCATGGGCAGGCAGGTTTATGAACATGCGTTTGTATCATCCATTTATTTCATGAATCCCTTCATTATGAACTACTTCTATCCCAACGGAATGTTATCTAGATTCCTAAAGGGATGTAAACCATCAACTCTAGTGTCGAGGACTCTAAAGTGTTCATTAAGATCATCAAATCAAATTGTGCATCTATTTGGTTGAAGTAGCCAACCAAATTTTTTCGCAAACCGGTAATCAATATATCAGTATTGGAACTATTTGCTTGGCCATCCGAGGGAGTGAGTGTTGTCATAATGCTCATAAGTATCTTATCACTATGCAACAAACAAATGACCCTAACCTTGGGCTGTGATGCCATGAAGTGATGGTGAAATTGTGCCCTAAGGGAGCTTTAGTGAATTGATTGATGTCAGTGAAGTGTCATAAGAATCTAAATGATGCAATGCACAGGCAAGTATGTGGCGAATAAATAATATAATTGTTGAAATTAATAAATGTATTCACAAGTCAATCAAGACTGAAGTTAGAATAATTGATAAGCAATCAATTTCAGGTTGAATTAAAACTTAGAATGCTTCAATTAAATCATAGGCGAAGAAATCATATTCATAATTATATGACTTTCACCAAATACACAACCAAGAGCAATAATAATAATGCCGTTTATTGAAAGTTTTATGCATGACAAGAATAAAATCAAAATAATTATCAAATTGAAAGATCAGGAAAACAAAACAATGCCATACATAACCCTAAACTGTATCTTTTCAGCATTGCTAAACATAAGCAAATGAAGAATATGTCCAGTGTGCAGCTGGCATTAAACACTGTATTTTAATATACCCAAAAATAATTTACCAAAAAAAAAAAAATCTTTCGTTGTAAGGAGATCCTTACCTGGCTTGAAGAACACTGAAAGCCCAAAATCAATGGCCTTGAGAGATAAATCATCATCTTTGTTCGCAAGCAGGAAATTTTCCGGCTTAAGGTCCCTGTGCATGACTCCAAGAGAGTGACAAGCGTGGACGACTCCCACAATTATCTTGGTGAGCTCCGCTGCCTTCCTCTCGCTGTAATGCCCCCTCTGTATAATTCGATCGAAGAGCTCCCCTCCTGCACAAAGCTCCATAACGATGTGAACGTAGAGTGAATCTTCATACGCTTCCTTGATCTGTACCACGTTCTTGTGGCCGGAGAGATGATGCATTATCTGGATCTCACGCCGCACATCCTCCACATCCTCCTTCGTGATAAGCTTCCTCTTGGAGATCGACTTGCAGGCGTACTCGAACCCCGTGGCGATGTCCGTGCAAAGGTAGGTCGTCCCGAACTGACCCTGCCCTAATTTCCTGCTGAGGGTGTAGAGATCGCGGATATTCGCAGTCCGGTGGCCGAGCACTGAGGTAGCTTGCGAGTCCATACCACGCCGCATAACCGCCGCCGGGCTGACGTAGGTGACCTTTTGGTCCAACTTCTCCGCGTGCTTCAGTGGCTCGTCCGGCTCCTGATCAGAGGAAGAAGAAGAAGAAGAAGTGATGGATCTGTTGGGGGAAGAGTTGCGCTTAGATCCCCAACGATCCGTCGGCTCTGCGTGTCCTTGGAAGTACTTGCTCCCGAATGAACCCCGGCATGTATTGCCCATGAAATTATCGCATCGATCCAAGTAGCAGAGCGACGGATCAGAAGCAGGAACGGAGATCACGATCGAGCAAATCTACTTCCCGGCGATCGAAAATCATCCATAACAAGAAGTTGCGGCGGAATCGGAGCAACGAGTTTGGCGCTGGAAGGGGACGAGGGAGGGCGGAGGGAGAGATGCCCGGGAAAACCGACGACCGAGCTGGGAGATGGTGATCAGAAATCTTCCATTGCTGTTTACAAATAAATATCTGCCTTTAATTTTACTCGAATTGGAAGAGAGAACGGCAACGGGCTGCCGACTAAAATCCTACGTGGAGATTTTTTTATCTACTCGATCAAGCGGTATTGACTTTGACCTTCAAAATTAGACACCGAGGGTTTTCAAAAAGAAAAAAAACACTACAATAATTATCTACAGAATGATTTAGGCTCTGTGTGGAGGGACTTATTTTCACCCCTCAAGTGGTTACGGATCACATGAATCGGACCTTAATTAATGTGCGATTCATACGGTTGTAACCGCTTGACCCATAAAAATAATTTCTCCCAAAGGAAGCCTTAGGCTCAATTTGCTGATGCAAAAGCTGCCTTCAAACTGCAAAATTTATTTTTAAGGCATTTGTTTGTACAGTTTTTCAGTAATTAGCAGAATTCATTCTCAAATTTAATGATTTTGGGAAAATACATCTTAAATTTTTAAGGCAAAATATTTAAATCCGTCTCTAAGATTTGAGGGTCATTTGAAATCAGTCTCTATAGTTTGGATTGTTTGAAATTGATCTCTAAGCTTTTCAATTTGTTTGAAATTAGCCCCATTTCACTTTTCCGTGCACAAAAGTAACGGAAGTTGCTTAGTCATAGGTTTATTAACTTAATATGGTCATTAATTGTTGAGTAGGAACTAGAATGTTTGTTTTTAATTTCCTTCTCCCATAATTTATTTTTATTTCCCCTAAACTTGCTCCCCCAACATCAACCCATAAACCTTTGCCGACTTCGACTTCCCCCAACCTGTGACTTACATCGGCACGCTCTCCATATTCGTCGACACCCGCCTCCTCCGGGGACATCAAGTCTGTCGTGTTAGGGATATCCGCCTCCTCCATCGACATGCATCGTCTGAAGTTAAAAAGTTATTTTAATTGTATTAATTTCAAGGAAAGCGATCTCGTTAATACTACTAATATTGTGTAGGTGAATAAAATAATATATTAGTACACGTGGATTAGCCCTGTCCATTTAGCCCGATCGGGTCGGCCCGGTACCGGGCCCGGGCTTTAGTCAAACGGGTCGAGTCCGGGCTTTCTTAATATCGGGCTCGGGTCGGGCTCAGGCAGTAGCCCTGGGAAGGGGCCTGATCCGGCCCTCAAGATCGGGCCAGGCCGGGTCGAGTCAGTTTTTTAAAAAAAATTTAATTAAAAAAAGCATATTACTTAATAAAATTATAAAATAAAGATGTGCAATAAAATTATCAAAAAATTATTAATATTAAAAAAAAATACACTTTTACAATTTACAAAAAATGAAATTTATTATTATTATTAATTATAAATAAAGAAAATTACAAAATTATTAAGTTAACAAATTACATATTTTATCGGGTGTGACGCGCTTAATCAGCTCTTATATTCATTGCGTCAATCTCGTCTTCTATCTCCTCTGAGCTCGCATCTAACACTGAAATGTGTTGCTTTCTTCTCGTAGCATCCAAATAGTCATTGTAGCAGACATGGGCGGATCTGCAGTCAGGCACGGTAGGCCACGTGCCCGACCGATATTTCCGCCTAAAAACCCAAGGTATTTCGTATTCCCGATTCCGTCACTGCCCGCAGTCCCGACATCCAGCAGTCCCTACGTCCCGTCCTTCCCCGGTTCCACCACTGCGCACTCCCACAGTCCCGACGTCCCGGTCCCGCACTCCCGTAGTCCCGGCGACCGGCTTCCCGCAGTCCCGACGTGGCGGCGTGACCGGCGTCCCGCACTCCCGCAGTCCCGGTGACCGTCGTCCCGCACAAGCAGCAGCAGCGGCCAGCGGGCAAGCTTCAGGAAGGCAGGAACAACTCTGCTTCTAGTGATTCAACGGCTCCACCTCCGCCGGGAGAGCCTAAATCTTGTGCCCTAATCCAGTCGTGCCCTAATTCAGCGGCTCCACCTCCCGGTGAGTCGGTGACTACTCGCTGAAATACTGCAAGTATGAGTTCATTTCTTTGTTTTTTTTTAAATCTCCATATATACATAATACATAGAAATGTTGAAAAGGTTTTATTGTTGTTCTTGCTATGTATGCTTCATTGATTGTTAACAAACCTTGGCTCCATAGCTTGATCATTCTTTTGTAGGCTCTGGTTATTATAGACATGAAATTAAGCCCTCGTAGGATTTGGATCATAACAGCACTTTTTAATTTCCTTACTAGGGCTAGCATGTGTATCCCCCCCCCCCCCCCCCCCTCCCCCCACTCCTCTGGTCGTTCAAAATCCTGTCACTAAGAGAAAAAACGGACTCTGAAGCTACCATACTAGCTTGGATTGTTAGTAAATCACGGGTCATATAGACCAAAATAAGATAAGTATTAGATTTACCTTTCCACCATTTTAAGAGATCGAAGTTTTCAATCTTTTCCGTACTTATAAAATCGCGGAATTGTGTTTTCATATACAATCATAATTCATTTAAACTACTCGATGTGCACGTTTTTTTTCCTGGAAGCTAATTCTAAAAATTTATTTTTAAAGGAATCCTTTGTTCTGGGTTGTGATATTTCTTCTCGAGATCGCGAACCGTATAAATTATCGTAATAATTATAACATTCTGTAAAAAATGAATTAAATTTTGTAATACTAGCGTCGTCATTATCTTCAAATTGAGGTTCCAAATATTTTTGATCTTGTGCGTGTACAAATTTTCTTAAATCTTGACTTCGTTACTTAGTACAATAAATAACTTTTAGCATATTCTGAATTTTACTAATATAGGATTTCATAACAGATAAATTATCTTGTACCACTAAATTTAAAACGTAGCAAACACATCGAGTGTGAAAAAACGCATCGTTTAGCATTGGTTTTAAATCGCTTTTTTAATAACTCTATTGTGACGTTATTATTAGTAGCGTTATCAAAAGAAAAATTCATTATTTTATCTTTAATTTTAAATTCTCACACACATTTAATAACTACCTGATATATAGCTTTACCTGTGTGTCGAAAGTCAAAACCTTCAAAACATACTACGCGCTTTTAGTTCCCATGAAACGGGATCGATCCAATGACACGTGATATAAATATACGATAATCCTACTTTAAACGTCACTCGTTAAACTCACACGTCCTTCGAAAATTTTTAAAAAATTTATTATGGATTGTTTTATCTCAAAATATAAATTAAGTGTGTCACACCTAATAGATGATCTACGTACTTACCCGTTAATATTTGGGCTGAAGCCTTTCATGTATGTATTCTGTCGCCTCCTCGTTGGCGTAGTAGCTGAACGCCAACCCACATCTGATTACGTCTTTCACCTGTAGCTCTCGTTATCGAAGTTGATCGTACGTCCAAATTTGCCATGATGTTGAAATTTGGCCCTGACTGGACTCAGGAGCTTGTTTCGCAACGCGAGACTTAGGTGTCTTGCTAGTGTCGAGTTGTCGGTAAGGGTTAGCAAATTTGAGCATAATTTGCATCGTGCCTTGAATTCGACAACACTGACTTTAACCTTCTCAAAATGCTCCCAAACTGATGTCTTACAATGATGTTCCACCACTTCGGCCGTGCTTTGAGTCGACGACGCTGACGTTGAGAATGACGATGCCATGCGCGAAACTATAAAAAAAATATAAGAGAGTGAGTGAGAGTGATTAAGTGAGAGAGCGTAAGTGAGAGAGGGTGAGTGAGAGAGTGAGTGAGAGAGAGGGAGGGGATCGGCTGATAGAAGGGGAATTATAATTTTTTAAAAATTATTACTATTATTATTTTAAAAAAAATTTAAAAAATATTAAAATATCCTAGGGCCTAGACTGTGCAGTCTAGGGCGTAGGCTGTGCAGCCTAGGGCCTAGGCTAGATGTTGCTGCAGCTGGCAGCTGCTTTTCCCAGGCCGGGTTTTTTTCGGGCCAGTCCACTGGGCCCGGTCTTTTTGGACACGCCTAACGTGGATGAGTTAATATATAGAAATATCATTTAATATATAAAAATATTATTTAATATGTATAATATTATTTCCTCTATGAATATAATAAATCAGGGGTGTGCATAAAAACCAGGCCCGGCCCGGTAAAAGCCCGGCTAGGCTCGGGCCTAGGCCGGGCTATGGGGCCTAACTAGGCCCCATATATGAGCATTTGCCCGGACCGGTGCCCGGCCCGGGCCAGGCCGGGCAAAGCCCGGTTTCTAGGCCCGGGTCCGGCTCCTACGCGCCTTTTAAAACTGCGTCTTTTAGGTGCATTTTCGGGAGATGTGTTTAACATGAAAGTTGTAGATCTCGACGATATCTACAACTTTCATGTTGAACACTTTTTTATTTGAAGCCGTTTAGGCCCCCTAAAAAAATCACGCGAAAATGTTCCGCGTGATTTTTTTCGGGGGCCAAATCGGGGGCCTAAACGGTTTCAAATCAAAAAGTGTTCAACATGAAAGTTGTAGATATCGTCGAGATCTACAACTTTCATGTTGAACACTTCTCCCGAAAATGCACCTAGAAGACGCAGTTTAAAAAGGCGTATATTTCTTTTTTAAAAAAAATTATTTTTTTTTATAAAAACAGGGCCCGGGCTAAGCCTGGGCCCGGCCCGGCCCTGGGGGCCTTAGCAGGCCCCCTCCCGAAGCCAGATGCCCGGCCCGGCTGCAATCAGGGCCTTGGCCCGGTTCGAAAAAGCCCGGGCCTGGGAGGCCCGGTTTAGGCCCGGGCACGGGGGGCTTTTTGAACATCCATCAAATGTTTTGTTTTTGTTAACATTTAACTAATTAATCATAATATATGAATAGGCGATCTCTTTAATAATTTTCATCCTCTTAATTTGTTCAGTCATCATCCCACACTAAATTTTTGAATCTGTTAAATAGGGGGATGGAAAGTGAAATGATACTGATCTCAAACAAATTGAAAAGGTTGGGTACCAATTTCAAACAATCCAAACTACATGGACTGATTTCAAATGCCCCCAAACGTTGGGGATCAATTTGGATATTTTGCCAATTTTTAAATTTGATATAATGCACCTCCTCCAATTATACTTAGTCTTGCACTTTACACCGTGGACTAAAAAAAAGTAATTTGGTCTTCTCAAGTAAAATTTTAATATATTGGCTTCATTTAATTTATCTATCCCTGGAATTACATGGATTTGGCAGAGAGATTCTCAATCTCGTCAGGAAGAAGAAGTTTACGATACAAGGAGGCGTCACAGAGAGACAACATGGGAAGGCGATACGGGGAGGCTGGAGGAGCCGTTTCGTCGAACTCGCTCTCTAGATGTAACACCCCTGCTCGTTCCAAACAATATAACAGCGGGTCCGGCCGGAACCCCACGCCATATTGAATGAACAAAACAAAAGAGTTACTAGATGATTATCAATCAAACCATATACATAACGCATAACAGATTTATACGCTAACAGAAGCATTTAATTAAACTTGAAACCAGAATGTTCACGACTCTAATATGAATGAATAACAACAAATACATTGTCTTGCTACGACCTTACACACAACAAATGATTAATCACAACATAGTTTCCATACATCGGCACGCAGGCCGGTAAAACATGAAAAACTAAAGCAAAACTTGGGCCTTCGAGGGCCGGCACAACTTTGGGCTCCAGCCCGCTACTTCCCGCTTGACTTCGCAACACTTGCACGCAAACATTCCACTAAGCGATAGCAAACAAGGCAACGGTCAGTAAGAGGCTAAGAGCTGATCAAATTATAACGATCGCACCCCTTTCTCGGGGTGACGGTATTTCTTCCTTGCAAGCAAATAATATGTTTACATATTAAGAGGAATGTGCAACTTAAGCACCAAACAGCACAGAAGCTGGTGTAACCAGCCAGACATCTCGTGAACACAGGGCACCTTAATGGTGTACCGGGTTTCTCCAAGTACCACCTTTTGCCATTACATGCATACAATAGTGCATAAAGCACGCCAACGGGAACTCCATGAGTTCACCACCATTCTCAGTCCCGGACTAGATGGTTCCGCTTGAGCATTACTAGTCAGGCCTATAGCCTCGGCTCACCCCTATGTCAACGATAATTGTCACGTACTTTAGGTCTTTTTAGCAAAATGACATAGAGTGGGTACAGTTCAGCTCTTTCCCGTTGCTCAAATCGTCGTGCCAATTCACGACAACGACGTGAGTCAGCATCCTTTTTCCCGTACACGACATAACCAATGTAATGTTCCAAGGTTGGCACTCGTGGCCGCCAAAGCTGGGCATCCAAGGCGCACGGCTCAACACACTAACACACGGTCTCTAAGAGACCGGTTACGCACAAACACAACAAAAGCTCCCTGGGAGCTAATGCCAACGATACAACGATCCAAAACAAACATTAGGGTGTTTCCTGGAGCACACCGCTAGTATTAACTGTCGCTCCCTGTAGACCCCCATATTCGAAACCATACAACTTCCACATAGTCTTCTCCGGGAACCCACAGAACATCACCAATCCAGACCAACATGTCCGGATGGGCTTCACGCAGCATGTCTAATCCATACTCGAGCTTCCAGATATTAATGCAAATAATAACGAGGATGTACACATCAACCCGTCGGAGATCACCCTTCCTCCACCCGTTAGTGGGGGCCTCCATGCAAACATGCTAAAATAAAGGAGACTTCACTTGTTCAAGAAGAAACGTCATTACCCTTGACGTGCGTTTCGGAGACATAGCTCGATCGTCACAGATTTGGCTTCCACACACCGGTCTGAGCTCCAAAAGGGTTGTTCTTCTTTTACCACCACCGTCCGGTCACCTCCAACAAGAGCAAGACCACACACAACCCCTTTTGGTCAGCCAAGAGGTGATGAGGGTCGACTATAGGTGCTCCATAGGCTTTCTCTTCTTCCTTATTATGCACAAAACAACACAAAGGGGTCAGCCCAACAATCGGGCCTCCTTCTAGTTGGCGACAACCGGGACAGAAAGAAGAAGGGAGGGAGGTCGGGCTGCTCCTAGTTGGCAGCTGCTCCCAGAAAAGGGGGAGGTGCTTCTCCTCCTTCCAACCGGTCGGCTCCCAAAAACGAGAGGGCTCGGGTCCTTCCAGCGGCGATAGATCATGAGAGTGTGAGAAAGAGAGAGATAGGAGAGGGAGAGCTGGGGAGATCGGCCTCCTTCCAGTAGCGCGCGTAAGAGAGAACGAGAGAGAGAGAGATCGGAAGAGGGATGAGGTCAGGATAGGGAGAGGGGAATCGGGAAAATGGGGGATCGGTCTGTGAGAATGAGGGAGGAAAGGGGGAGGATTTTAGGTTTTATATAAAACCCTAGCCAAACTGCTATCCGCATACCACCCCCTAAATGCACATCAAAACTCACAAACCGCACACCGATGCCCACTATCCGCACACCGACTTCATAGACCTTAGGGATTATAACCCTTATACTAATACCACGCCCTCTAAACGCACATCAAAACAACTTCAGTTAAATTTGGGGTGTTATACTGGACTACCATAAACCTAAAATTACTACATAGTAAAGAAATTTCACTTCTTATAATGATTCCCGGACAAAAATGCCCTCTTATTTTGATATCAGGGTACAAACTGTCAAATAATGATAATTGGGGGTGCATTCTTCCAAATTTAAACATTTGGGATTGCATTTTGTCAATTCCCTATATTTTCAGGATGCATGCATTCTGCTAATTACTCACTGTTTCTGGAATGGATCTTATATTTTAAAATAGAGTTTTGGCCTTGATGGGGTTCCTCCTGAATTTTTTAAGTCAAACTGAAAAGTTTCGGTCCAAGGACACGGGGGCAAGCTAATTCGACCAGACGATCCGCACGCATAAGGTCGCGCTCACCCAAAAGGTTCAAAAACATCCAAGAAGAGGGCGAAACCGCGACACTCCCAACAGAGCCAGAACGGCTCGAGCGCACGGCGCGCCAGCACAACGCACGCAGCACGATCGGAGCGTGTCGCGGTGCGGCCACGCGCACGCACATAACTGTCGGCGACCCTCGCCATCTCCAGCGACCACCGCCTCCAACGGCGACCTTCGCCGCCGAACGCCTACGTCGACCGTCGGTGCCTCCGGGCATCTTGCACGGGCCCCCCAAACTACCAGGGGGAATGGGCACTATAGTCATTTTGGCAAAAAAGGTGATCCAGGTGATCAAAATGGAGCAACGTCATTCACAAGCACAAATCACTCCCTGACGTAATTACCACCATGACCCTCCATAAAACTATAAATAGGCCATCAGACCTTCATTTGAAGGCAAACAACTCCTGAGGCAAGAGAGGGCTCTGAGGTTTTCCGGCGAGATCGTGGACTTAGGATGATTCTCCACTCAAAGAATCTTCTCCGCTCTCCTCCTTGAGCTCAGGTTGCAACACGCCCCAAATCACGTCAATTGCCTTCGCGAGAGCGCTCTAATTAAGGCACCGCATCAACGAGAGTGCTCACTCCAGAAGCTCCGTGGACTTAGAGAATTTCTCAACTAGAATGTTTCCACCAAGGTTCTGCGAGTTCAGCAACACTTCAAGGGCGGAGCACTTCCATCGAGGCTCCGAGTACTTAGCCATTTTCCTCATTTTTTGCACTTATAACGGAGTAGCGGCTTGTCACTCTCCAAGATCAAATCAAACTTTGTAAAACTCCAAAATGATAGTGGATTTTGGCTCAGCACAGTTTCTGCCACTTGGTTTTTTAGCCTTTTCGGGTTTTTCATGCAAAAAATATCTCTTGTCATTTATTGCGATTCATTTTGACTGTTTGCGCGCCCGATCCAATTCCGAGCTAAGGCGGTCTGATTTCTCCGGACCGAGGAAAGATCAGGTGACCCGCAATAGTTTGGTGTTGTCTATGGGAAGGTGTTCCCAAAAGCTCTAACATGTTTCAGCATCCCCCAACTAGTAGCAATGAAAAAGGGAAGCGTGCAAACTGCCGGTAACGTGGCACTAAAGGAGCACACTAATCCAGCGACAGCCGACTTGCCTGCCGGCAATGACCTGCTTCAGGGAGAATCCACCATCACCGCATCCCAAGCATCGGAGGAAGAATGCAGGCGTCTGATAAGGGAGAGCCATACAAGAATGCTCACCTTGCTGGGAAACTTAAGGGCTTGCCTTGCTCCCAACACGGATATTGCTCCTAAAGGCCAACAACTGTGAATCCCAAGTCATATGATGTTTGAATGCACTGTCGACACGAAGTATCCCATCATCGATAAGTTTTCCAGCACCAATGGCTCCACGTACATGGCTTTGCTCAACGGGCTTCCCCGTCACTCGCAAGGAAAATCTCGTGCAACGGAGGAGGTCGCCACTCAAGCGGATAGATAAATCACCCGCGAGGAAGTGAGACATATAATCAAAGAGGAATATAGGCATGGGGGCACCATGACACAAACATGTGATGCACAACACACCTCATCTCCCACGCTGGCTCCCTCGATCCTGGCGCATCCCGTCTCGCCCGGGATCCAACTCTGCGACTTCGAGATGTTTGACAGACAAGCGATCCTCTGGAGCACATTAGTCTCTTCGAAACCATATGTTCGTGGACTTAGGATGATTCTCCACTCAAGAATTCTCTCCGCTCTCCTCCTTGCGCTCAGGTTGCAGCATGCCCCAAATCACGTCAATTGCCTTCGCGAGAGCGCTCTCATCAAGGCACCGCATCAACGAGAGTGCTCACTCCAGAAACTATATGGACTTAGAGAATTTCTCAGCTAGAATGTTTCCACCAAGGTTCTGCGAGTTCAGCAACACTCCAAGGGCGGAGCACTTCCATCGAGTCTCCGAGTACTTAGCCATTTTCCTCATTTTTTGCACTTATAACGGAGTAGCGGCTTGTCACTCTCCAAGATCAAATCAAACTTTGTAAAACTCCAAAATGATAGTGGATTTTGGCTCAGCACAGTTTCTGCCACTTGGTTTTTTAGCCTTTTCGGGTTTTTCATGCAAAAAATATCTCTTGCCATTTATTTCGATTCATTTTAACTGTTTGCGCGCCTGATCCAATTCCGAGCTAAGGCGGTCTGATTTCTCCGGACCGGGGAAAGATCGGGTGACCCGCAATAATTTGGCGTTGTCTGTGGAAAGATGTTCCCAAAAGCTCTAACATGTTTCAGCATCCCCCAACTAGTAGCAATGAAAAAGGGAAGCGTGCAAACTGCCGGTAACGTGGCATTAAAGGAGCACACTAATCCAGCGACAGCCGACTTGCCTGCCGGCAATGACCTGCTTCAGGGAGAATCCACCATCACCGCATCCCAAGCATCGGAGGAAGAATGCAGGCGTCTGATAAGGGAGAGCCATACAAGAATGCTCACCTTGTTGGGAAACTTAAGGGCTTGCCTTGCTCCCAACACGGATATTGCTCCTAAAGGCCAACAACTGTGAATCCCAAGTCAGATGATGTTTGAAGGCACTGTCGACACGAAGGATCCCATCATCGATAAGTTTTCCAGCACCAATGGCTCCACGTACATGGCTTTGCTCAACGGGCTTCCCCGCCACTCGCAAGGAAAATCTCATGCAACGGAGGAGGTCGCCACTCAAGCGGATAGATAAATCACCCGCGAGGAAGTGAGACACATAATCAAAGAGGAATATATGCACGGGGGCACCATTACACAAACATGTGATGCACAACACACCTCATCTCCCACGCTGGCTCCCTCAATCCTGGCGCATCCCGTCCCGCCCGGGATCCAACTCTGCGATTTCGAGATGTTTGACGGACAAGCGATCCTCTGGAGCACATTAGTCTCTTCGAAACCATATGTGCATATACAATGCCTCTGATCCACTCCTGTGTTTTGTGTTCCCGATAACTCTGAGAGGAGAGTCTCACATCTGGCTCCGCTCCCTGAAAGAGGGAGAAATCAAGAACTTCACAGAGCTAACGCAACTTTTCACAGATCAATTTATCGTCAACCATCGGATCTGTTGGAATAATTTGCCAGTAGGACACGTGTGTGTGAGACCGACCCCGTGGCTTTCCCCACCGGGTTCCTGGTCTGGGTGTTGACCCCGGTGGGCTCCCTGTGGCGGAATATCCCCGTTGTCCTGTGGTTGGGATTAGTCCCACATCGCTCGCAGCACTCGCTTCTCCGTGTTTATGTACCCCGACACCCTTCATCTCAACACCTGAGTTTTGAGATGCGATATGGGTGGGCGGGTTCTCACATGGTATCAGAGGATGGTTGTCCTGCTATGGGGGTGTGTTGGAATAATTTGCCAGCACATTGAGGTCGACTGTCATTTCATTCGTGAAGAGATTTTGAAGGAACAAATTTACACTCCCTTCGTCACTTCTGATAAAGAGTTGGCTGACATCTTCACCAAGCCAGTATCCGCCTCATTTCTTCATATTTGCGACAAGTTAGGCATGATCGATATATATGCTCCAGCTTGAGGGGGAGTGTTGAAGTTGGTGATCGGGCGGTCTGATGACCTGTCTTGGCGGATTAAAGACCGCGCGGTCTGGCAGTTTCCCTTCAGCGGTTTGTTTGTTGTGCTGTTGCTGCTTGGAGACTGGGCGGTCTAGCGGTCTCCCTTGGCGGTCTCTCCTTCCTCTCTGGTGGTAGCCGAGCGGTTA
This sequence comes from Platanthera zijinensis, assembly GCA_039513925.1. Taxonomy (NCBI): domain Eukaryota; kingdom Viridiplantae; phylum Streptophyta; class Magnoliopsida; order Asparagales; family Orchidaceae; genus Platanthera; species Platanthera zijinensis. The sequence continues at coordinate 4,689,575 of CM077088.1, read as the reverse complement.
GCCCTTCCGTCTAACCGCGCGACTTGTGCGGGTTGTTTCTGTATGGACCGCTTGTCCTGTAATTTTTTAGTCTCACATCTCTTATTTGTATTCTTTCTTCTCTTCTCCATTCTATAAAAGGGAGGTCATATATTTGTAATAGATACCTTTTTCAGATAATAAAATTTTTGTTATACCTCTTCTAGTTTGTTTTTTGTTCATTTCTCATATGTTATCCGAGGATGGTTGTCCTGCTACGGGGGTGTGTTGGAATAATTTTGCCAGCAGGACACGTGTGTGTGGGACCGACCCCGTGGCTTTCCCCATCGCGTTCCTGGTCTAGGTGTTGACCCCGGTGGGCCCCCTGTGGCATGAAATCCTCGCGGTCCTGTGGTTGGGATTAGTCTCACATCGCTCGCAGCGCTCGCTCCTCCGTGTTTATGTACCCCACCACCCTTCATCTCAACACCTGGGTTTTGAGATGCGATATGGGTGGGCGGGTTCTCACAAGATTGTTCAGAATCCCTCACACCTCACAGGAAACCGACAGACTGAGGGAGAATCACTCAAGGATTACTTTCGTCGCTTCGCTGTAGAGGCACGACAGATTTTGGGGGTTAACCTTAAGCTCCTGCAAGGAACCTTCCTTAGAGGACTCGGACCAGAAAAATTCTACTCCATGCTGATGAGTGAAACACTGCCCAGCTATCGTGACCTCATCCACCGAGTCAAGGATTAACTCGCAGCAGACGAAGCCATCGAAACACATTAAGAATAATTCAAAGGAAGCTCAAAGAGAAAGATAAATTCGGAGCCACTACGTGGCCCAAGGGAAATGGCGAGCGTCATGACAATCCCTATCAAAAACAAGGAACTCGTCTGCATCAAGACTACACTCCCTTGAACACCACTTGAACTGACGTGCTCCTCGCCATCCGTGACAGTAGTGAGCTTCGTAGGCCCAAATCGCTTGCACCAAAGAGAGGAAACTAGTGAAAATATTGTGCCTTCCATCATAGATAAGGCCACAAGATTGAGGGTTGTAACCGGTTGAAGGACGAGATCGAGCGCCTCGTCCGACAAAGTCTCCTCAGAAGATTTATGCAAAACTCCGCCCCAAACAAGCCCTCATTGCGGGGCGACAATCCAATTAGAGGCCAAGCAGCAGTCTGATGCAGATAGACTGGGGGCACAAGCGGGGGGACGCTCCCACTAATAACGTGCACAAAACCCACGTCTCAACTTCCTGTTTTTTCTTCGACTTGATAGGCCACAAAGTGGAACTTGCGTGCAAACTTATGTATATCTTTTTAATAATATTGCAACTGCTTTCAACTTCTGCTAGACATACATGTCTACCTAAAACAAAGCTCTAAGGTGAATATCACAAGCAAGCGACAAAAAATATGGCGCATCTATGAAGTTGGGCGTCTCGCCTCCGCATTGTAGAGCATTCCTTTCTCACACTGTCGGGTGTTTCGCCTCCACGTCGCAGAGCATCCTGCCCCCACATTGTTAGGTGTCTCACCTCCGTGTTGCAGAGCATTCCCTCCCAGACTGTCGGTCGTCTCGCCTCTGCATTGCAGAGCATTCTACTCCCATGCTTCCAGGAAATTCGCCTCCGCATTGTAGAGCATTCCACTCCCACACTGTCGGGTGTTTCTCCTCCTCATTGCAGAGCATCCCGCTCCCACGTTGTCGGGCGTCTCACCTCTGCGTTGCGGAGCATTCCGCTCCCACGCTATCGGACCTTTCGCCTCCGCGCTGCAGAGCATTCTGCTCCACCGCTGTAAGGGCTTTATGCCCCAAGTTTTCGAGCATCCGCTCCAGCACTGCAAGGGCTTCATGCCCCCGCACAGCTGAGCATCCGCTCCTACGCTGCAAGGGCGTCATGCCCCCACGTTGTAGAATATCTACTCCCGCGCTGCAAGGGCTTCATGCCCCCACGCTGCCAAGCATCCGCTCCTGCACTGCAAGGGCTTCATGCCCCTGTGCTGCTGAGCATCTGCTCCCGTGCTGCAAGGGCTTCATGACCCCCGCATTGCTGAATATTTATTTGCCTATATTGCGGGGCATCTCACCCCCATATTGCAAGGCATTGAAACAAGACGAATCCCCCAAAGGCGAGATGGACAAAAGGTCTTTCTACACCTCCCAAGCGAGACAGACAAAGGTCTGTCTACACCTTTAACAAAGCCCGATTCTCCCAAGGCGCGATCATTCAAAGGTTATTCGACACCTCCTCTCGGATGAATCCCGGTTCTCCCAAAGCACGATCGAACAAAGGTTCTTTGCCACCTCCTCTTGGATGAACCCCGATTCTCTCAAAGTGTGATCGAATAAAGGTTCTTCGCCACCTCCCCTCGGACACACCCCGATTCTCCCAAAGCACGATCAAATAAAAGTTATTCACTACCTCCACTTAGACAAACCTCGGTTCTCCTAAGGCGCGAACGAACAAAGATTCTTTGCTACCTCCACCCGGCTGGACCCCGGTACTCCTGAGGCGCGAACGAACAAAGGTTCTTCGCTACCTCCACTTGGACGAACCTCGGTTCTCCTAAAGACACAAATAAAGTTTCTCCTCCATCCCCGCTCAAGGTACGAGCAAGCGGGGGCACATCACCTCCAAACCCTCAGCGGTCTATGGCTCTCTTAAAAGCGCGAGCAAACAAACAATGCTCAAGCAAAGCGCTACTCTGCCAAAAAGAGTACGCGCACCAAAGCATAGCCAAAGCACAACAGATCAGAAAGCAAAAAAGGGTCTCCACCCAAATAAAAGATACTGTATGGGCTACGTCATCATGCAACAATGCAAAAGTACACCTACAACATGAAAACAAGCAGATCAATCCCAATCGCCGCCATCCCAGAGCGGACCTCCTCTGCGATATGGGATCGCTCCATCTCAAATTCGTGAAACTTGTTGTACTCAGTCACCGTAGACGCCCACATAACCTCGACATCCTTCAGCTCCACGACTAATTTAGCCATCTCTTTCCTCAGCTGCTCTAACTCCACCAGGACGGACTCAGGTCCTCCAAAAGAGCGACTGAGCAAAGGTTCTTCAATGCTACCGCACAGATGGACCCCGACCCTCCCCCAATAAAAGCAAGCAAGCTTTCTTCGCCAAATCCCGGGCACTCTCAAAGCGCGCACAAACCAAGTTCTGTCGCTGCGTCCCAAAATAAATGGATCCTTGAGTCCATCCACACCACCAAGGAAAGGGGGAAAGTGTCCTCCCCATCACACTCAAGCAACAAGCTCTTATTACTGACACTTGACGATAATCGCCAGCGATAGCGCCCGACGAGCAGGGAACATAAAGCACCAGATGCTCCCGGTCCACCGCAACGCATATCACAACATCAATCACAGCGTGGGCAACAATAAAGAACTGTTTGGAAATTTCTAAGATCCTCTCCTGATGACGACTCAGAGTCTTCACCGTACAAGACCACCACCCATAGGGGGTCGTAAGGTCAACACGTCACGCAAAAACCCGGGCAACCAAGCAAAGCAAATGACAAAGGCAGTATGCCAGCTGACAGAGCCAATCTTGCGTGCGACACGGATGCATTCAACTACTTCCCCATCGCCAACACCATCTTTCAAGAGAGCACTTACTCGCGGTATAGAATGCCCCCGCAGCCTTCGCGACATGTGAAGCCCCAGTTAATTACAAGGCAGAGTTCAACAACATGCAGCCACCCCAACCTACCTTCATAGCCATTGTCTCAAGGTTCGCTCAGCTATCCGACCTCGCTACACTCCAAGGCCCCAGGGCTCTGGGTGATCTGCAAACTCGAAAGCTCGCACCATTGTGACATTCCAAGGCACAAATGTCATCGACGACCTCCACCTCCAAAAGCTCCGTCCCAGATCCTAGTGGGAATGAACACCGAACAACTCAAGGTTACAGTATGAAAACATACACCATGTCCTTCCACGTCTTCTAGTAGTAGTGAGCCCGCAAGTCCTTCTACAACGCTGAGACAAGGGGGTAGAACATCGCTCACATCACGAGAATTTGCCGTCAACACGAACCTTCCGTAACAACCACACAAGCCCTTAACCACATGCATCGCTTTCCAAGCATCCTCGCGGAAGCTTCAACCCACAAGGCAGACACATATGGATCCAAGGCATCACCACTCACATCAAAGCCCAACCGAAGGGATATTTAACATCGCAAATCAAAGCAATTGGTGATCATGACCTCAAAAAATTTGGGGGAATTTGATGGGGGTTCCCCCTGAATTTTGTAAATCAAACCGGAAAAGTTTGATCCAAGGATACGGAGGCAAACAAACCTGACCAGAGGAGCTGTGCGCAGAAGCTCACGCTCCCCGAAAATATCCGAAAACACCCAAGAAGAGGACAAAACTGTGGGACTCCCTCCAGAGAGCTAGGACAATGCAAGAGCACAACGCACCAGCATAGTGCATGCAACACGACTATTGCGCACGTGCGCGGCGTGGTCACGCACATGTGTAAAACACGCGCACAATGCGAGCGCAGCACACGCGGCTGCGCAGGGCGCACCCACGTGTGCGCTGCGCACTCCAGCACGTGTCCGTGCTACACGCTCCAGCGCCCGCACGCAGCCCATGTGCATTGCACGTTCTTGCGCACGTTCGGCGGGGCGGCGGCTGCCTCCGCCAGCGAACCTCATCGTCTCCGACGGCCACCGACAACCTTTGTCGTCGGCTACCTTCGCTGACTGCCGCCAGGCATCTTGCCCGGGCCCCCCAAACTACCAGGTGATCAAAACGGAGCGACGCCATTCGCCAACACAAATCACTCACTGACGCAATTACCATCATGACCCTCCATAAAACTATAAATAGGCCCTCAGACCTTCATTTGAAGACAGACAACTGCAGAAGCAAGGGAGAGCTATGAGGTTTTCTAGCGAGATCGTGGACTTAGGCTGATTCTCCGCTAAGGAATTCTCTCCGCTCTCCTTCTTGTGCTCAGGCTCCAGCACGCCCTAAGTCACGTCAATCGCCTCTGTGAGAGTGCTCCCATCAACGCTCTGCATCAACGAGAGCGCTCACTCCAGAAGCTATGTGGACTTAGATAATTTCTTAGCCAGAACGCTTCCACACAGGTTCCGTGAGTTCAGCAACACTCCAAGGCCGGAGCGCTTCCATTGAGGCTTCGAGAACTTAGCCATTTTCCTCATTTTTCTACACTTGTAACGAAGTAGCGGCATGTCGCCCTCTGAGATCAAATCAAACTCGGTAAAACTCCAAGAAGATAGTGGATTTTGGTTCGGCACAGTTCCATCCACACGGTTTTTACCCTTTCCGGGTTTTGCACATAAAAAATGTCTCTTATCAATTGTTGTGATTCATTTTGACTGTTTCCGCGCCCAGTCCGATTTCAAGCAAAGGTCTGATTTCTCTGAACTGGGGAAAGACCGGGCGACCCGCAACATGCCTATATTTTTTTTCCTTAGCTCTCCCATTGGCAGCCCCAATCCTCTTCTTTCTGCATTCTTCTTGCGGACATCCACGCTGAGATTCCTCCCAGCGAGCCGCCATCGCCATCGAGCATCCTGATCGGGATTTCGCTGGTTTTCCGATCGTGTCCTAGCAACAAGTTGTTTCTAAAGATCGATCTATTTAGATCTGAACTCAATCTGTTCCTAGCTAGGCTCATTTTAGGCCCTCTTTGATGTAGTGTAAAAATTTGGGAATCTTGAGATAAAAATTAATGATATTTCTCGGAGCTCAAGGTCGTGCTTTAAAATCATTGTGTTCAAATACTTCGGAAATAGAGAATCAGGGAGCGCGATCATATTTTAATTTGAATTTTGAGTTTAAATAAATAATCAACAAGAGTTATCAAAGAGAGATTCAAGCTCAGAATATTTCGAGGATTTTTATAAACCATCGAGTGCCTTGTTTTTAAAATAACTTTCGGGCATTTTGAGCGAATTTGGGAGAGGAGGAGTGCGGGACTTGAGTTGAACAATGCCCAACTTCGTCTCGGGTGAAAGATTTTCCCCATGTTTTGGAAATGATTCTCGATGTTGAAGTTCGAGGAAGAACGAGCTTTCTAAAAGTTGCTCGGATTTGATCCGGCGAGAGCAAATAAGTTGGCTACTATTCCTAAATAAATAATAAAAGTGAAATTCATAATAAGTTTCTTCGGTCCGATTAAGTCGTGTTTGAAAGGCGCAACTAAACTAATATCAGACCTTAAAAATAAGTGAAACTCAAAAGAAGTCTTCTAAAAACAAAATTGGAACTGAACTTGCCTCTTATGAACGGAAATGGAACTGAATTTGCCTCATGTGAATGGAGATGGAACTGAATTTTCCTCCTGAGAACGTAGATGGAACTGAACTTGCTTCCTATAAACAGCGATGGAACTGAAGTATCCTGAGAACGGAGTGATTGGACTACTAACCTTTTTCTTTATTACTTTATTCTAGTCTTGCACTGATCCAGTTTATTTTATTACTTTCAGTTCAATACTTTCCTTTTAGTACTCCAGTCTTGCACTGATCATGTTTTATTACTTTTATTTTAGTACTTTTCTTTCAACACTCTAGTCTTGCGTTGGTCTTATTTCTTTGCATTCAGTTCAGTTCTTTCCTTTCACTATTCCTGAATAAATAATAAAAGTGAAACCCATAATAAGTTTCTTCGGTCCGATTAAATCGTGTTTGAAAGGTGCAACTAAACTAATATCAGACCTTAAAAATAGGTGAAACTTAAAAGAAGTCTTCTAAAAACAGAAATAGAACTGAACTTGCCTCTTATGAACGGAAATGAAACTGAATTTGCCTCATGTGAATGAAGATGGAACTGAACTTTCCTCCTGAGAATGTAGATGGAACTGAACTTGCCTCCTATAAACAAAAAAGAAACTGAAGTATCCTGAGAACAGAGTGATTGGACTACTAACCTTTTTCTTTATTACTTTATTCTAGTCTTGTACTGGTCTAGTTTCTTTTATTACTTTCAGTTCAATACTTTCTTTTTAGTACTCCAGTCTTGCACTGATCATGTTTTATTACTTTTATTTTAGTACTTTTCTTTCAACACTCTAGTCTTACACTGGTATTGTTTCTTTACATTCAGTTCAGTTCTTTCCTTTCAGTACTCCAGTCTTGTACTGGTCCTATTTCTTTACATTCAGTTCAGTTCTTTCCTTTCAAATACTATTCCAGTCACGTACTAGTCCAGCTCATTTCAGCACCTTGTTTACAATTCTTTCTATTCAGTACCATTCCAGTTTTGTACTGGTCTTGTTTATTTCAGTATTTTATTCAGTGTGTTTAGTTCAACATTTCAATTCTGCAGTTGATTTATAGCAGCATTTTATTACCGCATTCAAATTACTATAATTTACTATTTCAGCATTATTAACACGGGTCTTGCTCTGACGAGCAGTTGGTTTTGATAAGAGCATTAGTTAGGGATAGCCAAGAGTCAAGATATTCCTCCAAAATTTGCCTCAAATAATGTGCTCTCACGCTCGTAGCTCTTCTTGTTGAATATTGAACATGTTGTTTTAAAAAGGCCGCTTGCCCGAATTATTTGATGTCAAGTAGGGCAAGCCGCCGCAATGAAAAGTGGCGGGTCAGTCACTTCCGCATATCGTTTGTATCGGCGTAGATGGTCAACGACTCATGGCAACAATGGGATATGCACAACGGATGACCGACCATTTTATTTTCCCCGTTGGATTCCCTCCACTGTCGGCCTAAATTTCCAAAATTTGTCGGATGTCGCTCATATTCAAAACTACACTTGGTTGTATGTTAGGGTCTAGATAGTGCGGTACAACCACACCTAGAAGTAGCGGGACTAGCCACTGTCACCAATAGCCACATCATGAGGACCGTAGGGTTTGTTACCCTGCTGGAAGAGAAACGGTCTAATCTATGTCAACAAAGTGGGTGTGTGCAGGTTTGAATACATGTAGTGTGCGCGGGTTTGAATACCTGCGGTGTGCGCAGTTTGAATACCTGTGATGTGCGCGGGTTTGAATACATGCGGTGTGCACGAGTTTGAACACATGCGATGCATTAGCGGGTTTTGAATACCTGCGGTGTGATTACAGGTTGTGAGTACCTGTTGGTTGTGATAACTAGTTGAGCGCCATTTTAAATAATTGATGTTTGTTCTGCCACTTTCCAATTATTTTATGTTGCACTCTTTCAAATATTTACTCCTAGCTTAAGAAATGAAATTTCACTATATTGAAATGCTGCTACTAACTCTCTTGTTCTTTGACTATTTACTTATTGTTGAGTGTGTAGGCTCGTCCATAGGATATGGATCCGGGGAGGAGATGTGTTTCTACTTAGCTCTGTGACTAACGATTATTTTAATAACCAGTTACAGGAGACGGGGCACCGTGAAGTCCAGGTACCGCAGGTACGCCAGCTGACATGATTACTAGAGTAGAGGCACCCCCATCATCTCCAGACTTTTGAGACGTGAGTTCATAGTGCGTAGGCTTGAGAGAGTGTGTGTTTGTAGTAGACTTTTGAATCTCACATGCTTGTTTGTATAAACAGTGGCTACGACCTATGCTTACTCTGATAAATATATATTATTATATATATATATGACTTTCTGTTATTGCTTTCGCAAATATGTGATGTGATGAGAATGTTATGATTCAAGTCATGTAAGGCGGTCAATTAGTGCTTGATAGAGTGGGACGTTGTCACTTGGGAAGCACTGGGTGGACGTCTTGGGCAGTAAGGCCCGTTTGACCCGTCCCAGGAAAGGGGTGGGGGAGAGGGTCTTATACGATACTTGAACTACAAGAATTGAAAGAGCAACTATAAGACCTATTGAACAAAGGATTCATTACCGAGGATTGACGACTTGTTCGACTAGCTTCAAGGCCCAACAGTTTTTTCGAAGATTGGTTTATAATCTAGTTATCACTAATTGCGAGTGAAGGATGATGATATCCAGAAGACAGCATTCCGCACAAGATATGGTCATTATGAATTTCTTGTGATGTCCTTTGGAGTCACAAATGCTCTAGTAGTATTCATGGATATGATGAACTGAATCATGCACCCCTTTCTTGATCGGTTTGTCATAATCTTCATTGATGACATATTGGTGTATTAAAAGAGTAATAAGGAGCATGAAGACCATTTGTGTCAAGTCCTTCGAACACTAAGAGAAAATCGACTATTTGCCAAATTTTCAAAGTGTTAGTTCTGGTTGAAAGAAGTCGCCTTCCTAGGCCATGTCATTAGTGTTAAAGGAGTCTCCGTAGATCCTATCAAGGTCTCTGTAATTGTTGATTGACCTTGTCCGACTAATGTTACTGAAATTCAAAGTTTTATGGGATTAGCGGGATATTATCAAAAGTTTGTAAAAGATTTCTCTAAAATCGTGATCCCAATAACGCGATTAACCCATAAGGCAATGAAGTTTGATTGGACTAATAAGTGTGAAGAAAGTTTTAAAACACTTAAATAATTACTGGTATCTGCACCAATCTTATCTCTTCCTGATGTTTATGAAGGTTTTCAAATATATAGTGACGCATCCTATCAAGGGTTAGGGTGTGTACTGATGCAGCAAGGAAAGGTCATAACATATGCTTCCAGTTGAAAGGAGCTGAGAAGAATTATCCAGTTAATGATTTAGAGCTAGCCGCAGTAGTTTTACTCTAAAGATTTGGAGACACTATCTTTTAGGGACAAAATGTCAAGTATTCTCAGATCATAAGAGCTTTAAATATTTCTTAAACCAGAAGGATCTAAATGTGCGACAAAGAAGGTAGCTAGAACTCATCAAAGACAACGACTTGGAGATTCTCTATCATCCAGGAAAAGCAAATGTAGTAGCAGGTGCATTAAGTCCTAGAAATGAAGCAAAACTAATGGCTTACTCTCTGATATCTAACTTAGAAAGGTTGCAATTAAATTCGGGAGCTTCATTTTGTAAATCAACCCTATCGCAACTAATGATCACCCCTGATTGGTTACGAGTTATCCAAAATGACCAACGTAAAGAAGAATGGGAGATAATATCAAAGGCTCTGATAGAAAAGCCGCAATCTAAAGACACATCGTGGTATTCAACGATGTGGTATTAGATATGGAGTTCCTAAAGTTGATAACCTTCAAGATCAATTGTTATGAGAAGCACATCAATCGAAACTCTCGATCCATCCAGGAGCGACAAAGATGTATCATGATCTGAAAATAAATTTTTGATGTCCAGACAGGAAATCAGACGTTGTAAATTTTGTTCAGCAGTGCTTGACCTGTCAGCAAGTTAAGGCTGAACATCGATATCCAAGCAGATAACTGCAGCCACTACAATCCCCAAGTGGAAATGGGAAGATATCTTGATGGATCTAGTTATAGGTCTTCCTAGAACCTTATCAGGAAATGATGTAATTGGGGTAATCGTCGACCGATTAACCTGTAACGGCCTCCCCAGCCCACAACTCTAAAGGACGGTCACAAGCACCCCCAACACCACGCTCGAAAGGTTTCAGCCTCAACAGGTCTGCAGACTGTACAACCCCGTGTTCGCCGAGTGGGTCCATCAGGCCAAATGAGCGAACCAGAGCAACCTGCCCGTGCCAAGACAGCGTGCGGGCGAACTCAGAGCGGCCAGCTCGTTCTCGCTGAAGCTAGGCGGGCAAGCTGTGCGAGTTAGCCCATCCAACCCGCGCCCGCCTGGAGCTCATTGAAATGGGCTGGGCTTTAGTCGGCTCCGGACTTGAGGTCAGAGTTCGTCGAACGGAGCTCAGCGTTCGTCGAACTCAATTTCTCGGGACTCCCTTCTGAAGTAACAACTCGGAGCGGCCAGCTCGCTCTCGCCAAGGCTAGGTGGGAGAGCTACGCGAGCTGACCCACCCATCCCGCTCTCCTATAGGCCACCTGGCCGCCAACCCGCCTCAGAACAAGGGCAGGCAGGCTACCGCGGCCTGGCTCGCGCTTGCCTAAGGAGGGAAGGCGAGCTGCAGGAGCCAGGTCGCGTCCGCCTCAGCGGGATGGAGTATTGCGGCAAGTCGACCTCCAGATCCTTGGAACCTGTCCAGTGGAGCCCAGCGACCAAATTACCTGGGTGCCCTTACAGGGGGTGCCAATATCCTTCTAGAACAGCGGAGTTACGCTATTGGTAGACCTAGTTGGACTGTACATAGCTGTTCAGAACAGCGAAGGTTGGCTATTTGTAGGCCGTTTTAAGAATCTTATAAATAGGACCCAAGGGGCACCTCAGAAGGCATGCTTACTTGTTCTCAGACCTTCTTGCGCTTTCTGAGGTAGCCTTAGCTCGGAATTTGGCTAAGGGAGGGGAAGCGCTCTAAGATCTTTTGGGTGTGAGGTGGGACCTCCACGCCGAATCCTTGGGTCATTTCCTTTTGTTGTTCTTATCAGTTTGCTTGCAGGAGAGAAGTAGGCGCGCGATCACCCCTTCCCCAAGGGCGAACTCCACAGAGACCGAATTCTCGGTTTCAACACAGACCATGCACCACAACCCGTCTCTGATCCACCGGCGGGTTGTTAGAAGTCGTAGTCTCCCTTTGATGAGGGAAAGTCAAGTTAAGCGAGCAGCACATGGACTTCCCAGGAGTTCACTCATCCCAAGACTATTCAAGCCCGAGCACGCTTAACTATAAAGTACTTTTCCTTCTTATCACCAATTCAACTTATAGTTAAACGTGCTCGGGCTGGAGTAGTCTTGAGATGGATGACCTCCTGGGAAGTCCCTGTGTTGCCCGCTTAACTTGACTTTCCCTCATCGAAGGGAGGCTGCGACTTCCAACAACCCGGCGGTGGACCGAAGACGGATTAGGGTGCATGGTCTGCAGATCTATTGAGGCTGAACCCTTTTGACTATGGTGCTAGGGGTGTCGGTGGCCATCCTTCCGAGTCGTGGGCTGGGGAGGCCGCTACAAAAAAAGTGCACTTTTTTGTAGCGGCCTCCCCAGCCCAAGACTCGAAAGGACGGCCGTCGGCACCCCCAGCACCACGCTCGAAAGGGTTCATCCTCAAATAGTTTGCAGATCATGCACCCCAACCCCTCTCCATGCCCACAGACGGGTTGTTGGAGGTTGCAGCCTCCCTTTGATGAGGGAAAGTCAAGTTAAGCGCCTTTACAGAGACTTCCCAGGAGGTCACCCATCCCAGAACTACTCCAGCCCGTTCGACGTTCTGACTAAAATTAGTTCGGTCACATACCGACTTCACTACCACCAGTCATGAGTGGGATGCATAATGTGTTTCACGTATCGATGTTAAGGCAATGTATCTATGACCCATCTCATATCATCCAGTTAAATACAGAAATGCTAGAGATACATCTGGATCTCAGCTATGAAGTTATCCTTGACCAAATCATCGATCGTAAGTATAAGTGGCTGAGGAATACGACTATTCTCATGGCAAAAGTCATTTGGAAAGGACGATCCGCGGAAGAAGTAACCTGAGAATTAGAGAAAGACATGAAAAAGAAATACCCCGACTTATTTTGATGTAACAAATTTCGGAGACGAAATTTTTATAAATAGGGGAGACTGTAATACCCTGTAATTACTTAATCATGATTAGTGTTAAATAATATTGAATATATATTAATAATCACGTTTACAAATCCAATTATTAAATGGAGTTGAATCTTAGAAAACGGAGTCCACGGTCAGACTCAAAAAGTCAAAAAACCTATAAATCGACATATTATTTATCGAAATCGGAGCTCGTGACATAACATGTGTTTTCAGTGCAATCAATATAAATTATGAGCAACTGGCACGAATTTCAAAAAAACCGGGTTCGCCAATAGACTCCAAACGTCAAATTACATAGGAATCAACATATTAATTGTCAAAATCAAAGTTCGTCAAAAAAAATGTATTTTTCCAGTGTAATCAACGCAAATTTCGAGAAACTGAGTCTGTCAACGAACTCAGAATATCAAATTTTATTAAAATACTTGTTTTATTTGTCAAAATCGGAGCACATATGCAAAAAAGTGCAATTTGGGCACTAACCGCTCAGAATTTGGCGAAATAGAGGCCGTAATCGGGTTTGGAGCATCGAAAAACCGTAAGATATATGTATTTTTGTAATTTTTTGGGACCTAAAAGGACCAAAAAGCCCAAAAACAAGAGACGTCATGTAACACCCCAAACGGTACAGGAATTTGTCGACCTGGGCTCGACGAGGGCCGTCGATCGAAGCTCAACAAGGGTCGTCGAGCTGAGCTCGACGATTCTTGCCTGTCATCAGCCCAAAGGCGGAGCGGAGATCGTCGAGCTGAGCTCGATGAAGGTCGTCGAGCTAAGCTCGACGAAAAGCGTCAAGCGGAGCTCGACGATTTTGGAGCAACTCGTGTTAGGCGGATGATTTGCGGCCACTGAGCGGTGAAATAATTTCAACTCGAGCCGTTGCTTGGTTTTGTTGATTTTATCATGTGACTGGGATGTAGTCCGAGGCCTCTTATGCAGGCAGATAGAAAGGAGGAAATCATTATTTCATTTTATTTTCTCTCTCTTCCCAAGTTCTGGAGCGGAGAACTCTCGGCTGGAGCTAGGGTTTGCTGAGGTTGCTGAAGAAGATCTTGTGGCCGAAAACAAGATCTGAAGCTATAATCGCGAAGAGGAAAGTGAGGCGATCTTTTCCATCCGCGTAGAAAAGCTGTGTCATGGCTCCAAAGAGAACGTCAAGGGTAACGATCTTCCTCCTTGGATATGTGAAGTCCTTATTTTGGCATGTGCATGGATTTCCCCCACCAAAAGGTGGAATGTTGAGGGATTTCCATTGGGTTGATTCTTAAAATCCCCAAGAAGTCTTGCATATAGATCTAGAAATGTGTAGTACGGAATAGACATGTTGTGTGAAGCCCATCTGGACAGATTGGTCTAGATTGGTGATGTTTTATTTTGCGCACCGGAGAAGACTCCATGTATAAATGAGTATTTTGTGGAGTCGGTGGATTGTGTCTGTGAAGTGGAGTAAGAGGAAGTACTAGAATGGAGTTCCAGGAAAATACCCTCGTAATTCATGAGTTGTATGCTATGGAAAGATCAGTTTTCTGGCACTGCAAGATGCTGCAGGGTTTGGGTTGAGTTTGAGTGCAGAAAGAGAGCTTCTGTTGATCCCGCCAAGCAATCGCGATGAACGCTGGCACTAACTCCCTTCTGGATTGTGAAGCCAATCCTTGGAGGACAGTGTGGCGATTGTGTGAGCTACGAGCTCTTAAAGGCTAGTGTGTCGAACGGACAAGGGGATGCCGACCCGCGTCAGTCTAGATATTGAACAGGCAATTTGAGCAACGGGCAAGGGCTGAACTGTATCTGCGTTATGGTTGCCTGACATGAGTGCCTGGGATATTGGCGTTCGTCAGGTTCACATAATGAGAGTCTTGGGATGTACTCCATCAAGATTAAAGTATCCGGCCCTAGGCCGTGTAGCATGAATGCTCAAAGTTTACCATTGGGTTTGAGGCCTGAGAACGGTGGTGGGACCCTGGTTTTTCGGTACACCGAGAATGTGCCCTGAGTGCACGGAGCGTCGGGTCGCGTGGTCGGCGCTTGTGATATATTGATCGTGCGTGAGTGCACATCTTGTGATATATTTGCTTGTGAAATGCTATGTCTGCAGGGAAGGAATACCACTGCCCCGGGAAAGGGGGTAGGGTCGTTATAAATTGGTCAGTTGAATGTTGACCGTTGACTTGTTTGCCACCATTGCGGTGGGTTGTTCTTGTGCAGGTACTGGAGAGCCGAGCAGGAAATTGCGGGCTGAAGCCCTTGCTGCTGTTGTTGGCCCTCGAAGGCCGAATGAAGAATTTTATTACTTTCATGTGTGGTCGGTTTGCGTGCCGATATTTGTAATCCACACATGTGAAGCTGAACTGTAAGGCTTTAAGGTCACACACTTTGTGTATTTTGTATACATTCCTTAGAGTTATATATAAATGTGATTGTTTATATATATTGTGGACATTCATGATTGTTGAGTTCAGTAATAACAATAAAGCTTCTGTTAGCATGTTCTGAGTTAGGATGCGAATATGTTTTGGTATTAACTTGTAACATTTCCGCCTGTTTGTGAACTATGGTGTGGGGCCCCGGCCGGATCCTCTGTTATATTTCATTTAACGGATGAGACCATTACACGCCGCCACGTGGCAGGGCCAGGCACGTTGTGCACGTGCAAAACGTGCACCATGAGGAGGTCTACATGGGCGCCACGTGGCACCATCTTAGATGAAAAAAAGTTCAAATTGAACTTCTTTTCGTTTTTTCATGTTTCTGGGAGCTATAAAACTCGGATTGAGGTGATTATGGTGGCGTTTCAAAGCTCTTATAAATAGCTATCCAAGAGGCTATCTTTATCACTCCAATTCCTTTCCAAACTTTGGTAATCTTAGAGAGAATATGTGAGAGAGGAGAGAGAAAGTCTCGGATCGCTGTCGAACTTTCGGGGAAACTCCTAGAGGGGCTTGCGTGCTAGTTTTTGGCCTTGTCTTGCGACGAAGCCTTCCTAGGTGTTGTGAAAGGGATGCCAAAGTATTTTTTTTTTTGGTGAGCGCACAATTAATTGTCAGGGTACTACCAAATTTCTATCGAAGTGTTGATCTTTCTAAGAGGAGGTTTGAAGCTCAGATTTGAAAGTGTGAATATTGAGGTAGGTGGAAAATAGTACAATACTTATATGTTACGTTAGTATTCATTAATGTTATAATTAATAGTCAGTATGAGAGAATAATGTTGAAATTATGATATAAATCCGTTAGCATGCAAGAATAATGTCAAAATTTTCATTAAGCATAATAAAGGGTAGAATTATATGCATTCACTTGATAATGACATCCTAAGTTTAAGTATACATGCATGCATTTTGAAATCATGAAATTTTGTATATTAAGAATATTAAAATGCTATCGTGTCATAACACACGCTACTATGTGAATGTTATTATGCAGTAACACGCATGATGCTATACGAACGTTATTATGTCGCAACACGTACGATACTATGTGATTGTTATTATGTAGTAACATGCATGATGCTATGTAAGTGCTATTGTGCAGAAACAGCACGATGCTATGAATTATTGTATAGTATGACAAACTGTGTAAGATAAAAATAAATAAAAAATATACAATAAAAATATGCATGATCACCATACCGAGTATTTTTAAAAAATAAATCAATGTATTTATTTATTCACTTCATTCTGCATATATATATTGTGTTACTCTTTCAGGATGAGTGAGAATGCTTACCGGCCTACTCATGTTTTTAGGTACCGAAGCGGATATGGGCAAATGTACTATGAAAAAAATGATGTATCATTGATGTATCAAATGATGTACTTATGTAAACTTTTGAATTATGAATAAGAAAATTTTGGTTGTGTTAATTCTTGCTCTAGAATGTGTAGCTATTTAAAAGATCCTAACCTCACATTTACTGTTCCCGCCTCGTTAATTTGAGCTTACCGGGTCAAGCTGTGACATAAAAACACTTTTTAAGTAAAATGACCCTAAGACCGGGGAGATAAATTTCTACCCTTGAAGTCCTCGCTGTCATGAAAAGCTTGTAAAGTTGGGTGGAGGATGACCAAAATGAGAAGCTCTTCGTGGATCTGGTCTCAGTTCTTCAAACGATGCTCTAGTTCCTCTCCAATGGTGATTTCTTCCGAGCCCTAAGTCTCCTTATTTGTCCTCTCTTCTCTCTCTCGAACTCAATCCAAATGAAAAGGAAATGGCTCTCTTTCAACACTAATCCGACCTAAGAGGTCGTAGGAACAAATCTCAGACGTTAAATCCAAAATACCCTTGATTACAGTTAAAAACTTGCCAAATTATTTAGTTTTTTGTCTCCTACACGACTAAATACACAGCCTGCTCGGGTTGTGTGCCTGAGCATGTTCACTCTTCCAGAGGACCTTATTTCATGTGTGCTAAAGGTTTAATGTACACGGCTTGGTACACGGCCTGCCCGGCATGGTCGTGTGCAACCTTCTAGGGACCAAAACTACACAGGAGCTATAGCTATATGTGCACGCCGTGTAGACCGGAAAAGTCTCCAAAATAGGCACCTCAAATTCACGCAAGCTGCAACATGCATCTATGAACCCACCCATGTCATCAAGCATCCATTTCAAGTAATAAAATAGGAAAATGGGGCATTACACAATGATTCCATTTCTCGAATGAAAGACCGCGGGATCCGAAAACAACTCCTAACAAAGGTGGAGATGATCGTCAAGATCGTCTTACGATCTTAATAAAAACTTCGTGCTCTGCCTGCGCTTTACCTTCCATCCTTGAATTCGCTTCCACAATTGATCCTTGAGATACTCGAAGCAGAACCGATGAGAGAGACTGATTGAAGCTGACACCCCCAAGCAGAACTCGAAGAGATTTTGATGATCAGAACATTTGAATTGAAAAGAAAAACAGTAAGAAAAAAATTTAGAAGATGCGGGACAAAAATGGCGGCGTGATTGGCTGGAAGCAAGCGGCTAGGCGTCAAGCGAAACCAGCACTGTCGAGCGAGAAGGGGACGCGGGTTGGCCCGCACGTTAGGGATCATCGTTTGGCCGCTTTTATGGGCAAACCAATTCAGGCTAAGGGCAGACCAATTCAAGCTAAGGGCAAAAAAATCATATAGATTTGTGAACCTGTAAAAGCTCGGTTTGCCCATAGCTGTTTTTGCGGTTTTCTTTAGAGCACGGTCTACTCATCTGTTATGAGTTAGCCCACATCTTTTTTTTTTTGAGAAAATGAGTAAAATGATTAATTTAATTAAGAGTACCAAAATCAAGTTCAAAATTTCCAATCTTTCTAAATACTTTTTGAGGAGGCCGGACATCAATTAGTTCAAGTTTCATATCATCATTTCATATATATTGTAACTTTAAAATATATATGTAGCATAAAATAAATTATTTTCTGGCCCAATAGTATTGGTTGAAGTATATTATATAATTAAAAATTTATTGAATAATTAAAGCTTCATTTGGTTCGGCGGTGGCGGGTCGATCCGGCGGGTGGAAACGGAGTGTTCGAATCGGAGGGGGGAGATGGCTGCTCCAAACGGAGCTTTTTGGGGGCGTTTCTCAAGGTGGGCGGGTGGTAACGGAGCAAACGCCACCGGAGGTTCATTTGTTTACCCTCCTTACGGTGGCGTTTGCCCAAAACGAAGCAGTGAAACGTCCAAACAAATAGAGCCTAAATTAGTTCTAAGCTATATGAATGTCCTCTGTATTATCAAAATCAAAACATGACATTTCCTAAACATAGCACGCATATGATTAATGAAAATATATAGAGAGATAAATGCATATTTTTCCACTAATTCTAGCACCGTTTGGCATGGTAGTGGCGGTCGTGAACACGAGGGTTAAACTGTCATTTGCTAACATTCACCTAAGTAACTTCATCCACTTTTATGCTCAAACGGATGAAGTTTTTAGGTGATCGTTAACGAATGACGGTTTAACCCATGACCGCCACCATCGTGCCAAATGGAGCCTCTAAAAGCTGACGAGATCGAATATGTCCTCGTTTGGCGCAGCGGTGACGGTAGTGAATGTAGTGGTTATGAACTGTCGTTCATGAACGCACGCCCAACCTTGCCTAAGAAATTTCATCCACTTTTATGTTCAAAACTAGTTTTATTTTCTTGGTGACGGTCATGATCATTGTCATGCCAAATATGCAATCTATAATGATGACATTTTCGTCCAGTTCTGACGATAGTATCTATGTTTGATCCATTCTGTAATTCCTTTACTTGGAGTTGGATATAAGATACACACACATATATAATATAAATATATAATTAATTATATATAGAGAGAGACTGAGAGAGGATAGTTTCGAATTTTCAAAGTCTCATTTCGTTTAATATAACATATTTATCTTTATTTAATTAGTGATTGGCAAAATATTACTAGCCAATTGGACGGCTAAGAGCATTCGTATGTGAAGCAAAGATTGAGTCCAATGATATGAAAGTTGGGTTTGGTGGCTCCGACAGGATGTCGACGACCTGAGGCAGGCCCAAACCCTCGCCAAATGGCCGCTGTGCAAGACTACCAAAAGTGGTCTAAAATTGAAGATAGAAAAATAGAGTGTGTAACCAAATGACTTGCTTTTAATACACTTCATCTATTAAAGCTAATAATAGTATTCAACTAATATTTTTGTCTTCTAATAATTAGCATATGATTGATATTATTCATATTTAAATATGATAATTAAGTATAGTATTTATGCATTATTTTATTTGGAAGAAAGGATAGATGATTTTTTTCTCCCAAGAATAATGCAAGCTTAAAAAGAATTAGATCAATTGATGTAATGATGTTTGGTCATTGTGTCCATATTATGAAAGGTGAGAGAATTATCATCAATCATTTTAAGTAATGTAGAAGCCCTTGATAATTCAAGCTAAGGCTTCGTTTGGGGGGACTTATTTTCACCGGTCAAGCGGTCACGACCGCATGAACCGGGCCTTAATTTAGGTCGGATTCATGCGGTCGTGACCGCTTGACCGGTGAAAATAAATACCGCCAAACGGAGCCTAAACCCCCTAAATAAACTAAGTTATCATATATTTAAATTGTTGATTATGATATTTGATGTCTTTTTAGCTAATTCTATTTGA
Organism: Platanthera zijinensis; assembly: GCA_039513925.1. Classification (NCBI taxonomy): domain Eukaryota; kingdom Viridiplantae; phylum Streptophyta; class Magnoliopsida; order Asparagales; family Orchidaceae; genus Platanthera; species Platanthera zijinensis. Next base: position 4,669,958 of record CM077088.1, on the reverse strand, counting down.
TTAAATATATTTGGAATGCAACCATAAGGAAAGACATGATGTATTTAAAATTGTTAGTGCTTTCCTTGCTTAAATACATCACTATTAATCTATATTATTGTATTTAAAGTACAATACGTGACATCAAAATGTTTATAAATACATAGCATATATACTTCCATTGCTTTAATTATAGGACATTGATGGCATGTGTGGAATAAAATGATTTGGATGGCTCTTCACTAGACTGAAATGATGTAGCCTCTCTAACATACTAGCATACTATTTTATCTAATAGCTAGCTGTTTTGAAGCAGGGTTGGCCTGCATGATGTAGGCTATGCTTGATCGAGTGGTGGGAATAAGAAATGGTGCTCCCGCCGTGTTGTGCGAATAAGAATTAAAAATTGAGTTTTTGGTCCTTTATACGGAACTGGAGTTTCAAAATGGAGGTTTGTCAAACACATGTCAATCTTTAGAGAGAAAAAAATTCCTCCGAAATGAAACTAAAAAAACGCCCAAACAAACGAAGTACTGATGTCTTATGATGCATATCAAGTCTTAATCATGGAGATAATATTTAGTTATGGCCAAATAGACCTCGATCATTTTGTCCGCCCATGCAACTTCCCAACGACTCGCTCATCAATAAATGTACTCTTCTCATCTCCTCTCACGTTCCTCCTCCCTTTTGGACTGAGGTTTTATCCACTGTTGTCTATCTCATTAACCTACAACCCTCCACTTGTCTATCTCCTCTCACGTTCCTCCTCCCTTTTGGACTGAGGTTTTCTCCACTGTTGTCTATCTCAATAAATGTACTCTTCTCATCTCCTCTCACGCTCCTCCTCCCTTTTGGACTGAGGTTTTCTCCACTGTTGTCTATCTCATTAACCTACAACCCTCCACTTTTCTTCATGTTTGGTGTCCTGGTGAAGTGTCTGTACTCCTGACTCCCACGTTATACTCATCTGCGTGCTTTTGGCTATCGTTGTTATGTTCATCTTCCCTCATGTGAGCGTAACAAGCTCTCTGCTCAATCGGTATCTTGTGTCTTTCTCAGATATAATACTGAGCACAAATGCTATCAATATTTTGACCATGTTGCACGTCGACTTCGTATCTCACGTGATGTCATCTTTGACAAGTCTCACCCTTTCTTTATGTCCTCCATCCCCTCAACCTCGCACTAAACAGTGACTCCCTTTGAAGTGCAGTTCCACTCTCCCCCCCCCCCCCCCCGCTTCATGTCTCTTCCTCTCCACCAATATGTCCACCTCCTCTCTTTTTTCCACCGCCTACACCATCTCTAGCCTTTCCAGTCTCATCTTTCCCTTCCACCTTCCACTTCTCCCTTGCACGCGCTCATCTTTCCCTTCCACCTTCCACTTCTCCCTTGCACGCGCTCATTGTCCCCCTTCCATATCATTATACTTGTCCTCATCCTCTTGCTCATGTCCCCTCACCTTCAGTGCCCCCAGACTCAGTGTCTGCCTCCTCCAGCGAGTGTCTTATAGATGATTCTCATGTGCGTTGCAACCCACATTGTGAGCGACGTCCTCCCGGCGGACCCAGTCGCCTTAGCCTCGCTATACTATCGATGGACCTACTTGCCCTTCCTGTTACTGCTTGTAGTGCTCTAGAGTTGACTACCTACTATGAGGTTGCCCAGATACCTGAGTGACAGGTTGCTATGTCTGCTGAGTTGGAGGCACTTGAGCACACTCGTACATGAGCTCTTGCTCCTCTTTCACTTGGTGTTGTTCCAATTACTTGCAAGTGGGTCTTCAAGGTCAAGACTCGCTCTGATGGATATGTAAAGAGGTATAAGACTCAGCTAATTGCTCGTGATTTTCGCAGAGGAGAGAATATGATGAGACCTTGACTCCAATCGCTTTCCGCCATGTCGTTGGTGCCTTCTCGGGCGAGGAAGATCAGAGTTCGCTAGTGTGAACTTAATCATTTAGACAAGTCCCGGCTGCAGGTGTGTCAGACTCAGTTTGGAGTTCGCCAAGTCCGGTAGGTTTGGTTTTGCAGACTCTTCTGGAGCTCGCTGGAGTACAACATGTATCTGTATTTGCGGTCTGGATGTTGGATCCTGGAGTTGGCACAATTACGCGGACAGGTTGCTTGGAGGTCGCGCGGACTGATGTAGCAGTTCGCACGGTGGCGGACTGGAGTTGTTCAGTAGGGCACGATCTCGGTATCAGGTGATGTGAGTTCTCGGAGATTGCGGGTGTTGAAGGACTTGGTCTGTGGGACTAAGTCCAGCTAGTTTCCTAGCTCGCCTGGTTTGCGAACTGCTCTGGTATTCGTCTTGTTTGGTAGAATTGACTGGGTACGGATTTTGTCCAAGTCACGGTCTGCGTTTCGAGCGGACTAGAAGGAGTGTCCGCAGGGTTGGAAGACTGATCGTCTATCCGGCCTTGTCGATGGCGCGATCTTGGCGGACTGGTGTTGGTATCCGCACTGTGCGGATACATGGTGTTAGCCGACTGGATTGATGGGTGGTTATCCTATCGGTATAGGTGGTGACGACACTCCTTACATCTATAAATAAGACCCATCAACTCGTCATAAAAAAGAAGTGAACAGTAAGAACGAGCTCGCGCTTGATTTTGCGATTACGGTTTTCTAACCGCTACGACTAAGAAAGTTAGTTATGTGCAGACTGTGCGACTAACATCAGGAGGCTAAGTGACTAGTGGAAGCTTGGTGTGGAACAGCTCGCAGATATAGTCAGCGGTTAGCAGCTAGTCGTGGTTTTGCGGCTAGATCTTTTCCTCGGGGTTGCGGATAAGCGGAGCAGTTCGCCTGGTCAATCAACGGGTTCTGTTCGTGCTCCTTCAGCATTGCAATAACAGCAGTTCGCGTGGTTAGCCACGGATAAGCGGCTTCGGCGGCCTCAACGGACTCTGCTGGCGGTTATGCGGCTTGCGCTGTTACAGGATTATGTCCGCGTGGTTAACTTCTTGTTGCTATCTTTGTTCTCTGGATTACATTGTAAAATCATATCTTGCAATGTATGTCTCACCCTATAATAGCAGTCTGCACGATTAGGCACGGTTAGGCGGCTTCGGCGATTTCAGCGGACTCAGTTGACGAGTAGGTGGCTTGTGCGGTTACTGGAATCAGTCAGCGCGGTTAACTTCTTGTTGTTGTTTTTGGCTCCCTAGTTACATTATAAAATCATGTCTTGCAATGTATACCGCGCCCTGTAATAAAAATTGATTTCAATCGGAAACTCTTGTGCTACTATTGCTGTCATTTTTTTAATTGGCTTCGGTTGTGGTTGAGTGTTCCTGCGACCTCGTTAGCTCCCGCTTTAGACATTTTTGCATGGTATCAGAGGAGTGTTGAAGAGTAGCAGTTCACCGATCTAAGGTTGTTATACCTTTGTTGAAGTTCAAGTTATTCAGCTGATAGCAATGGAAGCCGGTTTTGCAAGAGGGATTGGAATTGAGCTCTTAACGCAGACCAATTTCAAGTGTTGAAGGTCGTGCATGGAGAGATACCTTCTTGGCGAGGATCTATGGGAAGTTGTTGGTGGGGACAACCGCCAAGAAGTGGTCACCACTGGAGGCAATGCTGAGGCGGTGAAGGCGGAAGCGAACCGATGCAAAAGCTGCATTCGCTTTGAAGCGCGCAATTTCACCAGAGTTGTTCGACCACATTATTGATTGTCGGTCGACAACTAAAATCTGGAGGGCCTTGGATGGACTGCTCGACAAGAAAAATGTAGCTCGGCTATAATTCTTGTAGAATGAGTTGGCTAAGACCACTTAGAGGGACCTGTCCGTGTCATCTTTCTTCTTAAAGATGAAGAATATCTGCGCTGAGATTTTGGCATTGGACCCGGAAGAGCCAATCTCAGAGTCGAAGCTTAAGAGGTACATCATCCACGGCTTGCGGAAGGAGTATGTGGCTTTTGTGACGTCTGTGCAGGGCTGGGCCAATCAGCCATCTTTGCTGGAGTTGGAGAACCTGTTGACTTCGCATTAGAGCTTGGCAAAGCAGATGGTTGGAGTGTCGGTATCAGGGGGAGACGACAATGTTCACTTCTCGGGCAAGAAGAAGAGCTGGGACAGGAAGAAGAAAACACCTATTAACAATGGCCTGACTTCTTCATCACAGCAGGATAGGAGCAAGCCTCCTAAGGCTGATGACGGGAAGAAGCGTGACGGACCTTGGTGCAATAGGTGCAACAAGTTTGGTCATATCCGCAAGGACTGTAAGGTCAATCTTCAGTCGGGGCATACTGTAGAGAAGAAGCCTGAGTTTAAGCCTGAGGATGGAGGATGAGAAAGTGCTTTCATGACAGGTACTTTCCTCCATCGACTATCAGAAGGACTGGATCATGGACTCCGGGTGCGGTCATCACCTCACCGAGGACGTGTCCAAATTTTCGTATCTGCAGGAGTACAAAGGTAATGCTGTTATTATTACTACTGATGATACTGTGCATGCGATGGAGCGGGAGGGATCAGTTTCTTTAGGCAGTGATCGGGGACCACTCACTTTGCGGAGTGTGTATCACGTGCCCGGGATGAAGAAAAATCTCTTCTTGGTGACTAATGCGGTTGACGCTGTGTATCACATTCTGTTCGGCCCGACAGAAGTGAGGTTTCTCAGGAACGTTTCAGCTGTGAAAACTGACGTAACTCATGTTGGAAGGAGGGTGAAGGACTTGTTCGTTTTGGTGACAAGTTCTTATATTGGGATGGACAAGCTGAAGACTATGGCGGTGAGAGGTCTGGTGCATGACCTGCCTAGTCTTTCATCCTACGGGGACTGTCACGTCTGTGCAGGATGTCAGTATGGAAAGGCGCATCGTCTTCCATTTGACATATCACAAACTAGGTGTAGAGCACCGCTGGAATGTATCCACGGTGATTTAATGAGACCTACCATCACGCCCATTCTCGGCGGAAGCAGGTATATGCTGGTTCTTGTTTATGATTTTTCTAGGTATACTTGAGTATACTTCTTGAAGGAGAAGTCAGAAGTGTTCGAGAAGTTTGTGGAGTTCGAGGAGCTTGTGGAGGGTCGGCTCGGTCTGCGAATAAAGAAGTTTAAAACGGACAATGACGGAGAGTTTACTTTGCATGTTTTCTCTAACTTCTGCAGAAAGTTTGGCATCCAATGGGAGCTTACTTGTGCTTATACTCCACAGTAGAACGGAATTACAGAGCGAAAGATCTGTCATCTGACGGAGACATACAAATATTGGCTTCACGCCAAAGGCATTCCCAGGGCCTTCTGGGCAAAGGGAATGGCCTGTGCGGCATACGTCATCAACAACATGCCCCTCAGTCCGAAAAATATGAGATCTCCTCATGAGTTTGTGTTCAAGGAGAAGCCCAGCATGGAACATCTTCGGGTATTTGGGTTTATTTGCTATGTGCACGTTCCAGACTCGCTCAGGACGAATCTAGATGCGAAACCAAGGAAGCTAGTCTTCGTTGGATATGATGAGCAGAAGAAGGGATGGAAGTGCATGGATCCAGAGACACGGAAGTTTGTTGTCTCCCGGGACGTAGTATTTGACGAGTTAACGTCATACCATAGTAGCTCATCTGTGGAGCTACAGGAGAGCAAGTCTGACGGAGGGCAAGAAGAAACTTCTCAGGATCTTCTAGTGGAGTTGCTTGTGTCGCCAGGTGCTCCAGCGATAACTACCTCTAGGGCGAAGGCTTCTGGATCTGGGAGTAGGGGAGCGATGCTCCTGGTGTGCCCAGGATCAAAGCTAGCACAGAAGAAGCGGCGGGAGTGGTGGATCAGGGGTCAAGCCCTGCGGAGGTCTAAGAGGACAATTATTCCACCAGCTCGGTATAGAGACAGAAATATGGTGAGCTTTGTCTCATATTTCTTCGCAGGTCCCTTGGATGAACGTGAGCCTTCGTACTTTGAGAAGCCACCGAAGTCAAGGATTGGGAGGATCTTATGAATGAGGAGATGACCGCCCTCAGGAAGAATGAGACTTGGGTTCTTGTGCCCAAAGTCGAAGGCATCACTCTTATGACGTGCAAGTGAGTGTATAAGCTGAAGAAGAAGGCTAATGGAAGCATCGAGTGGTACAAGGCTCGCCTTGTAGCTCGGGGGTTCTCTCAACAGTACAAGGAGGATTATAAGAAGAAGTTTATCCTTATGGCCAAGATGATTTAAGTTCGGTTGGTGGTCTCCTTGGCGGCTTTGCAAGGGTGGAAGATTTGGCAACTTGACGTGAAGAATGCTTCCTTTACGGCGAGATTGACAAGGATATTTTCATGGTGTAGCCACCGGGTTACGTTTCTGAAGAACATCCAGGGCACGTCTGGAAGCTGAAGAAGACCCTCTATGGTCTGAAGCAAGCGTCTTGGGCGTGGTATGAGAAGATCGCAAAATATCTCCAATTCTGCGATTACTTTGCTTCAGACTCAGATTCAAGTCTGTTCGTTAAGAAACATGGGGAGCTTCCAGTCCCCGTTTTATTGTACGTTGATGACATGATCGTTACGGGGAACTCGGAGGAGGAGGTAGCTAGGCTCCGGGCTGAGCTAGCTATCTGGTTCGAGATGAAGGATCTAAGTGAGCTTCATCATTTCCTTGGGCTCGAGGTGGAGAGACAGAAAAACGACATGATCATTTCCCAGAAGGGCTATGCGGAGCGGATCGTTAAGCGATTCAGCATGCGGGAAGGGAAAAGTAGTTCTACTACTCTGAAGGTTGGCCTTAAACTCCGGCGGGATGAGGGAAGGGATCTTCCAGACCCTTTGGTGTTTCGGGATCTCGTGGGGAGCCTTATATATTTGACTATTACTATGCCGAATATTGCTTATGCGGTGGGTCGGGTTAGTCGGTATATGACGGAGTCTCGAAAACCTTATCTGACGGTGGCTAAAGGTATCATGAAGTACGTCAAGTCCATCTTGGAGTTGGGTCTCTTGTATAAGAGGGACGCGGGTTTCTGTCTACATGGCTATACGGATGCTGACTATGGGGAAGATACGGATGATCAGAAGTCAACATCTGGCTATGTCTTTGTCACGGGATTGACGGCTGTTTCGTGGTGCAGTAAAAAGCAGGATTCGGTGTCAGTCTCCACTACAAAAGCGGAATACAAGGCTTCGACCTTGGCTACTAAGGAAGCCATCTGACTTAGGAGGTTAGTGGATGACATCCATGCGAAGGTGTATAGTCCTACTCTAATTCGCGATGATAATGAGAATGCTCTCAAACTGGTTAATAATCCAGTTTGTCATGCGCGGACAAAGCACATCGAGATCGAGCATCACTTCATACTGGAGAAGGTGCTAGAGGGATCTTTGATGGTTGACTACGTGCAGAGTCAGGATAACGTGGCGGATATCTTTACCAAGCCGTTGCCAAAGGGGAAGTTTACTCGGTTGAGGGAGTTGCTCGGGCTTATTTCCATTTCTCACTTCAAGGGAGTGTTGAAATTATTGAAGTGCGAAGTGGTGGAAGTCGGGTGGACTGATTGGACAGTCCGCACAGACTACGGAGATCGTGCAGACTAGGCGGATAGCCTAGTCAGACAGTCGGTTTTGGTTGTGGTTCTTCTCTGGCGGTCTAGACCAGCAAGCACTTTGGTGGAGTAACCGAGCGGTAGTGGCAGGCTCCTTTTGAGTTTGCCAAGTTCGACAGGTTCTCTAGTTCGCAAGAAGGAATGCGGATATCGCGGACTAGGGTGGCTTTCCTCCAGGTCGTTGGTGCCTTGTTAGGCGAGGAAGATCAGAGTTCGCTGGTGTGGACTTGGTCATTTTGACAAGTCCCGACTGCAGGTGTGTCAGACTCGGTTTGGAGTTCGTCGAGTCCAACAGGTTTGGTGTTGCGGACTCTTCTGTTGTTCATCGGTGTCCGACATGTATCTGTTTTTGTGGTCTGGATATTGGATCGTGGAGTTGCCACAGTTACGCGGACAGGTTGTCTGGAGGTCGCGCGGACTGATGGAGTAGTTTGCGTGGTAGCGGAATTGAGTTGTTCAGTAGGGCGCGATCTCGATATCAGGTGATGCGGGTTCTCGGAGAACGCGCGGGTTGATGGACTTGGTCTGTAAGACTAAGTCCAACTAGTTGCCTAGATCGCCAAGTTCGTCTAGTTTGCGAACTGATCTGGTATTCGTTGTGTTCGACAGAATTGACTGGGTACGGATTTTGTCTAAGTCACGGGCTGCGGTTTGAGCGGATTAGAAGCATTGTCCGCAGGGTTGGCAGACTGGTTGTCTATCTGGCCTTGTCGATGGCGTGACCTTAGCGGATTGGTGTTGGTATCCGCACTGTGCGGATAAATGGTTTTAGCATCTGCACTGTGCGGATACATGGTGTTAGCCGACAGGATTGATGGGTCGTTATCCTATCGGTATAGGTGGTGACGATACTCCTCCTCACATGTATAACTAGGACCCCTCGGCTAGTCATATAAAAGCAATGAACAGTAAGAACGAACCCGCGCTTGATTTTGCGGTTACGGTTTGCTAACCGCCACGACTAAGGAAGTTAGTTCTATGCAGGATGTACAACTAATATCAGGGGGCTAGTCGACTAGTAAAAAATTGGTGTGGAACAGTTCGCGGATACAGTCAGCGGTTAGCAACTAGTCACGGTTTTGCTGCTAGATCTTTTCCTCGGGGTTGCAAATAAGCGGAGCAGTTCGCCCGGTCAATCAGCGGGTTCTTTTCGTGCTCCTTCAGCATTGCAATAACAGCAATTCGCACGATTAGCCGCGAATAGATGGCTTTGGCGGTCTTGAAGGACTCTACTGGCGGTTAGGCGGCTTGTGCGGTTATAGGATTCTGTCCGCGCGGTTAACTTCTTCTTGTTGTTTTTGTTCTCTGGATTACATTGTAAAATCATGTCTTGTAATGTATGTTTCGCCCTGTAAAAGAAGTTAATTTTAATTGGAATCTCTTGTGCTCTTGGTGTTGCGGTCTTTTACTTGTCTTCGATTGTGATTGAGTGTTCCTGCGACCTCGGTTCAGCTCCCGCTTCAGAAATTTTTACATGGGTGTTGTGAACACCCTCTCATGTACTTGTATATATATTACCATAACTCTTATGAATAGACATTCGATTCATTATTTCTCTATCACATAACATCTGTGCACAAAAAGATCCCCCCGAAGATTTACTCCAAAGGGGTACTTTTTGTGCATGGATGTTATGAAATATAAACATTGAGGGGGGATATTTGTAATTTTGAAAGTGCAATATATAATTACACAAACTTTAAGGGAAGTCCAGGTAAATTGCCTTATATTGTTATGATATTATGATCACCGACATGAACAACCCACATATCAAGCTTTTGTCATCTCAAATAGTACTTCTATAACCTCGGTTTAGCTCCCGCTTCAGAAATATTTACATGGGTGTTGTGAACACCCTCCCATGTACTTGTATATATATTACCATAACTTTATGAATAGACATTCGATTCATTATTTCTCTATCACATAACATCTGTGCACAAAAAATCCCCCCGAAGATTTACTCCAAAGGGGTACTTTTTGTGCATGGATGTTATGGAATATAAACATTGAGGGGGTGATATTTGTAATTTTGAAAGTGCAATATATAATTACACAAACTTTAAGGGGAAGTCCCGGTAAATTGTCTTATATTGTTATGATATTATGATCACCGACATGAACAACCCACATATCAAGTTTTTGTCATCTCAAATAGTACTTCTATAACCTCGGTTCAGCTCCCGCTTCAGAAATTTTTACATGGGTGTTGTGAACACCCTCCCATGTACTTGTATATATATTTACATAACTCTTATGAATAGACATTCGATTCATTATTTCTCTATCACATAACATCTGTGCACAAAAAGATCCCCCCGAAGATTTACTCCAAAGGGGTACTTTTTGTGCATGGATGTTATGAAATATAAACATTGAGGGGGTGATATTTGTAATTTTGAAAGTGCAATATATAATTACACAAACTTTAAGAGGAAGTCCAGGTAAATTGCCCTATATTGTTATGATATTATGATCACCGACATGAAACATATCAAGTTTTTGTCATCTCAAATCAATAACTCAATATGCTTGCCAAGTAAGCCCTTAATCCAATTTTCTATAAAGTGAAAATAGTATTATAATTGAAAATCTACCATGTTAATCTATGGCTCATTGTTTGGAGAAGAATGGTGGATTGATGAGTTAGGATAATCCAAAGGGATTCGAGGGTCCACAGTTGAGCTCTCCCATCTCTATACACCCCTTATATTTCCTCTTTTCTAAAGCTCCAATGGAAGAGCAACCCCAACCAACAACCTCACTCCCACCTCTCTCGCATGGTGGCTCTATTTGATTCAAAAAGAATCCTTAAGGTCATGTAACCCCCCTCTCAAGTTAGATGCATTGTTAGTGTGATATGATAAAATGGTATTCTCCAAATCTAGTTAATGTCGTTGATAATCATGCTAGTGTGATATGATAAAATATCCTTTGTCTTGTTTTGAGAATCTCATCCAGCATATACATATTGTTTACTTATACTTGACATGAAAACTTGAAGTACCCATCCATGTTGGTATAGAAAATGTTCATGTTAATATAGTGAGCTTACATGCCAATGCAGTGTTATGCGTGTTAATGTAAAATTTCACATATCTTGTGACCATTCATGTTGATCTAAATGAAATGATGTGCATGCTTAATGTAAAAACCATAAATGAGGATGAAATGATTGGGTTCATGTATGTTAGAACCAAAAAACATGTTCACAAGAGTTCAGACCTAAGGCGTAAGCCCAAGGTTACATCTTGCGGTCTAACACCACAGATTTGATGGCATAAACAAGAGAGATGAACTGCCTACAAACAGGACCTAAGTGCTGCAGTGAAGAAGTGCCACCACATACCCGGAAGTCAAAAAGAACTTCCCCTCTAAAGCCAAGAGCTGAGCTAGGCAGAAGGAAGGCACAAACTTGAGATGTAGAAAGCTAGGGGGGGTCAACGTGCCTTTCTTGGTACCTTTGAGCTCATATTTATAAACAATGCAGGGCGGTGTATGTGTGTGTGTGGGGGGGGGTGGGGGGTGGGGGGGGGGGGGGGATTGGTTTGCATGAATAATTTGAATCTTGGTGGGTCTACATTTGCATCTCATTCATTTGAAATATAAGCACTAATAGTTGGCCCAACTTATTAAATTTGGGTACTGCAATGTCATAGACTAAGGACAATTGTGAGCTTATGGATGTAAAGGTCAATAGATTCATTTGTATATGTTCAAGTGCTCATACTTGCTACGGACCGCTGAAGGTTCCATTTTTGAACAGGCCTGCGAGCCGTACACTCCAACCCATCTCCGCATACGGAGCACGATCCTTGTGCATTGGGTTGTTGAGGTAGGGTCTTGAACCCACAACCTCCTAGATAGATGGGATTGACACCAGCCTACAGTTCAACTGGTGTACGACCTACATGCCTGTTCAAAAATAAAATCCCTCGTAGTCCGTAACAAGAGTTAATGGAATGTAATATTTGACTTTTTATATGATTTTTTTGAAGAACACATCATGAAATAAGTTATCTCAGACTGTCAAACCTTGAATGTACAACATACAATTCACTATCCAATCATCCATAGTAGGGCACGCAGATTATATAATTTTGAATACTTAATTTGAGAGTACAAATTAATGAGATCACTATTTCAATCACTATGTAAATAGAGGCATTTTATCTTGGAATGAAATAATAATGAAGTTCTTGGGGTATTTATATATATTCCTATAATAATATTAATATCTAAATATAATTGAATCAAACTGTTAATAAATAGCACACCGTACAAAATTGAAGAGCTGATCATCTAGATAGCATCACTGATCAAACGGACGTGATGGTTGCTGTTCCTCCCAATGAAAACTTTTGAAGCCCCTTGAATCGTTCTGCTCCATGTCTACACAACAAAATAAATGAAGTTTATTTGAAGTTACAAACCATTTTTTTATTATATCATTTATATTTCAATTCACTTAGGCTCCCTTTGGAAGGACTTATTTTCACTAGTCAAGTAGTTACGATCGCATGAACCGGATCTTAAAATTTATCTTCACCGGTCAAGTGGTTACGACCGCATAAACCGGACCTTAATTAAAAAAAAACATGTTTATTTACGAAATCATGATTTCAAATTTCAACCAAAAAAGTTAAAATGTTTGCCTTTTCCCTTTACAAGTTCAATCCATGGGCATTATTGAAGAAATACCTTCTCAACAGAAGCCAACAAGCGACCTATTCCAGCAAACTCTGCATCTCCGCGCCGACTCCTGAGTGCCGGAAGTGACAATCGCCCATGAGACCCAGGGAGAAGAGCCTTACACTCCGCCACGACCTGGCAACCTACACTCCTCTTCCTCTTCGCAGTTTTCCCGACCACTCCGCCACCGATCCTGAAGCCTCCATCCGATAAGATCTCATTCAATTCATGGATGGACGCCGGCTTCCTCAAGCTCTTCCTATTGATGACGTGGAGGGAAGGCCTTGACCGCGAGATCTTGCCAGGCGTCGGCGCTGGGCACTCATCCAGAGCTGCGAACTTGCGGAGGAGCTCATCGGACGATGCCTTGGACACTTGCTGCACCTTCGCCGGAGAGTTGGAAGGAGGAGGCTGTGAAGAAGAAGACATTGGGAGAAGGAAATGTTTTGAGAACAGAGGGAACTGAGGGGGGTATGTGAAGTTTGTGTTTGAATAAACCTACCGTTGGAGACACGTGTGTCAATTGCATTGGCCAAACTGAATTCGAATATAGCCGTTGAATGTTGGGCCATGGCATAAGCTTGCTCAAGCGACTGGCTACGGCTAGTTTTGATTTAGTTGCAAAATGCTATGAGCGGCAAATCAACATTACATATTTTGAACGTGAAGAGCACATATCCACCAGTGCTGTGTTACAACTTTATTAATTCATAATTATTTTTAAGGGATTTGGGCTTTGTTTGAGAGGACTTATTTTCACCGGTCAAGCGGTTACGACCGCATGAACCGGACCTTAAACGACCGCATGCAGTCGTAACCGCTTGATCGGTGAAAATAAGTCCTCCCAAACGGAGCCTTGATGATGTTTGAACATTAGAAAAATATAATGTTTTTTAGGGATTGGAATTAGGGTTCCGCTGTTCGGCGATATGTTAGAATTTTTTGGCCGAGTACTCATTTCTCCGCCCGGGCGCGGATTTTTCGCTCGGGCACCCATTTTTCCTCATGGGGGCGCATTTTTTCCGCCCGGGGGCGAATTTTTTGTCCAGGCGTGCATCTTTTGCCCGGGCGCGCATTTTCCGCCCAGATGCACATTTCCCCCGGGCACGCACTTTTCTCCAGGGCGCACATTTTTTCGCTCGGTCGCGCATTTTTTTGCACGAGAAAATTTAAATTTAAAGCATTAAATTAAACTGAATTTAAATATGAGAATAAAAATACAAGTGCAAATAACCAAAACATTAGTCTACAAATTTAAAACACATGTCCACATCATAAAAAAAAAGTTTGCAGCAGACAAAACATAAGTCTACGACAATCAATTGAATAAATGTAGGCGGAGCCAGGTCCTCCTAATTGGCACCGGTAAAGCAATGAACACGTCACTCTTCTTGTCGTCAACTCTCAACATATCGATATCATGTATAACCTCAGCCTCAGTCGGATCTGTAATAGCTGCAATGACCGTCAATATCCTGTTTGTCTTTGAGATCGGCAGCGGTGGCGACTGAGAAATCACATTGCTCTCATGCTCCATGTTCCTCGCTATTACAGTAACAGCATCCACAATAATATCTACTGTAGATGTTTTTTTCTTATTCTTGCTCTGTGTCTCGACCTCCTCATTCACGTTGTCGTCCACTGAATCATCAATGCGAATCTCGTTCAAGGACTCAGATGTTGTAGCAGCTTGAGCTCCAGTAATTCTATCAACCCCACACACATACAGACATACACAAATACATAATAAAAACACACACACACACGATCAAACACACCCACGCACATGCACACATACACAATCAAAAACACACATACACAAATACACAATAAAAAAAACACACACATACACAATCAAACACACACACACACATACACACATACATACACAAATACACAATAAAAAAACACACACACATACACAATCATGCGCACACACACATACATACACAAATACAAAATAAAAAACACACATACACACATAAATACACAATAAAAAACACACACCACACACATACACAATCAAAATCACACACATACACACGTACATACACAAATACACAATCAAACAAACATACACACATGCCCACATACAGAAACGTGAAAAAATGTTGATATAGTGAAAAATGAAATCTATGATATAGTGAACAAATTTCTCAATATGGTGGACAACAGAGGAAGAAAACAAAAAAACACTTAAATATATCAAAAATAAACCTAGATTTACAAAATAAACCTAGATCTACAAGAAAGCAACAAGATGCATCAATAATCAGTGGAATAGATGCCGAACAAGGGAAGAAATGGAGTTTACCTGTTGCTGCCAGACGGAGAAGATCGCAGAAGGAGGAGGAATCGGGCGCTTGCCGGAGAAGACTCCCAATGGAGAAGAAAACTCACGCTCTTGTCGGAGAAGATGTTGTCGGAGAAGGAGAGGGAGAATCACGTGCTTGCTTGTCGGAGAACACCGTCGTGCCGGAGAACAATGCCAACGAAGACGAAAAAGGATCACGTGTTTTGCCTTATTGTCGCGAGGGGGTTGATTGTGAGCGAGAGAGGAGGAATCGCAAAATGACGGGTCTGGAGGTAAGAAATGAGGAACGCGTGTTTTTCCCTATTTGAATTCCTACAGGAATGCAATAGAATTCTGATTCCCACTGATTTATTTGGCTATTGAACGCCAAAATTGGAATTGCCAATTCCAATTCCAATTCCAACGTAACGAATAGAACCTTAGGTAAAACTCAAATAATTAGAGGATTTTTTTTTATATAAAATGGTCAATAATTTAGTCCCAATGTAGCAAATTTCTTTGCATTATTTATACTATATAAAAAAGAAAAACATATTTTAGTTAAACATTCATATTTGGATTTTACTCATTTTTATTAAAAAAAATCTCGTTTTTGAAATTTGTGTTTTTTCTTTTATTTGAAAAATATCTCTCATATAGACAAAGTCCTCCACCTACAATAAAAATGATTTATTTCCGCCCATCACAACCCCCATGCAAACAATAAAAAAGAGTGACGAGCAGAGTATAACACTCAGGGGTTTGCGAGCAGCGGAGCGTCGTCGCGTGGCTGGGATAATGTCACGCTGGGAATAGCCCCTCCCCCCCGTGCACTATCACAGTTGAGATACTATCGCGGTTGGTCGTAGGGGCGAAGCCTCCATGCCTATCACTCTTGTCGAATGTATATAAATACATTTATTCATCCATATCTCGGTCCTTTTTCTCTCCCACTCTCGGTCGGCTAGGTCAGTCGCAAACCCCGCTTCCTTCCCATTCTCCTCTTTTTCTCACAGAGAGAGACGTCGGCTGGAAGCCGCGACCCGCGAGCCCCTCTCCTTCTCTCCTGGTGCACCGCTTGGCTGGAGGAAGAGCCGCCCCCTTCCTCTCTCGATTTCTCCCTTTCTCACCTCATGGAAGAAACCACGTACCTACTCCTTCCTTCCCGAATTCTGCTCGGGTTTGCCGACAATGGGAGAGGCGAGGCCTCCGTTCACTGTTGCCGCCGGGCGGAACCCTACCAGTCAATAGAGAGGAGGAAGGAGGCCGATCTTTCCTCTCTTGAGTTCCTCCTCTTCTAAGCACCAACCGATCCTCTGTTCTACTATTGGTAGCTGACCAGGTGGAGGCAGAGATTCCTCCGTCATGGTTGTGGGTGCTAGTAAAGTTGTGTTTCTGAAATTCACCGTGAAAGAGGTTGATTGGAGATCCAAACCTTCGAGTGGAGGTCGAAGATCTGTAATGGCAGCCACCGTGGCCATGCTACGTTATTTTGGTGCAAGATCTGATGCTTCCGAAAAACGACCCAAGGGTAAAGACTCTTTTTCCTCGGTCTTGATGTAACGCCCCGAAACTCAATAGGGTGACGGTTGGTGTTTTGAGCCAAATATGTGTTTTGGCAGGGGTGACACGGCCTGGGACACGGGCGTGTCCCAGGGCGTGTCGTGCTCGGGTTCAGTGTTGGTCGCGCGGTCATCGATTTTTGGAGTTGACAATCGTCGAGAGGCTGAACACGGCCTGGGACACGGGCGTATCCCAGGGCGTGTCAGTCACTCGTCGAGTGTGGTGCACACGAGCCATGACACGGGCCATGACACGGGCACAGACACGGGCGTGTCACATGTGACACGGGCGTGTCTGGTGCCGTGTCGCAGGTCGTGTCCTTCTCGGGTTAAGAATGTTGGTCGTTGCACACGGGGGTGACACGGGTCGTGACACGGCAGTGTTGCATGCGACACGGGCGTGTCGGAGGCCGTGTCGAATGTCGTGTGCTGGTTATCGCGTCGGTCGAGACGGAGAATGGGTGACACGGCCATGCACACGGCCGTGTTGCAACCCGTGTTCGGCACAGATTTTGTAATTTTAGGCCTAATCGTGGCCGTTTGTTTCCTTGGCTTTGGATCCAACAGTGGGGGGCTATTCCTGAGAGGTTTTAGCCTGGATTTAGGGCTAGAATCTCTCATTTCATCCAAGTGAATCTCTCTCTAAGTTTTAGAGAGAGGGGAGAGCAAGGTGGAGGAGGAGACCAAGATCCGGCCACCGGTGGAGCGGCGGAGCTCCGAATCGCGATCCGAGTCCAGATCCGCGAAGGCGACGCCGTTGCGGTGCTTTCCAACCGCGTAGATTTTTCATGGCGCCGCGAAAGAACGCAAGGGTAACGATTTCTCATCCTAGGGCATGTGAAGCCCTCTTTTCCTTTGCATAGGAAGCCCTCTCTCGCGAGTGAGCGAAGAGTTAGAGCGTTCCTTGGGGTAGATATGTGAAGTCCCCCTTGTATAGAGTCCATATGCGAAAACGGGCATGGGCATTGTGTGTGAAGCCTATCCGGACAAGTAGAGCCGGATCGGTGATGTTGCATTGCATTTGAACCAGGGAAGACTCCGGATGGTTGGGCATTTTTCGGGTTTTCTACGTGGTATATTGCAGCAGGGAGCCTTGGAGATTAACTCCAAGGTGCACCCGGAAAACTGGGCAAAAGCGAGTTTTGCCAACACGATGGCCGAGGAGCCAACGTGAACATAACCGGTTTATGTGATTGTTGTGGCGGAAACGGGACTCGGTGAGTCTTGACCTGCGCATATGGCTTAAATTGTCGTTGCGGAATGAGTACGGGTCAGGCGGAACCGTACCCGATTTATGTCGTTCGGTGGGACCGTTGGCATGGATGAGAGTCTTCGGCGGTCTATGGCTTAAATTGTCGTGACCAAGGCCAGGAAGACAATATGCTCATGTGATTGGCCGTCCAAGGGGCGGTGGTGGAACGGGAACGTCTATGGCTTGAATTGACGTGACGTTGGCCAGTTCGCCGTGAATGTGCCCTGTGTGCACGAGGTGTGTGGTCGTGCGAGCCTACGCTTGTGATGAAGTGTGTTTACACTATTTCATTGCCTATACTAATAAAGTGCAGGGAAAGAGCATCGCCGCCCCGATTTTGGGGGCAGGATCGTTATAATTGGGCAGCATAGCTGACCGTTGCTTTTGTTTACCACCGGGCGGTGGATTGTGGCTTGCAGGTGCTGCGGAGCCGAGCGGGAAATAGCGGGCTAAAGCCCAAGTTGCTGAGCCGACCCTCGAAGGCCTAATTTTGAGTGTTTCATTGTAATCATGTGTGACCGGCCTGCGAGCCGAAGTATGAAAACACTTTTATGCCAAGCAAACTGTGTAAGGCCTTAAGGCCGTTTCTATTTCTGTGTATTGAAACATTCCTACGGGTGTTATTGTAGTGGACATTCATGCTTTTTGGCCGGGTTCTTTCATCTTGCAACTTAATTTTAATGCTTCCGCTAGGTGCTTGTGTAGGACGTGTAATTGGTTGAATGGTTTCAACGCGTAACCAACCGGTCTGTCCGTAGTATATGGCGTCGGGCCCCGGCCGGACCTACTGCTATATGCTATGCGACGGTTAAGGGTGTTACAAATTGGTATCAGAGCCAGGTTTAAGGGGTGGTGAGCACATGTGTGTGCGTCATCGTTATAACATGAAAAGAACCCATGAATGTCCACTTAGGAATGAAAATACACATGTTTGAGGAACCTGCGTGTTCCTATAATTGCTGTTTGCAATAGTTTTTGGTCGCTTATCGGTGTTTTGCACGATTATAGGTGACCAGAAGTGGTGCTGGACCGTCGAAACGGCCAGGGTCCGAGGCAAGCAGCGCACCAAGCGATGCGCCTACAACGCCTCTGTCAGTCGAAACCATTAGGTTGGTGGCAGAAGCTGTCATGGAAATGATCAACGCGCAACCTGCAAGGCAGGTGCAGCAGCCTGCTCCTGCGGTGGAGCAAGTGCCGCTCCAAGCAGCGGAGCCTAGAAGGGTTGAACAGGTGGCGGTGGAGCCGGAGTTGCCTCGGAGAGCAACTGAGAGACAGCTTAAGCATGTGATGGGCTTCCATCCACCGGTGTTCTCGGGAACGGGAACCCCGACCCAGGCCGAAGATTGGCTCTCAAGAGTCAATAGGGTGATGACAGCAACAGAAACGGAAAAGTGGCAGAAGACCACAATAGCGACGTTCCTATTTGATGGGGACGCAAGGTTATGGTGGGAAGGTCTAGAGCTACACCAGTTGAGGGGAAGGCCGTTGGCCGAAGTATCTATGGAGGAATTTTTGAGACTGTTCATGGCTCGATACCTCCCCTCAGCGCAGAGGATCGCACTAGAGAACGAGATCCAAAAGTTAGTGCAAGGAGATAGCACTGTAGACGAGTATCTCCACGAGTTTACTCGATTGGGGAGATATGCTAGCGCTACCTTTGCCGACGAGGAGCGAAAGACTAACTGCTTCTTTGAAGGGTCAAGCCCGTTCGTATCGAAGACTCTGAGATCAAGAGGCTCCGTAACAAGGAGATCTGGATGGTCAAGGTCCGGTGGGACAATTGCGGTCGGGAGGAACTCTCTTGGGAACGGGAGCAAACTATGCTGGAGGAGTACCCGGAGTTATTCCACTCAGGTACTGCTTAAAGTTTTCCGTTTTCTTTCCTTTAGTAATTTCGTGGGCGAAATTCTTTTAAGAGGGAGAGAGTTGTAACGCCCCGAAACTCAATAGGGTGACAGGTGGTGTTTTGAGCCAAATATGTGTTTTGGCAGGGGTGACACGGCCTGGGATACGGGCGTGTCCCAGGGCGTGTCGTGCTCAGGTTCAGTGTTGGTCGCGCGGTCATCGATTTTTGGAGTCGACGATCGTCGAGAGGCTGAACACGGCCTGGGACACGGGCGTGTCCCAGAGCGTGTCAGTCACTCGTCGAGTGTGGTGCACACGGGCCATGACACGGGCACAGACACGGGCGTATCACATGTGACACAGGTGTGTCTAGTGCCGTGTCGCAGGCCGTGTCCTTCTCGGGTTAAGAATGTTGGTCGTTGCACATGGGGGTGACACGGGTCGTGACACGGGCGTGTCGGAGGCCGTGTCGAATGCCGTGTGCTGGTTATCGCGTCGGTCGAGATGGAGAATGGGTGACACGGCCATGCACACGGTCGTGTTGCAACCCGTGTTCGGCCCAGATTTTGTAATTTTAGGCCTAATCGTGGCCGTTCGTTTCCTTGGCTTTGGATCCAACGGTGGGGGGGCTATTCCTGAGAGGTTTTAGCCTGGATTTAGGGCTAGAATCCCTCATTTCATCCAAGTGAATCTCTCTCTAAGTTTTAGAGAGAGGGGAGAGCAAGGTGGAGGAGGAGACCAAGATCCAGCCATCGGTGGAGCGGCGGAGCTCCGAATCGCGATCCGAGTCCAGATCCGCGAAGGCGACGTCGTTGCGGTGCTTTCCAACCGCGTAGATTTTTCATGGCGCCGCGGAAGAACGCGAGGGTAACGATTTCTCATCCTAGGGCATGTGAAGCCCTCTTTTCCTTTGCATAGGAAGTCCTCTCTCGCGAGTGAGCGAAGAGTTGGAGCGTTCCTTGGGGTAGATATGTGAAGTCCCCCTTGTATAGAGTCCAGTCCGTATGCGAAAACGGGCATAGGCATTGTGTGTGAAGCCTATCCGGACAAGTAGAGCCGGATCGGTGATGTTGCATTGCATTTGAACCGGGGAAGACTCCGGATGGTTGGGCGTTTTTCGGGTTTTCTACGTGGTAGATTGCAACAGGGAGCCTTGGAGATTAACTCCAAGGTGCACCCGGAAAACTGGGCAAAAGCGAGTTTTGCCAACACGATGGCCGGGGAGCCAACGTGAACATAACCGGGTTATGTGATTGTTGTGGCGGAAACGGGACTCGGTGAGTCTTGACCTGCGCATATGGCTTAAATTGTCGTTGCAGAATGAGCACGGGTCAGGCGGAACCGTACCCGATCTATGTCGTTCGGTGGGACTGTTGGCATGGATGAGAGTCTTCGGCGGTCTATGGCTTAAATTGTCGCTACCAAGGCCAGGAAGACAATATGCTCATGTGATTGGCCGTCCAAGGGGCGGTGGTGGAACGAGAACGTCTATGGCTTGAATTGACGTGACGTTGGCCGGTTCGCCGTGAATGTGCCCTGTGTGCACGAGGTGTGTGGCCGTGCGAGCCTATGCCTGTGATGAAGTGTGTTTACACTATTTTATTGCTTATACTAATAAAGTGCAGGGAAAGAGTATCGCCGCCCCGATTTTGGGGGCGAGATCGTTATAATTGGTCAGCATAGCTGACCGTTGCTTTTGTTTACCACCGGGCGGTGGATTGTGGCTTGCAGGTGATGCGGAGCCGAGCGAGAAATAGCGGGCTAAAGCCCAAGGTTCTGAGCCGGCCCTTGAAGGCCTAATTTTGAGTGTTTCATTGTAATCATGTGTGGCCGGCCTGCGAGCCGAAGTATGAAAACACTTTTATGTCAAGCAAACTGTGTAAGGCCTTAAGGCCGTTTCTATTTCTGTGTATTGAAACATTCCTACGGGTATTATTGTAGTGGACATTCATGCTTTTTGGCCGGGTTCTTTCGTCTTGCAACTTAATTTTAATGCTTCCGCTAGGTGCTTGTGTAGGACGTGTAATTGGTTGAATGGTTTCAACGCGTAACCAACCGGTCTGTCCGTAGTATATGGCGTCGGGCCCCGGTCGGACCTACTGCTATATGCTATGTGACGGATATGGGTGTTACACTTGAGACCGTTGTTTCTGCATTTTGTACTTATGTTTATTTCCGTGCAATGAGAGTCCCCTCACGTCGTTCCAGTTGAGGATGGGAACTCCGTCAGGGCATGGGATTGCGACCCCGACATAGGTTTGTGTGTGGACTGCACGTAGAGTCCCTCTCCCGCTACGCGGTGGAGAGCGGGGACTCCGCCAGGGCGTGGGATTGCGACCCCGGTGTAGCTTTCTACTTCTTTTCTACTTAGAAGGGCCACCCACATCCAATTGAACGCGGTGTGTGTTTCCCTCGGTTTATTGCGAACCTCCGGGTCGATTATGTCCGTCCCCAGCATAAATGTGCATTTAGTAATTTGACGTGCGAGTTTGGATTTAGGCATGTTGTGTGAAGCCTACCCGTGGCAGTAAGCCTGGATCGGTGATGTTTGTGATGTGGATTGTGACTAGCCCTAAGGGCTTGAACGAGAATGTCCCGTCTTATTTGTCGTAGAGATTTCAGGATTTCGTGGGATTCATTCGAGAATGACCCGTTCCTAGGCAGGCTCATGTTAGGCCAGGTAGAACGACGTTCTTATGGGTTTTTGTAGGACGGGTGAATTCTCTGTCACGTGTAGTCGTGTCCATAGACCTCTTATCCCATGTCACGTCACCAGTACGTTTAGAGCCTCTTTAGGCTACGTTGAGAAACTGCCATTTTTTGGATCGGAGGCGCGTTTATTCCACCCGTCACGACGTTCCAGGACCGAGAATAATGTTATACTCCCATTCGCACTCTTTCAGACAGTTGCAGACTGTTTCTCCCCACTGTCGCGCTCTTTTGGACAGATGTGGATTGTTTTCCTCGCTGTCGCGCTCTTTTGGATAGATGTGTACCTTGTGCCTCTCTGTCGCGCTCGTTTAGCTAAATGCAAAGTATATCCCTCCTATCACCACTATAAGAAAAAAGATTTACGGCGACGTTTTTTTTGCAACGCTTTATAAAACGCGGCGAAAACTACTAACTTTAACGGCGTGTTATGTAAGTGTTGTTGTAACATTCTTTTAGCCACATTTTTAAAAAAATGCCTCTAAATTAAATTTGCTACCCTAATAAGAAAAATGTGCCCCTCTAAACTTTGTATTTTATGGACAATTTTGTTTTTTATTGTAAAATGAAAAGAGATTATTATGGAATATATATCTTCACGAGGATTGGTAATCTTGTTATAATTGGAATTAAGACTAAGATATTTTTCCTCTCAAAAATTGCCTATTTTTCAGTTTGACATTGCAAACTCTTGCCATATTTTACACTACGATATGTGGTCAAAGCGCGCCACATTTATTAACGTAAACGTCGCTAATGTCAAGCAACAGGTATATAAAAAACGTCGAGAAACCTTTTGGCGACGATTGTATTTGCGACGCCTGCGGCATGCGCGATGTTTATAAAAACGTCGCAAAAAACATTAACGACGTTTGACAAATGTCGCCAACGCCTCTTAAAAAGTCACTGATGTCCATATTTGTGCTACGGTTGAGTGCGAAGGGCGATAACACGCATATCATCACGGGTACTCGAATTAGAATGTTTCTAGGGTTTAGGTCGTACGACTTTGAACGCTAGCGACGTGTGTGTGATAGTATCGCTACGGGGACCCACCTTAGGTGCCCCTGTATTTTAGGCAAGACTCGAGAAGGAGTACACTAAAAACATGCCTTGAGAGCATGATTTGTGTGGTCGTGCGTGCCACAATTTTGTGATGTTTGTGCTTTTGTTTGTTTATGATTGGCCTGTTAGTAGCTGCACCTTCCTTTTTATAATGGGGAAGAAGTACTATCACCCCGGGGAGGGGGTGGGGTCGTTACACCGTTGTGGTCAGATTTAATTGACCGTTGTTTTTGTTTTTGTCTCGTCTTTATGGATTGTACAAGTATAGCTACTGGCGAGTCGAGCAGGAAATAGCGGGCAAGAAGCCCCATGATGGGCCGACCCTCTAAGGCCAAAGTTTTGTATATCTTTTATGTGTTGCAATCATGCGTGCCGATGTGTGTATTTTCTTGGTGGGCTTGCCTTTACTCCAAAAGCCTTTTATTCGTGCGAAATGTTTATTTTGAAAAGACTTGTAAAGCCTTAAGGCTAGCACCTCGTGTTATGGTGCGTTTCTTTCCTTGTATATATGAACATTTAGGCCCTTTTGTTTTGGGCTTTTCTCAGCTTCCGTTGTAGGTTTATAATCTGATTAGTCTATATAGTTTCTTGTATCAATTAATAACATTTTAGATTTGTGGATTTTGTATGTCGTGGGGCTCAGGTCGGACCTATGTTATATATTATTTGCCGGTCAGGGATATTACGCCGGCAACTTACCCCCTCGAGTGAGTCCAATTCCTCAAATTATGATGTTGTCGTAGTTCGGGTCCCTGCGTGAACTCCTCTCCTGCATACCTGCTACTTGCCCCCTTGAGTGAGTTCAAGTCCTCGAGCTGTGATGTTGTCATAGTCTAGGTCCCTACACAAACTCCTCTCCCGCCTACCAACTAATTTCCCCCTCGAGTGAGTCCAAGTCCTCGAGCTGTAATGTTGTCGTAGTCTGGGTCCTTGCACGAGCTCCTCTCCTGCATACCGGCTACTTGCCCTCTCGAGTGAGTCCAAGTCCTCGAGTTGTGATGTTGTCGTAGTCCGGGTCACTGCACAAGCTCCTCTCCCGCATACCGGCTACTTGCCCCATCGAATTAGTTCAAGTCCTCGAGTTGTGATGTTGTCGTAGTCTGAGTCCCTGTGCGAGCTCCTCTCCTGCATACCAACTACTTGCCCCCTCGAGTGAGTCCAAGTCATCAATCAATGATGTTGTAGTAGTCTGGGTCCCTGTGCAAACTCCTCTCCCACATACCGACAACATGCTCCGTCTAGTGTGTCCAAGTTCTCGATCTGTGATGTTGTCGTTATCCGGGTCCCTACGCAAACTCCTCTCCCGCATACCGGCTACTTGTCCCCTCGAGTGAGTTCAAGTTCTTGAACTGTGATGTTGTCATAGTATTGGACCTCGCGTGTACTCCTATCCCACATACCAGCTGTTGAAACCGAAAAACTGGTCTCTATGGAGTTCGACCCTTGGGGAAGGGGTGACCTCACACCTACTACACTCAGAAGAATGTCACGGACCAGAGACTTGGGAAACTAGGAACAGACCCTCGGCTCTAGCGCGGAGGTCCCACCACACACCCGGAAGGTTACAAGAACTCTTCCCCTCCCTTACCAAGGAGCTAGGCTTGGGCGCCTTGGAGAGCTCTCTCTACTCTACCAAGAAGATGCTAAGGGAGGAGGAGGCAAGAAAACTCATCCTCTCCAAAGGCACCCAATGGGGTCTATTTATAGTTTTTCCAAGTCCTGAGGGTAAAATGACAAAAATGCCCTTACGACCAATTGGCCTTGAGCCAATGGCAAACCTCCACACCGGGGGGTAGAGAGGTAACTTCCACCCCGGGGGCACAACGGTAAAAATACGACCAAAAGGGATTCGGGGGCCGAGCCATGCTCCCCACCCCTCGGGCGAGCAGCAGGCCACGGGCCTAGCTCACCCGCAAGGGCTGGCCGCTCGGGGCGAGCTGGCCGCAGGCCTGGCACGCCCGCAAGGGCTGGCCGCCCGGGGCAAGCCGCAGGCCACGGGGCCTGGCTCGCCGCTCCCAAGGGCTAAAAACTTGTCCTACGCACGCCGGGGGACCCTGCTCTGCGAATACGGGGTTGTACACAATCCCCGCTCTTTTCGAGGTTGGCACAAGCTCGGAAAGAAACATCCAACCCAACGTATTCGCTGAGTGGACTTTTCTTGCGTGGTCGAGAAAATACTTAGCCTCTCCGAGAGGTCAACCTGTCACGCCAGCTGATGGGAGCCTGAGTGACGAGACAGCCTTGGGGTGAAAACACTTAGCCTCCCGAGGGGTCAACCTGTCATGCCAGCTAATAGGAGCCTGGATGACGAGACGGCCTCGGGGTGAAAACACTTGGCCTCCCGAGGGGTCAACCTGTCATGCCAGCTAATAGGAGCCTGGGTGACGAGACAGCCTCGGGGTGAAAACACTTAGCCTCCCGAGGGGTCAACCTGTCATGCCAGCTAATAGGAGCCTGGATGACGAGACAGCCTCAGGGTGAAAACACTTAGCCTCCCGAGGGGTCAACCTGTCATGCCAGCTAATAGGAGCCTGGATGACGAGACAGCCTCGGGGTGAAAACACTTGGCCTCCCGAGGGGTCAACCTGTCATGCCAGCTAATAGGAGCCTGGGTGACGAGACAGCCTCGGGGTGAAAACACTTAGCCTCCCGAGGGGTCAACCTGTCATGCCAGCTAATAGGAGCCTGGGTGACGAGACAGCCTCGGGGAAAAAAGGTCATACTCCACGGGAGGTACGCCTGACCTGCCAGCTAGTAAGAGCCTGACAGTGGGACCATCATCGGAGCAAAGAGAATTTGGGCTTCCACGAGAGGTACGCCTGACCTGCCAGCTAGTGAGAGCCTGACAGCGGGACCATCATCGGAGCTAAGGACTTGGGGCTTCCACGAGAGGTACGCCTGACCTGTCAGCTAGTGAGAGCCTGACAGCGGGACCATCATCGGAGCTAAGGACTTGGGGCTTCCACGAAAGGTACGCCTGACCTGCCAGCTAGTGAGAGCCTGACAGCGGGACCATCATCGGAGCTAAGAGAATTTGGGCTTCCACGAGAGGTACGCCTGACCTGTCAGCTAGTGAGAGCCTGACAGCGGGACCATCATCGGAGCTAAGGACTTGGGGCTTCCACGAGAGGTACGCCTGACCTGTCAGCTAGTGAGAGCCTGACAGCGGGACCATCATCGGAGCTAAGGACTTGGGGCTTCCACGAGAGGTACGCCTGACCTGCCAGCTAGTGAGAGCCTGACAGCGGGACCATCATCGGAGCTAAGAGAATTTGGGCTTCCACGAGAGGTACGCCTGACCTGCCAGCTAGTGAGAGCCTAACAGCGGGACCATCATCGGAGCTAAGTACTTGGGGCTTCCACGAGAGGTACGCCTGACCTGTCAGCTAGTGAGAGCCTGACAGCGGGACCATCATCGGAGCTAAGGACTTGGGGCTTCCACGAGAGGTACGCCTGACCTGCCAGCTAGTGAGAGCCTGACAGCGGGACCATCATCGGAGCTAAGAGAATTTGGGCTTCCACGAGAGGTACGCCTGACCTGCCAGCTAGTGAGAGCCTGATAGCGGGACCATCATCGGAGCTAAGTACTTGGGGCTTCCACGAGAGGTACGCCTGACCTATCAGCTAGTGAGAGCCTGACAGCGGGACCATCATCGGAGCTAAGGACTTGGGGCTTCCACGAGAGGTACGCCTGACCTGTCAGCTAGTGAGAGCCTGACAGCGGGACCATCATCGGAGCTAAGGACTTGGGGCTTCCACGAGAGGTACGCCTGACCTGTCAGCTAGTGAGAGCCTGACAGCGGGACCATCATCGGAGCTAAGGACTAGGCGTCTCAACAAAAACCTTGTCAAATTCAACATCCTCAAATGGGGAAGAAAGATGGGTTACATGACCTCTCCCGACTCAGTGGGTCGGGGGCTAGACTCAGTACAATATAATAAAAAATACAAGATCCTATTGAGGCGAGGCTCCTTCGCCTCTTGCATCAACCGATCCTTCCCCGGGTGCCCACGTCGACCCGATCCTCACATCTGTCTTCCTCCCTGGCTTGGGGCGGGGCTTCGATCTGCCTCGGGGGTGGTTGCTGGGCTTGACCTCTCGCTCCTCTCACCTCCAGGAATTCGGGGCAGGTAGCCGTCGTGTGCCCCTCCACCTGGTGGTAGTCACAGTACGACAATGCTTCTTCTACCAGCCTCCTTCGGCGGACTCGGCGATCTCTCCCGTTGCCTCTTCTTCCTTCGCCTATTGCCAAGGCTTGCTGCGGTGGGGGTAGGAGTTGCCTTGGGGCTTGCCTTTGGTAGTTGAACCTCCCTTGACCCCCATGAAAGTTCCCCCCATCCTGAATGAGAGCTCTTCCTGGACCATGGGCGGGTCCTCCCTGCTGCCTCCAGCCTGGCTCCGGACCCTCCTGTCTCTGGAACCCCTGGGCTCTCTGCTCCTCTCTCCGCCTTCCTTCATGGTGCCTTGAGCCACCTTGCTCTTTCGACTCCACCTCCGTCAACTTAGCCAAATTTTTTACAAAGGCCGGGTTGGCTGCCTCCATGGCTATCTCCTCTGCCGCCCTTTCCATCAGCTCCTCGAAGGAAAGAGGGGTCTTCCGGGTCAAGCTCATCTTGAAGAACCCTTCACGCAACCCCACCGTGAATGCCATCTGGAGGGCATACCCTGGCACCTCTTGGATGTCAAGGACCTCCTCCTGGAACCTGTCAACGTAATGGGCCAGCGACTCCTCGGCCCTTTGCTTTATCAGGAAGAGGGACTCAGGACCTTTCTTCCTCTTCTTGGAGGTGGAGAAGCGAAGCTGAAAGCTCCGGCTCAAGTCTTCGAACCCGAAGATGGATCTTGGAGGGAGTTGATGGAACCAGTCCCTTGCCTTCTCCTTCAACGTGATCGCAAAGAGGCGACATTTGAAGGCATCCGTCATTGGTATGATGGAGACGGCATCCTCGAACCACTGTAAGTGCTGGATGGGGTCGTCCTTCCCGGTGTAGTATGCCTTGTCAAGTTCCCTGAACCCCTCGGGAACGGGAGCTGAGATGATCAGCTCGCTGAAGGGTGACCCCCTAAGGGGAGCTCTCGCCACCGCCACTCGCGCGACCTGCTCGCATGGGGGGCTAGCTCTCGCCGGGCTGGGGAACAGCTCCCGGCCTGAGAGGTCCCGCTCAACCCCTTCTACCATCCTCTCCTTCCCAGGCCTCCTATCCGGCATACTCACTTCTCCCCCTGCTGGGGTGATCTCGTCTTGCCCCCTGGGAGCCAGCTCGCCGAGACCACTCTGGGTTGGCTCGCCGAGACCCCTGGGAGCTAGTCCCTGGGGGGTGGGGGTTGAGCTGTCAGCCCGAGGGGCAATGCTTCTAAGCATCCCCATGATGCCTTCGATGGAAGCCATGAACTCCTCCCTTCCTACAAAGGGTCCTAGGTGAGGGAGACCACCGAGGTCATCACTACCTCCCTGATCCCCAGCCATGACACTCTCCCGAGATCTTCTGTGCTGGTCACTCTCCACGCTCACCGCACCAAAATGTTGAAACCGAAAAACTGGTCTCTATGGAGTTCGACCCTTGGGGAAGGGGTGACCTCACACCTACTACACTCAGAAGAATGTCACGGACCAGAGACTTGGGAAACTAGGAACAGACCCTCGGCTCTAGCGCGGAGGTCCCACCACACACCCGGAAGGTTACAAGAACTCTTCCCCTCCCTTACCAAGGAGCTAGGCTTGGGCGCCTTGGAGAGCTCTCTCTACTCTACCAAGAAGATGCTAAGGGAGGAGGAGGCAAGAAAACTCATCCTCTCCAAAGGCACCCAAGGGGGTCTATTTATAGTTTTTCCAAGTCCTGAGGGTAAAATGACAAAAATGCCCTTACGACCAATTGGCCTTGAGCCAATGGCAAACCTCCGCACCGGGGGGTAGAGAGGTAACTTCCACCCCGGGGGCACAACGGTAAAAATACGACCAAAAGGGATTCGGGGGCCGAGCCATGCTCCCCACCCCTCGGGCGAGCAGCAGGCCACGAGCCTAGCTCACCCGCAAGGGCTGGCCGCTCGGGGCGAGCTGGCCGCAGGCCTGGCTCGCCCGCAAGGGCTGGCCGCTGGCCTGGCTCGCCCGCAAGGGCTGGCCGCCCGGGGCGAGCTGGCCGCAGGCCTGGCTCGCCCGCAAGGGCAGGCCGCCCGGGGCGAGCTGGCCGCAGGCCTGGCTCGCCCGCAAGGGCTGGCCGCCCGGGGCAAGCCGCAGGCCACGGGGCCTGGCTCGCCGCTCCCAAAGGCTAAAAACTGGTCCTACGCACGCCGGGGGACCCTGCTCTGCGAATACGGGGTTGTACACCAGCTACTTGTCCCCTCGAGTGAGTCCAAGTCGTCAATCAATGATGTTGCAGTAGTCCGAGTCCCTGCAAGAAGATCTCTCTCGCATACCGACTACTTGCTCCCTCAAGTGAGTCCAAGTCCTCGATCTGTGATGTTGTCATTGTCCGGGTCCCAACACAAACTCATCTCTCGCATATAGGCTGCTTGCCCCCTCGAGTGAGTTCAAGTCCTCAAACTATGATGTTGTCGTAGTCTGGGTCCTTGTGCGAACTCCTTTCCCACATACCAGCTACTTGCCCCCTCGAGCGAGTCCATGTTCTCGAGCTGTGATGTTGCCATAGTCCAAGTCCCTGCGCGAACTCCTCTCCCGCATATCGACTACTTGCCCTCTCGAGTGAGTCTAAGTACCCGAGCTACGATGTTGTCGTAGTGCAGATCCCTGCACGAACTCCTCTCTTGTATACCAGCTACTTGTCCCCTTGAGTGAGTCCAAGTCCTCGAACTGTGATGTTGTCGTAGTCTGTGTCCCTACGCAAGCTCCTCTCCCGTATACTCATTACATGCCCCCTCGAGTGAGTCCAAGTCCTCGAGATGTGATGTTGTCGTAGTCCGGGTCCCTGCGCGAGTTTATCTCCCGCATACCGGCAACTTGCCCCTCGAGTGAGTCCAAGTCCCGAGAAGTGATGTTGTCGTAGCCCGGGTCCCTGCGTGAACTCCTCTCCCGCATACCAGCTACTTTCCCCTCAAGTGAGTCCAAGTCCTCGATGTTGAAGCCAAAAATGACCTCTGTGGAGTTCGGGGTCCCTAAAGAGGGGTGATCTCACACCTACTACACTCGGAAGAATGTCACGGACCGAATACTTAGGAGACTATGAACAGACCCTCGGCTCTAGCGCGGAGGTCCCACCACACACCCAGAAGGTTGCTAAAACACTTACCCTCCCTCACCAAGTGGCTGAGCTAGGCGCCTTGGAGAGCTCTCTCTACTCTACCAAGATGAAGCTAAGGGAGGAGGAGGTAAGGAAATCTCATCCTCTCCCAAGGCACCCAAGGGGGTCTATTTATAGTTTTCCAAGTCTTGGGGTCAAAATGACTAAAATGCCCCGAAGGAAAATATGCCTCAAGCCAATAGAAAACCTCCACACCGGGGGGCAAAGAGGGAAATTCCACCCTGGGGGTAAAAGGGTAAAAGCACGTCCCAAAGAGGTCCAAGGGCGAGAGGAGGTCAAACCACACACCCCCCAGCCCCCTTGGACACCCGAGACGAGGGAACTGGCCATGCGGGCGAGGGCCTGGCCGGCCAGTCTCGCCCGGCGACCTGGCCTCGCAGGCGAGAACCCGCCTGGCCGGCCGGTCTCGCCCCGCGATCTGGCCTCGCGGGCGAGAACCCGCCTGGCCGGCCGGTCTCGCCCCGCGATCTGGCCTCGCGGGCGAGAACTCGCCTGGCCGTCCGGTCTCGCCCCGCGACCTGGCCTCGCGGGCGAGAACCCGCCTGGCCGGCGGTCTCACCCCGCAACCTGGCCTCGCAGGCGAGAACCCGCTTGGCCTGCGGTCTCGCCCGGCGAGCGGGCCGCGCGAGCGAGAACCCGCCTGGCCGGCCGGTCTCACCCCTGCTCAGGGCTAAGGGGAAGGGGGGACGAGACCTTGGTCTCCCGTCGACCCCGCTGCCCTCACCTCGCACTTCATCCCGTCGGGGGGTGCCGGCCAACTTGCCGCACCCGACCCTCAAAGAATGAGGCAAGGGGGAGGCAAATTTTTCCTCCTCCTACTAGTATATTTCCAAGCGATAGCCAAAATTGGCTACCAAGAGTTCAAAAAACTTAAAAACCCAAAGTTGGTCCTGCGCTTGCCGAACGGTCCTTACTCGGTGAATACGGGGTTGTACACAATCCCCGCTCTTTTTGAGGTTGACACAAGCTCGGAAAGAAACATCCAACCCAACGTATTCACTGAGTGGCCTTCTTGGGAGCGAAAAAACACTTGGCCTCCCCGAGGAGTCAACCTGTCATGCCCGCTGAAGCCTGGGTGACGAGACGGCCTCAGGGTGAGAACACTTAGCCTCTCGAGGGGTCAACCTGTCATGCCAGCTAATGGGAGCCCGGGTGACGAGACAGCCTCGGGGCGAGAACACTTAACCTCCTGAGGGGTCAACCTGTCATGCCAGCTGATGGGAGCCTGGGTGGCGAGACCTCCTCCGGGTAAAAAGCACTTAACCTCCCGGAGGGGTCAACCTGCCATATCAGCTGATGGGAGCCTGGGTGGCGAGACCTCCTCCGGGTAAAAAGCACTTAACCTCCCGGAGGGGTAACCCTGCCATGCCAGCTAATGGGAGCCTGGGTGGCGAGACCTTCTCCGGGTAAAAAACACTTAACCTCCCGGAGGGGTCAACCTGTCATGCCAGCTGATGGGAGCCTGAGTGGCGAGACCTCCTCCGGATAAAAAACACTTAACCTCCCGGAGGGGTCAAGCTGTCATGCCAGCTGATGGGAGCCTGGGTGGCGAAACCTCCTCCGGGTAAAAAACACTTGGGCATCCACGAGAGGTACGTCTGACCTGTCAGCAAGTGAGAGCCTGACAGCAGGACCGTCATCGGAGCAAATGAACATGGGCATCCACGAGAGGTACGCCTGACCTGCCAGCTAGTGAGAGCCTGACAGCGGGACCGTCATCAGAGCAAGGGAACATGGGCATCCACGAGAGGTACGCCTGACCTGCCAGCTAGTGAGAGCCTGACAGCGGGACCGTCATCGGGGCAAGGGAACATGGGCATCCACGAGAGGTACGCCTGACCTGCCAGCTAGTGAGAGCCTGACAGCGGCACTGTCATCGGAGCAAGGGAACATGGACATCCACGAGAGGTACGCCTGACCTGCCAGCTAGTGAGAGCCTGACAGCGGGACCGTCATCGGAGCAAAGGGGATTTAAACTCCCCGAGGTACCATCGACCCATCCAGCTAGTGAGAGCCTGACATGAGGGGATCCTCTCAGGGGTTGGGGACAGGGCATGTCACCTAGGCTTTAACAATTCCAACATCCTCAAAGGGGGAAACAAAGATGGGTTACATGACCCCCTCGACTCAGTAGGTCGGGGGCTAGACTCATTACAACATAACAAAAGTACAAGACTTTACCGAGGCGAGGCTTTTCCAGAGCGTTTGGGCATGGTCTCCACCCTAACATGAGTCGCTCATATGGTACCTCGGGTTCCCTCATCGACCTGATCCTCACATATGTCATTCCCCCTCACTTGGTGTGGAGTCCCTTCAACCTGCGCCAGCGGCTGAGGCTTGGCAGGGCCTTTCGCCCCCCTCAATTCCAGAAACTCGAGGCAGGTAGCTGTGGCGTGACCCTCCACCTGGTGGAAGTTGCAGTATGGCAATGCCCCTTCTCCCCTCCTTCGGCGGGCTCGGCGGTCTCTCCCGTTGCCTCTTCCTCCTCCGCATATCGTCAAGGCCTGCTGGGGTTGGGGTAGGAGCTGCCTTGGGGCTTGTCTTTGGAAGTTGAACCTCCCTTGTCCCCCGTGGAAGTTCTCTCCACCTGGGACGAGGGCTCTTCCTGGACCTTGGGCAGGTCTTCCCTGCTGCCTCCAGCCTGGTTCCGGACCCTCCTGTCCCTGGAACCCCTGAGCTCTCTTCTCCTCCCTCCTTATTCCTTCATGATGCCTTGGGCCACCTTGCTCCTTTGACTCTGTTTCCGCTAGCCTTCCAGCTTCTTGACAAATGCCGGGTTGGCCGCCTCCATGGCTATCTCCTCTGCCGCCTAGCCGTGCACAAAAAGACCCCCAGTCCAGATAAAAACCGGTCCCTGCAAGGACCGGTTTTTTCCGGTCCGGTCCCGGACCGGTCCCTGGCAAAACCGGTCCCGGTCCGGGACCGGTCTTCCCCCTAAAAAGGGGGACTGCCGGGACCGGAATACCGGTCCCAAACCGGTCCTGGACCGGTCTGGTCCCGGGCCAGCCCAATTGTTTTATTTTTTATTATTTTTTATTATTATTTTAATTTATTAAAAAAAAACTAAAAAAAATAATAAAAAAATAATAAAATGGCTCTAATTAGAGCCGTTTAACAACGGCTCTAATTAGAGCCGTTGGGGGAGGCTGGGAGCCTCCCCTGCTGGCTGCTACCAGGATTATTACCTGGCAGCTTTGCTGCCAGGTAATAATTGCCTAGGCAGCTATGCTGCCTAGGCAATTATTACCTGGCATTTGCTGCCAGGTAATAATCCTGGCAGCACTGGCTGCTGGGCCGCCGGCAGCCTGGCCCGGCCGGTCCTGGGACCGGTCTTGGGCTGGACTGGTCCAAGACCGGTCTTAAACCGGTCTTGGACCGGTCTTTGCCTAGGACCGGTCCAGGACCGGTCTTTTCCTGGGACCGGTCTTGGACCGGTTCCAGGGAAAAAAAGGGGGCCTTGTTAGGCCTCCTGGGACCGGTCTGGGACCGGACTGGTCCTAACCGGGACCGGTCCCGAGCCAGTCCATACCGGGCCGGTCCCAACCGGGCCTTTTTGTACACGCCTACTGCCTCCCTTTCCATCAGCTCCTCGAAGGAAAGGGGAGCCTTTCGGGTCAAACTCATCTTGAAGAAGCCCTCCTTCAGCCCAACGGTGAAGGCCATTTGGAGAGCATACCCCGACATCTCCTGGACATCCAAGATCTCCTCTTGGAACCTATCAACGTAGTGGGCCAGCGACTCCTCGACCCTCTTCCTTATCAGGAAGATGGATTCAGGACTCTTCTTCCTCTTCTTGGAGGTGGAGAAGCGGAGCTGGAAGCTTCGGCTCAAGTCCTTGAACCCATAGATCGACCTTGGAGGGAGTTGATGAAACCAGTCCCTTGCCTTCTCCTTCAATGTGATCGCAAAGAGGCGACACTTGAAGGAATCCGTCATCGGCCTGATGGAGACGACATCCTCGAACCACTACAGGTGCTGGACGGGGTCATCCTTCCCGGTATAATAAGCCATGTCTGGCTCCCTAAACCCCTCGGGAACGGGGGCTAAGATGATCAACTCGCTGAAGGGTGACCCCCTGAGGGGGGGGGGGGTCTCGCGACCTCCACTGGCGCGACCTGCTTGCCTGGAGGGTTAGCACTCGCTGGGCCGAGGAACAACTCCCTGCCAGAGAGGTCTCGCTCGATCCTTTCTCCCATCCTCTCCTTCCCAGGTCGCCAACCTGGTGCACTTCCTTCTCCCCCTACAGTTGTCATCTCGCTTGGACCCCTAGGGGTCGACTCATCGAGAGAGGGGGGAGCTAGCTCTAGGGGGGTTGGAGTGGAGCTGCCACCCCAAGGAGCAAAACTCCACAGCATCCCCATGATGCCTTCGATCACCACCTCCCTGATCTCTGTCCATGACACTCTCCCGAGATCTTTTGTGCTGGTCACTCTCCACGCTCACCGCACCATAACTGTTGAAGCCAAAAATGACCTCTGTTGAGTTCGGGGTCCCTAAAGAGCCACACACCTACTACACTTGGAAGAACGTCACGGACCGAAGACTTAGGATACTATGAACAGATCCTCGGCTCTAGCGCAGAGGTCCCACCACACACCCAGAAGGTTGCTAGAACACTTCCCCTCCCTCACCAAGTGGCTGAGTTGGGCGCCTTGGAGAGCTCTCTCTACTCTACCAAGATGAAGCTAAGGGAGGAGGAGGTAAGGAAATCTCATCCTCTCCAAAAGCACTCAAGGGGGTCTATTTATAGTTTTCCAAGTCTTGGGTTCAAAATGACCAAAATGCCCCTAAGACAAATATGCCTCGAGCCAATAGAAAACCTCCACACCGGGGGGCAAAGAGGGAAATTCCACCCCGGGGATAAAAGGGTAAAAGCACATCCCAAAGAGGTCCAAGGGCGAAAGGAGGTCAAACCACACCCCCCCCAGCCCCCCTGGACACCCGAGACGAGGGAACTGACCGCGCGGGCGAGGGCCTGGCCAGTCTCGCCCCGCGACCTGGCCTCGCGGGCGAGAACCCGCCTGGCCGGCCGGTCTCGCCCCGCGACCTGGCCTCGCGGGCGAGAACCCGCCTGGCCGGTCGGTCTCGCCCCGCGACCTGGCCTCGCGGGCGAGAACCCGCCTGGCCGGCCGGTCTCGCCCCGCGACCTGGCCTCACGGGCGAGAACCCGCCTGGCCGGCGGTCTCGCCCCGCGACCTGGCCTCACGGGCGAGAACCCGCCTGGCCGGCGGTCTCGCCCGGCGAGCTGGCCTCGCGGGCGAGAACCTGCCTGGCCGACGGTCTCGCCCGGCGAGCGGGCCGCGCGGGCGAGAACCCGCCTGGCCGGCCGGTCTCGCCCCTGCTCGGGGCTAAGGGGCAGGGGGGACGAGACCTTGGTCTCCCGTCGACCCCTCTGCCCTCACCTCGCACTTTATCCCGTCAGGGGGTGCCGTCCAACTTGACGCACCCGACCCTCAAAGAATGGGGCAAGGGGGAGGCAATTTTTTCCTCCCCCTACTAGTATATTTCCAAGTTATAGCCAAAATTGGCTAACAAGAGTGCAAAACTCTCAAAAAGCTTAAAAACTCAAAGCTGGTCCTGCGCTTGCCGAATGGTCCTTACTCGGTGAATACGGGGTTGTACACTCGAGCTGTGATGTTGTCATAGTTCGGGTCCCTATGCAAACTCCTCTCCCGCCTACCAACTACTTTCCCCCTTGAGTGAGTACAATCCTTAAGCTGTGATTGTTTCGTAGTCTGGGTCCCTATACGAGCTCCTCTCCCGCATATCGGCTACTTTCCCCCTCAAGTGAGTACAAGTCCTCTAGTTATGATGTTGATGTAATCTGGATCCCTATGTGAGCTCCTCTTCCACATACCGGCTACTTGCTCCCTCGAGTGAGCCCAAGTCATCAATCAGTGATGTTGCAATAGTCTGAGTCACTGCACAAACTCCTCTCCTGTATATCGGCTAATTTCTCCCTCGAGTGAGTCCAAGTCCTCAAGCTGTGATGTTGTCGTAGTTCGGGTCCCTGTGCAAACTCCTCTCCCACATACCGGCTACTTGCCCCCTTGAGTAAGTCTAAGTCCTCGAACTGTGATGTTGTCGTAGTTCGGGTCCCTATACGAACTCCTCTCCCGCAAACCGGCTACTTGCTCCCTCGAGTGAGTCCAAGTCCTCGAGCTATGATTTTTTCATAGTCCTGGTCCCTGCGTGATCTCCCCTCCTACATACTGGCTACTTGCCCCCTCGAGTGAGTCCAAGTCCTCAAGCTGTGAAGTTGTAGTAGTCCGGGTCCCTAAGCGAGCACCTTTCCCGCATACCAGCAACTTTCCCCCTCGAGTGAGTCCAAGTCCTCGGGTTGTGATGTTTCCATAATCCGGGTCCTTGCGTGAGCTCCTCTCCCGCATACCGGCTACTTTTCCCCTCGAGTGGGCCATGTCCTCGAGTTGCGATGTTGTCATATTCCGAGTCCCTGCGCGATCTCCTCTCCCACATACCGACTACTTGCCCTCTCGAGTGAGTCTAATTCCTCGAGATGAGTTTTTGCCATAGTCTAGGTCCCTACACGAGCTTTCTTCCCGCATACCGGCTACTTGCCCCCTCGAGCAAAGTACAAGCTCTCGGCAGAGTTGATGTTACAGTACCGATCCCCGCAGGGGGGCCTCCTGTCTCTGCTGCTCCCTCTCAACTACTCCTGCTGCCAACCTACTTTGAGCTTTTATCCACCTCTAGTCGAGCTCGGCTCATGCGAGGTGTCGAATCTTTCGCCACCTCCAGTAAAGCTCAGCTCTTGCAAGGTGTCAAAACTTTCTCCACCTCTAGTGGAGCTCATCTCCTGGGAGGTGTCAAGCATTTTTCTACCTATATTCGAGCTTGGCTCCTGGGAGGTGTCGAGCATTTTCCACCTCTAGTCGAGCTCGGCTCCTGCGAGGTATCGAGCTTTCTTCTTTTCCACCCCTAGTTGAGCTTGCCAGTTTGGCGAAGGGCCAGAGAGGTGTCGACCGTTCTTCTTTTCCATGCACCCTCAATTGAGCTTGCTCATTTAACGAAGGGATTGGGAGGTGTCGACCTTTCTTCTTCTTCACCTCCAGTCGAGCTCGGCTCCTGCGAGGTGTCAACCTTTCTTCTTTTCCACCCTCAGTTGAGCTCGCTCGTTTGGCGAAGGTCCTGAGAGGTGTCGACCATTTTTCTTCTCCACCTACAGTCGAGCTCGACTCCTGCGAGGTGTTGAAATTTCATATTTTCCACCTCCAGTTGAGCTCGCTCCTTTAGCGAAGGGCTTGGGAGGTGTCTGTACAACCCGTATTCGTCAAGGATGGGTCCCACCACAGCCAAGTCAGCAGAAGCTGAGGTCAACGACTCGAGATGGAAGTCAAAGTCAACGCCCAAGACCGTAGAAGGCCTGGGCGAGTAGGATGAGCTCCCCTCCCATACTCGCCAGGTAGGCGACTATGTGAGATACTCGCCCAGCCCGCACGACTTACCTTGGAAGTCGCCCGATCGCCAGGGGGTGGGGTATAAATGTGACCCCCCTCTTGGTTTTTCCTATAAATAGGACCCCGGGGGTACGAGGAGAGGCACAGAAAATCCTCTGCAGGATACTCACGAGCTCTTCCTTTTGGATACCAACTGAACCTTAGGATTCCTTTTCCTTAGAGACCAGGTCGCGACCTTGCGAATGGTTTGCCAGCTAGTCTTCCTCGTACCCCGCTTGGCCATTCTGGTTGTGGAGGAGTTGTTTCTTCAAAGCATCCGGGTACGTGGTGGGACCTTCCTGCCGCAACATCTGGGGTCCTGTTTGTTGTCATCGTTCATCATCCTTGTCACCTTAGCCATCAATCCTTACCCCTGAACCGGTAACCTTAGGCGGATTTGATCCAAATTCTGAGGTCAGGAGATTTCTTGGCTTCAACACTTGGTGCGGTGAGCGTGGATCGCAGCCAAGGTGGAAAGTTTGGTGGTTTAATAAGATGACCAATGTTGGCGAGCATAAGGATTTGGCGGGCAACTCGGCGGGAGTTGGCGATCTCGAGCGAGGAGGCGAGTTTGTGATGTTAGTTGCGTTCGAGGAGTTTGCGAAGAGGATTGAGACGACCATCCTCGCCGGGTTTTCTCATCGCCCTGATGTCACGGCGACCTCCCCCCATCGCGTGACACCGCTGGAGGAGGAAGCGCCGCCGAGGCGAGCTGGGAAGGAGCCCGCTTGGGCGAGAGAAGAACGACAAATGCAATCACGACATCATCCGACGGGCAACCAAGGGGTCCGTTTTCGGGATCCGATGTTGCCGGCGAGATACCGTGATACTCGTCAGTGGAGCGAGTATGATGTCTCCAGCGAGGATAAAACTCGCCACCGCTAGAGGGGAGGAGCCCCTTCTATGACGAGATCCTCTCCGCCCTCATCCCCGAAGGGTTTAGAGTGCTCGTTCTCACCTACTATTCCGGCAGAGATGACCCGGTCAGGCATCTCCAGTGGTTTGAAGACATCATCTCCATCCGCAACATGTTCGACGCTTTCAAATGCTAGTTCTTCTCCATCACCCTCAAAGGCAATGCAAGGGACTGGTTTCACCAGCTGCCCACAGGTTCCGTCTACT
This sequence comes from Platanthera zijinensis, assembly GCA_039513925.1. NCBI lineage: Eukaryota > Viridiplantae > Streptophyta > Magnoliopsida > Asparagales > Orchidaceae > Platanthera > Platanthera zijinensis. Next base: position 4,631,201 of record CM077088.1, on the reverse strand, counting down.
GTTTCTCCGACCTGCATTGGGGGCTCATAGCGAGGTTCGCGACATCCAAGAAGAGGTAGAAGGAGGCAACGACCCTCTTCAAGATTACCCAAGGACAGCATGAGAGTCTCTACGATTACATCGATCGTTTCTAGGAGGAGATATTGGAGGTAGAGGAGGTGGATAACTTCACTTTGATGGTGGACCTGAAGTTCGGGTTGAAGCAGGGTCTTTTCAGTATGGAGATGGGATCCAACCCCCCAAAGTCCTTTGAGGAGATGATAGAGAGGGAGAACACCTTCGTACGAGGAGAGGAGAAGAACAAAGACTTCTTGGCGCGACTAGACGGAGGTGATCTGATGGGAGACGAGAGAACAGGACCTTCAGAGGGGAAGGCTAGGAGGATGCCCGAGAGATAAGCCGAGAGGAGGAAGTGCCAAGGAGAAGGGAGGAGAATGCGAGAGAGGAGACTAGGAGGGTGGAAGAGAGGAGGCAGGAGAGGCCTCAAAGGCAAGAGGAGAGGGGGCCGGCAGAGGCCCATGCAAGAAGAGGGTAAGATAGGCGGTTCCAGTATCTCGAGAATCGTCCCCAGTTGAGGCCACCAGTGGGGCCGCGTTTAAAGAGGAGAGAAGGAATGGCCTCCGACAGGGGGGAGGCCGAGGAGGAGGAAGAAGGGAGGCAATGGCCATCGCCCGTCAAGGCAACAAGCGTCGCAAGAGGGAGCAACGAGCGATGCGCCAGGAGGTGGAGATTCCTCTCTACTGCGAAATCCATCGAGTAGAGGGACATGAGACGTTGGCTTCCCTGGAGTTCTGGGAAGCGAGGAGGAGGTTCGAAGCAGGAGTAGTGGAGAGGGAGCAGCAGAGACAGGAGGTCCCGGTCGAACAAGTAACATTTCAAGCTCCGATGAGGAGGAGGAACGAGGATCGTGTCGACCTGGGAGGTCGCAGAGAGGTGATACATGGTCTAGGAGGTGGACATGTCGGAGTAATAAACGGAGGAGCCGGGCTCGGAGCTTCCCGCAAGGGAAGTCTCCATCAGATCTATAAGAAGAACGTCGCCTCGACGTCACAGAACCCGCTGCCGTTAGAAGAGATCACCTTCTCTGAGGAGGACATGCTGGGGAATGAGAACCTCTTCCACGATGCCATGGTTATTCAAGCTGCAATCGAAGACTTCACCGTCAACCGAATTCTTGCGGATAACGGGAGCTCGGTGAACGTCATTTTCAAGAGAAATTTCGTAGGGCTTCAGGTGGAAGCGTCTCGGGTCCAGGTTGTAGATGGACCCCTCTTTGGCTTCTCGGGCGAGAAGAAAGAGGTGGAAGGGGCAGTGGAGCTTCTGGTTACCCTCGGTGGGACTTTGATACGATGCCGCTTTGTCATCGTCGACGCGCCAAGCGGATACAACGCCATCTTCGGGCGGCCCCTCATCAACTATTTCAAGGTCATTCTGTCGTCTTATCACCAGTGCCTGAAGTACTGCCGGGGGGATGTCCAGGTCAGGATTAGGGGAGATCCCAAGGCCTCTAGGGAGAGCTACCTGAATGCCGTCAGCACCATCACCTGGATGGGGGATGCGGAGAGATTGGAGGAGCTATTGAAAAATGAGAAAGGGTTGTGTGCTGCCAAGAAGATAGAAGAGGTGGAAGTGATCTCCCGAGGAGGAGAGCCGCTGGAGGGGAAGATAGAGATGGTCGCCTGCCTCCAGGACAACGTCGACGTTTTCGCTTGGAGCGCCCCCGAGATGCCCGGGGTCGACGCCGATGTTGCCTGCCATCGCCTCAACCTGGATCCCGCAGTGGCTCCCATTCGTCAAAAGTAGAGGAAGAGCGTCGCCGTGCTAGCTGAACCAATCAGGGAGGAAGTGGGGAAGCTGCTGAGGGCATTTTTTGTTTCGGAGATCCAATATCCAGGCTGGGTTTCCAATGTTGTAATGGTGAAGAAGCCCAGAGGGGGCTGGCGTCTTTGTATTGATTTTTTTTATGCTGAATAAAGCTTGCCTGAAGGATTGCTACCCTTTGCCTCAGATCGACGCGCTAGTTGATTCTGCCGTCGGGTTTCCTGTGATGAGCTTTCTTGATGCCTTTTCAGGGTACCACCACATCCGGATGCATCCCCCCGACTGCCGCAACATCTCCTTCATAACCAGCAATGGCTGTGATAGCTACAAGATGATGCCCTTCGGGCTCTAGAATGCAGGTGCGACTTACCAGAGAATTATGGACCATATCTTCAAAGAGCAGAAGGGGAGAAACTTGGAGGTCTATGTGGACGATCTCCTTATCTAAAACAAAAGCGTCGCGGAGCACATAGCAGATCTAGTGGAGACCTTCGCCACCCTGATGAAGTACAAGATGTGACTCAACCCGACCAAGTGCGTCTTCGGTGCAGGAAGAGGGAAGTTCTTAGGTCACCTCCTCACTCCCAGGGGGTGGAACCTAACCCAGACAAGGTCAAGGTCATTCTGGAAATGGCATCCCCTAGAGATCCCAAGGAGGTCCAAAGGTTGACGGGAAAGCTGGCAGGCCTTAGTCATTTTCTATCCAAGGAGGGAGAGAAGTGCTCTCCATTATTTAATACTCTTTGGGGGAATCAGAAGTTTGAGTGGACGGTGGAGTGCGAGGAGGCCTTCAGGAAGCTCAAACAACAGCTGACCCAAGCTCCTCTCCTCCAAGGCCCGCAGGGAGATGAGGACCTCCTACTCTATCTGGGAGTAGGAACGGAGGCGGCTAGCTCGGTGTTGGTCCGAGAAGAAGGCAAGAAGCAGCTCCCCATCTACTATGCGAGTAGAGTGTTGCGATAGGCGGAAGTCAGATATCCTATTCTGGAGAAGTTGGTATTTGCTCTATTGTTTTCGGCTCGGAGGCTCCGTCCTTATTTTCAGGCTAACTCCATCAGGATCGTCTCCGATCACCCTCTGTGTAGTATCCTGAATGGAGTGGAGCATTCCGGCAGGTTGACGAAATGGGCGATGGAGATTAGCGAGTTCAACATTTCTTACTCTCCGAGGGTAGCGATCAAGGCGCAGGCGGTAGCAGATTTCCTGGCTGACTTTTCGGCCGAAATGAAAGGTGACAAGGGCTCTTCTAACTAGTCACTTGGAAGATGTTCGTGGACGGGGCTTCGGGCAGGTATTCCGTGGGAGCCAGAGTCGTGCTAGTAAGCCCCTAGGGAACCCAGATCGAGCAAGCAGTCGAGATCCTCTTTACCGTCACAAATAATCAGGCGGAGTACGAAGCTATGGTGGTTGGCTTGCGTCTCGCCAAGGAGTTAGCGATTCAGGATATCAGGACCTTCACCGAGTCGATGATAGCCGCGTCCCATATCAGAGGCGAGTTTGAAGTAAATGACACAATCCTACAGAAATACTTAATCAAAGTAAAGGGTCTTATCGACGATTTTCTGTCTTTCTTCGTCGAGCACGTACCCCAAGAAAAGAATTCAGAAGCTGACTACCTCGCCAAGTACGGTCCCCGGGCAAGGAGAACCATGACCAAGCTGTTTCGACCGTTAATCGAGGAAGGGGGATGATGGAGATCGAGCAAAGAATCTCATGGAAGGATCCATTCGTCACGTTCTTAACGAAGGGACAGCTGCCTACCGACGATGGTGATCAGAGAAAGTTCCGCTATAAAGCTGCTTATTACTTGCTACAGGAAGGGGAGCTCTACCGCAAGACTGTATCGGGCCCGTTGGCCAGATGTTTGTCAGAAATCGAAATCCCTCGCGTTCTTTAAGAGATCCATTCAGGAGAGTGTGGCAGCCACTCAGGAACTCGTACTCTAGAACAGAGAATTCTAAGGCATGGATACTTCTGGACAACCATTCGGAAGGATGCGGAAGCATTCTCCAGGAAATGTCCCCAATGTCAGCTCTTCACACCCCTTCAGCTACAACCAGCTCAGCATATTCGCTCGATCACTGCTCCGTGTCCCTTTGCCATCTGGGGAATGGACTTGATCATCCCTTTCCCTCAGGCTAGCGGATAGAGGAAGTACATCCTTGTCATGATTGACTACTTATCCAAATGGATCGAGACAAAAGCTTTAGCCAAGACCACTTCTCAGATTGTGAGAATTTTATCTGGGGAGAGATCACATGTAGGTTCAGGATTCCTCTTGCCATCGTCACCGACAATGGTACACAATTCGTCAGCTTGGAATTAGAGGACTTCTGCAAGCATCTAGGGACGGATCTTCGATTTGCCTCTGTACATCATTCTCGGAGCAATGGACAGATAGAAGCCGCCAACAAGCTAATAATAAACTTACTGAAGAAAAAAGTCACCAACTTAAAGGGAAATTGGGCAGAGCAGCTCCCCTCAGTCCTTTGGGCTCTGAGAACAACTCCAAACTCAGCTACGGGGGAAACTCCCTTCAAGTTGTACCACGGGTCTGAGGCACTCATCCCAGTAGAGTTTGAGGTTCGGAGCCCGAGGGTCATAGCCGCAGGAGATGGCAGCGAAGAGTGGCGCTTGGAGAATGAAGATGCTCAGGGGCTCTCGCTGGATTACATTGAAGAACTTCACGACTTGACCTCCACCCGCCAAGAGGAAATCAAAAGGTTCATGGAAAAGCACTTCGATAAAAACGTCTGCCTCAAGAATTTCTGTGCAGAAGATCTAGTCATGAAGAAGGTGGATGCCGTAGGAAGGGGAGCAACTATTGGCAAGCCATATCAAAATTGGGAAGGTCCCTTCATCGTCCAGGAAGCACTAGCCACTGGAGGCTATTATCTGCAAGATCAAGTAGGAGAGCAGCTGGGAGGTACCTGGAGTGGAGATGACCTGAAAATGTTCTATCCCTAGCGGTAACATGTGTCTTCTTTGTAATCATGTTGATATGAATATAATAATTACGACAAGCTTGTTTCTCTCTGTGTTCTAATCTATCTCAAGATTTCTAATGGCTTCAAGGACCAACCCCGCAATCGACTCCAGAAACCAGCAGTCGACCTGTTCCTCCTAAATAGCCCAGTGCGGATGATGGGACGATGCCTCGGGACTTAAACGCTCTTATAAGATCGAGCCTCTGCATTGACGACCGAGATCAGCTCCCCCCTTGCATGCCGGCCAATGTCTCCCGGATTGGATCTCTCCTCCAACTGGAGGAACTATTAGGAACAGGCCTAGACGCTAACATCCTAGACTTGATAGAGGGCCGATCTCACCAAGCAATCATTGATCTAGTCATCTCAACTATTGACAAAGCAGGATAACCTGCCGTAGAAAGGGCAAGAACAAGCCCAAGGGAAGATGTTGGCCTCGAATGCGTCCTGAAGGACCCTCAGAGGAACATTACCCTTTGTTCGTGCACTGACACTTGTAGTCGGATGACATGGACGAAACCAATCTCCACTTTTGGATCGGGATACGAGCCTTCAACCCGTTCCTCCTAAATAGCCTAGTGTGGATGATAGGACGATGCCTCGGGACTTAAGCGCTCTTGTAAGATCGAGCCTCTGCATTGATGGCCGAGATCAGCTCCACCCTCGCATGTCGGCCTATGTCTCCCCGATTGCATCTCTCCTCCGACTGGAGGAATTTTTAGGAACAGGTCTGGACGCCAACTTCCCGATTTGGCAGTTTTAAGATCGTCTCTTTTAAAGGTATCAGTCATTTATAAAACATCGGTGCAGCTAACTGGCCACATTCAGAGGCGGCGGCGGCGGCAGTGGGGAACTCGTCGCTGGCAGTGCCGAATCTTGCACGGGAGTGGGAGCGACCTTGCTTGTCGGAAGGTCCTTGCTCCCTGGAGGGTCCTTTTTCACCGGCAGGTCCTTTGTCGGTGGTTCCTTGCTCACCGGATGGTCTTCCTTCGCCGGAGTCAAAGTTTTTGACGCTTTCTTGGTGTTGAGATTAATCCGGACCATGTGCGCGGTCCGGAGTGGCTTATCGGTTGCGAGGGCGAGCAGCGGCGCAGAGTTCAGTGGGGCAACATCTAGAGCCGCGTCTGCGACATCCGGAGGAGAGTCCGCGATCAAAGAAAACACGTCAGCGAGAAGTAAACAACAACCAACAATCTCAGAAGAATGGTTTGGCAAAACGGCGACCTGACAGGGAGACGACTTCGATCCGGTGTGGCGTCGACGCGTTGGCAACTTCGTGAGTTTTTAGCAGGCTGAGGAGGCTCAAGCCCAAGGTGGCCAAGTTGGGGACGTCGTCTAGCCCTAGATCGCTAAGAAGCTTCAAGGTGCTAGCGGAGTGCACGGGATTGACAGTCGAAGCCGCGACTTGCTCAGGGGGTGGAAGCGGATCAACTGCCTTGGAGGCGGATATCTTCTTGGGCTTCTTAGTCTTCTTCTTTTTGTGTGTGTGTGTGGGGGGGGGGGGGGGGGGGGGTAAGTCGACGACGACGTCTTCCACCCGCGTCCTTTTAGATTTGGCAATGCCGAGAAGGCTAGATAGGGCGGCGAGGCTGTCTTGAAGGAGTTTCTCGTTGGCGTTCGACATAGCGAGCGAGTCCTAGAGATCCGCCTCAGAAACCAGCCCCCCTATTTATAGAGTTCGTGTGGCAGTCGTCGGAGGCGAGCAACTCTGATACTCGGCATAAAAGCTCGCCAAATAAGGGTTGGATGTTTCTTTCCGAGCTCCTACGTCACTCAGAAAGAGCGAGGATTGTGTACAACTCGTATTCGTAAAGGATGGGTCCCACCGCAGCTAGGTCAGTAGAAGCCGAGGTCAACGACTCGATATGGAAGTCAAAGTCAGCGCCCAAGACCGTAGAAGGCCTGGGCGAGTTGGGCGAGCTCCCCTCCCATACTCGCCAGGCGGGCGATTAGGCGAGATACTCGTCCAGCCCGCGCGACTTCCCTTGGAAGTCGCACGGTCGTCAGGGGGTGGGGTATAAATGTGACCCCCTCTTGGTTTTTCCTATAAATAGGACCTCGGAGGTACGAGGAGAGGCACAGAAAATCCTCTGCAGGATACTCGCGAGCTCTTCCTTTTGGATACCAGCTGAACCTTGGGGTTCCTTTTCCTTAGAGACCAGGTCGCGACCTTGTGACTGGTTTGCCAGCTAGTCTTCCTCGTACCCCGCTTGGTCATTCTGGTTGTGGAGGGGTTGCTTATTCAAAGCATCTGGGTACGTTGTGGGACCTTTCTGCCGCAGCATCCGGGGTCTTGTTTGTTGTCGTCGTTCTTCATCCTTATCACCTTAGCCGTCTGTCATTACCCCCAAACCGGTAACCTTAGGAGGCTTTGATCCGAATTCTGAGGTCGGGAAATTTCTTGGCTTTAACAGTGTCGACCTTTCTTCTTCTACAGTTCCAGCCGAGCTCGGCTTCTGCAAGGTGTCGACTTTTCTTCTTCCACCCCTAGTTGAGCTCGCTTGTTTAGCGAAGGGCCTGGATGGCGTCAACCATTTTTCTTCCATGCTCAGTTGAGTTCGCTCTTGTAGCGAAGGGACCGAAAGATAACGACCATTCTTCTTCTCCACCCTCAGTAGAGCTAGCTCGTTTAGCGAAGGGTCTGGGAGATATCGACCTTTCTTATTCTCTACCTCCAGTCGAGCTTGACTCTTGCAAGGTGGCAAAATTTCTTCTTCTCCACCACCAGTTGAGCTTGCTCATTTAGCGAAGGGACAGTGAGGTGTCAACCTTTCTTCTTTTCCACCTCTAGTCGAACTCGACTCCTACGAGGTGTCGACCTTTCTTCTTGCACCCCCAGTTGAGCTCGCCCGTTTAGCGAAAGGCCTGAGAGGCGTCAACCTTTCTTCTTCCACCCCCAGTTGAGCTCGCTCGTTTAGCGAAAGGCCTGGGAGGCGTCGACATTCTTCTTCCACCCACAGTTGAGCTCGCTCGTTTAGCGAAAGGCCTGGGAGGCGTTGACCTTTCTTCTTCCACCCCCAGTTGAGCTCGCTCGTTTAGCGAAAGGCCTGGGAGGCGTTGACCTTTCTTCTTCCACCCCCAGTTGAGCTCGCTCATTTAGCGAAAGGCCTGGGAGGCGTTGACCTTTCTTCTTCCCCCCAGTTGAGCTCACTCGTTTGGTGAAAGGCCTGGGAGGCGTCGAGCTTTCTTCTTCCACTTCTAGTTGGGCTCGCTAGTTTAGTGAAGGGCCTGAGAGGTGGCGACCTGTCTTCTTCTCCACCCCCAGTTGAGCTTGCTCGTTTAACGAAGGGTCTGAAAGGTGTCGACCTTTATTCTTCTCTACCTCCTATCGAGCTCAACTCTTTCGAGGTATCAACCTTTCTTCTTCCACCCCCAGTTGAGCTCGCTCGTTTAGCGAAGGGCCTGGGAGGCGTCGACCTTTCATCTTCCACCCCCAGTTGAGCTCGCTCATTTAGTGAAGGGCCTGAGAGGTGCTGACCTTTCAGCCACTCTCCAAATCGAGGTTGGATGATTTCTTTCTAACCTCTGGCGAGCTCGCAAAGAAGCAGAGATTATGTACAACCCCAATTTGTCGAGTTCAACTCAACTCGCACCCAAGGGAGGGCAGACTCGAGCCAGCCAGGCAAGTCGGCCCTCGCGAGGCGATCTCGCTATACCACCCCGTGAGGCGACCTCACTATAGCAGCTTCGTGGCATCCTTGCCATACCAGCTGTGAGGCGACCTCGCCATTCCATATAGCTGCGCCCCTAACAAGCTCTAGTTGATATCTGGCTAGCTGGACTCGCGCTAAGGCGCATCAAGAGGAGCCCATAGTTACGACCATTCTGCTATTTGCAGACCATCAAGGTCTGCCTGTATCCACCTCAAACAGCGGGATTCTGCTCTCTGCAGGCCAAAAAGACTGTTTTGCCACTAGATTAGAGCTTCCCTATAAATAGGACCTCAAGGCACAAGTAGAGGGGACCTTCACCCCCTATAAGGGGCGAATTCACAGTCAGCCTCACTTGTGCTGAGCTCAACAATGATTTTAGGAGAGGAAGTTCCTACAGACTTCCGGGTGTATGCCCAGACCTCCTCACTGCAGTACGCGGGTCTTGTTTGTAGGCAGCCTAAAGCTATTCTTTTGTTCGCCACCTTCTTCTCACCAAGTCTCCCGCGAGGCAACTATTAAATCTGTAAGCTTTAGTCACCCCCAGGTCCGAACAACATAGATCGATTTTCTTGGTTCCAACACTTGGGCCCGATCTTTTTAAACACCACTAGTAAAATTATGAAATTAATGGGCTATTTGAATTTGAATTATAGTAGATTATTTTATTATGATTAAATAAATATTATATTATAAAGTAATATCATAAATTTAAATATTATTTGAAAATTAATTTGATATTAAATATATTAATTTATGTAGTACTATTAACTTTTTTTTATTATTATGTAAAGTATTAAATTTAAAATTTTTCAAGTGATTCAAGTAACACATATTATTTTTATTTATTAAATAAAGCTTTCACAAAAATTATCGTTTTAAAATACTTAATGTAGAAAATCAAATAATATATCATTATCTTCATTTGTTAATTACAGTCTCAAAGAACAATAGTTATTTTGAAGGAGTAAATACGGGCTATTGATTTCTTGTAAAAATGGCATGATTGACCCAAAAATTAATTAACCGTCAGTATAAATGAGAGTAACTTACCCTTTTTTTTTTTTTTTTTTTTTCCAATTTTGTGCAATTCCAACGGGCCACAGCTGCAGTTGAAACCAAGTGAATCTTGGTGGCCGGTTGCCGGCGGAATCTTTAATGGGATTTTCTCTGTCCTCTCCATTCGTCTCCTTTCGATTCACAGTTCCTCTCTCTCCAAAATCCCCCATCTTCCTCTAAAAATGGCGATTTATCAGAACCAGGTTCCCCACTTCTTTTCGATTCGCTGTCGGAAGCGAGAAAACCCTAGAAGTGGAGATGCAGATGGCGACCCTGGAGGACCTTCTCGTCGCGGAGGGGTTCCAGGAAATGAAACACAAGAAAAAAACTGTTTCGAAAGAAGGCTCCTCCAAGACGAGTGCTTCGAGAATCCCCAGCCCGCGATTTGGCTCATCTAGCCCCAAAATTCTTCCGGTGAGGTCCAATTCCGATGTCAATCTGCAGATATCTGTTCCGGTAGTGCCCGAAAAAAGCGGATTCATAGACCTTACAACGAGCAATGCGGAGGGGAGAAATTGCGAGGAACAGTTGCTGGATCCTCGGGAATCAATAGGTAATGTGGTTTTTGTTTGAAAATATTTAGGGCCACCATCTCCCCTGATATTCCTCCTCATCCTGTGTATGGCATATCACTTAAAAGAGGATTTGTCCTCAAATCCATCAGTTCTCAATCCTCAATAAAATGCATTATATTCGGCCGGTAACTTCAATTTATATGCATTATCTTCAAGCCTTTTCAAAATTTTTAAAGGACAATCCATTCGTGACCTGTGCTCCGACTTCCCCTAACTTGGAAACAGTGGAGGACCCAGGATTTTCATCCGACCTGGGCAACAAGTATATAATTTTTTGATTTTTTAAATTCAAAATTATTAAAAGTAATCATGAAGGTTGAAATTGTTGGAGCTTGAAGGTTAAAATCCAATACAAGTCAAACTTTCAATTTTTCATCAATCATAGGGTCCCTACAGCAAATCATCTATCAAAACTCACAATGCACAATTCTACAGTTGAAGAAGAAAGGCAGAATACTTAAAGCTCACTACACCTAACAGCACACACTGACACACATACAGCCAGTGCCAGTGGCACACTACACTTATATGTATACACATTTAGTCAGTGGCACATTCAACCAGTATACACATTGTAACAACAGAAAGCACATCAGCAACGGCCAGGATCAACCCCACAGAAGGAACGGGCGGGATCAAGCCACGCCAACAATCCAAATAAAACCAAGGAAGCAATATCACGTCGACACGTGGCTCGGCCCAGCTAGGCAATTTACCGTATTTAGTATTTCCAGCTTATTTAGTATGCATGTAACGGTCATAATGGTGTCAACGGTCCAATAGTATTAGTATAAATAAGGACCCGGTCTTTGTATTAAGCATTGAAGATTATTTTCTTAATAAAGTTAAGTTGCTTCTTAATATTCGTTCGTACCCTCGCCGGATTCTCGCCGGAGAGGCTACATTTGTGCTCTTGTTGAACCTCTCTCCATGGAGGGCGCAGAACCACCACCGACCACACGACTCAAGGATCTATCCACCGACCAACAGGAGATATGGAAGACTATGGACCAACGACACGCGGACCAGGACCAAACTTGCTCCCGATTTGAGGCCGAAATGCTGAAAATAACAAGGACGGTCCAACAATCGACCGAACAATCCACACAAGACCTGCGTTCACTACACCAGGAGATCAGCTCGTTGTTGAACCACTGACCACACACGATGGAGGGATCCAGCAGCTTCGGTCTCAGCTAGAGGGTCTTGGGGGACACTCATCATCATCGACCGGGATAACAACCCCTATAACCGCCACGACCATCTTCCCCCGCAACTTGGGCACATCAGCCATGACGAATCCATCTCAGTTCATCATCGATGGAAACGTTCCGCCCCCGGGACAACCATATCACAATTTTCACGGAGCGGCACAAGGGGTCACCCTCGGTACACAAGGCCCCCCTGCTTCCCATTCTCCTGGAAATTGCTCACCGGCTCACCAACTATTCTCCGGACAACCCATCAAGTTCGACACAACCGGGTTGACACCAAACCCTCGTATGCCCTAGTTGGCATCAGTTGGGCCGCCAACATCATTCTTCCAACCGGGCCTACCCACGGCACAAGCAACCTTGGGACAGATTCCGCCACAGTATTCCTGGAACTTCAACAACGCACAGGCCACAACCGGGTCGTACAAGGAAGGAAGCGATCATCTCACCCCACCGTTCCAAGGTACCACTTCCGGCACATCATACCACCCGTACGGCCAGGTAAAATTTCACTTCCCGCGCTTTGAAAATGGAGATCCATTGGATTGGGTCAAGAAAGCCGATCATTTTTTCCGTTTTTATAACACTCCATACGCGGCTTATATGCCCATAGTAGCAATGCATCTAGACCCACCGGCATCCCGCTGGTATGAATCCTTGAATCCAGACAGGGCATATTATAACTGGAACGAATTCAAATTCGCTTTAGTTACAAGATTTGACCCATCCGCATTCGAAGACTCCATGATTAAAATCACCTTATTACGACAACACAACACAGTTATGGCTTTTAAAGATAAATTTGAGGAATTAGCAACTAAGATAAACGGAATACCACCAGACCTATTACGCTCTATATTCATTGCGGGATTAAAACCAACAATACAAAGAAGTGTTATCACCCAACGCCCGTACACGTTGGATGAGGCCTTTAATCTCGCTGAGTTATATGAGGAACAATGGCTCGACGAGTCAAAAACTACCCGCCACCCCTTTCATACACCTTCCCACCCACCACACGGACCTCCAACATTCCGACCGCCCAACACAACCAAACCTGGATACAACATAAACGGGAGAAGAGTTTATGCTACACATGCGACGAACGCTATCTACCGGGACACCGCTGCAAAAATAAGGTGACCTGCCTTTATATGGAAGATGACATTATTAATACAATCGAGCCCCTCGAAGACTCCGACACCCAGGCGATACAAGACAATGGTGTCCCACCATCTCCGGAATATGAATTGGGATATCATGCCCTAATCGGGACATTCTTAAGCCAATCCATTCGATTCGAAGGAGCCTCTTGACTCATCCTGTACAGATATTAGTCAATTGCGGCATCTCAACGAACTTCATCTCCCAACGAATAACCAGTTTCTTAAACGCACCCATTACCGTCATAAAACCTTTCAAGGTACACGTTGGCAACGGAGAATCTCTAATGTGCTCCGACATATATATGAACGCTGAGCTCTCTATCCAAAACCACCATTTTTCAACCAACTTGTTTGTCCTCGATCTATACGGGTCGGATATCGTCCTAGGCATGATTTGGCTCGAGTCCCTAGGTAATGTAACCACCAACTATAAGGACAAACAAATGACATTTCACCAGAACCAACAACAGATTCGCCTCCAGGGAATGAGATCGGTGGAAACAACACCCATTTCCCCTAGCCAAATCAACAAATTGGTCTCACAAAACTCAATATCCTCCTCCGTCCTCTGTTTTTTCCCTCCAGCTAGCCAGTCCGGAAACCCAAACCCCGACAAAAGCACACCCCAGACTTGCACCCTTATTAGAAAACTTCACCGATATCTTCCAAACTCCGGCATTCATACCACCACCCCGGTCCTGCGACTATAAAATACCACTCCAAGATCCCACGACAATTATCAAGGTCAAGCCTTACCGCTACCCACACTTCCAAAAAACGGAAATTGAAAGATTAGTGGAAGACATGCTAACCCAGGGCCTGATTCGACCCAGCACCTCGTCTTTCAGTTCCCCCGTTCTGTTAATAAAGAAAAAAGATGGCACATGGAGATTTTGCGTCGATTACCGAGCATTAAACGCAGTGACCACACGAGACCCGTTCCCCATGCCCACGGCAGACGAGTTATTTGACGAACTGTATGGCTCCACTTTATTTTCTAAATTGGACTTGCAATCCGGTTATCATCAAGTGCGGATGCATCCGGCGGACATTCACAAAATAGCATTTCGCACCCCACAAAGATTATACAAATTTCTCGTAATGCCCTTTGGCCTTACTAATGCCCCGACAACATTTCAATCTCTAATGAATACAATGTTCCAACCGTACCTACGAAAGTTTGCGGTGATATTCTTTAATGACATCCTGATATATAATAAAGACCTCCACAACCACCTACATCACTTAGAAACCATCTTCTCCACACTACGCGCAAATTCTTTCTACGTGAAACTGACCAAATGCCAATTCATGACAACTACCATAGACTTCTTAGGGCACGTCATCACCGCGTCAGGAATTAGTCCCCATCCGGGCAAGGTTTCCACAATTGTCAACTGGCCAACACCGACGACACTCAAACAACTCAGACCATTCTTAGGACTGTCAGGATATTATAGACGTTTTATTAAGCACTACGCCACCATGGCAGCACCCCTCACATACCTACTAACAGAAGACAGATTCAAATGGACCGATAAGGCTATAGAGGCCTTCCAAACACTCAAAACACACCTAACGTCAACACCGGTATTAACACTGCCAGACTTCACTCAACCATTTACCATCGAGATGGATGCATCAGGCTGCGGCTTAGGGCCATATTATCTCAAAACAGTCACCCCTTAGCCTATTTTAGCAAAAAATTAGCGGCAAAAGTCCAGAACAAATCCACCTATGATAGGGAATTGCTAGCCATATCCACAGCCCTCGAAAAATGGCGACAATACCTACTCGGGGCTCCCTTCATCATACGAACGGATCACCAAACCCTTCATCATTTGACCACCCAATTCCTCAATAGCCCGACCCAACAGCGGTTCCTTTCCGAACTACTGGGCTTTGATTTTAAAATAGAATACAAGCCCGACCGACTAAACACTACAGCTGACGCACTCTCCCGGCTACCTGAAACCATTCACAACTTACAAATGCTACAATGCTCCTACAATGAATGTAAAAATTATGAAAAACTGTCGGAGTGGTATAAAACAGATCGTTTATCGAAAAAGATTAGTCGATCCCTACAATAGGACACAAGAACCCATTCAAATTGGACTAGAGCAGACGACAGGTTATTTTTCAAAGCAGTTTTATACATTCCAGTGTGCCCCTTACGACAACAACTAGTACAGGAAGCCCACGATGTTCGCTCAAGTGGCCACTCGGGAGTAAAACCGACCTATTACCGATTACGCACGCATTATTATTGGCCAAAAATGTTAACGAACATTAAGCTCTACATCAAACAGTGCGATCTATGTCAAAAGGGGAAGAACACAAATCACAGCCCATACGACTTGCTACAACCCCTACCTATCCCGACACTAATTTGGAAAGATTTGTGTATGAATTTTGTGACACATTTACCACCCTCGGAATGATACACCAACATTTTGGTGGTGGTAGATCGCCTCACAAAAGGCGCCCATTTCGCCCCCATAACAACACTGACAAGACCAATCGTCGCACGTGTTTTCTGGGATCACGTCGGGAAACTGCATGGCTTACCAAACACAATTATCACCGATCGAGATCTAGTGTTTTTAAGTAAATTTTGGAAAACATTATTCACACAGCAAGGCACCAAGCTCAGCTACAGCTCTGCTTATCACCCAGAGACGGATGGACAAACAGAGCGCGTGAATCGCTGTCTGAACCAATATCTAAGGATTTTCGCTCACCAAAATCCTAAGCATTGGTCAAAACTCCTGAGCTGGGCAGAGTTCCATTATAACACAACATATCACTCGTCGGCCGATATGACACCCTTTGAAGCCATGTTCGGCCGACGACCACCTGCAATTGTTCGACACTATAATAATGATAATACAACATTACAAGCAGTACAAGCACATTTCACAGATAGAGATGCACTGGTGGAGCAGCTACGCTTGAACCTCCAACGCGCCCAACAACGAATCCAAACTGCAGCAAACAACAAACGAACACCAATTAAGTTTTCAGAAGGAGACTTGGTATTACTAAAGTTACACCCATATAAACAACTATCGCTCAAAACCAAACAATATGCACACTTCAATTTAAAATACTACGACCCTTTCAAAATCATCCAAAAAATTAATCCAGTAGCATTCAAACTACAACTACCAGATTATTCAAAGATCCACCCAGTTTTCACGTATCCCTATTAAAACCCTATCACACCACCAACGAACTAACCATTCACCAGCTACCCCAAATGGATACAAATAATGAACCCGTCCACGGGGTCCTAGCTATCATAGATGAACGTATGGTGTGGCGACCGGGAAAATAGGTACATCAAGCACTGATACGGTGGGAAGGCTTGGCACCGGAAGAAAGCTCGTGGGAAGATGAGCAATCCCTTCCTACCCAGGTACGCAACTCACTAAAATTTCAGCCAAACACTCACACACTTCCGGTTGATGCAGACTCACAACAAACAAAAGAGGCGTTTACAGCAGCAGACTCACAACAAATAAAAGAGGCGTTTACAGCAACAACTATTGGCAACAAAGATAAAGTTGAACCAGGATCGAAGGAAAACTTATCTGGGACACCCATGGCCATAGAAACAATGGATGAAGCTCCAACACTCTGGCCAGCCATCAGGACAAGCGGAGCTCCGGCGCAGCGTCGATCACAGCGTCTCCACCTCCGAGGATGGCTCCGGTTCCCTCAGCTGCCGCTCACACCGCGAAGAAAATGCTCTCACCGCCGGCATCCTCGCTCATTTTCACCCCCACATTACAACAATAACAAGGGCGCAGAGTTAAAAGTGACACGGACGTCGTTGTCGAGGGAGGGGAGTGATGTAACAGCAGAAAGCACATCAGCAGCGACCAGGATCAACCCCACAGAAGGAACGGGCGGGATCAAGCCACGTCAACAATCCAAATAAAACCAAGGAAGCAATATCACGTCGACACGTAGCTCGGCCCATCTAGGCAATTTACCGTATTTAGTATTTCCAGCTTATTTAGTATGCATGTAACGGTCATAATGGTGTCAACGGCCCAATAGTATTAGTATAAATAAGGACCCGGTCTTTGTATTAAGCATTGAAGATTATTTTCTTAATAAAGTTAAGTTGCTTCTTAATATTCGTCCGTGCCCTCGCCGGATTCTCGCCGGAGAGGCTACACACATTCAACAAATCATCTTTAAAATAGCAGGCACACACACTTCACTGCATAGTTTTAAAAAACAGCACACATACACTATCTTGCTTAAA
The DNA here is from genome assembly GCA_039513925.1 of Platanthera zijinensis. Taxonomy (NCBI): domain Eukaryota; kingdom Viridiplantae; phylum Streptophyta; class Magnoliopsida; order Asparagales; family Orchidaceae; genus Platanthera; species Platanthera zijinensis. Next base: position 4,614,450 of record CM077088.1, on the reverse strand, counting down.
ATAATTAAGTTTTACCCACCAAAAACTCTTGCTTAAAACAATTCCAGCCATCATCAAGGAGTGTAAAATATTTATTGTAATGTTATTAAATTTTTGGACACAAGGAGAACTCAAAAGTTACAAATGGGAGAAGAAATTGGTTATCAGGAATTCAGAAACAGTAAGAACTAGAATGGACTAAAATCCCATAGTGTTTCCTTCATAAAATCCCAAATGAAATCCACAAATTCCTCAAAATAACATTAAGAGAAAGTAATGAAAGAAGAGGAGAGAAATTAGTCCACAATATACCTCTAATCAACAGCAAGAGGAGTAATCCGAAAGGGGAGAAGAACAGATTTACTGAAAATCACTGGAGTAGCCAACCAAATCTTCCAGCAGGGGTCGAACAGTAGGAGGAAGAAGGGATGTTGCAGATTTGTGGGTTCGCAAGCTCGCAGAGTCGCAGGCCGCAAGCCCGCAGCAATGGCGTTGGCGTCGCAGCTTCTCAGAATCGCAGGCAGACAGCTTCACAAATCGCAAGGGCCTCATCACAGGATTGCATGAATGAGAGGAGAAGGGTTTGAAATGCATTTCTAGGGCATGCGACCTCCCTCTGCGCCGAGGAAACGAATCGCCTGAAGAAATTCGCGAAGCGCCCGCACACCTCTGTAGAAATATGTGAAAAATAGGACCGGGCACGTGCCCGGATGTGCCCATACATGGGTCTGCCCCTGCTTGGAATATATCCTTCCTCATGTTCACCCAGAACGACTCCCATGGTTAGAAGACCTCTATCCATCATGGCGTAACCAGGAATCTAGATTTTGATATTAAATTAATATTGTTGTTGATTTTAAACTAAACATCACAAATTAGGCTCATCGAGTGATAAAGAGAGATAATCAATCTAGGTTTGGTAAGATTCATACAAGGGTTTATCAATCGAACGATGAATACACTTTAATTAACGTTCCAGGGCATGAAAATAAAGAAATGAAGAACACAAGAATATGAAAATTAACAATAGATGGGTTATGTGATGTTGTAATTATCAAGTCAATGTCGGTCTATTAGAGATTTTAGGTTATGAGATTTTAGGTGTATTGGGGTTTAGTCCCATATTGTTGTTTCAAGGTTTTGAGTTCATCTATGTCCTTTAAATACCCCTCTTTGCGCGATGAATAAAGTATATGCTATTTTCTTTTCTTTTATCCAGCATGACATCAGAGCCTTGGTATGAAAAAACCCTAAATTCTTTCCTGTGTCCACCACTTGATTCCTGCTTCTCTGTTTCGACTCCGCCGATTGCGCTGCTGGAGATCCGATCGAGCTGCTCCTCTCCCGCTCCCGCTCTCGCCGACGGAATCCAAGTTTGGTTCCATCGACGGGAGCGACACTTGTTCTCCAGACCTCCCGTGCTCCCGTCTGCGTCATCGACGGAGGATCCCATCGAGCTCGTCTGCTTCAGCCTCCATCGCTATTTATCCCGCAGATATCGCTGCTCCCGTCTGCTTCCTGTTGCAGATCCGTATGTTGCTCATTGACGATGATGATCCTCCCTTCCGACGGTGTGATCACTGTTGAGTCCTATTTATATACTGATTTTCGGACTCATCTGGGCTAGTTTTCTTTCGCATGCACTTCACTTTTAGTTCGTTATCGTATATATTTCATCTGATCTTTATTTCCATAGGAAGTGCACTCTTAGGCCCGTGGTTGTGTATTTTTGTTACTTTTATGGGTTGTACTTCTTATTGTGATTGCCTGGAATGTCTGCACATATCAGTGGTTTGTTTTTCCTGCTGGTACAATGGTCGTGTGAGTGTTCCGGGATTATTTGAGAATGTTTTCTGCCTAAGGGCCACTGATCGTGCGTTTTTACACGCGTACGGTCAGTGGACTCCTTAGCGCACGATCGCTGGTCGTGCGCGGCCTGTTCGTCGAACCCCAAACAGTACAGGAACACTACGCACAATCATTGGATCTATAGCGCACGACCACTGGTCGTGAGCCATTGATCGTGCATACTATTCTCCATTTTTCTGGAGTTCTGTTTGGGGAAATCGCACGACCATTGGACATTGTGCGCACGAACTCTGGTCGTGCGCCACTGCTCGTGCGCGTTATCCCATTTTTCCTGTGAGTTCTGCCATGCCAATACGCACGATCACTAGAACAGTGCGCACGACCACTGGTCGTGCGCCACTGGTCGTGCGCCACTGGTCGTGCGCCACTGGTCGTGTGCATTATAATTTCTGCAATCAATAAATTCACAGGTTCCGCCCTAATTCCAATTCTGGACTTTTTCTCCGCCGTTTTCGTCTCCGAGGAGGGTTCCGCCGTTTTCCTTCTTCCTCCACCGTAGGGAGGGACTCTGGGCAAGCTTTCGACGCCAAATTCAAGCCGGAGCTTTCTCTCGGCCTCCTCCTTCATCGTTGAGCTTCAAGAAGGGTTTGACCTAGCTTTCACCATCAAGCTCGGAGGAGTTTGTGTCGTCCTCCACCGGATCGTGACACAAAGAAGACGGGTCCATTGAGAGTTAGTGACAACCTCCTCTACCCCGAACGCAGTTGAGGACCAAGCTAGGACGCGGATTGACAACCCGACGATTCCTTCCGTGAATCCTCAGCAAGACTTCGGATCCGGTCGATTTCGCACTCTCTTCTTCTTTTGTTGTTGATAGTGTAGTTTGATCTCTTTGTGTTTGATGAAGTGTGCTTAATTTGATATACGTTTGTGTACAATCATGTTTATGTGATTTTATATTCACGTTATTTGCTTGAGGTGCGCCATTATCCATCCTCCACCACACAGTGCCGCACTAGCAATTGCTAGTGGCGTGCGTAGCGAAGAGGTGCTCACGACCCTCATTCTGCCGTTCTCACAACCTCATCCGCAAGCCTACTCGTCCATCCGCCTAGCAATTCAGTGCATAGCGGCCCGTGTAGTTTTCCATCCGCCTGGCGAAGCATCGCATAGCGGCGTTGCATAGGAGTAGTCATTCCGCCGTTCTCACCACCTCATCCGCAAGCCTACTCGTCCATCCGCCTAGCGATTCGGTGCATAGCGACCCGTGTAGTTTTCCATCCGCCTGACGAAGCATCGCATAGCGGCGTTGCATATGAGTAGTTTATTAGTGTTTTACTTTCTTTTTCCGCAACAATCAAAACCCCCTTCGTAAACACCGACCTAAGGACTTCAATCTCAAGTCCTCCTCAAAATTAACTCCACCTTACTGTGTTTCTTAAGAGATCGATACTTAGGAAAATTCGCCAATTTTATATTACTTGTGCGACGGGTACACTTGCCGTTGACTGCATCAAGTTTTTGGCGCCGTTGCTGGGGAACACAGTCGCGAGAGTTTTTGGAGAGGGAGATAGGAGATAGAAGCCTTTTTTCATTTGTTAATTTCATGTTTCTTCTTTGCTTTAGTTTTTAGAATTTGTTGCTTATTTTTCTTTGTTCCTTTTCTAGTTTTAATTTTTCAGTAGCAGACATTCCTTTTCTTTTATCTGCTAGTGTGTAGTTAATTTTTGCATAGAATATTTCTGTTGTTGAATTCTTTCTTGTTGCACCATGTTTTCTTATATGAATATCCGTTGCAGATGGTGCGAGGATTATAAGCATGGTAGTGATGAGTGCCCCACTGAAGATAGTGAGCATAATTCTCGTGATTCAGTGTATGGAGCACCGTCCTCTTATGGTACTTCATACACCATACCCAAGTCTCATGGTCACTTCTCTTCTACGCCTTCACCTTTTTCTTATTCCTCTCCGGTCCCACCAAGACTGAGGAGTAATGGAAAACGGTGTTTGTGTTGTCGTAGCACATAACACGTGTTGAAAGATTGCGCAGAATTTCAGCGCCAGTTGGAGGAGGATGATGAACCCGGTATCTGATTCGTTCCATCCACCTCTCAATTGGCTGCCCCTTCTGATTCTGATGATATATTCGTAGTACCACCTTATCTATGGGGGACTGCTGCGGATATACCCATCAGACTTTCTGCTGATCGGTGTGACGACATTGTGGTGCCGTATCTCCCTATGCATTCTTCCCCTCTTTTGGATTCACCCCCGGAGGAACCCGCACATATTTTCTCTGATGTTGTTGTTCCTCCGCTTTCTTTGCAAGAATTATCTACTCCATTTTTTAGTGAGTCGGTTGATGATGTTATGCCGGATAGTGATTCTGAGCCTGAGGTTGCGCCAATGTGGGACGAGGACGTTATTCTCTCCAATGGAGAGTGTGACACTTTGGAACATGATGACGCACCGAGGTGGGATGATGTGGAGATCCTTTATGATGAGGAAGTTTTCACTTCCTTGTTGGATGAGGAGGTCCAAACCACCACCGAGGACCTCGAGCTCTTGGATTCCGCTTGCTATGACTCATATGACACCGACGATGATCTATGCTTGGATCCTGCTGGGAGTGAGATCGGGACCACTCCCCCTATTTTTGATTATTTTAGTTTTTCATCTCCTTTATTTCTTGATTCCCTTTCTGTATCTGAGCCTGTGCGGGTTGAGTCTTCGTAGGTGCTTCAGGAGGAATTGGAGCTTTCAGCTCGAGTAATGGATGATAACATCCTCTTTCGTGAGGAGGGTGATGCCTCCTCTGTTGAGGAAGCTCCATTTATTGCTTTCGTTTCCCGTCATCTCCCTATAGACGATACCTTGCTGGGCAAAGATTTATTTTGTGGTGAGATGAGTGAGGACCAGCGCTCATCCTCTTCTTACTTCCTATTTCCTCTACCTGTGTTGGGCAAGTATTATTATTTAGGTAGAGGAGTAACTGTTTTATCGCCGTATCGGTACCCCTTACCGAAACGGATAATGGAACAGTTACCTTTGCACTTTTCTTTTCATAGACCCATTAGCTAGAAATGTATAAAATTTAATAAGTCGTGTTGGGAGGACAATAACCCCAGTAGTTATCTTACATTTCCTGCATTTTTATTTTTCATGTCTATCTTAGTTTTAGTATTTCTTTGTATTTTGTCTATTTTTCTTTTATTTTTGCGTAGCTCACCCCTACAAGTATTCATGGCAAATTCGTATTGGCGGGGTTGTGATTCTTCGTTTAGCGGACCTGCTTCTGTTTTTCACGCGTCTTCTGGTATGCTCACTGGCTGAGCATTGGGTAACCTCTTCTCTTATCTCTATCTAATTTAAATTTCTACATCATATGCTGTGTAACTTAGTTTAAGTCTGGGGGAGAGCTAGTATTTGTTACCCTTTGCACGCACACATTTCATTTGCATACTAGAAGCTTTTATTGTTTTATTTTGATTAGTTCATTGCATTGCACACCACTGCACCCATATGAGCGCGTGCTTAGCTGTTAGCGTGCTGCGAGTTAAACTCGTTTCTTTTGTATTATTTGGGAAAATTATTGTGCTGACATAAGATTGTGAGACGGAGTAAAATGTTGACTCCTGCAGTGTTTCTAGTCGAGTGTTCTCGTCTCGTGTAGAAATTGGAGTAGACTTAATTTTTCTGTATGCTTATAGTTTTATATTTTTCTAATTGCGTAAATACTATTTATTCTACCAAAAATTGGTGAATCCGATGTGAATCGAATGGTAGTGTAGGGATGTGTGTAGCCGTCACTAGACTCGTTTTGCTCGAGTCGGGAGGAATGATCATCTTTCTCGGTGGCTAAGAACTTGCCCCAAGCTACTCTCGAAGCATTGGGGCATGGTTAGTCAAGCATGAGCGTGATGTAAGACATCATTTTGACCCGGTTGAGCTTTGTACCGTTCCTAACGTCTTATCCTTGCTAGCCCCATTGTGCCTACCCCTTCTTTTGATTCAGCTCCACCATTATTTCACCAAAACCTCATAGCCGATCCTAGTCGCACACCCAAGTCGAGCTTTAGTGTTTTAATTTTCATTTTGGGGTGTTGATGTGGTGATATTCTTTGTGAATATGTGGATGTGCTCCAAAGTTTTTATTTGCTGAAATTGTTAAAATAAAAATATGATTTGAAAAAATATATAAAAATGAATTATGAGAAAGAAAAGTGAAAAGAAAAAGTATAATTGAAAATTCTATTTGAGATGAGATTGTATTTGGAGTAGGCGGTGCACACACCCATATTTTTAAAAATTAAGTCTGGGGTTGTGATGTACTCACATGTATTTTGATTAGCGGATAGATTCTTTTTTATGCTAGCTCATTTGGGTTAGGTGCGTAGCCTTCTTATTTATCTTTGTTTACCTCACCGAAACCTAAGCCCCATCTCTTCACCTAAAGTCCTACAGATTCACGCTTGAGTTGAACTAGTACCGTAGAGAGAGTGTGAACGGACAAGCGTATGGTCCCCGACATTGATGAATTTCTTTGGAGGTGATCCTGAGCCCCGGTCTTTGGCAATGCTCACCTGAGTTGCCTGTCTACTTTCTCCCTACGCGTGACCGGAAGATTCACCGTGATTTCATTTTTGGGTTGTAATAAAATATTGATACGCATTGTGAAAAGTCTAAACTATTTTGTATACTTAGAAATTTCCTCTATTATATTTTTACGCGCGCGAGTATGCGACTTTGCATAGTGCTCCGTATCTCAATTTCTATGTTAGCTAGTTTCTTTTCCCTATCTGCATAGATTTTGTTTGCTCGGGACGCGCACACAGTTAAGTCTGGGGGTGTGATGAGTCCTATTTATATACTGATTTTCGGACTCATCTGGGCTAGTTTTCTTTCGCATGCACTCCACTTTTAGTTCGTTATCGTATATATTTCATCTTATCTTTATTTCCATAGGAAGTGCACTCCTAGGCTCGTGGTTGTGTATTTTTGTTACTTTTATGGATTGCCTGCAATGTCTGCACATATCAGTGGTTTGTTTTTCCTGCTGGTACAATGGTTGTGTGAGTGTTCCGGGATTTTTTGGGAATGTTTTCTGCCTAAGGGCCATTGATCGTGCGTTTTTACACGCGCACGATCAGTGGACTCCTTAGCGCACGACCACTGGTCGTGCGCGGCCTGTTCGTCGAACCCCAAACAGTACAGAAACACTGCGCACGATCATTGGATCTATAGCGCACGACCACTGGTCATGAGCCACTGATCGTGCGCACTATTCTCCATTTTTCTGGAGTTCTGTCTGGGGCAATCACACGACCATTGGACATAGTGCGCGCGACCTCTGGTCGTGCGCGTTATCCCATTTTTCTTGTGAGTTCTGCCATGCCAATACGCACGACCACTGGACAAAGTGCGCACGACCACTGGTCGTGTACTTTATAATTTCTGCAATCTATAAATTCGCAGGTTCCGCCCTAATTCCAATTCTGGACTTTTTCTCCGCCGTTTTCGTCTCCGAGGAGGGTTCCGCCGTTTTCCTTCTTCCTCCACCGTAGGGAGGGACTTCAGGCAAGCTTTCAATGCCAAATTCAAGCCGGAGCTTCCTCTCAGCCTCCTCCTTCATCCTTGAGCTTCAAGAAGGGTTTGACCTAGCTTTCACCATCAAGCTCGGAGGAGTTTGTGTCGTCCTCCACCGGATCGTGACACGAAGAAGACGGGTCCATTGGGAGTTAGTGACAGCCTCCTCTACCCCGGACGCAGTTGAGGACCGAGCTAGGACGCGGATTGACAACCCGGCGATTCCTTCCATGAATCCTCAGCAAGACTTCGGATCCGGTCGATTTCACACTCTCTTCTTCTTTTGTTGTTGATAATGTAGTTTGATCTCTTTGTGTTTGATGAAGTGTGCTTAATTTGATATACGTTTGTGTACAATCATGTCTATGTGATTTTATATTCACGTTATTTGCTTGAGGTGCGCCATTATCCATCCTCCACCACACAGTGCCGCACTAACAATTACTAGTGGCGTGCGTAGCGAAGAGGTGCTCACGACCCTCATTCCGCCGTTCTCACCACCTCATCCGCAAGCCCACTCGTCCATCCGCCTAGCGATTCGGTGCATAGCGGCCCGTGTAGTTTTCCATCCGCCTGACGAAGCATCGCATAACGGCGTTGCATAGGAGTAGTCATTCCGCCGTTCTCACCACCTCATCCGCAAGTCTACTTGTCCATCCGCCTAGCGATTCGGTGCATAGCGGCCCGTGTAGTTTTCCATCCGCCTGACGAAGCATCGCATAACGGCGCTGCATATGAGTAGTTTATTAGTGTTTTACTTTCTTTTTCCGCAACAATCAAAACCCACTTCGTAAACACCGACCTAAGGACTTCAATCTCAAGTCCTCCTCAAAATTAACTCCACCTTACTGTGTTCCTTGAGAGATTGATACTTGGGAAAATTTGCCCATTTTATATTACTTGTGCGACCGGTACACTTGCCGTAGACCGCATCAATCACCGCAGCTTCTCGTTCGTCGCCGTGCTTCTCCTGCTGTTTCCCGTTCGTCTCCAACTCTTCTTCCCGCTCTCTTGTTGCTGCGCCTAGTGTAGCCCCCGTCCGTGTCTTCTTTCGTGGATGTCTCTCTTGCTGCTCATTGATGATGAGAAGTAGATCCGTGTGTCTGCTCTTTCGTGTTTCATCAACGACATCCAGTGAAGGTTTCCCCTCTCTGTCGTTTCTCGTCCCCTGTTCGTTTGCACTTTTTGCCAACGACCCTGCCGGCGGCTTCTCACATCATTGACTTCTGCTCCCACCCTTGCTGCTCCTGTCTGGCCTTGACCACTCCGTTGCTTCTGCTCCAGATGCTTCATGCCGCTGCCCTAATTTTTCTGATGATTCCAGATGACTCCAACCGCTGCATATTGGATTTCCATCAGTCTCTACTGCTGCCGCCGCTTTTGGGGCGTCGATCTCTCCCGAAGTTGATGTTCTTGTGCTGTTTTTGGTCGTTTTATGTGTCTTTTAATTGTTTGTTGTTGGTATTTGTTTCGTATCGTCTTGTTATGCCTATATGGACGTGTTTTCCACGTAAGGGAGAGTGTTTTGGATGAGGGCGACTCAGATGTTCTTTACTGTTGTTTGCCTTAGTCCCCCACGGCCTCCAGATTTAGGTTCTATTTGTTTGGGTGTTTCACTGCTCCATTTTGGGCAAACGCCGCCGGAAGGAGGGTAAACAAATGAATCTCTGGCGGCATTTGCTCTGTTTCCACCCGCCCGCTGATGTGATTTAAAATCGAGGGGCTGTAGTTTTAAAATAGAAAATAACTATCCTTCAAAATATTTGTGGCGCGGGAAACATTTGCGGGTGATTTCTAACAAACTAAACGGTCAAGGTGTCGCTCGCGAACGCAAGACTGCCGCACAAACGTAGTAACGTCACAAAACATAATTCCACGGACTCAGAAATAAAATGGTGGCATGCACGTGTAACAAAATAGCGGTAATCAGGAGAAAACAATTGATTAGGGCAAGCTCTAACTAATTACTATTCATTTAAAGCTTTAAGCATATAATCAAATCATGGGTTGAGAGTTGGAGGAATGGAGAGGTATACCATGGAGGGTGAGGGTCACAGTCGGCCGGGAATATGGCTGCGATTGCCTGGAAGCAGGGAGGGTGCTGGTGGCTGGCTGGACTGCCGGAACAGGCTCGGTGGAGGTGAAAACACACTGGAGTCTGGCCGGATCTGCTGGAGAAAAGTGCGGGGGAGGTCGTCGACACCCAGGGAGGACTCCGGTGACCTTGTCGGCGGCGATCGGAATCGGAGGAAACGCCTTCGTCGAGGAAGAAGGTCACTGTAGCTTCAGGCAGCAGTAATTGTGGCTGGGAAGGGATCGACCGGCTCGCAATTGGCCTGGGACGCAGCAGGGGGCTTCGCCGGCTTCGGGAAGGGACACCAGAGGCGGCGTCGGGCTTCGTCGAGCAGGAGTAAGGCGGCGTCGGCTTCGTCGGGCTTTAAGAGGGGCGGCGGGAGAACGATAACATGAAAGGAAATTTCCCGTTCGTTCTAATTCAGCCGTCTGGAACAGTGGGAAAGGTTGCTTTTAAGGGGGGGGGGTAGGTTTAGGGTTTTTCATTTGGGAATACTTTGGAGTTAGGGCTATAGGCACACCAAGTGGAAGATTTTAAAACTTAAAATTTTTTAAAATGAAATAGTTAACTAAATTAATGCTTGCCCTAAGCTAACACTTCTCCTAATTAACGAACCTATGTATTTAAGGACACGTTGGCCGGTCACACCAACGCGCCAAACAAAATTGCGCGAACAATATGCGCGATACCAAATTACATCAAAGCGCTAATAACATCCGCGACAAAGCAAAATTACAGGTACAATAAAAATACAATAAAAAGATGCACTACAGGTTGCATCAATTTCCCCGGGGTTGAGAGAACTCGACCCCGTCGAGAATGCAATGCAACCAATCACTATCAAGTCCACGACGGTGGTCAAAGAGAAGCTGCGTAGGTGTCCTGCTGGTGCCGTGGCTGCGACCCAAAACCTGGAAGTAACCGTTCATCCCAAAACTCACAACCCATTAGCCAAATTTTATGCAAATCATTTAAAGAAATAATAATTATTTGAGCTTGCGGAGGATGACAGGGGCGGTGTGTGTAGCAAACCAGTGGGGGAAGGGAAAACGTGAAGCAAATGGAAGCAAGTCGTGGAACCAGTAATTCATGACGCAACATACTCTCGCATGGTAGACACTCACGATTGTCCGCTAAACCAAGCTCGTCCATCGCTTTGGTTTCTCCCGATAAAATCTCACTCGAGTCACAACATCTTGAGCAGATCCCAAATTTATCGATTATAATCTTCCACAAGAATCCATGGAAACGGGTGTCCCGATGAGGAGTATAAAATCGACGGGTCATCTCAACTCTCCTCGTACAACTCGACCTAAAAAACTTAAATCTCAAACGATCGTGGTGAGGTGCCCCAATGTGCTCGTCTGTCACCAAGGGCCAGCGATGCGGACTAAACGTGCGCTCGTCAAAAACGAAGTCAATAAAAGGTGGCGCTTCCAGAGCACCCAAAATAGAGGACTCTCGGAAATCGGACTCCACTTCCCGGAGCGAGGGCCCAGGCCGAAGCGTAGCACTAAATAGGAGTGGTGTAGTAGAGACTAAAGGCGGCGACGTAGATGCTAGTGAGGTCCTCCCAGGTGCTTTAGGAACAGGACCATTCTTCTGGGGAAGAAGAATAATCTTGTGCCCATGGTGATCAAAAGAATGGGAGTTCCTCACACCATCATGCAGAACATGTCGATCATACTGCCAGGGTCGTCCTAGAAGTATGTGGCAAACGTCGATGGGGGCGACGTCACATAACACCGAATCACGATACACGTCCCCAATAGAGAACTCTACCTGACAACGATGAGTAATAGGTATAGTCAACGGACTACTGACCCCAAATAGATGGTACGGCTGCTCTAAGGGGCGTGTCAAAAGTCCTAACTTCTTCACCATTCGCTGAGACACGTAATTTTCCATACTGCCGCTATCGATAATAATGGAACAGAAATGCTCCTGAATGCGGGCGGTGGTGCGAAAAATTTCCTTTCTTCGAGGATCCTGCTCAATGGTCTCGCAAGAGGTAATCAAACCAGAGTGAAGAACACAGACAAGGTGCTCTGCTGGCTCTCCCTCGACCTCGATGACACAATCAGCCTCGGGCAGGCGCTCAGGCTGGGGGTCACTAAGGAAAACCCCATACTCGGGTTCACCCCCGGAGGTGGAATCAATCACAGCAACAAACTGGCGTCGCGGGCACTCGGAAGATTTGTGCCCGGGCTCCATACACTTGAAACACCGAAATACTCCAGTGTTGGGTCGGGCTCCTATGGGCTCCTTGCCTCGGGACGGGCCAGGATGAGGAGTCGGGGCTCCAGTAATGGCAAGCGGTGGGGAATCAGTAGTGATAGATGCAGGTGTAGTAGTGGTGGTGCTCGAAGTGGGTCTATCAGTAGACCTAGGTCCATCAGTAGATCTCTGACCAGATGTCCTCTTCTGGAGGTGATACAACCTGCATCGCCTCATTTTGATTATTTTATCGCGCATGTCGTTTATTATTGTAGCGCACGCTTTCGCGCATTTTCTACTTGCAGTTGTATCGCACACGCTATTAGCGCATTTTGATGTAATTTGGTATCGCGCATATTGTTTGCGCAATTTTGTTTTGGCGCGTTGGTGTGACCGGCCAACGTGTCCTTAAATGCATAAATCCGTTATTTGGGCGATAGATTAGTTTGGGGCAAGCTCGAAATTTATTAACTATCATTTTATATATTTCTTAAAACTTTGATTAGTTTAAAATGAGCCTCAAAGTGAATTCCTAAGGCCACCTAATCTAAGCCCATTTACCAAACCCCTCACTTGAAACCCTAACTCCCCCCTATAAAAGCAATCCTCCTTCCCCCATTGAACCCGGCTTGGACAAATTGAAACTGAATCGGGATTATTTTCCTGGCTCGGTTTCCTCTCCAGCCGCACAGCTCGACGCCAACTCCTTCCCTGTTTCTACTCGACGGAAGCCCGACGCCGCTAGCCTCCCGCTCGCCAGCCTTCGCCAGCCTTCGCCGCCGACTCCTGAAGCTCCACCAAGGTCGGACGACGCCTCCTCAGGCCGATTCCTAGAGGATCGACAACTTTCCTGGCGGAAATCACACCGAAGTTCACCGTCGTCTCCAACGCACAGCTTCACCGGCCTCCGCTTCTACTGCCTGAAGCCCACACCTCCTGTGTACCTCTTCCCCGACGAGGTTATCTCCTGAAGCTCCGTATGCCGTCGTTTTCACTGCCTGAAGCTGCTCCAGTCGCTGTTGAGCTTGCCAGAGCCCTCCTAGGGCACTGTCGTCGGCCCTAGCTTCCTCCTCCGGTGAATTCAGTGCGCCTCTGGCCCTTCTCCTTGCTTCCAGCCTGCTCTCCCTGTTTACAGCCAGCAGCGGAACCATCCCCTTGCTCCTTTCACTGCTTGGTGAATCATGCCCGAACCCGAGCCCTATGGTATACCTCTAATATTCCTCACTTGCAATCCTTAGTAAATTTTATGCTTACATATTTAAATGAATAGTTGTTATTATGAGCTTGCCCTAACTAATCGTACCTTCTATTTATCGTTATTTTCATACCCGCATTAGCTCTCTGTTGGATTTGTTGCCTGTGGAATGAAGATTCATGACGTTAATGCGATTGTGCGGTAGCCTTGCGTTCGCGAGCGACGCCTCGACCGTTTAGTTCGTTAGAAATAGCCCGCGAAATCCCCGCGCGTTGCAATTATTTTAAGCGATCACATTTATTATCTCGAAAACTACAACCGTCGGTTTTAAATCACATCAGGAGGGCCTCCACTCGACGTGCTCGGCTGGAGATCTCTCCAAGGTCCCGAAAGTCATGAAGCTCTAACTGGTCTCGTATCGCGTATCGTAGCCCATTCAGATAACGTGCCACAACCATGTGGTCTTCCTCATTCAGATCTAAGCGTGACTGGAGGACTAAGAACTCATTCGTGTACTCGTCGATAGTCTGCTTGTCTTGTCGTAGGTTGTGATACCTACGATACAAGGTCTGCATGAAATCAGCGGGGACATATCTCCTCTTGAGTTGAGTTTTGAACTCAACCCAAGTGGTGATAGGTGGTTGTCCCATCGTGTATCGCATCCGCTCGACTTGCCCCCACCATGTGAGTGCAGGGCCCTTCAGCTTCAGGGTAGCATACTCCACCTGCTGGTGGGCAGGTGTGCGCTTCCAGCTGAGGAATCGCTCGAGTCGTTCGCACCAATCGAGACACACCTCAGGCTCGAGGGTGCCCTCAAAATCCCCAACATCTAATTTAATACCCGCATCCCACCTAGGTGGATGCCCGTGTTCGTGATGAGTTGGCTGGGGTTCTGGCGGTGGAGGTGTAGGAGGTCGTGCATGAGGAGTAGGGGGTTGTGCAGGAGGACCCCCTAAGTGATATTGTGCTTCCAAGTTGTTGACCGAAGCACGTAACCCTAACATGACCTGATTCGTATCTCTTACGGAGACAGTGAGTGTAGTGACAGCGGCCATGAGTTCTTCCTGGCACCCATGTCTCCCAAACTTCCCTCGATGTGTCCCACTCTAGAATCCATCGACTAATTTGAAAAACCCTAAACTTAAAATTTAAAAACGACCGGCGCTCGGCTATCCCACGATAGAAGTGAGATATCCCAGCAGCCACACCAAACTGATTTGATTTAAAATCGAGGGGCTGTAGTTTTAAAATAGAAAATAGCTATCCTTCAAAATATTTGTGGCGCGGGAAACATTTGCGGGTGATTTCCTACAAACTAAACGGTCAAGGTGTCGCTCGCGAACGCAAGACTGCCGCACAAACGTAGTAACGTCACAAAACATAATTCCACAGACTCAGAAATAAAATGATGGCATGCACGTGTAAAAAAATAGCGGTAATCAGGAGAAAACAATTGATTAGGGCAAGCTCTAACTAATTACTATTCATTTAAAGCTTTAAGCATATAATCAAATCATGGGTTGAGAGTTGGAGGAATGGAGAGGTATACCATGGAGGGTAAGGGTCACAGTCGGCCGGGAATATGGCTGCGGCTGACTGGAAGCAGGGAGGGTGCTGGTGGCTGGCTGGACTGCCGGAACAGGCTCGGTGGAGGTGAAAACACACTGGAGTCTGGCCGGATCTGCTGGAGAAAAGTGCGGGGGAGGTCGTCGACACCCAGGGAGGACTCCAGTGACCTTGTCGACGGCGATCAGAACTGGAGGAAATGCCTTCGTTGAGGAAGAAGGTCACTGTAGCTTCAGGCGGCAGTAATGGTGGCTTGGAAGGGATCGACCGGCTCGCAACTGGCCGGGGACGCAGCAGGGGGCTTCGCCGGCTTCGGGAAGGGACACCCGAGGCGGCGTCGGGCTTCGTCGAGCAGGAGTAAGGCGGCGTCGGCTTCGTCGGGCTTGAAGAGGGGCGGCGGGAGAACGATAACAGGAAAGGAAATTTCCTGTTCGTTCTAATCCAGCCGTCTGGAACAGTGGGAAAGGTTGCTTTTAAGGGGGGGGGGTAGGTTTAGGGTTTCTCATTTGGGAATACTTTGGAGTTAGGGCTATAGGCACACCAAGTGGAAGATTTTAAAACTTAAATTTTTTTAAAATGAAATAGTTAACTAAATTAAAGCTTGCCCTAAGCTAACCCTTCTCCTAATTAACAGACCTATGTATTTAAGGACACGTTGGCCGATCACACCAACGCGCCAAACAAAATTGCGCGAACAATATGCGCGATACCAAATTACATCAAAGCGCTAATAACATGCGCGACAAAGCAAAAATACAGGTACAATAAAAATACAATAAAAAGATGCACCACAGGTTGCATCACCCGCCTTGAGAAATGCCCCAAAAAGCTCTGTTTGGAGCAGCCACCTCCCCCCTCCGATTCGAACACTCCGTTTCCACCCGCCGGATTAACCCGCCACCGCCGAACCAAATGGAGCCTTATGTTGTATGTTGTTATGCGTCTCCCCATTTTTCTTTCGATTGGTCATGCATTGAGACACTATTGATGTTGGTGTTCTAGTCTCGGCGGGTTGTGTCGTGTGGGACTGTGTCGTGCGAGACTATGTTGTGTGGGACTTCCCTTTTGACGAATTATCCCTGGTTGCCCGTTTGATGGTGTGCTCCGCATCTGTTGTTTTCTTTCGCATGTTGTGTGTGTAGATGATGTTGGTTGACCGGTTTCCAACAAGTTCACGTCGTGTGTGGGTCCTGCGTCGTGTGTGGATCAGCATCATGTGTGACTATATCTCCGACTTGATTACCCAATTTGGAATTTCCCCCGGTGGCTCGTCTGATGTTTTGACCCTCATAGCCTACCTCCATTGTCGTTATTTGATCCAAGCTAAAGGTTCCCCCTTCATCTTGAGGGGGAGTGTTGAAATTATGGAGTCAATGTCGGTCTATTAGAGACTTTAGGTGTATTGAGGTTTAGTCCCACATTGTTGTTTCAAGGTTTTGAGTCCTTTAAATACCCCCTTTGCGGGATGAGTCAAGTATCTATTATTTCTTTTTCTTTTATCCAACATGTGATAATTTTGGCAAGTTATGCTAAGAAATATAAAGGCCAAATGAAATTTGTGTAAACTTAAAATAATGATATGCAAGCAAAGAGACGGGGAGGTATAACATGGGTCACAAGTGCGGCGAAGAATTGGTAACAACAATCAGGTTTTCGGGATGTATGAAAGGGATGGATCGGAGGACTGTGGAGGGAGGGTGACTTGAATGGCTCAGAGGGTTGTGAAGGGAGAATGATGTTTCTGTTTGCAATGGAGGGAGGGGAATCAAGCATGCTTTAGAGTTTTTGGATGTGGCGGGACTTGGATCGGGGAATGTGGCGGGACTTGGATCGGGTGGGGCTTATAATGCCATGGAAATGGAAGGCAGACTTTTATAGGAAGAGTTTGGGTCAGAGAAGAGAGAGAGGTAGCCAACAGAGTAAGATCAGGGATCACCAGAGCATGTGTTGACTGGAGGTATGTCTCAAACATAGGATCTGTTGGCCTGAGCTTCAATGGAAGAGGACTGTCCGCTAGTGTAAGGGATTGTCGGTAGAGGGATTGTCGGTAGAGAGATCGTCAGAACTCAAGGATGTCGTCGGCCGTGGCAACGAGCCCTGGAGGAGATGATCGATCGGCTGGGAGTCGAGGATGGCATCGTTGATAGCTCGAAATAGATAGCGAGAGTCTCTGTATCTTTTCGAACCTCTGTTAGCAAGGAGTGATGGTTTTTTTATATAAAAATAAAAATTAGGGTATTTTGGTTTAAAAGAGGTTTTAATGTGGGAGGAAAACAATGAGAAATTATATACGCTAGAAAATTGAAGAATTGAACGCACATGAGAACATACGCTACAAAATGAAATAAAATATCATGGTGCAGGCTAAATCAGTTGATACCACACATGTTGCATGATATCATCTCTCTTGTACAATTTATTCTTGTGCTCATTCTGAGAGCAAATTTGTTCATACAACTCTTTCATTTTTCGGCCCGTTCACTTTCATGACATTCCCAGTCCAACTCGGGAAGTGGAATAAGATCACCTGCAACAATGGGGTCGGCAACATATATAACCTCAAAAGGTGTCCGACCCATAGTATGGTGCGGACTTATGTTTTAACAAACTCAGCATGAGCTACAAGATCTTCCCACGTCCTTGGAATCTTCCCCACCAGTACATAAAGTTTAGTTAAGAGGCTCTTGTTCAGAACCTTAGTCTACCATATGTTTGAGGATGACATGCAAAATTGAACCGGAGTCTCGCATCGAGCTTCTTCTACAAAGTCTTCCAAAAATAGCTAAGGAATTTCATGTCCCTATCTGACACAATGCTGCCGCGGATTCCGTGTAAACTTGTGATCTAGAAAGAAATGTGTTTGTCCATAACTATCACGTCCCTCCCTTTTTGAGTACGGGGTAGTTCTAGAAAGAAATCAACAATGATATCCACCCAAAGAATATCAAGAACTGGAAGAGTATAAAAGTAATGTGAACTATTTTGAGTTTTGGAACAATTTCAAGTGACACATTTCTCCACAATTTTCTACATCCCACAACTCATTTTAGGTTAGAAGAAGTGTTCTTTAAGCATGAAAATGGTCTTATTGATGCTAAAATGGCCGGCCAAGCTCCCACCCTAAGTTTCTCTAATCAACTCCTCTCGTACAATGCCACAAGAAATACATAGTCGCCCATTTATGAAGGGGAATCTATCATACATGTAAAACATTCCCATCTCCTTTTCCTAATAATCCATGAATGTGAACCATAGTCTGGATAGTGCTCGTACAATTGTCCAAGGAGGCTAAATCCTAATAAATTTACTTCCAAGGGGACTAGTAATGAATATCATTGAGATAATGCATCAAACACAACATTACCCCCACTAACTTTGAGGATAACTGTCACGACCCGTCTCGACAGAAGTCAGAGTGCGCTTCGGGCGGGCCGTGATGCCACAGGCATGGGCGGAAGGAAATCCATGTCTGCTAAGGCGGATGCAGTGAATACTGAAAATAGTTACTATTGAGTAAAATAGCTTGATTTTTATGCCAAAGCTTTTAAATTCATTAGTGAAAAAAGTTTTGATGCACATGTACTTTGTAAAATTCATGTTTTTCAGGCTACTACTATAGTTCTCATGCAGTTATGATTCAACAGAGGGTGCACATGCGTTAATTTCAGATTCTAGTACATAAATATTTAAATAGCCTAGCAGTTGTCCATGATACCAGAGAAAATGACTAATTGCAATTATTACATAAAAGAATTAATTGACAGTAAAAGAAATGTAAACATAGAACCTGAAACTTGAAGCAGATCGGGCTCGAGTACCTGACGGCACTGCACGAACACTAAGACAATTTCAAAACAGAAAGGAAAAGCCTCAGAACATTGAAATAAACAGGAGCATAGTAAGAGTAAAGTGCAGTAAGAGAAACAGAAATATATGAGTGTACCAGTTTCTCATGAAGCTATGCTATTCGAGACAAGTAAATAAAAGAGCTAAACAGAACAAGTTAGTTTATTATACTACTCTGGAGTATAATATTTAGACGGATCAAGAGATGTCATTAGCGGTAATCAGTGGAAAGTGAAAGTGTTTTATTTGATGCACATGATTCTGATGCAAGTCTGAACGCAAGGCTTATCAAAATAGTTGAGCTTGCTATGACCATTTGTTGGTTTCCGTTGCTAGTCAAGCGGAAACTCGAGTCAAGGCGTCACATCAATTGAACACTACCCTTCACTGATTGTGTATGACATTAATGACTTCAAAGATTCATGATTTAGGAGATTCGTAACATGTCGAGACCGGATGCAAATTTAGCGATACAACTGTACAAGATTAGAGTTCATGAACGTGTCAAGAGAGGACTTGAGTTATGGAGCCACATTCGCTCAATTCTTAGAACAGACCTAAGAAACCAGTCAGACCTCAGAAACCGGATTCGATGACAGCAGATTCGATGACAGCAAATTCGATGACACAAGGTTCGTCGTCACAAGATTCGACGACACGAACAAACCGGATAAGGAGCAATATATTTAGCAGGTTCAAGTATGTACGAGTGATACAGTCGCCATACGCTACTTTTCTGGACACTAAATATTCTTTTAGATTAATCAATTCTCAGACATAAATATCTTCCAAATAAACTGTATATATGTATATACGAGCATGACACAAATCACCAATCATTTAATCATAGCAAGGAATCTTAACTGTATCCTTCAAAATAATTATTACGGATGTTCACATAAACTACAAGTGGCCTAACCATCCATCAAATGGGATCCAATTCATGTAAGTGCGAATCCAAATGATACAATTCTTACAATTCCTAATAATTCTCATTAGGATAATCATTAATCATTCCAAAAAAAAAAATTCAACATACTTCGGTTTATACATCAAACAAGAAAATTTGTATAATCATAAGATCAGACCAAATAATTGAAATTCAATGATTGCAAGGGAGAGAGAGATCTCTACTTGCCTGAAAGAGGCTGAAACTGGCGGCGGCTAAGCGCGCAAGCGAAAACAGAAATCCTGACTGGACCTGTTCAGGAACAATCACAGACAATATTTGATAAATAGACATGACAGAGATCCAAAATGCTAGCACAAGCAATTAAACGATACATAACTAAATCGAGAGAGGGCTAAGAAATTTACCTCCCTCATGAGTGAGGGGACGAGAGATACCACACAGAAGCGGAGACTTAACGATGCTTGGGTTAGGGGAAACCCTAATTCGGAGAGGACTGCATAAGATTCCCACCAACTGAGACGAGGAGCGGTGTCGGAAGACACGAACATATCCTATTTAGACAATTACAAAGGGACAAAATTATGAACCACAAATTATACGAAATTTGGAGACAAAAATTCCAAAGTAAAACAAGGAAATCTGAATAGAGGAGATTGGAGGGAGAATCTTACCATAGGAGAACAAATCCGAGCTCACGGAGGAGAGGGAACCAAACCCTAGGCATTTCTCGCCACAAATCCCGGCCAAGACGAAGAATAAGAGGCAAAATTAGGGTTGCTGGAGGGAGAAGAGGCGGCTGCCCTCGCTAATCGACGAAGAGGAGGCCTTGCCGGCCCTAGGAGAAAGAGGGAAGGGAGCAGTCGGCCTCTGGAGGAGCAGGAGGCCGCCAACCCTAGCATCGGAGGGGGGGGGGATTGCAGACCAGAGCAAGAGGAGGAGAAGCCGGAGGAGTCGGCACCTGGAGCAGGAGGAGGCGGCGACCTGCGTGCGGCTGGCTGGAGACGGGAATCGGGAGCATCGGCGTTGCGGCTTGCGGCTTGCGAAAGAGCGGGAGATGGGGCTGCGGGTTTGCGATAATAAAAGAGGGGGGGGGGGCTGCTCGGGTTAGGTAGGAAACATCAGGTTTTATTTTAATATATATTATTATTATTAGTTTATAACAATAATCGGGTTGTTACAATAACACACCGAGACTTGACCTTGTGAACAAAGTTGATTTTGATGGATTAGTATTGATATGTATACACACACTTGGTGGACATGCATATGTATTCGGAAGATCCACCTCTCGGGAATGTCTCATAATGTGGTAATATATAATAGTGACATTTTGGTAATTAGTTGTAGATGTCCCCTCCCTATATAAGGAGTGATGAGTCTTAGAAGGGATCTTGGAGTCTAGATTTGTAAGATCTCTTTGGAGAACTAGCTCTCAAGATCTTAGCTTAAGCATACTTTGCAATTGCATCATATTTCTAAATTTTAGTGCAAAATTGCTCACATAGGTCACAAAATAATGTATATGATCATCAAATGGTTTAGCACACCGATCGAAGTTTCCACATGGGAAGGCCTATTCAACCTTCCATGACAGTACCCACACTTCCATTTTTGAGTCCGAGGGGCTTTCAAAGCGGAGGGCATTGACGCAGACAGGTTAATAAGAGGACCAGTGCTGTTACAAATATATTTCAGTATAGATAGAAGTAATACAATAGTAGAAAAGGGCATTTAGTAGTATCATAACTTAGATCAGTTACAACTAATGGTATACGTTGAAAGAGGAATGCTTAGCTAATGAGATATCAACTTACTCTTCTTTTCCCTCCCTCTTCCTCTTGTCTCTTCTCCAATTCATCTCCATCTTTAGAATCTCTCAGATAGCTAGACTTTCCTCCTGGGTTTTGTTCAAGAAGTTTACCAAATAGCTACATCGCTTAATGCCCATTATGCAAGAAGTTTTTCCTCTTTTTCATTACTCCTAAGTTCCCAGCACACAACACCGACAAAGCAAAGCCATATCAATGAGGATTGCATGCATATTTTACTCATGAATAAATGTTTTGTGCCATTTAAACAGTTTCATTTCATGCGGTCATACAACCTTTTTGATGTCGGGATGAATTTGGTATCAAGAAGGGAAAGAGTCTCCCTCATTTATCATGTTATGATGAATGAAAAAAACCCACCAACTATATTGATATTGATTTTCAAATTCAATGCAATGATTTAAGATATTCCTATGGGTTTGCAACAGTTCTCACTTCTCCGAAAAAATACAAGGAGCGGGGAGGAAGAACTAGTAAAAAGCTGTTGGATGTGAAGTTTACATCAAGAAAGTTTTGGGAGTCAAAGGATGGTTGCTACGAAGGGATAGAGGGGAAGTGGAGGTGTTACAAGAATGACTTGTACGACCATGCACAAAAAAGTAGCGAAAACCAAAATTTTCAGGAGAGGCCTGCTCTTGAGGATGCTAAGGATGGATGTGATTTACCTACCCTGGATGAAACTGAATTGAAAAAAATCATGTCAGTGATAAATAATTGTGTTGATCAACTGCTTAAAGATAAAACATTTCGGTCAACTGTTCATCGAGATTGTATTTCTTCACTGAATGCCAGTGAGGTGGAGAGCAAACATGCTAAGGATAATGATGTGCTTTCTACTCTCAAAGAAGCAATTGGGTCTGTAGAAAGAATGGTCACAGAGGGTCCTAATCAGCTGGAGTTGAAGAAAACTTTCCTCAAGTTAAGTGTTATCACTGGCCTGAAGACATTGGAATCAGTAGATGGATTCACTTCTGGTATTCCCAACTCACATTTAGTTGGTTGTGCACATCTCCATTTGAGCATTCTTTACAAGATGCAGAACAAGGTTAAGGTTTCTGCTAAGCATCTACTACAAGTTTTCCATTATTCTTCAAATCATGCTCGAACGAAATTGCTTCCAGAAGTTTGGAGATGCCTTTTCTTGCCACAGTTATCTCATTTGAAGGAATGGTACGACAAAGAAGCACTGTCTATTCAAGGAACATCAGAGATGATGACGAAAATGGAGATTTTGGATAGAGTATATAATGATCTTCTTGATGGAGGTACTTCTCAGTTTGCAGCTTATTACAAGAGTTGGCTGATGGATGAAAACAGGACACCAGCCCTGCCTTCTATTCTTTTTCCCTTGCCATCTGTTCTTGAAGTAACAGGAGATGCTAATGAGGTCATTTTAGCTGAACCCCATAGGAAAAGCACTTCAGTTATTTCTAAAAGTATGATTAGCAAAGTATTATATGAATCAGTTTTGGGACAAGAAAATAAAGCCAAAACAGAGGAAACAATGGTAAGTGGGGAGGATGAGGTTGAAGTTGAAAATGAACTGGGCCAATCAGTTGTTTGGCGAAGCAGGCATGATGATTACAAGCTAAAGGATAATGAAGCAGGAAGCAGCTCTCCCAACTCAGGAATACATGTGGAAGAAAGCAATAATGAATATTACAGTGCAGGTTCGCAAGATCAGATTGTCTTTTTTGAAGTGAGTGATATTGTTCATATATTTATTTGTTTTTTTCATCTTGCCTTTTAGTTATCCCCCATGTTTTTTGCAAAATATTTTACAGGACCTATTTCCCCCCATAATTTGAGCTCTTTCTGCATTATATTGCATTCGTAAAGAGCTAATTATGAGGATGTTCAATCTATGACAATTGACAAGTGATGGATTTTTGAAAATTTTCCTGTTTTGGGGGTCATTTCTGTTCACTTGTTTGTCGTAAAGTTTAAAATTATCAACTTCAAGAGGGTGACATTTGTCAATATAAGAATGAAATAGAATTTGGAAAATAATGCATATGATAATTGATTTTGTGACGAATGTAAGTGCTAGAAATTGTTTTTATATGTACAAAACCAAATAGGAAGAGTTATACAAGTAGATCGGATTAGCTCAGGCTTGAAAGTTTTTCTTTCTATTTACTTTTTTCTTGAATCACTAGCTTCATTTGTACTCTCTTCAGAAAATGATAGTGGTAAACTTTTACGAGTTCCGAATTGAGATCTCGTGCTCGGTTGAAAGAGGAAGAAGTCAAGGAGAGGATTGAAGTTTTCACAACCCTTGCCTAAGCTAAGTAATGGAAAATAGGGTGTCCAAAAAATAACCATAATCCCCCTCACAAGGCTTAAACGAGTGCGAGTAAATGAGATAGTTTTGAAACATATAAAAAATAACACAAATAAAAATAACGGTCCTTCCTCAATCCTTGTGCGGCTTCACGCGGTGTTCATATGTCCCCCTCATACATGGACCAATAACGGCTCCTCCCCCGTTGTGAGCTTATCCTCAAGCTTGAGTGTGGGAAAGTCAACACGAAGGGCCAAATACTCCTCCCATGTGGCGTCAAACGTGTCTTCTTCTTCCCAATGGACCAAGGTCTCTGAAAGTTCATTGTCGTGTTGGATTCCCAAAATTTGTGTTGCCACATGCGATAACCGCGCCACTAGTGGCGCGGTTGGTGTCCCCCCCCCTCAAAGGGTCTTAGGTGCGAGAAATGAAGGACGCCATGGATCTTGACCTCATCTGGTAATTGTAGACGATATGCCACCTCACCAATCTTCTACATGACCTGGAAGGGCCTATAATCAAGGGCCCATTTTGTGAGAAGGAACCTTGGAAGCTGACCTCTGTCGGCAGGACCGACGTTTAGCCATTCCCGTGAGTATAAGCCCTCTTCATATGCGCCTAAACCTGAAGGAGGAGATCCTGTGTTATAGGAAGGACCTGACCACGAGTTAAATGGTCACAACCCACGACCTAAATCCTATAGGTGCCACCACAAGAAGGCATGGAGGATCCGTCTCGTATATGAGTCAAAGCGGGTCGTCTTTAGGGACTAATAAGAGGTATTGTGACAATACTCCGCCCAGGGAACCAACGTACTCAGTCCTTAGGGTGATCTCTTGTGACACAACAAAGGTACATCTCGAGGGTGTGATTCACCACCTCAGTCTGCTCGTCAGACTATAGATGATGGGTAGAGGAGAAGACCAGTTTGATGCTCCTGAGTGTAAAGAGCTCCTTCCATACCGACTTATGAAGATATAGTCGCGGTCGGATACGATGCTCTCCGGAGGTCCATGCAGATAAATCACCTGTTTAAAGAACACATGAGCGATGTTTTTTGTTGTAAGGGGGTGAGCTAGAGGAATGAAGTGCGCCCCTAGGAAAATCGGTCGACAACCATCATAATGACCGATTTCCTCTTTGATGTTGGTATCCCCTCCACAAAGTTCATCGATATGTTGACCCAAAGTATAAATCGGTAGGTGTAATGGATACAAGAGACCCGCTGGGAGGAGGTGGTCGATCTTGTTGTGGTGGTAAATAGTGCAACCCGTAATGACATCCTGAATTCGCCGCCTAACTCTTTATTTCTTTTCCAAAAGAGCTCAGTTTGGGTAGCTGGAGGGCCTTGTAGATCCCTTTGTGGTTCATGTCATGCATGCACGTTTGTACGAATGCAGTGAGAAGGGATGTCGGTAGTATGTATTGCTTCCCCTTGTACAAAATGAGGATCATCCCTGGTTGCCCAACTAGAGGGTTATTTCCCCTTCGTTGATGCTTTGGCGCAATTCTGATAGCGCTATAGAATCTTGTATCTCTGGCCGAAGGGTAGTGGAGAGCTCAGACTGCGGCTGTGAAATGACAAATAACACCTTACCTAGATGATCCCCACTCGATAGGGGGTCCACTGTCTGATTTAAGACACCCTCCTTGTACTCCGCTCAAAAGTCGAAGCTCGACAGCTTTCTCAGTCAACATCGTCGTGGTGTGGTGTTGAGTCGTTACCCATCATCCTCAGTCTGCTCGTCAGACCATGGATGATGGGTAGAGGAGAAGACCAGTTTGATGCTCCTGGGTGTAAAGAGCTCCTTCCATACCGACTCATGAAGATATAGTCGCGGTCGGATACGATGCTCTCCGGAGGTCCACGCAGATAAATCACCTGTTTAAAGAACACATGAGCGATGCTTTTTGTTGTAAGGGGGTGAGCTAGAGGAATGAAGTGCGCCCCTAGGAAAATCGGTCGACAACCATCATAATGACCGATTTCCTCTTTGATGTTGGTATCCCCTCCACAAAGTTCATCGATATGTTGACCCAGAGTCTAAATCGGTAGGTGTAATGGATACAAGAGACCCGCGGGAGTAGGCGGTCGATCTTGTTGTGGTGGTAAATAGTGCAACCCGTAATGACATCCTGAATTCGCCGCCTAACTCTTTATTTCTTTTCCAAAAGAGCTCAGTTTGGGTAGCTGGAGGGCCTTGTAAATCCCTTTGTGGTTCATGTCATGCATGCACGTTAGTACAGATGCAATGAGAAGGGATGTCAGTAGTATGTATTGCTTCCCCTTGTACAAAATGAGGTCATCCCTGGTTGCCCAACTAGAGGGTTATTTCCCCTTCGTTGATGCTTTGGCGCAATTATGATAGCACTATAGAATCTTGTATCTCTGGTCGAAGGGTAGTGGAGAGATCAGACTGTGATTGTGAAATGACAAATAACACCTTACCTAGATGATCCCCAGTCGATAGGGAGTCCACTGTCTGATTTAATGCGCCCTCCTTGTACTCCACTCAAAAGTCGAAGCCCGACAACTTTCTCAGTCAACGCTGTTGTGGTGTGGTGTTGAGTCGTTACTCAAGGAGGAACTTCAGGCTGAACTGATCCATCTATATCTGGAACATCTGTCAAGATAGGTTCTCCAATGTTTTATTGCTTTGGCCAAGTCGATCAACTCCTGCTCATAAGAGAAAAACTTCTGGTGGTGAATTTTTGTCTTCCTGCAAAGGTATGTAATTGGGTTCCCCCACCCCGCTAGAGTACGGTCCCAATCCCGCACCGCAAGGAATCACACACAATTTGAAATTCCCGCACAAAGTCAGGAAGGCTAAACATGGTGGCAGAGACCAGTGCCTACTGAATTGCCCTGAAGGCGATTGTGGTCGTTTCTCCCCAAATGCTCTTCTTCAGAAAAGTGACCAACGATTCCGCTATGGTACCGTAACCTCCGATGAAGCGGCGGTAGTAGCACACGAGTCCTATAAATCCTTAGAGCTTTACTGTAGTGTCCTCTCGCTCACGCGTTGGTTCTTTTCGAGGTCGCTGACACCCACGTACAATGCATTACATGCCCCAAATAAGCCACATTGTCCGTCCCAAAATAACACTTCTTTTTCAGGAACAATTGATGCTGAGTGATGAGTTGCAACATGAAGCACGAATGCTCGAGATGTTTTAGCAAAGTCTTGCTATATAACAAAATGCCATCAAAAAATACAGATACATATTTTCATAAGAAGTGTTGAAATACCTCATTCATCAGTGATGATAGGTGGAGGGGGCATTGGTGAACCCAATATGCATCACAAAGAACTTGAAGTGCCTGTGGTGTGTTGGAAGGTAGTCTTTCCACATCGAAGGGGGCCATGCACACTTGAGGTCCAACTTAGAAAGAAACGGGCTCCATGCAGCTCGTCGAGGAACTTTTCCATCATAGGAATTAAGAACTTACTGTCTTTGCATTTAACTCGCAGTAATCCATGCAAAGCGTCATGTCTTGTCCTTCTACTGCACCAAAAATACATGTGATGAAAAAGGGGAAATGTTGTGTCTGCTGGTGCATAACGCCTTACCGGCACTTAATATTGTCCTCCTGGAGGAACCATTCTTGTCATGGCGTTGCCTAGGCGACGCCTAGACATCCAGACGCCCGAATGTGTACAAGGCGTTGGACGCCTTGACCATTTTATAAGAAAAGAAGAATAGACTGCAGTTTTTATAAAAAATGCAGTCTAAAGTATATATAGAATGAACATCTGAAAAAGGTGAAATCGAGCGAACGATGTCAAAATAGACCTCAGTCAGTTTCGATATACTTGTAACGACAATACGAGTCCAATGGAGTCATCTGTTTGCAATTCTGTCATTTTTTGAGTGGGTTTTGACATTAATGTAAATTGGGCTCCAAACGTTCCGAGAAGCATAAAATGAGCAAACGAATTCGGAATTGATCTCGGATTACGTACGTGTCAGCGAGACGATCGTAATGAGCCCGTCCATGATAAATTCTGAGTCCTCTAGAGCGATATACGAGCATTTGAATGAAATAATAATAATAAATAATAATATTATAT
The DNA here is from genome assembly GCA_039513925.1 of Platanthera zijinensis. Lineage (NCBI taxonomy): Eukaryota > Viridiplantae > Streptophyta > Magnoliopsida > Asparagales > Orchidaceae > Platanthera > Platanthera zijinensis. Next base: position 4,587,079 of record CM077088.1, on the reverse strand, counting down.
ATTATATATGTATATATATATAAACTTAGGCTAGAGCATTACCTTCTCCTAGGAGTCGTCACGCACACCTCCCTCCTCTAGCCCGACAGAAGCTCTCCCGCCCTCATTTCGGCCGGTGAGCCTGCCTCTCTGACGACTCCTTCGAGCAGCTCACGAGAACTCCAGACTGCGAGCTACTCTCCTCCCTCCTCCGGCGAGCTTCTCAACTCTAGCGCACCTTCCCCTCGTGGCAAGGCCGCAAGCTACGTTCCTCCTCCGACGAGATTCTCCGTCCAGCGACCCTCTCTGACAAGCTACAATCTCCATTTTTGGCGAGATTCATTCTTCTACGATGAGATCCTTTCTTCTCCGGTGAGATCCCTTCTCCAAAGCCGACGAGATCTCTTCAAATCTGAGCCCTTCTCCTCACAACAAGGCTGATATATCTCAAAATAGCAAGCTCCACTCTCCAAATTTTAAGGAAATCAAACAATTTCTTAATGGTTATTAAGAAGAGTTGGAGGATGTTTACGAGAAAAAGCAAATGGGTTGGCTAGTTCTTATAAGAAAGGAAGTAGTGGAGATGAAGATCCGCATCCGACAACAAATTCAACGAGATTCGATCATGGATAGAAGTGACGCGCAAATGCTGCCTCCGCGGCGATTGCGTAGCATATATGGACTTCAGTGAGATCCTTCCACTCCTCGGGACCTTAAATCTAGGTCTTCTTGCATTTAGACCTTTTCACCAATTATGGCGCTTAGGGTTCGGTTCACTGACGTAGCGAGCAACCTTGTTTCCACAAGACCCTCCCGATGTTGTAGAGGGTCTAATAAATAATAACCCATCGTCGGTGACCCTTGAGCCATTCCTTACCAGTTAAGGTGAATAATCATGTTAGTTGAGCCCTCAAAAGAGAAATGATTGTAATTGTGCAAATCATTAACCGTTACGTCGCTTATTGTAAATTAATGCCGAATTGTTAGTGGTCTATATGATTAATTAACGTTGGAAAATAATATTGAATCGCGCGATCAAAATAACGACAATCGTATAGATGCAAAACAATATTAAATCGCACGATCAAAATAATGGCGATCGTGGGATGGTAAATAATATTGAATCGCGTGATTGAAAATAATGACAGTCGCGCGGTGGAAAAAATGACAATCGCGCAGTGGAAAATAATGACAATCGTGCGGCGAAAAATAATATTAAATCACACGATCAAAATAATGATAATCGCGCGACGACAAAAATAATATTCAATTGCTCGAACGAAATAATGATGGCCGCGCGTCAATAATTATATTAGTGCGTCCAATCGAAATAACGACGATCGCGCGATGATAAATCACATTGGTGCGCACAATTGAAATAACGATAATCGTGCGACGATAAACTATATGGTGCGCGCAGTCAAAATAATGACGACCGCGCTTAAATTATATTGATGTGGTTGATTGAAATAACAATGATCGTTGATCGATAAATAATATTAAATCGTGTTATGAAAATTAACGGAGAATCGTGTTGTAACGGCCCGTAGTCCGCCACAATTTAATTCTAGTTCTAAGGGGGTTTTCACAATTAAGTTAACACAACAATTATAAAGAGTAAAACACGAGAATGGCACCCTGAAAAATATAAGTAACGTTTTATTTATTGCAGGTAATGTACAACATGTTTACCATGACACAAGGGAAAAAGAAACAAAATACTAAACATCTATATACATCAAAGACGAACTATAGTAGATCTAACCCGTGGACGAATCACGTCTTCTCTCTGACTTCGATCTGACTCCGCTGGTATCCTCCTAGCGAAGCCTGGTATGCTTGCAGTCTGATCCTAAAAAGAAAAATCAACAATCAATTAGTTTAGAAAACTAAGCGAGTTCCTTACCTTTTCAACTGCACTGCAATCAGACAAGAAAGTCAACAGTAATAAACAGTTATTCAAATCTATATCAAAATAGACATATATCTAAATAAGAAAAGTAAGGTAAAACAAAAATATCTCTTTTTATTCTTTTCATTCTTAATCATTTCTGTAATCAATTCAGTTCGGGATTCATATCAATCGTTGATTCAAAATGCTGAGGGTCTATCTTATTTTTATCAATATCTAGACCTGTCGGCCCACCACATCAATGTCCGCTTTAGGGCGCTCACACGCGCAATAGGCTTCCACACCTCCTAAAGTGGACAAGTCTATATCAAATTCTGTAGGAGTTAGACCCCTCCTACGAGGTGTGAGAGTTCTACACCCCTCACGAGGTATAGGGGTCTGTGGCTCCACCCCCCTACAAGGCTGAACTCTAGGATTTCGATACATCGACGCGTTGTCGATTCTATGTTCTTTTCATATTCAATCTATATGCATTTTCAAATATTGGAATTAATTATATTACTTTCCCCTCAGAGTTTCCATTGCTCGCTAATAATTTTTTAGTGATTTCATCTTTTTCATATTCATTTCATATCTGGGGCAATGTCATTTAAATAAGTAACTCGGAGTAAAAGTGTGTAAAACCAAATATTCATAATCAACGTAGTAAGGACTCACCCCAAGTTTTCCTTTGCCCTTATCCCTCGTAGGATTCTCGCCGCGTCTATCGCCGGACGCCATCCTCTGCAGTACACGAAATATTTACTTTAGAGTTGCATCGAAAATAAACTCGAGCAGACTCCTAAGACGGTCACAACTACGACCTCAAGGAGTTGCCTAGGGAAGGACTAACTTCGGTGACACAACAAACAATAATTCAACAGTTCGGGCAGCCAATCGCAGCAAAAGAGCTGTTGTTAGCGCGCCTAAGGCTGCCCACAGCAACACCAAGGGCTGCCAACAGCAACATCAAAAGCTGCTAACATATCCCCTCTACCAACAGCTGGTCAGCACACATACCTAGCCAACATAAGGGGCAGCGATCCCACTTCTTTTCCTCATCGAAACAGCACCAACGAGAGCCCAAACATCAAACAACAGCAAAAAAAGTAGAAAAGGACAGCAACCAACACATCCAAGCCCAAATCAAGGAAACCCTAACCGGAAAAATATAGCAAACCCCCAAATATGAAAGCCCTAAGCGTATCCCTTCAAATTTTCAACTTAGAAACTCATAAATCCACAATCATATGAAATAGAAGGGAGAAGGAAGCTCACAGTGAAGAAACTTGCCGGCTGTAACCGTCCAAAAGCACCGGCCGCTAATAGCAGAACCGCAGGGGAACAACAAGGGTAGCCCGCTGCTAGAAGCCACAACAACCCGAAGGAAGTTACAGCAGCGGCGAGAAGAAGAAGGGAAATCGCACCCGGAACCAGCGGGGAAAACTCCAAGAGGCGGACAACGAAAGAAGAAAAAATGTAAAGTTACGGGAGAATAATCCATTGCCCGTGAATAAGAAAAGCAACCACCGCCTAAATCACGTATCCCAGCTATAGTCGGGATTTTTGCCGGTCAGTAAGCCAAAGCCGGTAAACCAAATCAAAAAAATTCGGCCAAGCCACTTATCAAATTATTAACTGTGCGACATATTCAGAAAACTTCAACATAATTATTAACTGTGCGACGTTGAGTCAACACTAACTTTCTCGTTCTCATCACAGGGGATATTCATTAATTCTTTTCGTATCAAAATAGATTCATAATTATTAATATATTATACTATGAAACTCGAGTTCGAGTCTTACACGCGCGACGCAAGTCAATGATGAATTGTGCAACAGAAATTAATGGTCGAACTTGCGATGAAAATAAATAGTGAAGCTTGCTGTAGAGACTGACCTCGGATGCCACCAAGGCTTGTGTGGACCAGTGTCTTGCCGTTTTGCGGGAGTACTGTACTTGGACTGGGCAGCGGATCAACAGATCAAAGTCCATGGTCGTGTTCGGCAAGTCCACCCCTACGGGAAAGTGCAACAGGCTGACTCGCCGATTGGGCTTTCTGAGGGTCCGAGAGTCCACCCCTATGCGTAAGTTGAAGCGCTCCGACTTTTCACACCTGCTTCTGAAGGTGGCTGCGAAGGTTTGGGCCTGGGGGAAACGTCACCTCTCCGTGGCGGGCCGAGCCACCCTCGTCAGGTCGGCGCTCCTGGCCACGCCGATGTTCCTCTATACGCATTGCCATGTGCCTCGCTCGGTCCAGGAGTCTATTGAGCGACTGGCGCGGTTTTTTCTGTGGCAAAGGGCCCCTTCCTAGCGCGGGATGCACTATGTTAGCTGGGAGCAGTGTTGCTCTCCCTCTGCGGGGGGTGGACTTGGCTTCCATGGGGTGAGCAGGTGGCAAGGCCCTTTGCGGGCTAAGTTTGCCTGGGAGTTGATGCAGCCGAGATCCTCCCTTTTCCACAGGTTGGTTTTGGCCCGGTACACTGACTGTCTTTGGCGGGAGGGGATCACCCGACGCGATTCACCGGTCTGGCGGCTCATCAGGGAGGGCGCTGCATGCCTTCGGCCCCTGATTCGCTGGAAGATTGCGGATGAGAATTCTGTGGATGTGCTTGCGCATGCTTGGATTCTTGACCGGCCTCTTTCCCGGTGGCCCACTTTCACTGACTGCGGCGCGCTGGAGTCTCTCCAGGTTTCGGCCCTCTTGCTTCTAGATGGTGGTTGGGATGTTTCCGCTCTGTCTCAGTTTTTTGGGCCGGCTCTTGTTGAGGTCGTCCTCCAGATCCCGGTCCACAGCTCTTTTCCCTAGGACAGACCGGAGCTCTGCACCCACCTCAGCGGCCGTTCTGTTGCCTCCCTCACCTACACGGCCCAGTTTGACGGGGCTTGTACGGACTTCCGCTGGCTACGGAAGCTGAAGCTTCACCCGCGGGAGCAGATGTTTTGGTGGCGGCTCCTCTTGGATGCGATCCCCACCCGGGCGTGGCTTGCCCGTCGGGGTCTTACTGCTGAGCGGGGATGTCTTGGGGATGCACATCTGAGGAGACCCGGGACCATCTGGTCTCAGACTGCTGTAGTCTTTCGGCCATTCAGGCTGCTCTTCTGCGTTGGGGATACAGTATGCCTCCCTTCTCTAGCTGGGATAATGCGCGGGAGCTTCTCTCCTCTGCCTCTGCCGGCGCGCTTGGTATGACGAGGGTTTTTTGTTGTGCGGTGTATCAGGCCTGGCGTGGCCGCAACGCCAAGGTCTACCAAGGCGAGGTGGCGACCTTTACTGTCATGGCGGCGACCATTGTTGAGACCCTTTCCATTATGCGAACTCTACCACTTCAGGGGCACTGGGGTACCACCCAGCCTCGCCGGCTGTCGACACCACTCTTCTGGTGCCCCCCGCCCTCTGGATGGATAAAGTTCAATGTGGATGACTCTCTCTCCCCGTCCGGGCTGGCTGGCCTTGGGATGGTGGCCCGCGATGACCGGGGTGCTCTCATCTTTGCTGCTGGGTCCCCGCTGTTGCATTGGGATCCTGGGGGAGTGGAGCTGGCGGCGGTCTTGGCTCTCCGAAATCTTATCCCGCCGTCATTATATGGGGTACGCGGGGCTATTGTGGAGGGCGACTGTTCGTCCCTTATGGACAACTGTGCTGCTGGTTTGCGACGGGGCGACTGGAGCTTGATGATGGACGGCGAGGAGGACTTCTCTTTTCTGAGCGGATTCCCCCAGCTTCGGTTCCAGCATATTGGCTGGGAGGCCAACAGAGCTGTCGATTTCTGTGCTCGTTTTGCCCTACGGGGGAACTTTGTATGGCTCGATGTTGATAGCACCCATTCTGAGTTTGCAGAACTTGTTCGGGCAGACTTGGATGACATGCTGTAGTTTTATGTTCCTTTTTATTTTTTAATTTCATGCTATATGCACTTTTCAAAAAAAAAAAGTATGTTGTTACACAATTCAGATTTATGGTTGAATCATCGAACCAATAAACATCACCAATTTCAATAATTTTTAATCAATGACTTGATGTCTTGCAAGGACATTGTCATTTTCGGCAATAATTGATGCCTATGAGCGGATAATCCAAATTCTGGTTTAGAATTGGGGATTTTAACTCTTGAAGTCTTTAGACAAGTTTGATGCCCAAAACAAATAAACTGAACTTAGATTTTTGATGATCGTAGGTTTAGATAATTATGATGAAACCGGGATCGAGTGTGAATGATGATTATTGTCTCGAGGTTATGAATCTATAAGACCACTTCAATGATTGGAATAGAGTTCAATTAATGAGATTATCAGTTGGGATTGGATTGAGGAACTTCAGTTAATCTAATTCAGAGATACATAAAGAGTTGCATGTTTAATAAACAGTCTCTTCCTAAATCACTAAATCAATTCATTAGTTTTAGTTCAATAATTTTATGAGACCGAATCTAGATTAAAATAGTATGTGTGCTTTTTTATCATACTTAGATGTAGTTGTGCATAAGTATCGAATAACATGATTACGGATTGACAGGTGAGGAGATGATTAGTTGTCCTGAGAGGGTTGAGTAGTTGGTTGATCACCTCCCCTAGTTATAATGAATTATATTGTACTCTGCCTTTATGAAATGATAATGCATGTGCACGTGGCAGGTCGACTGGCCCCGCCGGTGGCACATTCCGGTGGGTTAGAACAATGAATCATGGATAACTTCATGGTCAAACGACAGCGTGTGCCCTAGCCTAGTTGTTTTCTTCGATGTTAGCCACCCGATGTTTGACATGAGTTATACCTCGATTTTTTGTTTATACCGCCAGTCGGGCGAAGAATGAGTACAACTCGGACAGCCGTACGTAAGGCCTAGAGATGATTGTGCTTAAATATCCTGGAAGTGGCAAGGAAGGACCACTACCAATGTTTGGCAATAATGGCAGTGCCTGTGGGACTAGCTGTTCCACGAATAAGAGATCCTAGTCGTTAGTTTGCACTGGATTACGATCGGGTGTCGACGTCTTGACACTTTGCATCATAAATCTATGTCGACATAGTGTGTGTGTTCATGCTTGGAGGTGGTGATATCGATATGAGTATTTGCATAGCGCGGATCTGATGAGTCGGGTTGATTACATGTTGAGACACTCCTCTAACGAGGATAAACTTGTTTGGTTGGTATTGATTCTGATGATAGATCATAATGGCGTTTATACTTGATAGTGCTGTTTAGATTGTGCAAGATCTCAATCATATAAATTTGTATGTTCATTTTTATACGATTGGTTATTTAAATATACGCTTTTTACTTATACTAGTTAATGTGCATATGAGAGTGCGTGCGTTGTAGACATCGCTAGGGTAGAAGCAACGATGCGTGTTTACTTACTGTTCTTTATTAACGCACTCCTTAATACTCTATTACTGCATTCCTTAAATTGTGCATTTGTTCATAATGCTATATATTTATATATATGTATATATTGCATTGTGCTGACACTTACTGCAGGGCAGCTTACCGCATCCCTTGAGCACATAGGTGGCTCAGGGAGAGAGGCGCGAACCGACTTAGCGGGTACAACCAGTATTTGCTAACCCTCACAATTGGTTGACTCTACCCTAGGAGTTCCAGGAGCTTTGACATGGATATGACGTGGATATGACATGGACATGACATGGACATGACATGGATATGACATGGACATGACAAAGACATGACGTGGAGCTAAAAGGTTTACGTGGATATGACGTGGAGCAACATCATCAGTCACATACTTAGCTCAATAGGTTTATATTTTTTGCAGTATTTTATATATTATCATTTGTCCGGCTTAGCATGTTATTTGTGAGCCCCCAGACTTTCTATAGATTGTTGTGCTTGGACTGTGGGGTCATCGTGCCGTTGTTGTAGTTGCTTTCTGTCTCCTTTTATTACTTGTATATTTCTGTGATCTACTACGTGATTATTATTTTTCTTGTAGTACCTCTTCCGCTGCTGCTTATAGCGTATTTCAGTTGTGATGTGATAGTTTTTCGCTTAACACCATCTTCGGTTTGTAGCACTAGGAGAGAATGACGGGAAATGGTTGAGACGTCAATATCCTATTTTTCCGTTATTCCCTTCTTTGTTGTTGATTGGCGGTGATGTGCGATAAGATCCCCTTGAATCAGACGAAGTGAGCGATGTGGAATAGAATGCGTACGGGTTGGGTCGCGCAGTTGGATACGTCGGGTGGATGATTCGACTGGCCGAACAACGGCAGTGTGGACTGCAATGGGGGTTGGGTGGGGGACGTTGGCATTGCCGTTGACTCTGATACCAAGTTGTTACAAGCCCTGGGTTGGGATTTCATGATCAGTCGAAAGAGAAAAAAATCGCGAAGAGGATTGGAGTTCCTCTTCTTTGAAAATACCCTTACATTAAATGAGATAGTTCTGTAACATATAAAATATGACGCGAAGTACTAGTCTAGTATGTTGAAAATTTTCACTCTAATTTTATTTGTAGTGAATACGTAATGTGAGATGAATCTTTGTTTATGCGTAATTTTTAGTCACCAATTTGTGACTCAAAAACGAAGAATAAAAGTTGGAATACAGCTCTCAATATGTTAGATCTAAATTTACTGGATTGCCGCATAGGAAGTCTCATACACTATGAATATAAGCTTTGAAAAAAATATTTTCTGAATTTTGATCTCAGTTTTTTCACTTATCTTGCATTTAAGTTTTGTCCTCTCTCCTACAATATGTTTATTTTTCCCCTGCTCATGCAGGAAAATAGCAAGGCAGATGACAATTCTAGTAGGTCAAGCAGCCCAAGTATCATTGGAGTGAAAGAAATCAGAGCTGATAGTCAAATAGTTCAACCTTGGGGGAACATCGAAGACTGCATTCATGTTGGAAAAGCTGACATACATGAATATGATAGCAAACCTAAGATGCAAAAGCTGGATCAATATGCCTCTCAAATGCAGGCGATTAGTGATTCTAGTGATGCAGATACCTCTTATCCACACCAATCAGTTGACTATCCACTGTATGATTCATATCAGCATGAGGTGAGATACATATTTTTTCCTCTCCTTAATGAGTTATCTCATCATGTTTTTTGCAACTTGTAATCTAAGTCGCTTCTATGTTACATGATTATGGATGTAGTTGACAGAAGTAACACAGTCAGAATCTTTGAATGATGAAACTTATGGATCGCACAGACTTTCTAGTTTGTGCTCATTGCAGGCAAGCGCCAGGTATGAACGAGTCTAAATTTAAAAGTCTGTTCCAAAAATGCTTTTAGTTGTTATGTAATGATAAGTACTTCATGAGAGATGTATAATCTCGTCTTTTTTGGGCTCTTCTTCCCCTGTCATCTTCCAGTACTGTGCCATTTGGATATCGTGAAAACTATGATCAAGATTCGACTACTGGATTTCCAAAATGTTTCATTTGTCCTTTGAAAGGCCTGATACTGAAGGAACCTGTGACATTGGAGACTGGGTATACCTTTGAGCTAGCAGCTATCAAAAAAAGATTTGATCAAGGCATCAAAACATGTCCTGTGACTGGACAATTGTTGAAATATTCAACTATTCCCGGACCCAATATTGTATTTAAACACCTGATCAACGAGTGGGTGGCTGAATGCTTCAGAAATTCGCCATTCAGCGCAGTGAAGCAGGTATTCAATTCGAGAAGTGAACTGGCTTTTTTGATTTTCGAGCAGATGTTGGCTGGGTTAAACTCTGATGAGAAGAAGGAAAACATCAAGCATCTCATTGCGCTTGGAGGCCTGCAGTTTCTTACTCAAATGTTAGAATTGGGGTGTTTGGAAGTGAAATCTCGTGCCGCTGAATTTTTAGTACAGTGTATTAAGGCTGATGGATGTTATAGGAAGTATTTGGTCATGAATATAAGAAAATCTTCTCTCTTGGAACTCATCCACAGTTGGCAAATTCATGAGAAAATCAATGCTGCTTCACTTTTGATCGAACTGATCTGTCTAGATAGGTTTGTGAATGATTTTTACTTTTTAAACTTGAAGTATATTTGAAATTGTATTACAAATGTTTCCTTATATTTCCTTGAATTTATACCCTTTTTCATCAATGGGTCCTCAAATTAGACCATTACAAATGAGCAATAACTGATCAAGTAATCCAGATGATCTTATTTTCTGGTCCTTTACATGCATCTTATTATTTGGATCCTTCCCAAATGAAATTCAAAGAACCTTATGGTGAGGATATTTGGATCGTTTAATCAATAATTCAAGTATTGGTAATAGTGGTTTGTTTCAGGACAGGGAGATTGAAATTGGGATCAAAATCAACCCAATTGAGAAAAATGGGAAACCTGAAGATGGAATCGCTATAACTTTAAAACCTGAATTATCTAGTTTGATTGTCCTAATGTTTGATAAACCTTTATATAGACTGAATAATATGCTTTGTTTATTTTCTTAAATAGCATTAATATACACGCATTCATCTGGATGTGAAAAGGTTAACTGATTACATAGTTTTATGTAAAAGAAAATTTTCCTCTATCAGTTTATACCTGCTGTTATTTTACAACGGCTTATAGCTTTTATTTCTTATCTCTCTATTAACTCTAGTTCACAATTCTACTATGTTTAATATCATGATTCTCTGATGTATTTCTCCATAGAAATACCTCTTATCTTACTGAATATATACTTCCTCCTTTGGATGCCAACAGGAGGATGGATATCACATCTTTTCTAAGTGGATTGAAAACAGAGGCTTCATTTACTATAATGAGTGATCTGTTACTATGCCTCAAGAGCTCTCTGCCCGAAGAAAGAGTCCTTGTCGCGGTTCTTCTTTTACATCTTGATCTCATGGTAAGCTTTCCTTTGATCCTTAGCTTGTACTTGATCATGTATTGTTTACCTCTCATTCACACTGTACTGAATACATCTTTAGGTGTATAAATTAGAAACTTTTGAAAGTTAACTAAGGTTGTAATTAATTTTCAGTATGATAAAGTATTTGGAAACAAAAAAGATTGTATTACTATGCTTTTCAGCAACTATAGCGGGATAAAGGCTTGAGTGTCGTTGTTGTTGTATGTTGCTGTAAATTGGCACATGCAGTGGTCGTAGCTGTGAAACATACATCTATACTATATTAAAAAGGAAAATTTAGGTTGGTGATTGTTGTGAAATAAGATTATCAAATGAATCTGAGTCCTTCAATTTTGATCTCTCTGATCTAATAGATTGGTCATGCACAAGACTCCCATGCTTCGCTCGTATAATTGTAGGGCACTAATGTCGTCACTCACTAAGCATGTGGATCCCTTGCATGGCTACAAGTACTCCTAAAAGTGCGTCGTTATCCATGTCAGATTCATTTAGCAGCAGTATGTTATGGATCCTATCCGTAACAATTATCTTGTTTTATTATTATATTATTGGAGCCAAGTTATTATATCGAGTCAAATGTAATAGTTGAGTCATTTCGTTTTACTAGTCGTGTCGACTCCGTTATGTTTTATGTTTTCGGATTATTTATACCCAAGCCATTGAGGGTCCTATATATTGACTCTTAGAGTCTTGTATGAAGGTTTCAATGAATGAAAGCTTATTTTCCCAAACCCTAAAAGAGATATTGGAAGCTCTCTCTCTCTTGAGCACTCCCCATTTAGGCAGTCGCGGTCATCGCTCTATAGCTTCTCCGCCACCGTCATCTTCACCTCCGGCCACTCTTCCGGTAATCTTCGAGTATGCCCATAACGACTTGGTATCATAGCTCTCCTTCCTCCCCTTGCTCTACTTCCGCTGCGAATCTCGTTCCGTCAAGATTAGTCTGCTGTTTTCTCAACTTGCCAAGTTCCCATCGCTACATCTCGTTCCACGGACGGGCTTGTCGCAGCGTCCCCTTCTAGCAAACAGCAACTCGACCCCATCAGCAACTCACACTCTATTTAGGCCCTCCAGCGCTCACTCCTTCCCACCAACGATGCATGCCTCAAGCCCTCCAGCGACACACGCCTCAAGCCTAAGATTAAAAGAAGTCTTGATCATGAATTTCCTTTCTTAGATGAAATGTTGTATTAACATAAATTGAATATCCCTCCAGTTTCAACATTCAAATTCAAAGATTATGATGTCTTACACAGCCTCGAAGTTCCTCAAGATTCGAGGCCGTGCATTCAAATGCCAATATACAATTTTATTGCGCCTTGCTTAGTGTGTCTCCCTTATGCTTGTCATGGAAATGATCAGAATTTTAATTGTTTTTTAATTATGATTTAGCTCGTTCATATTTATTAATATACATAGACTTTTAATAATTTGCTAAATTTCTATATGTAGTCCTGTAGAATAGCTCTTTGCAGAAAACTGTTTTCTATCTTCAATAAAACTGTTTTTTTGTTTTATCATTGACTTGTTATTTACTAGTTAATTTTGTAGCACCTCTGTATGCTAACAGAATTTTAGTTCTATCAAATGACGTACATGGATTCTTAGTCAATTTTGTTGGCACTTTGTGATGCAGGACGAATTTATAGGTGACGGACATTTGATGCTCTAACCCTACATACAATACAAATAATCATGCAACAAATGTAATGAACCTAAATACCAATCCTAGAATGATGTGAAAGCAAGTACACGTGCAAGTCTCTATGGAGAAATCAAAACACTCAGATAATTAATCAAGGCCAAAGTAATTCTTTAGGGTAAAACAATCTTATGCTTTTTTCCACGTGGAGGGCCTAAGCAAGAATGCGCGGCGAATTGATTTTGCAAATCACAATATTAATTCAGAGCAAACAACTATTAAACAAGAGATCCAATAAACATGAAATTATGTTATCATATATTCATAATGAGAACAAAGATCCATACAACAATAAAATATTCATGGAGTAAGGGGATGTTGTCGTAGGGTGGAGATCCGGTGATCCGGGTGGAGGAAACTAGTGATTGGAGGTTGAGAGGTGGCTGGGATTGTGGGTTTGGAATGCTGGAGGAGGGGGGGGGGGGGGGTGGAATTAAAGAACTGGATGAGAGGAGGTTTGAATCCTTGGCTGTTTGCTGGATTGGATCGGGGTTCAGCAATCGGGAGTCGGATGGGAAATACTGTGGAGAAAGGGGTCTGGTTCCAGATGTGGGAATTAGGCGGGTCTTACAATGAGAGTATAGAAAGGGATAATTGGAAGGCTACAGGACTGGACGGGCTGCAAGTGACGTGAATTTATTTGAGTGTTTCTTTGGGAAGACATGGAATTTTGCCTTGGGGATATCTTGAGAGTGGTTGGGAGGGAATAACCGATTGACGGTGGTGAGGGTGTGGGTGTACGGGTCGGAGAAATAGGGATTTCACAGGTCTGCAGCGAAGAGTTGGGAAATCGTGGTTGTGGGGCTTTGGTGGAGGCCTCAGAGAGTGAGAAAGTTGCGGCTACGGATGAAGGATACAGAAGGGGAAGCGTGGAAGTACCTGGGAGTCATTACCTAGGGCCTCACAGAGTTTTTATGTAGTAGAGATCGCCAAATTCCAGGAAGCTCTTCCTCCAAAATCTTCCATAGCATGATGGTTGACCCTATACTCTTATTTATAATAGAACTTGATGTAGGCTAGGGCTAGGTTTTCCAAAGTTAGGTAATTGTTTTAGCAATCTATTTTTAATTTATTTTAGGCTCCATTAGGGTTTTGAAAAAAAATAAATATTTTGTGCAAAATAGTTCATTTGATGTAGATCGAGCGGGCCCACTCGAATATTCGTACACAAATCACTTTCAAAACGTTGGATTTTCTGAAAAAATCGATAATCGTTATTTGGAGAAAAATTCACAAACGCTTTAAAGGTTCGAATCCGAAACGAGACTTTGCGATTTTTGACAAACTTTTCACAACAACAATTTATGAATAAAGGTAATAAAAATAGCGTTGAACGTGCGAAGCAAACTCTTACTAATTAATTGGAGTAGCATGTAACATCCGAAAAATTTGACGCAAAAATTTATTTCAATTGTAGGATCGAGTCGCGACGGATTTTGATCGAGGCAGCGCGCCTTCGAGGTACGATATCAGTATGGTCAAAAGAATCGCGTTCGTTAATTTGTGATTTATATCAGTCGTAAAGACGTGTGACGCATTGTATTTTAAGCTGCGAAGCGTAAGCACATTTTGGGGTGCCAATAACAAGGCTCATTTTGTTTCCTCTAGCGGTTATTGATCAAGCCTGCAATATGCCGATAGGTTAAAAACCCGCATCCACGTAAAATTTAACCCGTACGCAACATTCTCACGGGAGAAAATCGCAAGCCCGACACTCCGTGCCTTTCGTCTCCCGCAAGCGGCGAACAGCCAGCTCCCGCTGCCCTACCGCCGCCCATTCCCCCTCCATTTCTCAGCGTAAGCTCTTCCTCCTTCCTCTACGGGCGCCAGTGAGTGCTCTCCTTCCTTCCTTTGCCGTGGGAGAACCGGTTTCAACCTTAACCGGTGGAATCAAGAGTGCCGAAGTTTATTTTGGTTCCGGTGAGTTTTGTTCCTCTTTAGTCTTCATTCTTCGTGGATATCCTTCTATTGGAAGTTAACCCTAACATTTTTTTCGCATTTTCCTCTTGCCCTAGTTGAGGTTTGGAGTTCTAGATCCACCGCTAATCTGGTGTTGGGCGTGTTGTGAACCTTAGTCGCTCTCACGTAGAGGTAATATACTATTTTGGTCTTTTTGTGTTTACCCTACCAATTATTTTGAGTTTTCCTTATCGAAAACCCTACGGGAAAGAATGCGTAATTTAGGTGTTGCTTGGATTGCAGATTTTTGGGTGACCTCGAGGCAAGGCTTCAGAAGTCCGCAGTAGTCAGATTCTCCTTCGGAAAGGCAAATGTCGCCGCGCCGAGTGTACGAGCGTCGCACCACCACTGTAAGGAAATCTAATCCCTCTTAGTTAGACATAACAAGAAAAATTATTTTTTATACGCTTGTGTAAGTTTCGTATGAGCATCATAATCATGCATATAAAAGTGTTGCGGTAGGAAAACGGTCGCGGAATTAGTTGAAGGGTGATATCTTTTCCAAGACCCTAATAGCCAGATCACATATGCTAGCGTTAGGTACGAAACCTTACACGTTTACGCAAGTGTGAGAATTTATCTAAGTCAGGGCGTGAACGTCCCTTCTAGTGACCACAAGAAAAACAAGGGTCGCTTAGTAGTACACTTAAAAGAAGTCTCAAGCAGGGTAGCATTAGACCAAAAAGGGTCAGTAAGCACACATAAGTTTTCTCGTGCTAGGTAGAGACGCACTACCTTTCTCATGGGGCATATGAAATTCCATGAGTTGTAGAGTCTTAGGAGTTGACTCCCCTTTGAGACAGTTTGTAGATTCGAGACCGTGTTCGCGCGACACCAGAACAATTGAGTTCATCAGATGGTCTCGGGTCGTCAGATTTTAGTTGCGCGTTAGGAGCTACTCTGCCTGGAGTCTTTAATGTGGAAGTACAGGATAGAAGCCACCTAGAACTCCATCATAGACCTGACGTGAGACAACGCACTAGTTAGTGAACGTCGGGGCTTGGGTAAATGTAATGAAAGTTCATGAATGTAGAACGAGTAGGTCTGTTGACCAGGAAGCATTGTAAACGCATGCATATCATCTAACATAAAAATTTTAAGAACAAAACTATTTTTTCAAAAGGCATGCATTCATCATTTAAGAAAAGTTTTTAGTGTCACTAGGAGGAGTTATTTTTCCTTACTCTGACCCCTCGTGGACAATGTTTTTACAGGTGACCCAGGTGGAAAACTACGCCTAGGATGAGCGTCCTTGTGGTGTCAGTTTGTAGTTGTTTTTTCCCCTTTCAGCTTTCTTTCATTTAGTATACACCTGTAACCTTGGATATTGTATTTGGTTAATGTTTGAATTATCATGTATCCGACTTGTTATGTTACTTCAGGTTTACAGTACTTTCATCTTAATTCATGTTTAGTGGCTCTGTGAATCCAGTTCTCAGGTATGTGATTACCCTTAGTTATTTTTCATAGCTTCCGTTGTAAGTTTTAAATTCTTAGTAGCTGCTCTTTTTTACCTGCTGTGTACTAGTTTTGATACTGTTTCCTAGTTCTCTTTACATCGTTGACCCGACCGGATGGTTGATTATTGTAAAACTGGGAAGGGGTGTTACATAACATACGACTAAAGCTAATAATCTCGAGCAAGAGAAAAGGTGGAGTTTACCAAATGATATGCAAAGCTACCACCAGGAACAGGTCATGTCCAATCCGGATGCGAAGAGGTCTCGAACTGCTGCCATGCATAGGAGATGGGAAACTTTCCTAACCCTTGGCCGAAAATGGCTGAGGCTTAGGGTCACCGGAGAAAAGACTGCTGTCAACGGTGACAAAAGCTCACGGCAGAGCCGCAGGTAGAAGTGACACCAGTCGAACTGGAACTTGATGGTGCCGTCGGCGGTAGGGAAGACATACAACGCAGGGGCAAAGCCTTCGACAAAGGGTTCAGGCACTGTCGTTCGCTGCTAGAGAGAGGGAATTGCCGCTGGATTCCTGAAGGCCCGTCGACAGAGGGGTGGAGATAGATGTCGGGTTTTGCTGCGTGCACCAATGTTGTGAAGATCGAGATTATTAACTAAGATCAGGAGGCATCCCTAAGATCGTAAAACGTAGGATCGACACGGATCGCAAGATCGTATTTTAATAAAAATTAAATCAAAAGCATGAGAAATATGTAACAATCTACATACCATCAAATAAAAATATAATATTGCATACCATACCAAATTACCAATGATACCATCACATCAAAATATTAATATAAAAGACAGATGCATAGTCGCATACCATACCATCACATTAAAATATTACATTCCAAAAAGTCAATAGTGTTCAATCCTACTTTGAAGAAAATCACTCAAGTCAAAATTTAAATTTTCCCCAAAAGCATCTTCATCTCCTTCAACCATCAGTTGCTCTGCCTCTTCGTCATCTTCTGCAGCGCCAACAAGTTCTCCAATGAAATCAGGAGTATCCAAATCTGCTTCATTTGGAGCCTCTTCTTCCTTTCCTGCAACCATCAGATTGTCTTCATCTTCATCTTCAACAATCCACTCATCATCTGAAGGGATATCATCAAAATTGTAATTATTCGCACTCCTTTTTTTATTTTGCCCAATCTTGAATTTGTCATCACAAAGATGACATCATTCATGGTCTTCTGCTTTAAGCAATTTCTTCTCTTTGTGTGTACATAAAAAAAATAAGTTAATTTACATAACATAATTTAATGCAACATATAAAAGATTTCTTATTTATTAAAATATACCATTTCAAAGGCACTCCAATTCCTCTCACATTCAGAGGAACTACAAGTCAAGCTCAGCACACGAAGAGCAAATTTCTGAAGTTCTGGATGTTCCTCCCCGAATCCCACCATGCTGCTGGAGTTTTGATATTAATTCCGCTTTTGACAACTAAAGATCCAAAAATTGCCTTTTATTCTTAAAATCCTCAAGTTGGCTATCAATTTTTGAAATTTCATCTACGTTTCCCCCCGTCATTCTTTCAATACAGTCATATAGTTCACGTTTTACTTCATAATCAGCCTTAAATGTAGGACTGTAATGAAATTGGGAGTTCAAATAATAGCCAGCATCATGCAAGGGCCGATGGAGTTGCTTGTCCCATCTTGCATCAATAACCGCCCATATTGGTTGATAACTAAACAATGAAAAAAATTCAAATAGGTTAAAAGTTAAAACAATACTACAAGAGAGCAAATCAACAATTTAATAAATCCAACTTACTATTTTTGCACACCATCAAATGCCTGTGCAATTCTCTCTTTGGCCCTATCCATTTCTTCATAAATGAATCTCATGGCAGGCTTCTCATCTGAATCAACCAATCGCAGCACCTTCATCAATGGGTATGCCCCCTTCAAGCAAATAACAATATTTTTCCAAAACTCTCTATCCATAATCACTTCTTCAATCAATTTTCCATCTCTTGAAGCTGCAAACCGACTACCCTTCCATTCATCTGAGTTAAACATTCGTATCAATGGAAGTTTCTTATCATGAAGGCATCCCAAAGTGAGGTATGCTGTGGCAAAGCGAGTCATTCCTGGTCTAACCAAATCTTTATCTTTTGTAAATTTTTTCAAGATAGATATGAGATTAGTTCTTGAATAAATATAGGTTGTAATTCTCCTAGCCCTTGGAATTGTTTCATGATGCACAACTATCTTCTTCTCCATATCCTCCAACATCAAGTCTATGCAGTGCGTGACACAAGGTGTCTAATACAACTTTTTCCTCTTAGCCATCAACATTTCTCCGACAGCTTTGTAGTTTGCAGCATTATCTGTCACTACTTGGACAACATTTTCTTCACATACCTTCTCCACAATGTCGTCAATCATCTGAAAGATCTTGTCTGCTGTTTTAGTCATCTGAGATGCATCAATAGATTTGAGGAAAACTGTTCCCATAGAGCTGTTTACTAAGAAATTTATTAGTGTTCTTCTTTTATCCGTCCACCCATCAGTCATTATTGTGCATCCCAGCTTCTTCCAATGAACTTTATGTTCAGCAAGAGTTTTCATTGTCAAATCATATTGTTGCTTCAGATATTTGACCCTAACTTCATGATAAGACGGTGGTTTGAAACCCAATTTATGTCTTGAAATAGACTCACACATCTTGTGGAATTCATCACTCTTTACCACATTAAATGGTATTGCGTTGTTGTAGATGAACGAAGCAATATCATTGCATGCTTCCTCTCGCACACCCTTTTTGAAAATGTTGTTGATTGTAGATTGAGTTTTTTCACTTCTCTTGAAAAAACTAGTAGAGCTTTTATCCTCTACTTTCCTTTTCGCAGTTCCACTTGACTCTTCTTCTACTGGGCCGATTGTTTTCTTCAATAGTCTTTCTTGCAAACCAACTAGGATATCCCATAATTCCTTTTTCACTTCGTCTGGCACAGTTCTACAAGCTCCAACATCTTTTGTGTACACGTCAAATGTTGTTTTAATCGATATATTCCTCCGGTCACCACTTTCTGACAAAATTTGCATTGTATTTTCCTTATATCTCCCTCTACTGGAATGTCATACTTCCATCTAACATCACTTTTAGCTCCTGCAGCAGTCTTTTGCGTTCTAGATCCAATACGAGCATCAACAATATTGCTCCCAGATGCACTATTTGAACTGCCACTTGACGCCATTATTAACACAATACAACACTACAGTGCACCTATTGTTTTGTACAAATTAAAAAAGTTGTAAGAACAAATTAACATTTAACACAAGAGATCAAAATATGGACACACTAAAATTAACACACACTCACACAGTCACACACACTGAAATTAACACAAATCTGAAACAGAAATTCTATCCAGATTAGTGTGAAATATGGACATAAACCTAATGATATAAGCATCAGACATAATAGTATAAACCCAATGAAGACACAATAGTATAAGGCTATACGCATTAAATTATACTGAGGAAGATGGAAGATGAATACCTTGGTTTCAGTCACAACTCACAAGCTTGATAAGAACCGTCTGAATGTAGGTTCCCCAAATTTGCCCTCCAGCTGAATGTACATAAGAAAGCAACACAAATAAGAAGAAGAAGGCGCGGGATAGGAAGAAGAAGAAGAAGGCACAGGAGAGGAAGAAGAAAAAGAAGGCACGGGAGAGGAAGAAGAAAAAGAAGGCACGGGAGAGGAAGAAGAAGGAGGCACGGGAGAGGAAGAAGAAGAAGAAGAAGGCACAGGAGAGGAAGAAGAAGAAGAAGGCACGTGAGAGGAAGAAGAAGAGGAAGAAGAAGGCACGGGAGAGGAAGAATAAGAAGAAGACCTGTTGTGTGCACGGGAGAGGAAAAGCCGCCGAGGAGAAGCCGTCGATAGGGTTTCAAAAATCTGGGAACGTCGTCGGGGTGAAAGGGTTTTAATTAGGTTTAAATCGTGCCCGTGCAAGATCGTGCGATTCTAACGATCTTACGATCATGCACTACGATCCTAACGATCCTAACAGGACGACCATTTTAAGTAAACCGTGGATCGTTACCTTGTGCGATCTTACGATCTTGCACTCGATCTTAACAACATTGGCATGCATAATGTACTGTTTCTACCGACAAAGGAAAGGAACAAGATTTCGTTCTTTCCTCTGAAATTTGGCCGCCCCTTTCTCATCGTAGAAGGACCTGTTTATGCAGATTTCTCAATTTCTTGATTTTCATTTGTTCCAAAAAACCTAATGCCTTGATAATATTGTCTTGATAATAATATTGCCTAATTTCCTCCTTCCAAATAATACAATTCTACAAATATTAATTCCTTAGTCGTATGCGTCCTTAATTAGCTAAAGCTTGCTTCTTACGTCCTACCTGTTCAGACCAGACCATTTATTTAATGTCCCACTGGATGGTCAAACCGATGAGCCGGAATTAAAATTAACAACAATACATGAAAATAAAATACAAGAAATAAAAGAACAAATAAAAGATATTTGTCGCGTGATGTGATCACGCATCCTCGAATGCGACGACGGCTGCATCAGAACTACTCTAGAGCACCATTACATCAATGACTATGATTGTTCGTTAATGTAGTTCTCCCGATTACATCAAATAATAATTGAAAACAACAATATAATATATGGAAATACATGTAAACAAAAATCCAGCAAGGTTGTCAGGATCGAGATCTTAGATGAGATCGTTTCGAGGTAGGATCAGATCTGATAGTAGTGCTCCCGATTACATCAAATATTAATTGAAAACAACAATATAATATATGGAAATACATGTAAACAAAAATCCAGCAAGGTTGTCAGGATCGAGATCCTAGATGAGATCGTTTCGAGGTAGGATCAAATCTGATAGTAGGATCGGATCGAGGATCGCTTTACAAAATCAAGATCGATTTACAAAATTTGGATCGTAAGATCCTATGATCTGGATCGCGATCTTGACAACCTTGAAATCCAGACTCATCCGCGGAGTCGGATCGTCGATCCGGAGACAAAAAATATAGTTGTTAGCCAATCATCCATGAATGGGCCCAAAACTCGTGTTCCACCGCGGGTTCGCGTCACCGATCCACATCATTCTCCCTAGCTTGAAAGAATTCATCTCCTGATAAATAGAGATCAAAATCCTCTTGGTGTATGCCGGTTAAGAATCAATGTGGACCATTGAAGGTCGTCCAAGTATCATCGATGACGGAGCATCCTCTCCAATGGTACTCCTGTGTTTGTCCGCCAGGCGTGTCTATGCCTATGATGTCGGTAAAGCCCTCAAATTCAAATGATGTTCTAGTAGTCCGATGCGATCGCAGGTGCAGGCGATGAAGCCAATATACGACTGACCCAAAGGTCGGTTGGGCTCAGGAGTGGACTGGGTGTGGGGCTGGGGATGCGATGGTGTAGGCTCCAGGAGATCTTTACATTCTACAGCCAGATCCACAATATTAGGTATGCGACGAATATCTATACTCGTCGGCATATTAAGCTCTTAGGAATTTGCTCTGATCCTTCTCATGATTATGTAGGTACTTATTTGCCTAACACTCAAGCTTTTCGCAAACCCCCAAGGGAACCTCATAATGCGGATTCTCACCACCACTTGCTCGTCTTCATGAAATACCTGCTCCCTCATGTGGTTATCTGCATGAGATTTATAAGATTCATTACCAGTATTTGTCTTCCGTTGGACCGACTCATGTTGACCCATGCAAATGACGAACAAACAACTCAACAACCTCATACAAATGATGCACAACAGACATGCCACAATCTTTAGGGGGAGGTTTGATAATGGGTTGAATGCCTTAAAAATGAGGTGGTCTATCAGGAGGATCTTTGGGGTGTAATACAACAATATTCGCTGAGTGTGCGACAAATACCTAAATGACTTCTTGAGCCATTGGTACGGAGCTGCATAACTATGAGATGCCAAATACACCTAAGGGTTGTGAGCCATCGGGAGGCTCAATCAGTGGTAGACAGAAAAATTCATCGTGAATGATATCTTCATTCAAATGAATGACACAAATAGTAACAAAAGAACGCAACACATGCGTGTTGGGTACCTCTCAAATATGGTAAGGCCCGTCAGGTGGCTCTCCAGGAGGTATATAAGAAAAGTCATCCCGAATGTGAAGCTCACTCGTGCAAAGGCACAAGCCATCCATACTAAAGTGAGTACTACCTGGGAAGGGAGGCTCGTTAAATGGGTCTCTCGGGGACTCAACGAAGGGTTTCCCAAGGGGGTCAATAATGACAGGATGATCCTCTAAAAGAAAACCATCACCAACAACAGTGTCCACGAAAATAAGTGGGCCTACAACTAAGTCAATGCTAGACCCTTGACCCTCCCAAATGAGTAGTAGCTCATCAGGACTCAGGAGGCTTATTCGGAGGTTCATCAATGAAGTCAATAATAGTGGGATGATCCTCCTGATGAGTATCTCCGATAGAGGTAGTGTCCTCATAAGCGGCTGATACAGCTACTACGAGGTCAACACTAAGCTCTTAGCTCTCGGTCGTGATGCGGCTCAGGACCATGACATGGGAAGAGTGGGAAGAGCCCATACTTAGGGGTGAGTCAATAGGTAGAGTGTCGAGGAATAGATCTCTAGCTGAAGGGGCAACGTCTAAATATGGTGTAGATGATGGATATATCATCACAGTGTCATTGGGCCGCTCATCCTCACTCCCGTGACCATACTCACTTGGCATAATAATATCGCTCCCCACCTGTAACATATGGTCATGATCAGATTCAACTTCAAAATCAACTGGGTATTAAATCTCATTAAGATAAGATGTATCAAAGTCAGGTCCTCGTCCTAGTGGGAGCACTAATAAACGCATTAGTGGCTTGACCTAAATCTTGAGGTCTCATCTTATTGGTTCCTTTAAAGTCATATTTTAGGTGATCAAATTGAGCATCAAGGCGATCAAATTGCTCAAGAAACAAACGTTGAAATTTGGCTTCCGACAACTCTATTTTTGAAACACTAGGATGGTCTCTACGTGTGATGTTATCCTGATGATGGTGACCTCTATAAGGCTCTTGATTATTATTTAAAGGGTCATACCTAACATAATCAAATTTTGCCCGAGTGTAGATGTGATCCCTACGGACTTGCAGTGGTGGGCGAGGATGATCAACATAATAGTATGAGGATCTCTCTGTAGGAGTATGGAGCCGAGCATATGCAGACTCTAGTTCCTCAAATAATGAAGAGGTATAACGATGATGACTAGAACGATACTCAACTCCACCCCCATAAAGTTGTGTCGAATGATCCCTATTAATAGCCATGGGGAAATCTATAGAATCAATGAATGTCTATCAAAAGAGTTCACGCAACCTGCCTTTGATACCATCTGACACAAGACAAATCTATATGTGGCAGACTTTCAATGCCCTAACCCTACATGCAATGCAAATAATTATGCAACGAATGCAATTAACCTAAATACAAACCTTAGAATGATGTGTGTTGAACCCGAAAACCACAGTTCAGGAGGAGTTCGGACCAGTGGGGTAGCTTATACTTCTTCCGAGTTAGATCACTAGGCCAGACTCTTAGAGCAAAAAATTTCACTCACAAGAGGTGGGTGACTACAAACAGATCCCGCGAGCTACAGCGAAGAGGTCTCACCACACACCCGGAAGATCAAAAAGAGCTTCCCCTCCTAAGCCAATGCTGAGTCGGGCTCCTTGGAGGACACATGAGAGCATCAGACTGTAAACCCGGAAACCGCGGTGAACAGTGTGTTGGAGCTCTCGCCAACCAGAACCAGTCAAAGGAGAGAGAAGCCAAAAGGGAGTCCTCTCAAATGGTTCTCTTGGGGATCTATTTATAGTTTTCTGAAAATGATCTGTGTATAACGGAATTCCGCCTTTTGGTTTTACTAATGACAGCCCAAATTGGTCTGCAACAATGGAATCCCACTATTTTGAATGGCTAATGACAGACCAAAATGAGATTTCTTGGGGAAATAGGCCACAACTCAAGTGGGCGAGTTCAGGCCGGTCTATTCCGGCTCACCTGGGGGTGGCGAGTGCCCGGTGAAGCTGGGAGTTGCCCCGCCCAAGGGGCGGACGCGGAATCGTTAGCCCACTCGCCCCTCCGACTCGCCTGGCCCCAATCCCCCCCTGATGGTTTGGTGAATCCACTCGACAAATACAAGGTTGTACACAATCCCCGCTCTTTGCGAGTTTGCATCAAGATCGAAAAGACTGTTCAACCCCAAGCATTTGGCGAGTGCATTAATTCAGAGGGAATCTTTTAGTGGGGTCCACCAAAGGCTATATATATCAAGTGGGGATAAGGAGGTTACTTCAAAGACCTCTCTTACTCCCTTGCTCTCCCTCGGCCTCTCACTATCTTGCTAGCATGGCGTCGTCTAAAGGCGTTCTCGCTTGCCTCACCGCTCTCAAAGAGAAGAATAAGGCGGTTGCATTTGACCTTATGGCCATTGCTACCGAGCTTAGTTCACGCATTCCCTCAAGGAGAGTGGAAAGTAGGACAACCAAAAAGGTCAGGCTCGGGTCCACGGGATAGGTGACAACCCCGCTCGAGCCACTGCAACCCTAGTTCAACATCGGTCTTGATTTATCTGACCAGGTGCAAGTCCCTCTCTCCTCTTCATCGCTTTTCATTTTACTTCGTCAAAACCCGTCAACTCATAACCAGGTGATCTCGCAGCCCAACCTCACCGTCGAGGGTGACACGACAAGTTGGGCTTGTGATGAATAGGAGGCTGCGAGCACACATGAGAATCCTGATGCTCGCATCCAAATCCTTGGTAAGCAACTGACCACCTCTTTGCGCTCGACTCGCTCTCTAGAAGCATGGCTAACCATTCGTTTTTGCTCGCAGTGCCTCAATACGTCGATCTAATCATGACACCCCCGCCTACGAAGTCGCCTACTCGCGACCTCGCGCCGGAGCTCACCGACACTGCTATCACACCGACGAGCAAGGTTCCCGACCTCGCAACGCCTCCTTTGATGCAGGCCTAACCTTTTACCCCTGCCTTACCGCGAGTGGGATATGAGAAGTCCTTGAAGCTTCCCCTTACCAACCCATTCGATGGGACGCCGAGGTGGCCCTCATATCACCAGGGAAAGGATAGCGAGACGTTTCAGGGTAAGATTATTGCATTTGCTTCTTTCTTTATTAAGTTATCGACTTACACTAACCTTTCACCCTCTTTCTCAGATCGGAACGAAGTTTCCATTACCGACGAATTGGAGGATGCAGGGTATTTCTCGGCGCCTCCCTCCCCCAACGCGATCAAGGACTACCTGAGGGAACCTTCCTCCATTGCCGAGCTGACGAGTCGCATGGCGGGGGTACTTCAGAAGCACTGGATCAGGCTCCGCGAGCTCCAGGAGGAGAGGGCCTTGCCCGAGAACGATCCTTTCCCCCATATGTTCGCCTTGGAGCAGCGAGTGGAGGTTCTGGAGAGGGATTGCACTTCGATCAAGGAGGAGGTGCAACAGATTCTGGGAAGCGATACAATGTTATTGGAGGGCAGCCTCAAGCGCATTGAGGACTGCACAAACACATTGCAATAAGAAGTCTCCATAGTCCACGAGCAGGCATCCGCCAGTGGGCGGCTGCTATGGGAGGACCGCGAGTGCGAACGCGGGGTCGGGACATGTGGAGGTGGATCCCTCAGTGATCCCGCTCGCACCTGCCTCCCCCTTTCCAGAATGTCGTGACGCCGTCCCTTCTTTTATTTCTTTGCTTTTGTGTTTGCATTCGAACAATGCAATTACTTAAGTGACGGGGGTGCTCGTGCTCGCCTCTTAGGGGCTAGCTAATGGGACTTGCGGTGCGGTAGGAGCGAGAGGGTGAGGGCGAGGGGGCTAGCGCCAATAACCGCGACTTACCCAGCTTTTTCTATAAATACTCCTCCCTTCTTTTGGTTTTACCTACAGCATTAACTGCACCCCCTAGCTCTTTTTTTATTCCACTCGCGGCTTCCACTCACTCAACCCACTCAAAAATGGTCGGCGATGGCGAAGCCTCAGATGGAAGGGAGATGTGTGTGGAGAACTTCACCGGACACTGTTTCCCGATGGGGAAGGTGTTAGAGGCGTACTACCTCGCCTTCAAGGCCGACTATCTGCCGCCGGGGTTCTCCGCTCGCTGCCCCGAGGAAGGCGAGTCCATCAACACTTTCTTCTAGGATGAGCTTTCCTTCCCTCTCTTGCATTTCAAAGTCGGACTCCGCCTCCCCCTCTGGTTGGAAGTCAAGCAGTTCTTCAAATACTTCGGCGCGGTGCCCACGCAGGTAAACACGAATGCGATCGCGATGTTGATCGCATTCTCCTACTACCTGCACGGGGAAAAGGTGGAGTTCAACCTCACTGTTTTCCGCAAACTCTTCATCTACCGGGCGACCAATGACGGGGTCGCCTTCCCGACCGACTCGCAGCTGAAGGTATGCGAGACCGCCAACAAGGTCCGCCACTAGGTGGGCAGGTTCCTTTTTATCAAGGGGATCCCGGCAACTTCCTCTACTCGCCAGTACAGAAGGGCGAGTTCACCTATCAGGCCCCTCGTGTAGACGACAAGGGGGTTAAACTGCACAAGTTCTTCATCGGGAAGAACTTCGAGGTCATCTATCTAAGGCTACACCTCGACTAGTTCCTACCCGTGAACCCGGGGGAAGGTATGATTCCACTCGCCTCGCCTCGACCTCTCTGCTTGCCCCCCTTTAGATGTATAACTTGTGATTCTCGTTGCATGCGAGCACCTGGTCCCGACGAACCCTCCTTATGCGAGCAAGGCGAAGGTCAACCCTCAGCTCGCCTTCACCAAGACTGCCGCCAGCCTTGGCAGCCTGCGCAAGCGACCTAGACGAGCTCGCCTCTAGTGGGAAGAGGTCCGCAATAGATCTTGGCCCCCACTCCAGCGGCTCGCAGGAGAAGAAGAAGGAAGAAGAAACCGAAGACCATGGAGAGGAAGGATAAGACCCCCAAGCCGAGCGATCCGGAGCCCTCGGCTAGGGGTGATGTCGGGGCGAGCGAGTCGGAGGTGCCAGACTCGCATACCAACTTTAACCTGGGCAGAGGCCCTTAGATGGCGCAGGCGACCCACTGTTTATTTGGGATGACAAGGCAAACAGGATCTCTGTCTCCTTCCTCCTTCCTTCCTGGATTGAGCGCGGCTTTTCCGACGAGGATGCCTACTCCCTGATTTTCGAGCTATACGAGAGGGAGGACACGACTGCATATGAGAAGGCGATGCTGCGAGAGCTCGCATATGAGAACTCGCGGTCTCAATTGCGCGTCGTTGAGCTCTCGCACATGACGTTGTGACGCGGCCTCAGCTTCAGAAAAAAAATACTATGTTGTCGAGGCCAAGAGAAAGCTTGCAAAGGATCGAACCGAGAACCTCGAGACGCGGCTTGGGCTCTTCGAGCAACTTCTCGCCAAGTTCTCCAGCGGTGTGGTAAGTTCCATTCACAGAGAAAAGTATTCATTTTGCCTTTCATTTGTTTTCTCATGCGAGCTCCTTACAGGATGTCGAGACTGCAAACCGAATGAGGTCACAGATTTGCGAGCTGGAGCAGGAGGTGGAGGGCCTCAAGGCACGCCTCGCCGAGGATCCCGCGAAGGCGCCAACAGTTGAGCGCGACGAACCACTTCCATGGATGAGCAGTTGCTGCACTCCACCCCGCGCGAGGTTGAAAACACTAACAAGCTCCTGATCACGCAAACCACAGAGATCACGCTTGGGATGTTGCGCAACCTCGACGCGTTGCGGGACGAGTGGGGAGACATTACTACCGACCTGCTTATCCCGGAATTCTACGGGCCCGTGGAGAGCTCTCCCTCTACCGAGCGCGCGTGCTCGCTCCCCCCCCCCTTTCTTCGAGCGGCAAGGGCGAGCCGGGCCAGTCTTCCAAGGACCCGCCCGCCCCATAGCTTAGGGCTCTTATCATTTTTTCTTTTGACCGCGTAAGAGCGAGGCCCAATAACATTTTAGTGAAATATATGAGAAATTCCAAGCCTTTTATCCCTTCATCTTTTATATTTTTTGGTTAGCGACTCGTCTTAGTCTCTTTGATTCATCGAGATCCGGCCTTAGATGTTGGGCGATCTGCGGTGTTATTGGGCTCACACGAACGGAACTCACGAGACCTAGGTTTAGCGTCCCTGGTGCGCTCGCAACCTTTCCACGAAAACACTTTGGGTAAGAAATAGTCTGATAT
Source organism: Platanthera zijinensis (assembly GCA_039513925.1). NCBI lineage: Eukaryota > Viridiplantae > Streptophyta > Magnoliopsida > Asparagales > Orchidaceae > Platanthera > Platanthera zijinensis. The sequence continues at coordinate 4,558,976 of CM077088.1, read as the reverse complement.
TCGAGAGTCCGCGAGGTCGCTTAGTGCTCGTGATCGGCCCACGCATTACAAGCGAGACCAATGCACTCGCTCATACCCGCGCTTTCCGCGGGTCATGCCCTTCGCGTGACCACAACAACCTAGAATAGACAAGTGTGGACCGTGCGCAGGCGGGGCGAGACCTATTGTACTCTCCGCCCTGTTCCCACTTAACTTCTATTATCACGATGCTTTACTTTTGCTGCTTTCTTTCGTTCACCCAACCGCTGTCATGGTGTTGGACCCCTTCGAGCTTCTCCTAACTTTGGATTACCCTTCCTTTAATCAAACCAATTTCTCCCCCTTTGCTACCCGAGTGATCAACTTGCACTATCGGCTTGTGAGAGCCCGATCAACGTAACCTTCCTAGGGACTTCCTTAATCAAGAGAACTTTCTTCTACCTTGCCACCCGAGTGATCAACATGCCCCGCCGGCTTGTGAAAGCCCGGTCAGTGGAACTTTCCTAGGGACTTTCCTTAAGCGAGAGAACTCTCTTCTACCTTGCCACCCAAGTGATCAACCTGCCCTGCTGGCTTGCGAGAGCCCAATCAACGGAACCTTCTCAGGGATTCTCCTTAACCAAGAGAACTCTCTTCTACCTTGCCACCCGAGTGATCAACCTGCCCCGCCGGCTTGCGAGAACCCAATTAACGGAACCTTCTTAGGGATTCTCCTTAACCAAGAGAACTCTCTTCTACCTTGCCACCCGAGTGATCAATCTGCCCCGCCGGCTTGCGAGAGCCCGGTCATCGAAACCGTCTCGGAGACTTTCCTTAACCAAGAGAATTCTCTTCTACTTTGCCACCTGAGTGATCAACCTACCCTGCTGGCTTGTGAGAGCCAGGTCAATGGAATCTTCTCAGGAACTTTCCTTAACCGATTGAACTCTCTTCTACCTTGCCACCCGAGTGATCTACCTGCCCTGCCGGCTTGGGAGAGCCCGGTCAGTGGAACTTTCTCAGGGACTTTCCTTAACCAAGAGAACTCTCTGCTACCTTGCCACCCGAGTGATCAACCTGGAATGCCGGCTTGTGAGAGCCCGATCAATGAAACCTTCTTAAATTCTTTCCTTAACTAAGAGAACTCTTTTCTACCATGTCGCCCGAGTGATCAACCTGCCCTACCGACTTCCGAGAGCCCGGTCAGTGGAACCTTCTCGGGGACTTTAATCCTGAACACTTCTCCTTTACTCTAGCAGGAGACTACCTGGCACTCTGTACCCTGACCTAGTTGAGTAGAAATAACATTTATTTCAAAGGGTAATGTACTGGAGATGTAATTTTCACTTATCATTCAGGGGTAAAAGCGCTTCAGGTCGTCGCCACTCCAGGTATTACTGAGGGGAGCTCCCTCAGAATTTTGGAGGTGATACTCGCCTTACTTCAACGCCGCCATAACTACAATGAGACCTTCCCAGTTGGGATGGAGTTTCCCAACTTCCGCCAACCTTCTCGCAGCGCCGACCTTTTTGAGAACTAGGTCTCCTTTTACAAATTGTTTAATTCTGACATTTTTTATCGAAGTACTTGCCTATCCTGAGCTTGATTTCCTCTTGACGAACCGTTGCCAGGTCGTGGACCTCTTCCACGAGGTCAAGTGACAGCCGCTGCTCTCCCTTGTTTTTCACTATCCACTCCTTATATCCTTCCCCCGCGGAGACTACTCGCAAGGACCTCACCTCGAACTCCACCGACAACAAGGCCTCCGAGCCATGAGAGAGTTTAAAAGGGGTTTCCCCTATGGCCGTGTTGGGTGTGGTTCGCAAGGCCCAAAGGACGGAGGGGAGCTGCTCCACCCAGTTACTCTTTAGGTTCTCCACTTTCTTCTTCAACATATTCACAATAATTTTATTCGCGGCCTCCACCTGTCCATTGCTCTTGGGGTGATGGACGGACAAAAAGCGGAGGACAATGCCCAACTGACCGCAGAAGTTGGTGAGCTCATCACTAGCAAATTGCGTCTCGTTGTCCGTGACAATGGCTGAGGTAACTCGTGTCTGCAGATTATCTCCCCCAAATGAAATTCCTTATTACCTATAAGGTGGATTTTTCAGTGCCTTGACCTCTAGCCACTTGGAAGTGTAGTTTATTATGATGTGGAGGAACCTCCTCTGCTCGCTGGCCTAGGGGAAATGGTCTACCAGGTCCATTCCCCAAATTGCAAAGGGCCACGGTGTCGTGATGGCCCTGAGTCTTTGCACTGGTAGGAGGTGAAGCGACGTGAAGAGCTGACACTTCTTGCACTTCTTCGCATACTCTGCTGCATCTCGGCTAATCGTTGGCCAGAAGTAGCCTTGCCGCAACACCCTCTTCTCCAAGGTCGGCTCCCGGATGTGACCGCTACACTCCCTAGAGTGAATCTCCTCCAGGTCCCGGGGGACCTCCTCCCAGGCGACACACCTTGCTAGGAGTCCTGACAGGGTCTTCTGGTACAGGTCTCCTTCATAGCATATAATAGGCAGGCTTGTATCTGAACCGTCTCTTGTCTGGGACATCATCTGGGAACCTGCATGAGGTCAGAAAGACAATGAAAGGATCCATCCTCGAGGTTGCCGATCGATCTCCATCAGCTCCCCTTCTTTTATGGATGGCCGAAACAACTCCGTCACTGTCGCCCTCGAACGAGGGCCATACTTCGCTAAGTAGTCTGCTTGAGTGTTCTCCTCCCTCAGCATGTGCTGAATGGAGAAGGTGCGGAACAAACCAATCAGACTTTTGACCTTCGCTAGATACCGCTAGAGAGTTGACTCTCTCGTCTTGAACACCCCCTTGATCTGGGATGCCACCACCATCTAATATGTTGAGACCTTTACATCCTGGATCTCCAACTCTCTTGCCAAGCGGAGCCCTGCCATGACAACCTTGTGCTCAACTTGATTGTTGGTGAGAGGGAAGCGGATGTCAATTGCTTGCTCGATCTTTGTCCCTTGCGGACTTACCAAAACCACTCCCCCTCTCAGGGAGTACTTCCTGACGCCCCATCAACATGTATCTCCCAGGCTTCCGGCTCGAGAGACTTGGACTCTTCCACCTCAACCACATGCTCCGTCAGGAAGTCGGCCACCACCCTCACCTTCATTGACAGTCGCGGGCGAAGGAAATCTTGAACTTAGCTCTACCGACCACTTCGCCAGCCTTCCTGAATGTCCCACCCCTTCCATGATGTTGCGAAGAGGGTGATCGGTCACCACCTTGATCGAGTGCGTCTGAAAGTATGGTCGGAACTTCCTAGCCGAGATGATCCAGGCAAAAGCCAACTTTTCCAGAACAGGGTACCTGAGCTCTGCCTTCCTTAGGACCCTGCTGACATAGTATATGGGCAGCCGCTTCTTTCCCTCCTCTCGGACCAGAACCGAGCTTATCCCCTCTGCCCCCACTCCGAGATAGAGAGCCCGATCTTCTCCTTCCCTCGGCCCTTGGAGTAGCGGGGCCTGCGTGAGCTACTTCTTCAATGCTTGGAAGGCCTCGCACTCCTGCGACTACTCAAACTTCTAGTTCCCTCGCATTGTCTTAAAGAAGGGTGAACACTTCTCCCCTTCCCTCGCATTCCTAGGTGACTCCAAATCCAGGATCTCCTTCATCTTATCAGGGTTGGGCTCTACCCCTGTCGGGGTGAGGTGGCGGCCCAAGAACTTTCCACTACACGCCTCGAAGACACACACATTTTTGACTTTTCTCAGGGTGGTGAACGTCTCTGCCAGATCCTGGAGGTGAGACCCGACATTCTTGCTCTTCACCATCATTTCATCCATATAGTTCTCTAAGTTTCTCCTCTTCTGCTCCCTGAAGACTCGGTCCATCATCCTTTGATAGGTTGCCCACATTTTTCAACCCAAATGACATCATCTTGTAGCAATAACATTCATCGCCCGTGATGAAGGAAACATCCTTAACGTATGACGGGTGCATTCAGATTTGATGGTGACCTGAAATAGCATCTAGATAGCTCATTAAAGGGAAACAGATGACTGAATCTACCAGCACGTCGATTTAAGGCAGATGATAACAATCCTTAGGGCACGCTTTATTCAACAAGGAGAACTCTACACACATTCTCCACCTCCCATCACTCTTTTGTACCATTACACTATTGAAGACCCAATCTAGATGCTGGATCTTCGACACAAAGCCTGCCTCCAACAACTTTCCTACTTCCTTTCGGATGGGCTCGATCAGAGTGTTTGTTACAACTCTCTTCTTCTAGCGGATGGGGCAGGCATTTGAATCGAGATTGAGGCGATGACACGCCACGTCCGTGTTGATGCCTGACATGTCCGCAATGCTCCATGCGAAGACATCCACGTTTCGCTAGATGCACTCCCGGACCTTCTCCTGGTCCCGCTTAACCTCTCGCTGACATGCACCTTCTCCGACCTTCTGCTTGGGGTGATGATCTCCTTCATCTCAACCTCCCTCGCTGCCTCCAACCTTGCTCTCTCTTCCATTGCCTTATCGACCTTCTCCTTCCAAGAGATGGTGTTGACAGTCGTCACGTAGCACTGCCTGATCATCCTGGGGTCTCCCCTGACCCGAATCTGGACTCCTCCTATGCTGTGCTTCAAACACTTGTGGTAGGAGGAAGACACGCACCGAAAGGCGCTGATGAGGGGCCTCCCAAAGATGGCGTTGTAGCTACTCGAGGCGTCCATGATGACAAAACGGCAGTTCTTGGACATGCCCCCCAAAGTTACGAGGAGTTCGGCTCCTCCCTCCACCTCCCACCTTTCTCCGGAGAACCTGAAGAGCGGGTCATCTGAGGCAAACACCCTCTTTGCCTCCACCTTCATCTCATCGAAGGCCTTCTTAAAGATCACGTTAGCAAAACTCTCACTGTCCACCAGGATCCTAGAAACTATGAAGTTCTTGATCAATGTCTGGATCACCAACGCATCACAGCACGGATCCTTATGCTCCGGCATGTCCTTCGCTAAGAAGGCGATCTTCTCTTCTGGGGGTGGGGTCTTGGAGGTTGAATCGACACTCTGACGATAGATGACACGGAGGCTCCTGTTTCGGGTGGCCTCGATCCCAACCCCCCCCCCCCCCCCCCCCCCCCCCGTGAATCACTCCGATCCCTTCTCGGGTGGCCACGTTGACCCAGTCTTCACGCCCGTCCTCCACCTCTGCTCCTCCCACTCCCTCGATCTGCAATTGCATCTGTTGTCCTCTCGGGGCTCTCACCACTCACCACTCCCCTCTATTGGTGTTTTATGGTGATCTAGAAGTATTCAAGCAGTTAGTCTCACTGCCAACACGATATGAGACTATATGGTCGCACATAAGAGTATTCAGAGAAGTTGAAGGAAAGATTGTCTTAGTGTAACTTATATGGGATATGAGTAAAGAACAAATCCTATAACATAAAGGTTACAGGCGGGTTGCGTCGAGTGCGTATCGACGCACGTCGAGTGACGTCGAGTGCGTATCGACGCACGCCAAATTCTTATCGACGCAGTCGAGCTCAAAGTCGAGGCAAGTTCTTATCGACGCTACGTCGAATAGATATCGACGTTACTCCGACTTCTATTTGACGTTAGTGCGTCGATTGCTTGTCGACGCAAGTTGCGTCAAGTGTCGTCGACTGCTTCTCGACGTTGCTTGGAGTTCTTATCGACGCACATCGACTGTAAGTCGACGCATGTCGACTCAAGTCGAGTTTTGGCGGATTTCTTTTGGGGGCTTCTGTCTGTTTGATATCCTTTGGGTATAAATAGATTTGGAAAAAAAAGTTTTTTTTATGTAACTGAAGTGTGATTTTGAAGCCGCCACTTACCCTAGATCCCGTCGTGATCTCTCCTTGTCGTCGCTTCTCCTGGAAACGAATCTAGTAATTCGTGGAGACGCAAAGAGCACTCCTCCGATCAAGTTCTTGTTGGACAAGTCCTCTGGGTTCTGCTTCACTCGTGTGGATACCTGTAGTCACAAATATATTCCTGTGTGGACTCAGCCGCCTATTTACTGGATTGCATCTTTGGAGCACCTTGGTTGAGTGCCGACTCAATCCCTCTCAGGTACATTATCTTGTTGTGTACAATCATTTCTTGATTCATGGAGATCGCAAGATCCTTACTCTTTTGAGTTGTTCTTGTATATTTATTTCGCTGCGCACATGTGAGGTGTTATTCCACCCTTGTATAGAAAACCCAATACCCTCACTTCCAAGAATTCGGGGCAGGTGACCGTTGCGTGACCTTCCTCCTGGTGAAAGTCACAGTAGAGCAACGCCACCCTTCCCCTTCCTCCCCCTCTTGGTCGGTCCTCCTTCCTCTTCTTCCTCCTCGTCCAATCGTCATGGCCTGCAGGGAGGGGGGCTGGAATGGCCCTGGACCCGGTCTCCACCCCAGGGGGGTTGAACCGCGTCCCTGCCATGCTTGAAAGTTTATCGCTCCCTGGAAGGGCCCTCCACCCTGAGCAAATCCTATTCCTTGGCCCTGAGGGGGTCCTCCCGTCGGCCTCCAGGATGGCCGGTTGACTGGCGCCTGGAACCTCCACCATGGCTCCTGACCCTGGGGGGGGGGGGGGTCCCTAGAACTCCTGCCTCCTCAGTTCTTCCCTTCTTCTCCCCTCCTGCTGCTGCGAACCTCTCGACGACCTTACCTCGTCTTTCTGATCCTAGTTCGATACGAACTCGGGGTTCGTGGCCTCACACATTATCTCCCTCCTAGCTCGGTCGATCAACTCCTCGAAAGACAGGGGGTCCCGGGTAAGTTCCATCCTAAACAAACCCTACTGCAGCCCTAGAGTGAAGGCCAGTGCAAGGTATGCCCGGGCACCTCCTGGACCAAGAGAATCTCCTCCTGAAAGCGATCCACGTAGCTCGCTAACGATTCTTCAACCCCTTGCTTTATCAGGAATAAAGTCTCAACCCCCTTCTTCCTCGTCTTGGACGTGGAGAAGCGCAACAGGAAGCTCCGATGGAGGTCGTCGAAGCCATAGATGGTCCCCGAGGGAAACTGGTAAAACCAGTCTCTTGTCTTTCCTTTGTAAGTGATGACGAACAACCCGCACTTGAAGGCGTCTGTCACCTGCCTGATGGAAACTATATCCTCCTCGAACCACTAAAGATGTTGAACTGGATCGTCCTTTCTTGAGTAGTAAGACATGACTGGATCTTTGAACCCTTCCGAAACTGGGGCCGAAGGGATCAACTCGCAGGAAGGGTTCCCTGGCCCCACCTAGAGAGTCGGGGGGGACTCGCGCGGCCTCCTCGCCCGAGTGGCGAGTACCCAGCGGGCTGGGGAACAACACGCGCCCCTGAAGGGCTTGCTCACCCTCTTCTACCTCTACCTCCTTCCCCGCTCGCCTAACCGGACCCTCCTCGCCTAGGGATTGTGAGGCGAGTATCAGGATAGTGGGGGGTCGAGCACTCGCCTGGCGGCGTTAGGGCGATGTGCATAGTCTCTTGGATGGACTTCTGGAACTCGATGAAGTCACTCTTCCTGACGAAGTCACTCAAAGGGGGCGACTCGGCTGGGTCGGCTCCTTGCCCCTCGCTTCTAGCCATGAGACTCACTCAGAATTTTTCGAACAAGCTATGGTCCATGCTCACCACACCTGAATGTTGAACCCGTAAACCACGGTTCAAGAGGAGTTCGAACCAATGAGGTAGCCTTACACTTCTTCCGAATTAGATCACTAGGCCAAACTCTTAGAGCAAAGAACCTCATTCATAAGAGGTGGGTGACTACAAACAGATCCCGCGAGCTGCAACGAGCATGTCCCTCCACACACACGGAAGATCGAAGAGAGCTTCCCCTCCTAAGCCAATGTTGAGCCGGACACCTTGGAGGGCACTTGAGAGCACCAGACTGTAAATTCGAAAACCACGGTGAACAATGTACTGGAGCTCTCTCCAACCAAAACCATCCAAAGGAGAGAGAAGCCAAAATGGAGTCCTCTCCAAAGATGCTCTTGGGGTCTATTTATATTTTTCCCAAAAATGGTCTGCGGATATCAGAATCCCGCCTTTTGTTTTACTAATGACAACCCAAATTGATCTGCCAACAGCGGAATCCCGCTGTTTGGAGTAGCAAATGATAGACCAAAATGGGATTTCTTGGGGAAATAGGCCACAACTCAAGTGGGCGAGTTTAGGTCGGTCTATTTCGGCTCGCCTGGGGGTGGCGAGTGCCCGGTGAAGCTAGGTTTCACCACTCACCCCACTCCAGGGGCAGACGCGGGCTCGTTAGGCTCACTTGCCCCTTCGACCCGCTTGGCCCGAATTCCCCCGACTGCTTGATGGTTTGGTGAATCCACTCGACAAATACAGGGTTGTACAATGTGAAAGTAAGCACACGTGCAATTCCCGACTGAGAAATCAAAACATTGTAATAAATAATTAAATCGCAAGCAAATAATTTGAGTAAGGCTAAAGTAATTCTTTAAGGCAAAACAAGTTTAGACTTTCCTCCATGTTGAGGACCAAAGCAAGAATGCACAACGAATTAATCCTGCAAGTCACAATAATAATCCAAAGTAAACAAAAACAAGAGATCCAATAAGCACTATTTGGAATGCTGGATTGAATGGGGGGATCAAATACTTGATGAGATGAGAGATGGATCCTATGCTATTTTTTGATCGGATTGGGGTTTGGAAATTGGGAGTCAAATGGGAAATACCGTGGAGAAGGGGGGTTATTCCAGACATGGTAATTAGGCGGATGTTACAACATGAGTATATAGAGAGGGACAATTGGAGAGCTACAAGAATTGGACCGGCAGCAGGTAAGTGACGTGAATCTATTCGGGAAGACGAGGGATTTTCCTGTGAGGATATCGTGAAAGTGGCTGGGATGAAATAGCCGATCGATGGTGGTGAGGGCGTGGATGTACGGGTCGGGAAAATAGGGATTTCACAGGACTGTTGCGAAGAGTGGGAAAATTGTTGTTGTGGGGCTTCAGTAGGCCTCAAAAATGGGGAAAGTCGCGACTATAGATGAGGGATACAAAGGGCAAGCATGGAAGTAGGTAGGAGTCGTCAACTAGGGCCTCACGGAGTCGTCACTGAGTGGAGATCTCTGGATTCCAGAAAGCTTTCTGATGCAGGATAGACGTCACACCTGCCTACCACCTTGACATCACCACCAGGAGGCCCAACATGACATCTCACCAAGGCGGCTTTCATCAGTGCTGCAACCCATACACCCCCAATCAACTCTCCGCCTCCCATCACCAGGAAACGGTTGGTTGTTGAGGCCCGGGATCTAACACCCGACCTCCTAGATAATAGTCTTTCACCAAAGCTCTTATCACCAACTGATATGAGTTTAGTTGATGATGAGAGCTCTGATGAAAGACTCTTATCTAAGAGGCCGGGTGTTCTATCTCAGGCCTTCAACAACTTATCATTTCTTGGTGATGGGAGGCAGAGAGCTTGTTGGGGTGTATGGGTTGCAACCCTGATGAAAATCGCCTTGGTGAGATGTCAGGGTGGACCCCCTAGTGGTGGTGTCAGGGTGGCAAGCAGGTGTGATGCCTATCCCACATCACTTTCTTTCTCCAAAATCTTCCATCGACTGCCCCTCGTACTCTTATTTATAATACAACTTCTTTAGGACAGTCTTACATCAATAACTATGATTGACCGTTAATGTAATGGACCCGATTACATTAAAGAACAACAAAAAACAATAATATAACATATGAAAATGCAAGTAAATGAAAATCCGGACGCATCCGCGGAGTCGGATCGTCGATCTGGAGACGTAAAATATGACAGGAAGTCAACCACCCCCGAACAAGCCCAAAACTCGTGCTCGACTGTGGGTTCGTGTCGCCAATCCCCATCACTTTGCTGAATGTTTGGAATTTGGACACTCAAGCACGACACGTCCATGTCAAATACACCTTTTTACATGTTTTCTATAATTTTATTAGACGGTTTTCGATAGTTGTTGAACACCTCTTGATAATAACAGGATGGAAATAAGTTTTCTTTAGGATTTGGAAAAGTCAAGTCCTGGTAACTCTTAAAAAGATGCATAAGATGATCTGTATCTAGCCTCTCATTGTTATAATTAAAAAATTTGTAGCGAGGTGTTAGAATAGATGGAGGATATCTATTGATTTGTAAAAAAGGAAAATCTATATGTTATCTCCAAAATAAAGGTTACATCCTTTAAATCATAGGTAAATATTCTTCCAGAGTGTGGGGGATGTTTTCTCTCTAATTTGAACTCCTCTCTGCACTCGAATCCATATCCCATCTCTTAGCTCCATTACAGTTCAAGAGCTTTCTTTCATCCTTCACTTTGCTCGCCCCTTTGGGTGATACAATGTGAGCGGAGCGAAGTCTCTCCTAGCTGCAGTACGATAACTGTAATAATTGTTCTTAGAGAACTTCCCCTAGGAGCACATCCCTTTCTTTCTTCTATTATGTTGTAAAATTACTTTAAAAGCCTTGTAAAATTTGTTAAGCTAAATAGGGGAAGATTGTTGGGAAAAATCCTATCATTTAACTTAACAAATTATTTATGAGTGATTTTACTTTCTAAGATAATTACCCGTGTTCTATAGAGAGGGTAATTTGGTCATAGAAGTCTTAAGAAGTCAGTTAAGTCAAGGGTATAAGAATGACAAACTTAAAATAGGAAGAAAATAAACCATGGAAAATATGTGTCGACTAGAAGCCAACGCAACATCAACTGGAAGTCGACGTGAGTCTGACTAGCTGTCGAGGCATCCTTTGAAGTGAAGTCAATGCCTATTCAAGGCATACTTCTTCACCCCACCCCCGAGCATAGTTCTAGTTCTTTGTCCGAGACTTGAATTCTCTTTTTTTTTTCATTTTCCCTATCATAACGATTTAGTCCAAAAGTTCCTTTTGTTTCTCTCCTTCGGTGAGCGACACATTCCTGGATCTGGCCTCTCACTTTGCTGGAGCGACGTTGTGATTCAGGGTTGAAAGTGCTTGTGTAGACTCCACTTAGAGTTGCATCTCCTCAAGCAGAAGTCATTTAGAACGTCTCTTCTTCCTCTTTTGAATTGAGGAGCGGATCCTCATGAATCAGTCCTTAACTCCAGTACCAGCATGTTTCTCCTTTGGCACGGTGGAGTTGGGGCCCTTAGATAGATACGCCAAGCCCGGCTCTGTGCTGAAGACAAAATATCTTATCTACGAGGAAAGTTGTAGCCTATAAGCCCCGCCCATTCTTCCTCTCCGACCTTTGCTTAGCTGCTCACGCCCTAAGAATGTGAGAAGGAGAGAAAAGTTCAGCAACCTTAAATCCTTAATAGGAGGTTAGAGGGTAGCAGCCTATGGAGAGGAGACAGTGGAGAGTTCAACTTCTAGAGAGATCAGAATACCTTTCTTCATTCCATCCAATGCGTATTTATAGGTTATGAAGGTATCAAAATATCAAAAAATGAGGGAAAATTAAGGGTGAGATTATCTCAACTCTTTTGACCCGTTCAGATGAGCTTAAATAAAGCATTCAAAAAATTACAAATATATGACCATTGTTCGAACACAATCTTCGGTTGATTTGATCCCTTTATCATAAGGTAAAGCTTTGGATTTAGATGATAATATACCCATTGACATTCAGAGAGTTATATATAATGTATCGATTTGATTAGTATTTCTTTTTCAGTAAAGCTCTGTAGGCGGAGATTTCCAAATGATTGTAGGAGAAACATTTTGGTCTTAATATTTAAGACAAAGATGTCCAAGAGGTTACTAACTATAGAGGAATCAATTTTTGAGTAATACAATGAGGCTATGAGACATTTGGTAGAATGTAGATTTTGACAAATCGCGGAGTTTTGGCTAACTATTTTGGCTGGTTCATGAATGGACAATCTATTACATTAGCAATTATTTTACTAAAAACTATAAAGAACAGGTAAAGCATCTTATAATTTTTATTTATCTTGAAATGCAATAAAATTAGTATTAGGGGATTAGAAAGGAGAAATGATAGACGTATGATACCTTTGAAAATAAGGCTCTGTTTGGTAGGGCGGCGGCGGATGGAAACCAGCAAACGCCGCCAGAGTTGAGAACCGGAGGGGGAGGGCTACGGTTCGGAATGGAGAGATTTTGGCGTTCAACAGAGTTCAGGTGGGAGCAATTGCTGCCTCCCCCTACTTCCACACGTTTGTTTTTCCGTCGTACGATGCACTTACACCCGTACTGGATCTCCACCGGCGCGCCAAACAAAGCCTAAGTTGTTCAAAAAGATTTGCAAAGTACAAGTTAAATACTGTAGAAGAATGGATCAAATCTTGTATATACTTCTTGTGTTAAAAAATACAAGTGTGAGTACAAATATATAGAGAGAGAAGGAGAGAGGAATCCCTATTGCATGATGTGAGACTAAACATCCTAGTTAAAAGGCTAAATGGACATTTACTAATGAGCCTTTACATATATCATTCAACACTCCCCCACAAGCTGGAGCGTACAAATCGTAGGCACCGAGCTTGGACAAAAACTGATGGTACAAAGGTCGTGGTAAGGTCTTGGTGAGGATGTCAGCAATTTGCTCGGCAGCTGGAACATGCATTAACTCTATCTTCTTTAGTTTAACCTTTTCTCTAATGAAATGACAATCAACCTCGATGTGCTTTGTCCGTTCATGGAAAACAAGATTCTTGGCAATGTGTATCGCAGCCTGACTGTCGCAAAATAGGGCGGACGGTGTGGAAATCTTGACTCCTAAATCACCAAGGAGACCCTCAAGCCATGTGAGTTAAGACACAACAGCTACTATCGATCGATACTCGGCCTCAACGGATGAACGGACAACTACACACTGTTTCTTGCTACGCCATGTAATGAGATGTCCTCCAAAATAAGTGCAGTATCCACTTGTGGAACGTCGATCATCCAATGAACCAGCATAATCAGCATCACAATAAGCACTCAGAGATAAGGGAGACGAAGAGGGCTTGTATACAAGTCCCTGTCCAGGAGCAGTGCTCAAGTATCGAATAATGCGTTCAACTGCCTGGAGATGCGAGTACGTGGCTCATGCATGAATCGACTGACAATCTTAACTGCAAATGATATACCAGGTCTTGTAACAGTGAGATATATCAATTTTCCCACAAGACGACGAAAATACTCTGGGTTTGGAAGGAGTATATCAGAGTCTGAAGCATGAGCGCAGAGCTTGTGATTAATATCCATGAGAGTGTCGGCAGGTTTGCATCCGGAATAGCCCTCATCATGCAGCAAGTCAAGACAATACTTCTTTTGAGATAACACTAGTTCATCAGGTCTCCGAGCCACCTCGAGACCAAGAAAGTAACGAAGGCTTTCCAGGTCCTTTGTCTGAAACACGGTTGCCAGATGTTGTTTGATCATCTGTATTCCTATAAGATCGTCTCCCGTAATCAGAATATCATCAGCATATACCAAGAGAATCACTGTGCCTGATGGACGATGCCGAGTAAATAGCGAGAAGTCGGCTGAACTCCGAGTAAACCCAACAACACTAACCGTCTGAATGAATTTTCCAAACCATGCCCGAGGCGACTGTTTGAGAGCATAAAATGACTTTTTCAGACAACAGACAAGAGACTCCTCCGTGGTCTCAAACCCAGGAGGCGGTGCATATAAACGGTTTCCTGCAGATCACCATTAAAAAGAGCATTTTTGACATCCAATTGGTGCAATTGTCACTGCCTATGAACAGTGAGTGAGATCAACACACGAACAGTATTCAGTTTGACAACTGGAGAAAATATTTCATCATAATCTAGACCTTGTTGTTGAGTAAAACACGAGCCACCAGACGAGCTTTCAAACGTTGAACCGTCCCATCTGAACCCTGTTTAAAGGCAAACACCCACTTATAACCCACGCAAGTCTGTCCAGAAGGAAGAGGGATAAGATCCCAAGTGTGGTTTGCCCAAAGAGCAGAAATTTCCTCGTCCATAGGCGCTCGTCATCCCGGATGTTGGAGAGCCTCCTGCACAGAAGTTAGGATGGTAATAAAGGATAAAGAGAGTGCAAACTGACGAAGTTCAGGAGAGAGACGGTGGAAGGAGACATAATTTGCCAGTGGGTGTGCAGTAAAAGTAGTTGCCGGATCTGCAGGTTGCAAAATATCATCATAGGAGGGCATCTCCCATAGGGTAGTGGATGAAGGAGGACGACGAGTATACACACGAGTGATAGGTGGTTTGTGTGGAAGCGGCGTGGTAAGAGGAGGTGAGTTTGGTGGGAGTGGCGTAGAAAGGAGAGGCGGAAGGTTGGAAGTAATAGGGACAACAGGCTGCGGAAGGAGTGGTGGAAGGAGAGGATCAGTGGTTGAGAATGATAGGGCTGGTCTTCGAGAAATGTGACATCAACAGAAGTAACAACCTTGTGATCTTTAGGAGAGAAGCAGACATAACCCTTCTGAGAACGGGAGTAACCAACAAATATATATTTCGTGGCACAAGGAACGAGCTTGTCTGTGGATGGGCCAAGATTATGAACATAACACACACAACCAAACACGTGATGGGTGACAAAAAAAGGAGGTTTGGATGGAAAAAAGAGGTTGAAGGGAAGCACAAAGTTGAAAACAGAGGAAGACATGCGGTTAATAAGAGAACATGCAGTAGAGACCGTGAAATTCCAATATTGCTTGGGAACATTCATTTGAAACATAAGAGAGCGGGTAACCTCAAGGAGGTGACGATTCTTGCATTCTGCAACGTCATTCTGTTGAGGAGTATACTAAGTATAGACACATGAGGTGTGGTGGATGATGTCAAACTCAACACACAGGTTGGTAAACGCATGACTAGTGTATTCACGGGCATTTTCAGAACGGAGAGTTTTTATGGTAATGGAGAACTGGTTGCGAGTTTCAGTGATAAAGACACGGAAAACACCCGACAGTTTAGAGCGATCCTGAAGAAGATGCAACCATGTCATCCGAGAGTAATCATCTACAAATGTGGCAAAATAACGATAGCCAAAAACACTGGTGATTTTGTATGGTCACCAGATATCAGAGTGAACAAGATCAAAAGGAGCAGTACTCTGAGTGGGATGAGGCGAGAACGTAGACCGATGATGTTTGTCATAGATACATGACTCAGAAGTGAATTCGCGGAAGGAAACTTCAAGAAGAGCTTTGCAAAGTATGTTTAGAGGAGGGTGACCAAGACGCCGATGCCACTCACAAGAGCTAATAGAGGACAAGACCGTCGGAGGATAGGGGTCAAGGATATAGAGACCATTCGACAGATGCCCTTTTCCAATGATAGATTGCGTCTTGCGATCCCGCGCAACACAAGAGGTGGAGGAGAATGTTACGCAACAATCAAGATCTTGAGCGAGATGACTAATAGAGAGAAGGTTGAAAGGAGAGCCTGGAACATGAAGAACAGAATGAAGAGTGATGGAGGAAGTAATGGGAATGTCGGCGGAGCCAGAGACAGGAATGGTGTCCCCACTTGCAACAGTAATAGATTTTGGATGCACCGAGTCCAAGTAGCGAGATGGTTTCCGTGAGGTAATGTGGTGGGAGGCCCCTGAATCCAAGATCCAGGACGAAGTATGGGCAAGACAGGAAAACACACTACCAGAAACGGACATAACAGAGTGTGGAGAATTTTCAATCATCCCTTGAAGTTAGAACCCGCAGTGGTTAGAGGAAGCCCGCAACGACTAAGAACTCGAGCGACAAGAATGACTGAGTACCAGCGGTTAGAGCGGCGAAAGAGAAGACCGTAGCGGGTACAAAGACCGCAACGGCTAGAGAAGAACCCGCAACGATGGGAGGCACGAAAGCAAGAATCCTGGGCTGGCAACGACCAGAAGGAGAAGAGGCCGGCGAACAGGCACTATATCGTGCGGTTAGAAGTAGACCGCAACAAGATAAGCAGAGTAAACGAGAAGCCGCTGGCAGTCCGCACGAACAGCCAAGTAGAGCAGAGAAGCACGTAGCAGCGGACAGACGACAAGGGAAGAGCGGCAAGGCAGTCTGGTCGACAAGAAGACCCACATAAGAAGCCCGTGCGGCAAGAAGACCGCGCATCAAGAAACTAGGCCGCTGCAGGAAAAAGACTCCTTGCGACAAGAGGTCTGCGCGACAAGGAGACCGCGAGACAGGAAGCAAGGCCGCGATGGGAAAGAAGTCTTCACGACAAGAAGAGAGAGAAGGCCGCAATAGACAGAAACAGGTCGCAGCGGATAAGAGCAGGCCGCCTCGAATTGAACAAGAGGCCAGACGGTTAGATCCAACCGCAGGAAAAGACAACCCGCGACAATTAGAAACACAAGCCGCAGTGGATTGAAAGTAGCCTGCAGTGGTTAAAAACTAACCGCACGAGAGTGAGGTCAACTTACCAGAGAAAGGAAGGTTATAAAAGGAGCATAAAAGAGGAAGAAGAGGTGGATCCACGGGAGAGAAGAAAGATGCTATTAGAAAGGAGGAAGCCGCAGAAGCAATGCGGTTAGAGGGATAGGGGAGTGGAGGATGAACTCGCGGGAGGAGAAAGGGAGACCGCTCGAGAAGGAGACCGCAAGACACGAGCGGTTAGATAGACAGAAGACCGCAGGAAGGAGGGTAGAAGGAGTTCTAGCCGCAAGGAGCGGTTAGAAAGGAAGCAGGTCGCGCCCTGTGCGAGGAGAGAAGGCCGGGCAGGTAGACAAAGTCTAGCCGCAAGGAGAGACCGATATCTCTGATATCATGTAGAAGAATGGATCAAACCATGTATATTCTTCTTGTGTTAAAAAATACAAGTGTGAGTACAAATATATAGAGAGAGAAGGAGAGAGGAATCCCTATTACAAGATGTGAGACTAAACATCCTAGTTAAGAGGCTAAATGGGCCTTTACTAATGAGCCTTTACATATATCATTCAACAAATATGTTACGCCCCCGGACGAGTCCCGACTATTTGGCCGGCAATACAAGCGACGGCTGAGGCGTGACGGAGGTGACAACGGGGTTGAACCAATTGGTTCAGCCCCCTCTTCATGAGTTTTGGCCCAAGGGGGGGCTGAACCAAGTTGGTTCAGCCCCCATTGGGGCCGGCCGGCCCCCTTGGCCGGCCAGCCCTGGGTCCGGGTATAAATATACCGGACCCCCTCTTTGGATGGTATGCAAAATATTATTCAGGTATTATTTCTCCTTCATCCTCCTAACCCTAGTTCCTCTAGTCCCCTTAGATCTCCTTCTTCTCCTTCATCTTCTTCCTAACAATTAGTATCAGAGGGCTCTTTTCTCCACCATGGTAACCACGCGTACGCAAGAGGAAGTCGACCGATTGGAAACCCTAGAGGATAATCTCATGGGGTTGACGGATTCGGTGGCCGCAATCGAGGAGAACGTGAAAACTTCCAACCAAAGGCTCAAAAAACGGATCGACACCCGAATGGAAGAGATCATGATATTTTTGGCACAAAACTTGAAGGGTAAGGCTGTGATGGAGGACGATCCGGGCGGATCTCCCGGTGCAGGATCCGATCCGCACCGGATCGGCCAGGCGGGCTCGGTAAGAACTGTCGGCGCCACACAGGGAGCCAGATCGGGCACGGGGGGCGTCGGCAGGGTCGGGGCAGGCGGGGGTGGCCCGGGCGGCGTCGGATCGGGCACGCCAGGCGGCAGCGGCTTCAGATCGGGGGCTGGAGGCGTCGACGGGCTGGGATTTGGCGCAGGAGGCAGCGGAGGTGTCGGGGGGTCTGGATTTGGCTCCGGTGGGTACGACGCAGGCATCAGCGGCTCCGGTGGGTTCGGCACAGCCGGTGGTGGGTTCGGCACAACGGGTGTTGGCGATTTGGGCGCTAGAGGGGGTGGGTGGACGGTTCCCCCATATGGAGGAGGGGAGGGCTTGCTACCTCATCCAGCAAGAGGAGGCATGCAGTGGGGTG
This sequence comes from Platanthera zijinensis, assembly GCA_039513925.1. Taxonomy (NCBI): domain Eukaryota; kingdom Viridiplantae; phylum Streptophyta; class Magnoliopsida; order Asparagales; family Orchidaceae; genus Platanthera; species Platanthera zijinensis. The sequence goes on along the minus strand of CM077088.1, from coordinate 4,541,137 downwards.
GTGCTCCGGTTGCGGGGCAATTTCGTCGTGGCTTCCCGGGCGTGCCTTTTGAACACAAAGAACCAAGGAGACCACCGGGGTTTGGACAGGAGGCAGGGTGGCGTGGACAGGCCGGTCAGCAGCCGTACATGCCGCCGAAACTTACACGCATGAATTTTTCTCGATATGCCGGAGGAGACGCCTTGGAATGGGTACAGAAGGCCGAATTATTTTTTAGCTATCAAGAGGTGCCCGAGGTACAGTGGGTACAACTGGCGTCCTTCCACTTGGAGGACGATGCTTTTCAGTGGACACAGTGGTTCCTGCGGGGGCGGGATTATGTGTCGTGAGCAGAATTTGTTGATGGGTTCACCGCTCGATTCGGGCCCCTGGAGTTTGAAGACTTTGAGGCTCTCTTGCAAAAATTACGTCAGAAGGGCACGATGATGGAATACAGGACGGAGTTCGAGAAGTTGGCAAATAGGGTGCACTGGGAGGAGAGGACACTCCTCAGTTGTTTCATCTCTGGACTGAAGGACCACTTAAAAGATGAGGTTCATGCGTACATTCCCCGCAGCCTTAATCACACCATCAGTCTGGCCCGCATTCAGGAAGAGCGGTTCAACAGGCAGCGGTCCCGCACTACAGTGAGCCTACTACTACTACACCGGTTACTGCCAGGAAGGACCCGCCGGTAGCGGGACGTCCGACAGTGACACGACTGTCCTGGAGTGAGTTACAGGAACGGAAGGAAAAAGTACTATGTTTCAACTGTGATGAGAAGTTTACAGCAGGACACAAATGCCAGAAGGTCCAGGTCTTTATGCTACAACAGGAGGTGGATGACGAGTCGAGTCCCGAGGAGCTGGATTTTGAAGGCGACTTGGATCTGACCGAGCTCGGGGTCTCTCTACACGCCATGGAGGGGTGTAACCCCCCTCCGCTTACTATGCGGCTCGCGGGGCGGGTCCGACAGGATAAGGTGACCATCCTGGTGGACAGCGGGAGTACGCACAACTTCATCCATCCGGATGTAGCACAGAAGGTTGGGCATTTGATTGACATTGGGGCTGCCTTCCAGGTCATGGTGGCCGATGGCAGCAAATTGTAGTGCCAGGTTGTTCTGAAGGGAGTGGAGGTTCGGATGTAGGGGTACGTCGGATGCACAAATGTCTATCTTCTACCCATTTGGGGTTCGGACATGGTGCTGGGAGTTCAGTGGTTGCAGCAATTGAGGAGGGTCACCTTCGATTGGGACCAGATGACCATGGAGTTTGTACAGAGTGGGAAGCAGTTCTATTTGCGAGGTCTCACTTCTTAACCGGTCAAGGAAATTTCTCTACGCAGTCTCCAACAGCTCGAGGAGGCGGGAAGTTTGATGGCGGTACTTTTAGGGGTGAGGTCGGATGAGGTGGAGCCCGTTGAGGTGCCTATGCAGATGCAGGCTATGGTAGAGCAGTACGCGGACATTTTCCAAGAGCCACGTACACTTCCGCCTTCACGATTTCGGGATCATCAGATTGTACTCAAGACAGGGACAGAACCTCCCAATATCCGACCCTACAGGTACCCGCACATGCAGAAGGCCGAGATTGAGCGCAGCGTACGAGAGATGCTCGATGCAGGCATCATACGGCCGAGCACGAGTTCCTTCTTGGCTCCGATCATTCTCGTCAAGAAAAAGGATGGGTCTTGGCGGTTTTGTGTAGATTATCGTGCCCTGAACAGTGCCACACTGAAGGATAAGTTTCTGAGTCCGTTGATTGAGGAGCTGTTAGACGAGTTACATGGGGCGACACGGTTCACTAAGCTGGATTTACGGTCTGGATATTACCAGATCCTCATGAGGGAGGAAGACGTTCACAAGACAGCATTCAGGACTCATGACGGTCATTACGAATTTTTGTGATGGCCAACGGGTTGACGGGTGGACCGTCCACTTTCCAGGCAAACATGAACGAGATCTTCAGGGACCTTCTTCGTCACTTCGTGCTCATCTTCTTCGATGATATCCTTATTTACAGTTCTACTTGGGAGGACCACTTGCGCCATGTTGATCAAGTTTTCTCCATTTTACGTTAGCACCAGTTGTATGCTAAGAGATCTAAGTGTTCGTTTGGTCAAGAGGAGTGGAGTATCTGGGGCACTTGGTCTCGGCCGCAGGGGTGAAAGCGATCCTCGCAAGATTGAGAGCATGGTCTCCTGGCCGCGGCCCCAGACCCTTCGGGCTCTGCGGGGGTTCTTAGGTCTTACCGGCTACTACCGGCGGTTCGTGCGTGATTACGGGAAGATCGCCGGGCCACTGACACAATTGTTACAGAAGGACGCATTTTCTTGGCAGGATGAGGCTGATGCGGCTTTTCAGGCGCTCAAGCGGGCTATGACGACGACTCCAGTCTTGGTACTCCCGGGTTTCACCAAGGAGTTCGTCGTGGAGACGGACGCCTCCAGAGTGGGATTAGGTGCCGTGTTGATGCAGGAAGGGCGGCCGATTGCCTTTTACAGCAAGGCATTGACTCCTAAGATGTTGGGACTATCGGCTTATGAGAAGGAAATGCTGGCCGTCATTCATGTCGTGGGCCTTTGGCGACCGTACCTGTTGGACAGACATTTCAAGATTCAGACAGATCATCAGAGTTTGAAGCATTTCTTGGACCAGCGGGTTTCCTCCCCCCTCCAACAGAAGTGGGTCACCAAGCTTTTGGGGTACGACTACGAGATTGTTTACCGGCAAGGGAAGGATAATCGGGTTGCTGATGCCTTGTCTCGCTTACCGGAGGGCACTCTAGCCCACATTTCTACGCCCCAGCTGGATGCTATCGATGAGATTCAGGAGGAGGTCCAGCGGGACCCCGAGTTGCAGGTTATTGTGCAGGATCTCCGACATGCGCGTGAGGCCGCTCCAGGCTATCATCTACTAAATGACCGACTATACTATCGGGGTCGGGTGGTCATACCCTCCCAGTCAGCTTGGAGGACGGTCATGATGCACGAGTTTCACTCGTCCCCGACGGGCGGCCACATCGGTGTTCTCCGCACTCTTCAGCGGGCACGAGCGAATGTGTTTTGGAAGGGAATGCGGCGGGATATTCAATTATTTGTTCAGCAGTGTGACGTGTGCCAGCGCCAGAAGTACGAGACCACCTCCCCGGCTGGGTTACTTACACCCTTGGGAATTCCGCACCAGATTTTGGACACCGTGTCGATGGATTTCATTGATGTCTTGCCTCGGTCTAAGGGCAAGACGGTCATTTTGGTGGTGGTTGATAAGTTGTCCAAATACGAACATTTCCTCGTCTTGAGCCATCCCTATACAGGCGAGTCTGTTGCTGCTCTTTTCGCTTGCGAGATTGTTCGGCTGCATGACATCCCTCGGGCGATCGTCTCTGATCGCGATCCCACTTTTGTTGGCAAGTTTTGGAGGGAACTCTTTCGTTTACAAGGGACCACCCTGCACTTCAGCACGGCTCACCATCCGCAAACGGACGGTCAGACTGAGGTCTTGAATCGTGGCGTAGAGACCTACCTCCGCTGCTTCGTCATAGACGAGCCGCGCACGTGGACGAGTTGGTTGCATTGGGCTGAATACTGTTTCAACACTTCCTATCATTCTGCCAGCAAGCTGACTCCCTTTGAGGTGGTTTACGGGCGTCCGCCCCTTTCTCTGAGCAGTTATGAGCCGGGTGGTACGACAGTTACAGCAGTTGACCGAGCACTCCGTGACCGTGACCACACACTTGCTACCTTGCGGGAGAATCTCCGGATGGTCCGGGATCGTATGAAGGCACAAGCGGACAAACATCGCACCGAGCGGGAATTTCAGGTGGGGGACGAGGTTTTCCTCAAGCTCCGCCCCTATCGGCAGTTGTCTGTTGCACAACGGACGAATCAGAAGTTGGCACCCCGTTATTATGGTCCATTTCGGATCACCCGACGGGTGGGACCAGTTGCTTATACATTGGCGCTGCCTGAAGGGTCCAGGATCCATCCCACTGTTCACGTCTCCATGTTGAAGCGTAAGATTGGCGATACTGTCCAAGTCAGCCCTTATTTGCCAGAAGCTACTAGCGGGGGCGAGCTGCGCCCACTTCCTGAAGACGTACTTTTGATCAAGTGGAAGTGCCGCGACATGGCGTACTGCCCTGAGCTCCTGGTCAAGTGGAAAGGTCTCGGCGACGAGCACAACACCTGGGTGGATTTGCTGGAGTTTCGGGAGCTCTACCCCGATTACCACCTTGAGGACAAGCTGGTTTTTGATGGGGAGGGGAATGTTACGCCCCCGGACGAGGCCCGACTATTTGGCCGGCAATACAAGCGACGGCTGAGGCGTGACGGAGGTGACAACGGGGTTGAACCAATTGGTTCAGCCACCTCTTCATGAGTTTCGGCCCAAGGGGGGGCTGAACCAAGTTGGTTCAGCCCCCATTGGGGCCGGCCGGCCCTGGGTCCGGGTATAAATATACCGGACCCCCTCTTTGAATGGTATGCAAAATATTATTCAGGTATTATTTCTCCTTCATCCTCCTAACCCTAGTTCCTCTAGTCTCCTTAGATCTCCTTCTCCTTCATCTTCTTCCTAACAAAATACCTTAGGCAATATTTCTTATTAGTAATGAATGAAAAAAGAGGTTTCATAAAGCGAGCCCGAAGTTGGGAAAAGGTTAACGATAATGATGAGGTATTTAAACAATTAATGAACTTTTGAGCTTCTTTCAAAATTGCGTATCATTACCTATTGGACACAAAACCATTGAAGTATGAATGCTGAAGAGTTTGGTTGTTTATAACATTGGACATGTTATTGGAAGCTAGCATGAACTTACATGGGACAACTTTGTTTCTGATGCGGAGCAGAGAAATGAAGCAGTGCGAAGGACGATTTTTGGATTCGTTCGGGGCCGATTGGCGACTTACCATATATGGCGTGCCCGGATCGATGATCTGACTCCGCGGATGTGTCCGATCCGCGTTCTAATGTTTTTCATATATAGCTTTATTATTTTCGGACAATATTTCATGTATTTATGGTCCTGAAACCATCGACCAATCATAACCATTGATTCCGGATGCCCTAATTTTTAGTTTGTTATAAATAGGTATTAGGGCTACTATTTTGAGATTATTGCTAAAGTTTGGAGAGTTTCTTCTTCATTCCGGTGATCCCCTCCGCAATGCCGATTCCGTGGAGCCCCTTGGTGACGACTCCTTGGGTAAGATTGAGAAGTACAAGCCCCTTTCAGGGGAATTAACTGGAATCACGAAAAAAGCCTCTTCCTGATGGTGGGCGGCTGCTTGGGGGAGATTAGATGGCTGGCCGGGGGTTTGAAGGTGGCTGGGTGGCCGACGTCTTGAAGAGGGTTGGACAGCAGGTTGGTGAGGGGGAAGGGGCCAAAAAATATAATGTTTGGCTGTATCCAAAGTCGCTCTAGTCTATGGTCAAATGAATGAACCGCCAGGGGCTCGTATGAGAGTTGGCTTGACTGCCCTAACCATGGCGGAATATTTCCGGGATTGTTAATGAGTAAGACGTACTTCTATTCATCGACAATATATTTCGTTTCGTTCAAGCAGGGTCCGAAGTATCTACCTTATTAGGTAGAATGCCTTCTGCAGTGGGTTACCAACCTACCCTTAGTATTGAAATGGGTTCTTTGCAAGAAAGAATTACTTCTACCAAAGAATGATCTATAACATTGATCCAAGCAATTTATGTACCTGCGGATGATTTGACCGACCCTGCTCCTGCCACAACATTTGCACATTTAGATGCTACTACCGTATTATCAAGAGGATTAGCTGCCAAAGGTATTTATCCAGCAGTAGATTCTTTGGATTCAACGTCAACTATGTTACAACCTCGGATCGTTGGCGAGGAACATTATGGAACTGCGCAAATGGTTAAAGCAAACTTCACAACGTTACAAAGAAGCAGAAAAAAGACAAATAGAATGCAATACAATATATAGAATAAAAAGTTCATAATAATGATTCATTAACTAATGCCCAATTCTTTCTATTTATGACGAGCATTTAATTGAAGGATTAAGTTATTGCTGAACAAAGAGAAATTTTATAAATTCTGATTATATCATTATAAAGGATGAGATCAATTCGGAAGTGCTTTTTCTTATTCTAGCAGACAGAATTTTATTGGTCAAATTGAGGATTCTCCAACCCTCCAAATTATCCTTACATTCTTTTAAATTCTATTATAGAGTCCAAGGAAAGACTAAACTTTTTGAGGAATCCTTCATCAGTGGTTGTGAATGACTGACTTTTTCAATCCTTTCGACCTTGGTTCCGTAGGAGCAAGTCAGAAAGATTGAGAAAGAGAACCATCTGATTTGATTCGTTCTCAATAGCCATGAGATGATCATCTGATTTGATTTGTTAATCCCGTGAAACCATTTCATAGAAGTTCATTGATATCTTCTTTTTATAAAGCAAATCGACTTCGATTCTTGAATGATCCGCATCACTTCTAGTTCTATTGTAACAAAAGATTCCCCTTTGATGTGGAAAAGACCCGTATCAAGAATTATGATCTTACATATAGACAATTCCTCAATATCTTGTCCATTCGCAATAAAATCTTTTCTTTGTGTGCCGGTAAAAAAAATATCATTTTTTGGAGAGATACTATTTCACCAATCGAGTCACAGGTATCTGACATCTTCATGCCTAACGATTTCCCACAAAGTGGTGATGAAACGTATAACTTGTACAAATCTTTCCATTTTCCAATTCGATCCGATCCATTCGTTCGTAGAGCTATTTACTCGATCGCAGACATTTCTGCAACACCTCTAACAAAGGAACAAATAGTCAATTTGGAAAGAACTTATTGCCAGCCTCTTTCAGATATGAATCTATCAGATTCAGAAGGAAATAACTTGCATTAGTATCTCAGTTTCAATTCAAACATGAGTTTGATTCACACTCCATGTTCTGAGAATCCGGAAAGAGGAAAAACGGAGTCTTTGTCTAAAGAAATGCGTTGAGAAAGGGCAGATGTATAGAACCTTTCAACGAGATAGTGCTTTTTCGTTCCAAATATATATGTCATGGTTCCTTACTTCGACAGGGTGCAAATATCTCAATTTCACCCTTTTAGATACTCTTTCAGACCCATTGCCGATACTAAGTAGCAGTCAAAAATTTGTATCCATTTTTCATGATATGATGCATGGATCAGATATATCACGGCCAATTACTCAAATTACTCAGTAGATTCTTACACAATGGACTCTGATAAGTGAGATTTCGAGTCAATGTTTACAGAATCTTCTTCTGTCCGATGAAATGATTCATCGAAAGAATGAGTCACCCATTCCATTGATATGGGCACATCTGAGATCAACAAATGCTCAGGAGTTCCTCTATTCAATCTTTTTCCTTTTTCTTGTTGCTGGATATCTCGTTCGTATACATCTTCTCCTTGTTTCCCGAGCCTCTAGCGAGTTACAGACAGGGTTAGAAAAGATCAAATCTTTGATGATTCCATCATACATGATGGAATTTCGAAAACTTCTGGATAGGTATCCTACATCTGAATTGAATTCTTTCTGGTTAAAGAATCTCTTTCTAGTTGTGCTGGAACAATTAGGAGATTCTTTGGAAGAAATACGGGGTTCTGCTTCTTCTGGTGGCAACATGTTATTGGGAGCCGTAAGGCGAATGACCCCTTCAGGGATTTCCTCCAGCCTCACCCCACAAGCAGCCTCCCCTCCCTCCATCTCCCGCCCCTCCCAAACAGATCGCCGCCCTATTTACGCCCAGAACCAGCCGCCGGCCACCTCCAAATCCCCCTCCAACACACTCCCATATGGCCGCCTCCTGTATCCACCGTGGAGCCACCTTCCCCTGCTCATCCCCATCCAGATTCACCCGGGTCTAGGCTGATTCCAGCCCAGATCCGCTCCTCCCCACCCCTTGGTTGCTACCGCTAAACCCCCTACCCCGTGGATCCACCCGAACAGCCAACCCGTCATCGAATCTACCCAGATTTGGGTATTTCATCCCAGATCCAGTCCCCTCCCCTCCGATCCAGCCCACCCAACCGCCAATAAGCCTTCCTCTTACTCGATCCAGTCTCCCCACCACCGGAACCCCACTTTTAGGCCTCCAACGTTTAGATCCATTTTATTACAACAGCCCTAATATTTGTGTTGTGTTTTTGTATTGGTTTTTGGGTTGTAAAACATTGTAGCGGTTTGTTTATTACATGTTTGCCTGGATTTTCAGTTTACTATAGCAATTTCTCCTAGATAAATCTCTAACAACAGGAAGGATCGAATCGCCGCGCGCTTGTATTTTTGCCCTCCGTGCGGAGGAAAGCCACTGCCTTATGCTTAAAGAAAATTTCATTCTCATTTATAATTACTGCCTTATGCTTAAAGAAAATTTCATTCTCATTTATAATTACTGCCTTATGCTTAAAGAAAATTTCATTCTCATTTTTAATTTGATGCACTGATTAATTATGATATATAATTGCTTGATTTAATTGTTAGCGCTTAATTTTGAGTGCATGCATAGAGTCGTTGGGAAGTCGGGAGTCACCTTCACTCACCACTAGCGTGCATTCTAGGAGATCACTACACACTCTACCCTACATCAGTTTCTTGTACACTTCTTTCAGAATTGATAAATAATATCTTATAGACCTTTATTATGGTCAATACATATGCATTATATTACTACTCAGTTCCTTGACAAATTTCAGGAAGAATCCCAGATTTATAGTACTTTCAGCGGGGAAGCTGTAAAGTGCATTATGGCGGCACTCCAGTGTTGTCTGTCCAATAACAAGTTTATACCAAATTGCCGGGCCGCTCTTTTCATGCTTGGAGGCTATTTTTCTTCTTCTGGAGAGATTTTGTTAGAAATTTGGTTGTTGAAGCAAGCCGGATTTGATGGTTATTCTTTGGGCCATGACGATGTTGGTGATGAAACAATTTCAGAGGTACTTCCTGTCCTTCACGAAATGTTTCTCATGAGGAGATTAAATTGCAAACAAGTTTTTAACAAAAGCAAAATCATCGTTGGTAGATGATTCGTAATTCTGGTAGAAATCACTATGCAAATCATCATATTTCGCCATAGAAAGGCTTGATCATCTGGTGTTTCTGCAATCTTCATTCCCAGTTCCAGTTCCAGGAGGGATAATGAATGTTTTCCTCTTTATTTAAAATTTACCATCTCAATTAAAAAGTTCACATTTTCTTTCTAATTCATTTCTTTTCCACACAAACTTGGTCACCTGGGAACCCTCTTAGTAGAACCGTTTTTCAAATTCAGGAGGAAGAAATCAGAAGAAAAGATTGGTTAAAGAGCGTGACTTCAATCCTCATTCGTTATAAAAAGAAGTCTTTTTTCGAGACCCTCTCCACGTGCTGGAAGTTCGGCAGCCCAGATCTTGCGAGCATATGTTTAGTAACAACTGCATGGCTGAGCCTTGCACTCCCTTCTCTGTGTCTTCCAGCGTTGCAGTTTTCTGCTACTTCGGCTCTCCTTCCGAGGCTGAAGGAAAGCTTCAGAAGCGATCTGGATATCAGACAGCGAGTACTCGCCTGTTTGTGCCTGTTCAACTTCAGCAAGATTTCAGGCAAGCATCTAAATGCATCACCATTTTGTTTATTCTCTCAGTAGATGATGGAAGCCTTGACATGCAAATTAGTTACTGAGACCTCCTCTAGGACTCCGCATAATTATAGAGACCTTCTCTTTATGTTTTGAAATTACTAAAACCGCAAATCTGAGTTTATATTGTTAAATTTTTAGTGCAATAAATCTACCTTTAGGAGAATGTGCATTAGCCGGCAGACCGAGTCCTGTAACGTTGCAAACTCAGAGGGAGATTTTTGTAATTTCAAAAGGTAGATGGGAGGTCTTCGTAATTATGCAATGTTCCAGGAGAAGTCCAGTAATTAATCCTTAGTTCTTAACATTCACACATCCTATATCATTCATTTGCTGTCATGCAATTAATTTATTTCAAAACATAAAACTGCAAATCTCAACCATTCATAGATTGCAATAAAATCATATTTTGAGTTGAAGCACCAACCTATATCATAATTCATATTGATGCTGCAAAATTCATTTTTGTTTGTCAATGAAAACGAATGCAGAATGTAGGGACTCACTGAAAGAGATTGTCGTAGAGATTCATGATCCACTCAACAATCTTCGAGGGGTAACTTGGACGGCCGAGCGTCTGTACAAAGATTTCTTTGACAAAAATTACGATTTTCATTGAACTACTTCCCGGCGAAGTAATGGGAATTCAGATTGACCCTACTCTATTTCAGTCACCTCCGGCAGTTATAATTATTTAGATACGATCTGGAGCTGCTCTCCCCTCTTTTCAAAAAGTATATCAGAATTTATACATTTGAAGCAGAATCTACATTTCTTGTGACAATGCACACAATCTCTTGTAAAAAGTATAGTCTGTATATCATTGCGAGTGGGTGCTTGGGTCAAAGCAGATGCTGCTATGGTTTTTGTATGACTATGAGCTGTTATTACTTTGTATTGTTATTGTAGTGGTGTTAGAAATGTTTAATGCTAAATCAGTAAAAATCTCTCCTTAAATAGTTTCTGATCAAATACTATGTTTCATTTGCGCGCGCGCACACACACCTATATATATAATGAATTCATGTTTTTCTCTGCATCCAAGTAAAGGTAATGAATTCATGTTTTTAAACATGTATCAAATGAGCTTCGGTGATGTTGAGATTATGTTTTGAGATAATTGTCTTAGACTCTGTTTGGGACAGCTTATGCTGATCAATAATCTTTATTTACAACGAAAAAGCAATTTTATAGCTGTTTGTTTGTGCAGCTTATATAAAATCACTTATTTTAAAATTGATGATAAGTTGATTTTTTATAAGCTATCCGGGACCAGCTTATGACTTCTCATAAGCGCTTATTTCTTAAAAAAGTCATATGAGTGATTTTTTGTCCGGATCTGATTTTTTCGTTCAGACGCGATTTTTTCACCAAGTCGCGATTTTTTTAACCGAACGCAAATTTTTCGCCCGAACACGAATTTCTCAGCCGCGAGAGAATTTCTCACTCGAGCGCGATTTTTTTGACCGGGCAAAATTTTTTCGCAAGAGCGCGATCTTTTCGCTGACGCGATTTTTTCACTATGATACTTTTTTTTCACCCGGGAGAGTTTTTTTCGCTCATGCACGATATTTTTCGCCCGAGCGCGATATTCACCCGTGCGAGATTTTTTCGCCCGGGCGCGGTTTTTTTGCCCGGGCGCAGTTTTTTCGCACGGGCGCGATTTTTTCGCTCAGGCGCAATTTTTTCGCCCGGGCACGCTTTTTTCGCCGGGCACGCTTTTTTCGCCCGGAAGCAATTTTTTCGCCGGAAGCAAATTTTTCACCCGAAATCGATTTTTTCGCCCGGATGCGATTTTTTCGCCCGGAAACGATTTTTTCGCCCTGGCGCAGCGAGAAGTGATTTTTTCGCTCGGACGCGTATTTTTTTGCCCGGGCGTGTTTTTTTCGCCCGGGCATGATTTTTTCTCCGGGTGAAAAAATCGCATCGGGGCAAATAAATTGTTTCGGGTTGAAAAAATTGTGTTGGGGAAAAATCGCGCCTGTGAGAAAAAATTGTGTCCGGGACAAAACGCAGCCGGTCGAAAAAATCGCGCCCGGGCGAAAAAAACGCACCCGGCGAAAAAAAAGCGATCAGGCAAAAAAAACGCACCCGGGTGAAAAAACCGCAACCGAGCAAAAAAATCGTGATCTGGGGAAAAAAACGTCCGTGCGAAAAAAAACGCGTCCGAGCGAAAATATCGCGCGGTCGGGCCAAAAAATCTCGCTCGCGTGAAAAAAATGCCCCCGGTGGAAAAAAATCGTGCGGGCAAAAAAACGCGATCGAGCGAGAAAACGCGACCTAGCGAAAAAATCACGTCTGGACGAACAAATCGCGTCCGGGCGAAAAAAATCACGCCCGAGCAAAAAAAATCGAGCTTGGGCGAAAACAATCTTGACCTTACGAAAAAAAACGTGACGGGCGAAAAAACACGCCAGAGCGAAAAATCACCTCTTGACAAAAAAATCGTGCACGGACGAAAAAAAAAACGCGTCCAAACAAACAAATTCTTATGCATAAATGAAATTTTAGATAAGCACTTATGAACAAACTATCCAAACAGTCGACTGCTTATTCATCGTTGATTTTATAAAATCTCTATACAAGCATCAATTATCAATTAGCGGCTTATTCATCGTCATAAGCTGTCCCAAACAGACCCTTAATCGAAAGAAAAATGAAATTATCAAATAAGCACTGAGAAGTAATTTCAGTTTAATTATTTTAGCTCATTTCGTGTCTTTGAATGTAAATACGTCATTACGTTGTAGGGTTATATTTGAATTGTAGTGTAATTGGTTTCACAATTTTACTGGCATGACATTTATACTTACAAATGACTCTCAAATAATTTTATTTTTTATACATTTCATATTCTTTAAATTTCAGATATAATATTCTCATATTTTAATATATACAAGTAACACCCCTAAATATACTGTCTACGAGTCCCAATCAACTTTTAATTACTTTTTTTTTTTCATTTTTTTATTTTCCTTTTGAATTTGGCCTCCAATCACAAGGCTCGCAGCTCTTTTTGCAATATCTCACGTACAAAATCTGAGAAATTGAAAATGACCACAGGTTTGGGTTTAGTTGAAAATTTATTCTCAACAGTTTATAATAGATTAAACGGTTATTTATGGATGATGTTATTAGTAAACTCTTTATGAATGCCAGCAAACCCAAAAATTTTTTGGGTGATCTCGTGATCTCCAAATCTGCTAGCAAACCACTCTCAAGTCTCATCCCATTGTATTACTCCGCTTCTTCCTCTTCGCAGTCCTATTGTGGGTGATTCTTTAATCCCTACTTCGATCCTGCACCTATTGTAATATGAAATATCTCCTCAGATTTCTGCAATTCTCGAGTTCTTACAGAGACCTATTGTGGGTGATCTCCTTGAAGAGTTCGAGAGCGATCTCGTGATCTCCAAATCTGCAGAAACTGATTTTTCAACCAACTGATCAAGGATTTCCATGGTTTCTTCATCCTTCCGAGCTTTGCACAGTCCGTCCGAGCTTTGATTTTCAAATAATCATTTTGAAATTTTGTAATTTTCTAATAGTAATATTTTGTTAAATGAAAAAAATAAATTTACTAATAACAAGACCCTAATTTAACGGGACCTCCCCAGGTTGCACTACTGCTCAAACTTTGAAAATTACAAAAATCTCTCACGTAAATTTACATTATTTCATAACATCCATGCACAAAAAATATCCCCTTTGAAGTAAATAACCCTAGATTAAAATTCATTTTTCTGATTTAGAGATTACGATCAGTTTATATTTTTATCATTCTCATTTTCTGGTCCACTTCAAACGCGTTACCAAAACGTCAAAAAGCCGGCAAAACTGCTACAAGCTACCATCCAGCCAGCCATTCAACTCAAAACAAATCTACAAAGATACTTTCTCAGATATATTATCTTATTAATTTTTATTTTATAACATTTTCTCATTGACTTGACTTAGCAGTAGGAAACAAAATTAAAAACAGCTTCAACAAAACTGAGAGATTAATTTGACTTGACTAGCTTGTTTGACTTCTTATACAAATTATTGGCAGAATTATACAGTTATAACTACTATATTTGAGAAGGCCCATGAACAGATCTTAAATTCAAATGTTCCAACAAATTAGGAGGAAAAGCAAAAATAATTTAATACTAAAAAGGAAAATGTTCTAATAGGACACATGTTGATCACCAGCTTGGGTACTATCCTGGCTCGAGATGCCATTTGTGATAGGAGGCACTGTCGCGGCTGCACCGGGGGTTCACTCATGCACTGTCACTCATGTGTGTGTATCAGGTGTTCAGATCCGCTGAGAAACTCAGAGCATGGCACTTAAAATCCCTCAAATTAAGCTGAAAGCATAAATAATAAAAAAGATATCAGTTTTTTACATAATGGGTTAAGATTCAAAATAAAAGAAAGTTTTCATCTTCATACAGAAGAAGAATGCAGCAAGCCTTTTTCTTTTCCTTTTTGTAATTATTATTAAATATATATGCATTAATTGTTAATAACAAATGTCATCATCTTTAAATAACAACTACATGTAGCTCTCAAGTCTTATTTTGATATGACAACATTGATATAGTGCTAATAGTTGAATATACGCCTTATAGGTGTTTTTTTTAAGTTTTTATTTTTCCCGCTACTTATTCCACGTGATATGTCACGTGCGTTATATTGTATATATATGTATGCTTGACCCGATTTACGCCTCTATTCTACTTGGTATCAGAGGCCAAGGAATACCCGCCGATCCCCCCTCCGTTCCGCCGATCCGCTGATCTCGCCGCTCCGTCGAACCGCGCGCAGCCCCCGATCCGCGCCGGCCTCCGTCGATCCGTACACAGCAACCAGTTCCGCGTCAGCTTCAGTCGGTTCTCCCGCCCGCACCAGCAGTCCAGCGCGCCTTCCGCGCTGCCCGCGCCTAGGGCTCCCGTCGCGCCACTTCAGCCGCTCCTCCAACGCCTTGTTCTTCTTCGGCGGCGTCCCCTCTTCCCTCTTCAGCGGCCATCTACCTTCAGCGGTCTTCTCCGCCCGATTTTTTTCGGGCGGCCCTTTATCTCCGACCGTTTTGTCCTCCATGGGAATTGCCGGAGACAGCACAGTCATATCTTCCGGTGTCCTCTCCGGCGACACGATCTAAGGGACACTCGTAGGATGTGGTTTCTTCCGATTTGAGATCTTTGTCTTGCTAATTGTTCTTCAGACTGTCATCGATGGGTGATTCCTCCGAAATCTCCTCGTCTCCTCAGACTGGTGCCCTCCACGATCCCTCTGCAGATCCTCCTCGGATCCACGACCAATCTGGCTCATTGAAGACCACTACCATTGTCTTGGATGACGACAAATTATCTGAAATGGTCCAGGGCAGCACAACATGCTATTCGAAGTCACCTGCTATACGGGCTTATTGATGGTACCACTGTTGAACCACCACGTACTGATCCCTCATGTAGAAAATGGGATTCAGACAATTCCTTGGTTATCTCGTGGTTACTTCACTCCATGTCCCCTCAGGTGTATCCCAACTACATGCTTCTGGATTCTGCTTATGAAATTTGGAAAATGGCCCGTGACACCTACTCTCACGCGGGCAGTTCGACGCAGACTTATGAGCTCACTCGACGTGTCTTGGACTTGAAACAGGGAACCATGACCGTCTCTTCCTATTACTCTGAGTTCGAACACCTGTATCAGGAACTGGATTACTTCAACACCTTTACCGCTGGTTGCACTGCCGATGCGCAAGCTCTTCAGAAGGACAAAGACCGCTTTTAGCTTCACGTCTTTTTTATGGGACTCAACATGGAGTTTGATGCGGTTCTCCTGCATGTCCTGCACAGTGAGCCTCTTCTCTCTCTTCAGGAAGCCTTTAGTATGCTCCTCAGTGATGAGAATCGTCGCCAATCTCTTGGTTCCACTACTGACCACTCAACTCTTGCTGGGATTTCTTGAGGACCTCCTATATGCAGCCACTGTGGAAAGAAAGGTCATACTAAGGACGTTTGCTTTCGCCTTCACCCTCATCTTGCTCCCTCTGGTCGGGGTCCTCGTGCTTGTGGGAGAGGTGGTCATCGTGGGAGTTGCCGTCAGGCTGGTGTCCGCACTCAATATTATGCGCATTCGACTGAGGTTTATGAGGACAACTCTGGGGGCCTTTTTGCTATGGAGTTAGAGGTCTTTCGTCGTATGTTGCGTTCCTAATCTGACTCTGCATCGGCTGATTCCACTGCTGCGTTTGATACTTCAGGTGTCTCCAGTGCTCATGTCGTGTCTTCCTCCCCTTCCGAGTGGATCATCGACTCAGGTGCAACGGATTACACGACTGACTCTGCCTCAGGTTTTACCTCCTATACTCCTCTATGGTAGTGATAAGGTCATTGCTACTAATGGTCCTCTTTCTTCTATTGCTGGCAAAAGAACCGTTGCATGTTCTCCAGACCTATCACTTTCTTCGGTTTTGCATGTCCCTTTGTTTTCTCACAATCTTCTCTCCATTAGTCACTAACTGTTTCTTTAAATTGCTCAGTGACCTTTTTCCCTGATGTTTGTGTGTTTCAGGATCTAGATATGAAGTGGACGCTTGCCAGTGGTAGGAACGTTGACGGGTTGTACTTGTTGAACTAGTTATTATCTCCTAGTGTTTTTTCCACCACCAGGGCTCCGACTTTACACGACATCTGGTGCTGGAATATGAGCCTTGACCACCCTTCTACTTTATATCTTACCAAACTCTTTTCTGCTTTTAGTTGTTTAATTAAGTCATTTACTTGTGACGCATGTGAACTCTCAAAACATGTTCGTTATAGTATCAATCATGTTTCTTTTCCGAGTTCCTGTCTGTATGATGTTATACATTCTGATGTTTGGGGTTCTTCCCCAGTGTTGTCTTTATCTGGCTATAAATGATTTGTTACATTTATTGATTGCCATTGTTGCACTACTTGACTGTATTTGTTACAAAGAAAGTGTGATGTGCTTACTTGCTTACAATCCTTTCATCAAATGGTTGCGACTCAGTTCAACGACACAATTCGTGTGCTTCGTAGTGATAATAGTGGGGAATATGATGATCGGGGAGAGTTCGGTGGCTATCTTGCCGAACAAGGCATTATTCACCAAACCACATGTGTTCGCACTTATACTTAAAATGGAGTTGTCGAACAGAAAAATAGGCACTTACTGGAGGTTGCTCGGTGTTTGTTAATTGTCATGTACCTTCCCAAGTCCTATTGGGGTGATGCGGTTCTGACTGCCGCTCATCACATTAATTGTCTACTGTCTCGCTCCATTACCTATGATACACCCCTCTCTCGTTTAACCACTAACCACATTGTTCGCACCTCTCACATCACTCCTCGTATCTTTGGCTCTGTCTGCTTTGTTCATGTTCATACCCCGCATCGTGATAAACTGGATGCTCGCTCCCTTTGATGTGTTTTTGTTGGCTACTCTCCTACCACCAAAGGATATAGGTGTTATTACACTCCTACACGTCACTATTACTGCTCTGTTGATGTTACTTTTCGTGAGGGGGAGTCCTATTTTGGTTCTCGTCAGGGGGAGACGAGTAGTAACAGTGACGGGACCATCGACTCTCCTCTTTCGGTTGTTGCTTCTCCTCATATTCCCTCTCCTTCGGTTCCTAGTTCACCTAGTACTGTTTATGTTCCTACCACCTCCATTCCTCCTATATTATATACATACTCTCACAGACTTTGGACTGCTGGGCAAGAATAGACCGTGGATGTTCCACCGGTGCCGGTGCCTGTATAGACCCGACGTGGTGAAACCTTGGGTAAAAAGAGCACTTGGCGCAGTTATTGCACTTAAATTATTTATAATTCTTAAGATACAGAATCCTATGAATAATAAAGAAACTCCAAGAAAGGAAGATTAATGATTCGTACAAATAGGAAAATGTCCCGAAGAAATCCAATGAATAACTAAAAAACCCGTTATAGATAAAAAAGTAGCTATCATTCCTTTTTTTTGACAAATGATGTAATCCTTCAACTTCGTAGACTAATAAGTTCATCAAATGAATCATAATCACAATTGATATGATTGAAAAGGAAATATGAGTTAATATATGTTCTAAGGTCACAAATATCATCAACATAAAAGGGTCCCTATTAAAGAATTGAAATCGGGGATTAAAATATTCTATAAAATATTCTATTATATCAAATGTGTCTATAATAGTTATTATTATATATGCCACCACTCGGACTCGAACCGAGATGCTCTAGCACTGCTTCCTAAGAGCAGCGTGTCTACTAATTTCACCATGGCGGCTTACCTGAAATAATAATAGGAAATTCATGTTGAATTGTTGAGATTCAATAGAGTTCGAAACAATGAAGAAAGATTCATTCCATATAATGGAAATGTTAAATAATAATAATATTTATTAAGTATCTTCATAAGTTTATGTTTTAAAATTAACTTTTTCATACTAGAAATCTAGCTTTTGTTAATTTAGAATAATCAGAATTCAAGAGTTTTGCTCTCAGTCATCAGTCAAGATATAAAATTGAAAAAAAAATTAGTTTCATTTATTTATACTCAACTTAGAACCTCATTCACTTTTTTTATTAATATTATTTAAATAAATAAAATAATATTAATATTCTAAATATTTCATGTTACATTATCCAAATATCAGAAAAAAGATATAAAATAAAAATCTATTTGAGCTAATTAAAAGAATGAAATTGGTTGATATCATGACGATACTAGGTAGTATAGATATCATTATGGGAGAAGTTGATCGTTGAAATGATAATTGATACGATAGAAGTACAAACTATTAATTCTTTTTATAAACAGATTTAGATGATGACCTCCATGTTCCCCTTGCTCGCCTTAAAGGTAAAACCGATGGCACCAAACACCCCATTGTCAACTACATTTCTTACACTCACCTCTCTTACGCTCACAAAGCTTTTACTAATTTCTTTCCTCTATTGTGATTCCTAAGACCTGGCAGGAGGCGGTTCAGATACCTGAGTGAAAACAGACTATGGAAGAAGAGATGTGTGCCTTAAAAAAATGATACATTGCGGCTTGCACGTCTTCCTCCTTGGAAGCGAACGGTTGGATTACGCTGGATCTTCTCTGTTAAGCAAAATCAAGATGGGGTGGTGGAGCGGTATAAAACACGCTTGGTCACTCAGGGGTATACCCAGACCCAAGGAATTGATTACCAAGAAACCTTTGCCCTTGTTGCAAAGATGAATTCTATTCGGGTGATCCTCTCATGTGCTACTTGTCGTGGGTGGGAGTTACAGCAGCTTGATGTCAAAAATGCGTTCTTGCATGGTAATCTGGAAGAAGTCTACATGACTATCCCTCCTGGCTTTACCAAAGAAGGGTCCAGTGGAAAGGTCTGTCGTCTGCAGAATCCCTATATGGCTTGAATCAGTCCCTTAGAGCTTGGTTTGGACGGTTTAACAAGACCATGCTTCAACTAGGCTATACTCAAGGACAGACTGATCATACTTTCTTTATCAAGAGGAGAGGAGATCAAATATCAATTCTTATTGTGTACGTGGATGACATCATCATTACAGGAGATGACCTAGAGGAGAACGTTCACTTGAAAGAACAATTGGACAAAAAATTTGAAGTCAAGAATCTAGGGAAGTTGAAATACTTCTTGGAAATTGAAGTAGTGAGGTCTCATCAGGGGATCTTCATCTCTCAGAGAAAGTATACCCTTGACCTTCTGGAGGAAACTGGGATGCTCAGGTGTGCTCTTGTGGATACACCTATTCAGTCTAATCACAAGATTGATGTTGATACCAGTGGAGAGAAAGTGGATGTTTCAAGGTACTAACAATTGGTTGGCAGAGTCATATATTTATCACATACTCGCCCTGATATTACGTACGTCGTCGGTGTCCTAAGTAGATTCATGCACTCTCCCGCAGTTTGTCATCAGCAGATAGCGTATCGGGTATTGAGATACCTCAAGAAGTCTCCAGGACGTGAGATTCTGTTCTCTGCAAACCAACCTGTGGAAATTGAAGTGTTTATAAATGTCGATTGGGCTGGTAATCATGACGATAGAAAGTCTACTACCGCGTATCGCTCATTTGTGGGCGGAAATCATGTATCGTGGAAGAGCAAGAAACAGAATGTTGTGGCTCGCTCAAATGCTGAAGCCGAATATAGGGCTATGATGCAAGGAGTATGAGGGGTTGTGGTTGAAGACAATTCTCCAAAATATGGGTCTCCAGGTGAACCAGTTACTATTTACTGCGACAATAAAGCTGTCATCAGTATTGCTCACAATTCGTTTCAACATGATAGGATGAAGCATGATGAAGTTGACAGACAGTTCATCAAAGATCACCTAGACAAGGGAAATATATGTATTCCGTTCGTGAATTCACATGACCAACGAGCCGACGTCTTCACCACGAGGGTTAAGCTATGACAACTTCAGAAACAATACAATCAAGTTGGGAATGATCGATATGTATTCCCAACTTGAGGGGGAGAGTTGAATATACGCGTTATACACATTTTTGTTTAAGTTTTTATTTTTCCCGCTAACTTATTCCACATGATATGTCACGTGTGTTATATCATATATACCTTTACTATTAAAACAATAGGCATATTTGGAGCACACCATGAAACTCATCTGGACCGTCCGATCTCCAGAAAATCGCATCTGGCCATTGGATCTAAAAAACCAGGTCTGCCAATATCCAGAAAATCGTCGGGGGTGGGCGAAGCCCGCTTGGTTCGCCCGCAGCAACGCAGCCCGTTCGAAGATGCTAGTATATCTCTACTAATATACGAAAACTACTCTTTGGTGAAACATTGTCTGATGTCCCTATATTGCCCTTATAATTGTATTCATAATTACACAATTATACCAAACGTTATAATAGTATATTATAAAGACAATATCCTTTTAGGTAATTACACAACTTTGCAATATTAAAATACAAAAAATAAAAACACTAGATATCCTAAACCTATTGCCTCTAGCTAGAAATAACAAAAGAAAAATTAATGTTTTACCGTTGAAATATAATTTGTTTTACAAAATAAAAATTGTATTCTTGATTTATATTTTTTTACAGTCATTTTGAGTACTCATATGTATATGTTGCGGGCGGGTACTGTCCACGACAAATGTCGTCGCCCACGACAAATGTCACCGCCGACGACAAATGTCGTCCCCACGACAAATGTCGTCCCCACAACAAATGTCGCACCACCGACGAATGTCACATCCCGCCGAATGTCGCACCCCGCCGAATGTCGGACCCCGCCGATTGTCGCACCCCTGCCGAATGCCCCCAGGGCCGAAGGCCCGTGCCTGTCACTTGTATATATATATATATATATATATATATATATGCATGCTTGGGCCGATTTAGGAAAACATTGATATAGTGCTAATTACAGGGAACCAGACACTCCAGCTCAGTTCACATACATTATTAGTGCACCCCTCTTAAAGGGGGAGGTTTAAAATTCTAATTAACAATATAAACTCCGAGGAAATGTTTTCGTAACTTCAAATGGTAAATGAGAGGTCATTGTAATTATGCAAAGTCACAGGGGAGGTCCAAGTGACTACAATTGATTTTCCAGAGAATATAAAACTTTAAGTAAGATCATATATTGTACAAAAGAAAGTAATAACATTATAATGTAGATAATATTAAGTCTATTAGACCCTCAAAAGGATATTTAAACTTCAAGGCTAGGTGCTAAACTTACCATAACAGTGACTCCAGACTCACAAAATCTGGGAATACAGATGAGCCTCACCAATTGATTTTCTGGTCCTACGGCAACGTAAATATCGACTAATTCAAATAAAATTAAAATTTAACCAACTAATGAGATAAAATTGAGTCTTGAGAGTCGTAAAATACCTTGCAATAAGCGTGTTTCGTACTTGTCTTGATTTCCGACGAAATACACATTTGGACAGGTCTCAATGTAGAAAGGATCTTTCTCAGTGAAGGGATAGCAACCTGAGCGGGTAACAGAAAAAAAGTAATAAATATTTGAAATATCCTGTTCTTAATGAAGCATTGACTCTTCCAAACTTCTTTTGAGTTCTTGCCAGAATTAACAAGCCTCCAACACATCCCAACGTGTTACACTGAAATTTATGTCGATATGTTTTTTAAATGGTTATTTACCAGGACCTCCCCTAGGAATTTGCGTAATTAGTAATTACAACTTGCATCCTTTTAACTTCCAAATTTATAATTACCCCTCTCAATGTTTATATTTTGTAACATCCATGCACAAAAGCCACCCCCCCCCCCTGAAGATTTACTCCAAAAGGATACTTCTGTGCATGAATGTTATGAAATGTAAACATTGAGAGGATGCTTTTGTAGTTTCAAAAGTTAGAGGGGTGGAAGCTGTAATTACACAAACTTCGCGGGGAAGTCCAGAAAAAAAAACCTTTTTTAAAAATTAGAATCGGGCATCGCTGGGACGAAACCCAACAAAAAAAAAGTCATGTGGCAGGCTATTTTGTGTTTAATAATTTTTTGGCCCCGTTAGGATGATCAATGAGATGAGTTCATTCACTCCATACAGCAGTGCATTAATGTGTTCATATTCCATATGGTGATTATGAAAATCACACTTTTTTGTGTTTCTAATTTGAATAATGTTGATAATTAAACCATGTGCAAAGCTCGACTAACCCAACCGCCCAACCAGCACTCCTTGAATTACAAGGATGAGCACTACGCACAGGAAGACCATGCACATGGCCTCTAGTACATATAAATGTAATATATCTTTTTGATCTTTTGATAGTCCTATGAATTAAAAAAAATTATAAGTTCTGTTAGATTAGGGGGATTGAAATCGAATGCTCTGATTTATTTAAGAGACCTATTTCATGACCATGAACAACCCAAATTTTCTCTTTTAAAATGATACATCTATATATCTATATATCTATATATCTATATATATATATATATATATATATATATATATATATATGTTTGGAATATATAAGCTCAAGCTTTTTTAAGCCTAAAAAAACTTGAACTGGTTCTCCCAAAATACATGTCGAAATTAGACAAATAATATATGCATTTTATAGCCAAGAACGAGATCTACAACTTTCATGTTGAATATTTTTCTAAAATTTGTACGGTTTAGCCGAAATCTGGCGTGAAAGGTTGCTGGCTCGATTTTTAAAATTTATTATTATTATATTCATTTCGAGCCAGCAACCTTTCGGGCGAGATTCCGGCCAAACCGTGTAAATTTTGAAAGAATGTTTAACATGAAAGTTTTAGATCTTGTTCTTGGCTACAAAATGCATACATTATTTGCCTAATTCCGACATGTATTTTGAGAGAACCAGCTCAAGCTTTTTTAGGCTTAAAAAAACTTGAGCTTATATATGTTATTATATATATATATATATATATATATATATATATATATATATATATATATATATATATTGTTAGTCCAATGTATAAGAAGCGAGGGAGGGGTAGACCAATAAAGACTTGGAATGAAACTATAAGGAAAGACATGATGTACTTAGGCATTAGTGAGATTATGACAAGATAGGGCACAATGGCGACAAAGGATCCATATAGCCGACCCGACTATAGTGGGATAAAGGATTGAGTGTTGTTGTAGTCCAATGTATTAAAGAACTGTGTTCTGTTAGATAAAGGGGATTGAAATCAAAAGGATCAAATTTATTTAATGGTCTTATTTCAGGACAAGATCACCTCAAGTTTTTTTAATACAGTATAAAAATTATTTCTTTCCACTTTTTGATCCCTTAACTTATTATGTGATAAATATGATACTATACATCATTGTGTGTTTTGTAATGAAAAATACTCATATTAGGTATTTTAATTAAACTTATCTTATTAAAAGAAAACAGCATGTTCATGGTGTAATCTGTCCTATTTTCTGAAGCCTATGTTCATGTGGTGTCTTGTTAGTGATTGTTCTTGATAAGTTTTACTTGAACCCGCAAGTTAACAAAGCAAACAAATGAAAGAATCAATAGATTAAGGCTTTGTTTGCGCTGCGGTGGCGGTCGTAAATGTGGTGATTATGAACCGCTGTTCATGAACACCAGACATCACTCAAATAACTTCATCAACTTTTATGTTCAAAACTAGTTGCCTTTTCTTGGTGGCGGTCGTAACCGTTGTCATGCCAAACATGCATTCTATGACGGTGATGTTTTTGTTCAAACTCACCGGAGCGAAAACGTCATGCCAAACAGAGCCTAAGAAGCTAATCACATATGCAACTACTTATAAAAGCAAGAACTACAATAATAAATAGCACCGAAGCAATACCAAGGGTGTTAGGAGTCGTAGGTGCCAGGTGTCTCCATCTCAATGTCCTCTCAACATATTCAAGTTTATTCTCAGCAATCGAATACTTATCAAGATCATCAATGTTCTGACCAGATGTCCCAAGGAACCTATTTTTTTCTCCATTATTCATAAATGAGAATATCCAAAGCATGCAAACCTAAATTTTAGAGGCATGGAACTTACTGAAAACCATCGAGTTCAAATAGATGAGGATTTGTGCAAGAAAAGAAGGTGTTATAAGCAGATGCTCCTGGAAATAGACACCTATGCAAAGGCTGGAGAAAGCAAAAAAAGCAACCAGATAAGAAGTCTACAGTATTTGATGCATCTCTAAATGACTTGAGCATATCAGTATGATAAACTAGGTATGCAAAAGTAGAAATGACTAAATGTAAGACATAATTTGATGATTAGATTTCAGAAACAAACTCTAAAAATTGGGGTGAGAAATTTCTTGTTTTCATGAAGTCTCGTTAATAGAAAGCTACTAGTGTTTATGAAAGAAACTATAACATTCGTGATCGATAAAGAAAATAATCTTCGTCTAGGAATTTCACACTTAAAGCTAAACCAGAAAGAAGTTGACAGTGACAGAAGATTATGAATTGGGGAGATAACACTGAAGAAGGAAATGAGGCTGCTTTAGCACATGACAATGATGCAATTTCTCTAGATATTAATTTGCTCTTCAGACAGATGTGAAACTCAAAAGAAAATCATTTGGTGTGTTTTGAATCTAAGCTTGAAATTTTAATATTTTTCCCCTAATATTCTGAAACTATGATTGTTTTGTTGGCAAATATAGTGTTTTATTGCCCCAAATGTGATCGAGGTGCACAAGACTTTTAAGAATAAACCCTGGAAATTGTATTATCACACTGCTCCGGAATTGTCGGTTGTTGAGTAAAAATCTCACGCAACCTTTTATGGACATACACGACACAATGCTGAGACACCATGGAGGGTCTATACGCGCCGGGCGCGAACGATGGTTGGCCAGTCCGGGTCCACAAAGGAGACTGCCGCTTAGTAGTTTATTTTAATTATTTCAGCATTGTATTTTTTTTTCTTTGTATGGACGGCTAGTCACACCCCCAATACTACATAAGGGAAGTTGTATGTTGTTTGGAGTTATGTTGGATGAATGTTATTTTCTGATTTTCTCCTAGCCCTAATCTCTCCCTCCCCTTCCCATTTTCACTTTTCTCTAACTCCCATGCCGACTTCTCTTCTCCCCCAGCCAGTTTCCTTCTTAAACATAACATTTGGCCCGACTTTGCTTTTCCGCCCCGCCGCAGGCCGCCGGATATCACTATCGCTGCTGATTCCGCCGCCCGAGCCCGCTCTGCCGGATCTCGCCCGAGCCCGCGAGCCGCGATTCCGCCGTTCTGCGCCATCCGTAAGTTGCGCTCCCTCGGATTCCACCCGCGCTAGCCGCCGCTCCGCCGGATCCTGCCTGTGCCATCCGTGCTCAACGTATCCGCCTTCCGCCGTCTGCGATGGCCCCTAATACCCGCTCCACCGCTGATCCGCCGCAGGAGGGCTCCATCGACACTCAGGAATCCCTTGTAGCCTCAATGCATGCCTCCATTCTCGCCCTCCACGCCAAGATTGACGCCCTCCAACCCTCTGCGGCCTCATCCGCGAACGGCTTCGCATGTCCGCCTGCCGGCGCGTCCATCCTTGGGGCGGTGCCTCTCCCTTACACCGGGGACTCCTTGACACCGCCTCCTGCGGGTCGTTCCGCCCTCGCTTTGGATCTTCCAGCCTTTTACGATGTTGACCCGATTGGGTGGATCACCAAAGCAGAATAATATTTTGACCTCCACCACACTCCAGAGCAGGATAAAGTCTCCACTGCCGTCGTGGGACTCGGCGGCTCCGCACTTCATTGGGCCCGGTGGCTACGACAGTCCAACCCGGCCATCTCTTGGTCGGAGATCAAACAGGAAATGATTCGCCGCTATGACAGTCGCTATTCCGGATCCACAATTGAATGCATGTGTGGGGTCCTCCAAACCGACGCACTGGACGATTACATTGATGAGTTTGTCTCCCTCGTCACCCATTTCCCCGACTTACCGCTGGATCACTATCTCGGTTTCTTCATGCAGGGCCTCTTGTCAAACATCCGCTCCCGGCTCCGTACACACCATCCACAGACGGTTTCAGACGCCCTCGACATGGCCCGTCTGATGGAGGCGGACTTGTCTCCTCGGTCGCCACCTATGGGAGGTGGCATTCCGTCGGGAGAGGGGGGAGGGGGGAGGGACGTGGCGAACCGCGCCTGCAGAACTTTCACCCCCACGACCCCCTCAGGAAACTCGGCCCGACCGACCGGTTCCTCCGCAGCGCTTCTCCACCCGCGAATTTGACGACCTCCGTCGTAAGGGGTTATGTTTTCGCTGCCGTCAACCCTATTCTTCCACCCACGTGTGCGCGGTCAAGGAGTTCCGCTCCATCATCAGCGACTTTGAGCCAGAGGAGACTTTATCGGATTTCGAGAACCTTGAAATCCCCAAGACACCCCCAAGGACACTGCTGACACTTACGCCCACCGCTTGGAGCTTCCTAGTTTTTTCGTGGGCGGCATTTCTGGGCCCCAAACCATGATGTTGGTGGGCAGGCTCAGCGACCGCCACATTGTTGTCATGGTGGACAACGGGACGAGCCATAATTTTCTCTCCTACCAACTGGCCCAACAACTCCACCTTCTAATGGAGCCGTCCCCGAACTTCACTGTCAGTTTGGGCGATGGTCGCCGCCGCTTGATCCAGGGTTGTTGCACGTCCGTCTCCCTCTCAGTGGGTACATGCTCGGTGACGGCGGATTTCTACGTCTTCGGTCTTGACAGAATCAACGCCATTTTGGGCGTCGCGTGGCTCAGCACGTTGGGCGACGTGCGGGTTAACTGGGCGATTATGACAATGTGGTTCCTCCAAGACGGTCGGGAGTGCCGCCTCGTGGGTGATGCCACTTCATTTCGAGATCCCGTCTCATTCTGCACGATTCAGCGGACGTCGGGCGTCGATTTCTTCGCGTGGCTTTGGTCCATCTCCGATGCGGTGGCACCGGCCCCGTCACCGCCCCCGACCCTTCAGGCCCTCCTCTCTGAGTTTTAAGACCTTTTTCTTGCTCCGTCCGGTTTACCTGAGGCTCGTTCGCATGACCATGTCATCCCTTTCCAGCCCGGCGTGTCGGCGGTCTCCATCCGACCCAATTGCTACGGGCATGTGCAGAAAGACGAGATCGAGCGGCTCGTCCGCGACATGTTGATGGGAGGCCTCATCCGTCCCAATGCCAGCCATTTCTCCAGCCCGGTCCTCCTAGTGAAGAAGAAGGACGGGAGCTGATGTTTCTGCTTGGATTATCGGGAGCTAAACAAAGCCACCGTTTCAGACAAGTACCTGATTCCCATGATCCAGGAGCTTTTGGATGAGCTACACGGCGCCACTGTCTTCACCAAGCTGGACCTCTGTGTCGGCTAGCATCAGATTCGCGTTTGGCCAGCCGGCCTTTGCTAAAATGGCTTTTTGGACTCATGATGACCATTACGAGTTTCTGGTTATGCCCTTCAGCCTGACCAATACCCCAGCCACCTTCCAGGCCACGATGAATGATATCTTCCGCATGGTACTTCGCCAGCACGTACTTGTTTTTTTACGACATTTTGTTCTACAGTTCTTCTTGGCATGAGCACCTTCAGCATGTCTGCCTGACTTTGGCCACCCTTCGGCATCACCACCTCAAACTCCACTCGACGAAGTGTTCCTTTGGGGCTTCCGAGGTGTGCTACCTGGGCGCCTGGGCCACACCATCTCCTCCGCGGGGGTGGCAATGGACCACGACAAGATTGCGGCAGTCCTCCACTGGCCGACACCCTCCTCCCTGCGCGATGTCCGCGGGTTCCTCAGACTGACGGGTTACTATCGGCGGTTCATCCAAGGGTATGGCACGATGGCATGTCCCCTCACCCAGCTCCTGAAGAAATCCGCTGAGGGGCCCTTCGAGTGGTCGGCGGCGGCCTCCGCCGCTTTTGATTCTCTTCAGCAGGCCTTGGTACGGGCCCCGGTGTTGGTCATGCCGAACTTCTCATAGCCCTTCCTCGTGGAGTGTGACGCATCGGGCGTTGGCGTGGGCGCCATCCTTATGCAGGTCGGTCGACCTGTGGCCAATTCAATCGTTCCTTTTCTGACACTATCAGCAACTGTTCCGCGTACGAGAATGAGCTCCTGGGTCTCGTTCTCGCAGTTCAGCATTGGCGCCCCTACCTCCTGGGCCGCCGGTTCGTGGTCCGCACCGACCACCACAGCCTTCACTACCTACTACAGCAGAAGATCGCGACTCCCGCTCAACAGGTGTGGGTGGACAAACTCATGGGCTATGGCTTCACCATCGAGTTCCGGCCAGGGAAGACGAATCGCGCGGCCGATGCCCTCTCTCGCCAGCCTCACAACCCGATACTGGCCGCCATCTCCCGATCAGTCTGGGAGGATGTCGCGCGCCTCCAATGGGAAGTCGAAGCTGACCCGGTGCTCAACGAGATTCAGACAGCTCTCCTTGTCGATGCCACCGCTCAACCAACGTACTCCTTGGTCAGCGGCCGACTATTCTTCAAGGGCCGCCTCGTCCTCGCCTCCTCGTCTCCAAGCATTCCATGTTTGTTGGCCGAGTTCCATGCATCCCCGTCGAGGGGACACGCAGGTGCCTGCCGGACGTACCGCCGGTTGGTAGCCTCCCTCTACTGTCCCCACATGTTCTGACAGGTCAAAGCCTTCGTGACCGCCTGCCTCATCTGCCAGAAGGCCAAGTACGAGGCCGTTTTTCCAGGTTGACTGCTCCAGCCCCTTCCCATCCCCAACCACATTTGGGACGACGTGGCCATGAATTTCATCACACGACTCCCTCGCTCACAGGGTCAAGATTGCATTCTGGTCGTGGTGGACCGGCTTTCCAAGTATGCCCATTTCCTTCCCCTCCGCTATCTTTTCACCGTAGCCACCATCGCTGACAGCTTCATCCAGGGGGTCATGCGCCTCCACGGGTTTCCTCGGTAGATCGTGAGCTACCAGGACCCGCTCTTCTTGAGTACTTTTTGGACTACACTGTTCCGCCTGCAGGGCACCTGTCTTCGCATGAGCACTGCGTACCACCCGCAGACCGACGACCAGTCTGAGGTCCTCAACCGATGTCTGGAGATGTACCTTTGTTGCTTTGTAGGGGAGCAACCACGTAGTTGGGCCAAGTGGCTGGGTTGGGCCGAGTACTCCTACAACATCGCATACCACTAGGTGGTCGGCACCACCCCGTTCGAGGCAGTTTACGGTCGACCGACGCCATCCATTGTCTGCCACCTCCCTGGGGAGTGCCAGGTGGAAAGCCTGGTCACTGCTCTTTGCGACAGGGATACTATCCTGGATCATCTGAAGCACCACCTATGACGGGCCGAACAGAAGATGGTTTCCTTTGCTAACAAGAAACGTCGAGACCTCTTTTTCAAGTGGGGGAGAAGGTTTTCATCAAGCTTCATCCCTACCGCCAGCTTTCGGTAGCCTGTCGTCCCTGCCCGAAATTGGCCCCCGGTTCTTCGGTCTGTTCGAGGTCCTCGCCCGCATTAGGGCGGTCGCATACCGCCTTCGTCTCCCTAGCGGGAGCCGCATCCACCCATTCTTCCATGACTCACAACTGCGCCGCGCGGTGGGCGAGCATACCACTTTGGATCATCTTTCGTCCGACCTCGATCTCTCCAGGGAGGCGTCATACTACCCCGCCTCGATCCTGGACCGTCGGTGTCGATCTCCGGGTGACCCCACATTGGAAGAAGTTTTCATAGCTTGGACCGGTCACCGCGACTTTGACGCGACTTGGCTCCCTCAGGATGATTTCCGCCGCCAGTTTGCCGACTATTGCCTTGAAAACAAACACATTTCCCAGATGACGACATTGTTACGGGGTTACACGACACCGACGCCGAGACACCATGACGGGTATATACGCGTCGGGCACGAACGACGGTTGGCCAGTCTGGGTACACAGAGGAGACCGCCGCTTAGTTGTTTATTTTAATTATTTCAGCACTTTTGTATTTTTTCCTTTTTATGGACGGTTAGTCGCACCCCACTACTATATAAGGGGAGTTGTATGTTATTTGGAGTTATGCTGGATGAATGTTATTTTGTGATTTTCTCCTAACCCTAATCTCTCCCTCCTCTTCCCGTTTTCCCTTCTCTTTACCTCCCCCTCGGCTTCTCTTCTCCCCCGGCCGGATCCCTTCTTAAGCGTAACACGAAACCGACGCCGAGACACCATGACGGGTATATACGCGTCGGGCACGAACGACGGTTGGCCAGCCTGGGTCCACAGAGGAGACCGCCGCTTAGTTGTTTATTTTAATTATTTCAACACTTTTGTATTTTTTCCTTTTTATGGACGGTTAGTCGCACCCCACTACTATATAAGGGGAGTTGTATGTTATTTGGAGTTATGTTGGATGAATGTTATTTTCTGATTTTCTCCTAACCCTAATCTCTCCCTCCTCTTCCCGTTTTCCCTTCTCTTTACCTCCCCCTCGGTTTCTCTTCTCCCCCGGCCAGATCCCTTCTTAAGCGTAACACAACCCAAGACCCGAAACTTCGGCTAAAAAAGTCGTCAAAGAAAGCTTTCCTTGTTTATTAATTGATCCTAAATAAACAAGTGGAGGTGTTATTTATAGGGAACAATGTGGCCGAGTAATTTCATAAATAGACCTTCCTCTTAAAAACTAAACGAAACAAAATACAATAATAAAAAGAAAATATTAACTTACTAACACCTAACATAATCCAATATCAAATTAATTACTAATGGCGAGAATGAATGCTAGATATCCGTGATAAACTATCTTTGAATAATCTTTCTGTATATATTAAAGTAATGTTATGTCATACTTATAAGACATTGATTGTGTTTTTAAAGGATATTTTACTTACATTGTTGAAATATTAATGAAGTACTGACCGCTTTTATATGAAATCCATGTTATGTATTTTTAGTAACGGGTCTAGCAGCATGTTCTTTAGTTATGTCTTTATTATGAGTCGTGCTTAGGTGGCCTAAAGGATTAATTAGGATTTTATTTTGTTACATTTTTTATAATGTTTGGGTATTTTCATAATTAGTCCAATTATGTAAACTAAGGTGCAAAAGTGTGTGTTTTGTATTTATATGCTCCTCGAGCACAAATCCACTGATGACCCAAGGAAGGATCAACTGTATCGTTATTCTCTTTGGATCATAACAACTTGGTATCAAACTCAATCGTTCTATCATCCATGCTCAAAATTGGCCCATCTTGTATATCCACACTCGGAATCAATCCATTCTGCACATCCACACACAAGAATTTGCATATAGGAGAGGCACTCAGGTTGTTATCGACGTGTAGCCATCGTTGCTTTCTCCAGATTTTGCAGCTGTATAGGATTTTCTGAAATAGTCAAATCCCTAGCCCACAATCATTGGCACGGTCCCCTTCAACAGTTCCCATCTCTTCTACAACTGATCTCAATTCAACTTGACGGCGACTAAGATGTCTATAGTTCAGAGTCCTTCGACAATTATAAAGATTGTGCGGATCCTTCTAACAACATTCTAACATCTCCGCAATCGATAATCTAGCAGCACACGTTCCCGCCAACTTCACTCGGATCATGTCGACTTCACCTCCAACTCTCGTTGACTTCACCAAGATCTTGTCAATTTCACCTTGCAAATATCAATGCTCTTCGGCAACTTATAACCTCTCCATCAACTCTTTCCACAGATCTATGTACCCGTAATGGGTGAAATAAAGAAACAATTGGGAGTAAATTGTACAAATAATGGAAAGGTTCATGGCTAATCAGATAGCTGTTGTAGTGCAACATCAAGTGACGTTCACAACCCTCATCGTTGGGCTTAACAATCTGATGTAAACTTCAAGCGTCATTATTTATTTCATGCAGTTATTTCTTTTCGATCGTTTCCTTTGCAGTTATTTATTTCATGTATTTCTCTTTCATGCACTTGTTATTAGTCTCGGCTCATCGTTGTAACCGGACAGTGAGACCCTTAATAAAAAGGTCTGGTAATTTGAGTAGTTAGTACGTAAGGGGCAAGCTTCATATATTTAGCGGCGCATAAAACTAATCCCAAGAAAAGTCAATTCAAAATATTTTGCAATCAATTTTTGGTAAAAGTTCGGCACTGTTAGGAAAAAATGTTATCGGGAAAAATCAAATGTATAAGTTTGCCCGGCTTTGGTTAAGTTTGGAAAGGAATAAAGGATTTTTAAGGATATCAGAATATGATTTTTTTTTTTGGAAATAAATAAAAGGACTTCAATTGCTCTTCACAGGCTATATAGAGTCACTATTCCAAGGAGATTCAACCAGATGATTAGAGGGGACAAAACCTAATTTGTTTTCCCTCTGATAACCGGTCCCCGCCTGTGACGTTCCTGTCGTCCTCCCCGCCAGTCGCCCAGCCGCCCGGAGAAGCTCCAACACCGTTGTTTAGTCACACCTCCCCGCCTCACAGCTCCTTCGACCGACCCCTGCGGACAGCACCCGCCAATCGCTGCCCCGCTCGCCTTAATCGCTGCTTCAACGAAGAAATTACTGCCGCCAGAAGGGGACCGTGGAGCCTGTCACTACGGCAGCAATCGACCGTCGTCGACAACGAGTGCTCTGACAGTCGGTGCGCCTCAGTCGGCTGCCGCAAGATATTCATCGCCGGATTTGGGGAGTCATCCTCACTGGGTAACATTCAACCGACCTATGCTTCAAAATATCGAATTAATTTTATGCTTCTCAATTAAGTATCGTTAAGCTTGCCTCGAGTGTTCGATCTACTCTTATTACCGTTATTTCATAAATTGCTATTGTGATTTGGCTTGTGGTTGTATAAATCTCGCAAGATTCACTCGGTAGCGCTCGAGAGATCCTTCTCTAACAAACTTCAACGATTTTATTAAAGTTCATTACGACGAGCGTAATTTAACGCACAAAACTACATTTGACCTGCTCGGCCTTCTTTCCAAAATTTAATAAATCAAAGTATTTTCAAAGTTCTAATTTATTTTGAAACAAATAAAATATTTTTAATTAAAAATTTTCCAATCTTTGAAAACCCTAACCCTAGGTTACATCAGTTTGGTATCAGTGGGGTGTGATTCGCTCCTATCAAGAATCACGCTATCCTGGTTTTAAAAAAATTTAAATAAATTGTTCTTTTAACTAAAAAAAACTTTATTTTATTTTCAAAATTATTTTAAAAAACTTATCTAATAAAAATAAAGAATCATAAGAGCTTTTGACATATTTGAGTATTCATTAACTTTAAAAATCAATGGTCTCTTGTTTAAAAATAACAAAAAAAAATATAAGTTTGTCTAAGTCATTCTAAAATAATAGTAATAATAAAATTTATTTATTTTTTTAAAAAAAAATAATGGAAAATTCCATAGGTTTAGAGAGCATCATAGAATACTTAAATGTTCGAATTAAAATTTAACCGAAATGGTTGTCTCTCGCCAATATACACTAATGGCATAATGAGTCTACTGATCCTAAGCGCCTAGAACACACACGTCAGAGAAATTTTTATGGACGTCTAGAGCCTAATGAATGTTTAGATTGGTGTCGTAGCATAGAAACTTTCACGAGTCGAAGTCAAATACCTTTGGGTATGCAAATTGAGTATGTGACCTGTAGACTTAAAGAACCCGCATTAGAATGGTGGAAACAACTTCAACGCATGAGAGATAAGTTGTGGTTGCCTCCAATCACTACTTGGGTTGAGTTCAAATCAGAGTTACGCAAACACTATGTCTCTACCGATCACCTCCACACTTTATATTGTAGATTTCAAAATCTACAACAAAGAGGTTTGTCGGTTGATGAGTACACTAGAGAATTTCTAATCCTGCATTCTAGATTAGATACTCAAGAGGGTGAAGTGATGTCCGTATCCCGTTACCTGCACGGGTTACACTATTCCATTAAGGATCAACTAAAGTTGCACCGCTATCGCAATTTGGAAGAAATTTCTAGCATGGCTCGTAGGGTGGAGTCTGAGTTTAGGTCTACTGCTAGACCCCTCACTAGTTTTGTCGTTTCCCCCACTGTTAAGGACATAGATTCCCCTAGTATCACCACCCCCACGAGCATCTTGGCCTCACTAGTCGCCACTATAGAAAACCCTCCAGTCGAGGAAACTCTTCCTGAGCCCCAGCTACAGAAAGAAGAGATTTTTCCTCCTATTTATGACATACCGGTTGTAGTAGCGACTCCCCTTGGTCCCACTGAGTCACCAACAATAGTCACTGATTTCTTTCTTGAGCCCCTACCCCGGAAGGAGTTGATCAGCGATGAACCTCTCGTATTAGGTGACATATACTCGAACTACGTATGTCTTAAGTCTCCAAGCCCACTACATTCACCAACATTTGAGCATATTAACGTTACGTTTGATGGTCACCCACCCGTAGCACTATTGTCACCACCATATATTGTCTTCGTATTTGGAGAACACCATTGTTGGATCTATTGATCACAATGTCTTAGATTTGAAGAAGGCTCACAAGTCAATAATATACACATGATTATATTCGATATATGTTCAAGTTCAATATATGCAGGATGTCTACTGTTACATGATTAGACAGGTTGTCAGGGTCAGTATACCATATGGACCCAAGACAGGATACTAGAAAAACAGAAATCTGGCTAAGTCCAGAAGCGTTGAGTGATGAAGGTTCACCAAACGCCAGGAGGCTAAAAGCGTTGACAGAAGATTAGACATTCAAAGCCTCAGTGTTGCTGGACTCAAATCTGGTTAAGTCCATAAGCGTTGAGTGAAGGTTGTTCACTCAACCCCTACTCAAAAGGAAATCTGTCTAAGTACAGAAGCGTTGAGTGAAGAAGGTTCACTCAACGTCTTATCGATAATTCAACAGAGTCCAGAAGCGTTGAGTGAAGGTTGTTCACTCAACGCCTACTTAAAAGGAAATCTGTCTAAGTACAAAAGCGTTGAGTGAAGAAGGTTCATTTAACGTCTTATCGATAATTCAACAAAGTCCATAAGCGTTGAGTGAAAGTTGTTCACTCAACGCCTTTATTTAAGAAATTCGATGCAAGTCCAGAAGCGTTGAGTGATGAAGGCTCGTTCAACGCCTTCAGTCAGGATGACTGCCAAGTCCAGAAGCGTTGAGTGAAAGTTGTTCACTCAACGCCTTTATTTAAGAAATTCGATGCAAGTCCAGAAGCGTTGAGTGATGAAGGCTCGTTCAACGCCTTCAGTCAGGATGACTGCCAAGTCCAGAAGCGTGGAGTAAAGTGGCTTCACTCAACGCCTTCAACCAAAAGAATTCTGCTAAGTACAAATGCGTTGAGTGATGAAGGTTCACTCAACGCCTTATCAGTTTAGATGTCTGAGACAAAAGCGTTAAGAGATGAAGGCTCACTCAACGCCTCAAGAAGCAGATTTTCTACTAAGTGTTTTTGTGTTGAGTCACATAGCTTCACTTAACGCATGTGTAGATTGACTGAGAAAACTGCTAAATCCATAAGTGTTGAGTCATGCTGACGTCATCCAATTTCAAATTAAGTGAGATTTGCGTACTAGAAGTCAAATGACGCCGAACACTTTCTGAACAGCAGTTAAAGCTAAAATGACTTTACAGCTGCTACTTCGGCTTGCCCATACAGATCAAAGAGTCGTTGGACGGAGGGATATAAAAAAAATACTTTACAGATAAATTAAAAAAGAAGAGTTTTGGTCTTCGTCTTCTCAAAATCGACCATTCTCATTTTTACAGAAGAGTTACAGAAGACAGTTGCTTGCTGATTGAAGTGATATCTCTAAGTTATCAGCAGTAAGAACAAAAAATCTGAATTTTTGTAAAAGGTGGAGTAGCAGAGCACCCAAAGAAAGTTGTTGTTCATCTTTAAGGCTACTGTTTTCAACACTGACACACTAAAGCTTGAAGATACAGAGCTCTGCATCAGTTACTTCTCAGCACGAGCAGAACTATTTTGAAGATCTATAATCTTGTTGATGTGAAGAGTTGAGACTGAGTTTACTCAATTCAGGAAGGTGACACAGAAGACCATTTCTCTGGAGTCAATCATCACCAAACAATTACTCATTTTGTAGGATCATTGTTTGATATGAGTTGTAAGCCTGAGTTATAAAGACTGAGTGTAGGAGCTGTGTCTCTGAGTTGTAGGATCGTGTTTAGGATCTGAGGTAAGTCTTATGCCTGAGGTAGGATTTCTGTGTAGATCTGAGGTAGGAGGTCTGTGAATCTTTGAGTGTAGGTCTGCTAAGCCTGAGGTAGGATTTGTTATACTCTGAGTTGTAGGAGTGAGTTTCACTCTGAGGTGTAGGATCCTGAGAGATCTGAGATGTAAGCTCAAGGAGCTGAGTAAAAGGAGGAGTTAATCGAATATAGCTCATTGCTAGATAGGTGAAGGGGAAAGTGGATGTACCATATATAAGAGAACCACTATAAACTATTGTGTGTTGTGGTGTCTCTTAAAAGTAAAACAACTAAATATAACACACAACTTAACCTAAGATCAAAAGAATCAAAAAGATTTAAAACATACCTATTCACCCCCCCCCCCCCTCCTCTAGGTGTGTAGCTACTCATGAACAAAGACTTTCAACCACTTTATGTCATTTTGTCATCCTATAAATATAAATCTTTTTGAAAAAAAAATTGTTGTCGAATTATCAATATATTCAAGAAAATTCATGTTTTAAGGATAATTAAAACTCCTAAATTTTTCACACCCAATAAAGACACGTGTTTTAAAGTATTTGGAACTTATTATGGGGGCGAGAGGACACCAAACTCGAGTTTAGTAGCGTTTATCACTCTCTAATCGATGAACTGACTGAAATCATTAATAAGAGTTAGAAGAACCTTTTTAAGCGTCTAACTTAGGCGAATGCAAAGCAATGTGATTTTATATATCCACAAGCACAACTCAAATATAACAATTCTAAAAATCATTTCCCTAATAAATCTCATTTTGAGATTATCTGTTTGCTTTTATTACACCATCGTCATCACCGATACCCCCTCTATTCCCATGGACGTATTTCATTCGGAGTGCAAGCTCAAGCTAATTTTCTAAAAGAGTTGCGTAAAATTATTACTGATAATTTGCAAGCAACATTTGAAAATTACAAACTCATGGTCGGTCATTATCGCCTTGAGTTGTACTTTTCAAATGAAGTTTGGGTGTTTGTTTATTGCAGAAAGATTGACCCATTCCAAATTTCGGCGTACATCGAGCAATCTGTTGAGAGTTGAGACCCCAGACATCCCACCCGACTCAGCACCGGCAACAATGCCTGCTCTCTACAACACCGGTTTCTGTGAGTTCTCGCCGGAGTCGAGCTCCGTCAACCCCGGGGGAATTGATGCAGCCCTTCCCGCATCCAAGGACGCGCGAATCCACACGCCATTATTTATTTCATGCAGTTATTTATCTTCGATTGTTTCCTTTGCAGTTATTTATTTCATGTATTTCTCTTCCATGCACTTGTTATTAGTCTCGACTCATCGTTGTGACCGGCAAGTGAGACCCTTAATAAAAAGGTCTGGTAATTTGAGTAGTTAGTTCGTAAGGGGCAAGCTTCATATATTAGCGGCGCATAAAACTAATCACAAGAAAAGTCAATACAAAATATTTTGGAATCAATTTTCGGTAAAAGTCCGGCTCTGTTAGGAAAAAATGTTATTGGGAAAAATCAAGTGTATAGGTTTGCCCGACTCTGTTTAAGTTTGGAAAGGAATAAAGGATTTTTAAGGATATCAGTGCATGATTTTATTTTTTTGGAAATAAATAAAAGGACTTCAATTGCTCTTCACGGGCTATATAGAGTCACTGTTCCAAGGAGATTAGACAGAACCGAAAGATTAGAGGGAACGAAACCTAATTCGTTTTCCCTCTGATAACCGGTCTCCGCCTGTGACGTTCCTGTCGTCCTCCCCGCCAGTCGCCCAGAGAAGCTCCAGCACCGCCTTTCAATCACACCTCCCCGCCTCACAGTTCCTTCGACCGACCCCTGCGGACAGCACCCGCCGATCGCTGCCCCGCTCGCTCTAATCATTGCTTCAACGAAGGAATTACCGTCGTCAAAAGGGGCCCGTAAAGCCTGTTACTACGCCAGAAACCAACCGTCGTCGAAAACAGTGAGTGCTCCGACAGTCGGGGCCCCTCAGTCGATTGCCGCAAGATATTCATCGCCGGATTTGGGGAGCCATCCTCACTGGGTAACATTCAACCGATCTATGCTTCAAAATATCAAATTAATTTTACGCGTCTCAATTAAATATTGCTAAGCTTGCCTCGAACGTTCAATCTACTCTTATTATCGTTATTTCATAAATTGTTATTGTGGTTTGGCTTGTGGTTGTATAAATCTCGCAAGATTCACTCTGTAGCGCTCGAGAGATCCTTCTCTAACGAAATTCAACGATTTTATTGAAGTTCATTACGACGAGCGTAATTTCGCGCACAAAACTCGATTTGACCCGCTCGGCCTTCTTTCCAAAATTTAATAAATCAAAGTATTTTCAAAGTTCTAATTTATTTTGAAACAAATAAAATATTTTTAATTAAAAATCTTCCAATCTTTGAAAACCCTAACCCTAGGTTACATCACAATCTAACCACGCCACAATGCACCGGTGATGTGCATGCCGACATCCCCTGGGGTCTTTTCTTGTCCTTTGCAAGTTCATCTATTTCAATCTGCGAGCAACTCGGCATTGTAGGGTACTAATATGAAATTGTACAATCTCTGTTAGTCCTAGAGACTTCAACTGCTGTCATCCAACAAACCCTTCTTCAACAATGGACCCATGCTATTTCCAGGCAGTAGGCCCCTTTAGCGTCATCGACCCCTGTTGTCTCCATTATGCATGCTTGTCTCCGGTCACCGACTTCTACTATCTCCAACTCACAGACATTTACTTCTCTTACCGCACCTGGGCGAAGAGATTGTACATATTATTGGTGACACCTTGACAATAAAACATCGCTACAAGAAGATCTTATGGAAGAAAATCAACTAAGATATGAAGACATGGAATTAGCTCATGTCCGTGCTAATCCAAAAAGTTAGACCGCCTCCGAGAATGAGAGCAAACTTGTTTTGAAGGATGGAGTACTAAGTATATTTAGTAATGAGTATACTGTTATATTTTGTAGTGGTGTCCTATAACGAATCGTGTTTAGGTATCCTTAAGCAAGAGTTTATTTATTGCATTTTTATTATGTTTAGGAGAGTTCATTAATCCAATTGGGTGGATTAAAGTGCAGTGTGTGCTGTATTCATATGCCCCTTAGGGCTAGAATAAAGGCAAGCACAAAAAAGTTCTACCCACTGACACCTACGGCAAGGCTCCGATGTATTTCTATGCTCTTCGGAGCATAACAATACACTAACAAAATAGTTGATAGGAAAAGAATCTGTGTATGTTTCTCAACAAAGGTGTGTACATATATATATATGGGAGGGTGATCCTAACACCCGAGGTGAGTCTTAAGCTAGATCTATCATATACAGTATCTAACACCCCCCCCCCCACACACACACACACACTCCCCCCTCAAACTCAAGGGGGGTCATACACTGAGAGTTTGGACAATAAATATGTATGTTGGTTCCGTGCCTGTGACTTATTCATCAAATCTGCAAGCTGCTGCTCAGAGGGAACAAAGTGAGAAGCAAGTATACCACGACTATACTGCTCTCGTTATAACGCGCATGTTATAAGCGCTTGAGTGTTATTTTGTATCTCACATATTGTTCGCACAATTTTTGTTTGGCTCGTTGGTGTGACCGGCCAAAGAGACTTTGAATGCATAGGTCTGATAGTTTAGAAGAAGGGTTAGTTTAGGGCAAGCTTCTATTAATTAACTATTTTATTAAATCCCCGTTTTCTTACAATCGTCCCGTGCCCTGAAATCCCCCATTTATATTTATCAAATCTGCCCTCTTTTTTTATTCGTAGAATGGCTGCCAATAGCCATTTTGCCTTAAACCCCTTCTATAAAAACAAACCCTCCCCACTGTTGGCGGCGGCTAGGTTTAGAACTGAACGAGACAATTTTGTCTTCGTTTGGTCCCCCCCCCAACGCTGCACTTTTCTCCCCGACGGAAGAAAGCCCACCCTGCAGTCGTTCTCTACAGCGTTGTCGCTGCCTCCGGCTTTCCCCCTGCTCGACGACGTCTCTTGAAGTCACATCGCCTTCCAGCCCGCCTTCTTCCCCGACGGAAGACCTCCAGAGAAACCTCCCGATCCAGCTGCAACTTTCCAGCTTTCCCCTGCTCGACGGAATCCACCTGCGAAGCTCCGCCAGCCGCTGTGACTGCTGCCAGAACCCTTCCAGGGCATCGTCGAGTCCTCCTACCACTTGTCCCAGTTGATTGAGGTCGTCGCTCCTTGTCCACTGCCAGCTCCACCGCCAGACCTCCTCCACTCCTCCAGTCCAACCACCAACCACTGACCTGACCCTAGCAGTCTCATCCTTAGGGTCCAGAGTACAGTCGTGGCCTACATCCTCCTTCCTCCACCTTCCAGGAGACCGATGAGCCGTTGTCACTTGTCCTATGGTATACCTCTCGATTTCCTCGCTTCCAATCCCTACTTATTTTGTGCTCAAGCATTTAAATGAATGATTAATTAGTAGAGCTTGAACTATTAATTTCATCTCCCGATTATCGTTTTTTCTTGCGTGTTGACCGCCACTATACTTTTTGTGTCTGTGGAATTATGACTTGTGACGTTCTTACGATCGTGTGGTAGCCTTGCGTTCACGAGCGACGATTAGGTCGTCTTATCCGTTTAAAATAGCCCGTGTAGTCTTCTCGCGCCACATTTATTTTAAAAGATCTCATTTTTTATATTTTAAAACTACAGCCCTAAGTTTCGGTTCGCATCACATTAAGGTATCTGGGCAGCCTCACGGTAGGAAGTCAGCTCCGAAGTACTACAGGCAGTAGCAGAAAGGGTAGGTCCAGCGGTAGTGTAGCAAGGCTAAAGCGGTCGGGAGTGCGTCGCTCACGAAGGGGGTTGTGACGCACAGGAGGATCATCCACAGGACACTAGCTAGAGGGAGCAACTAGCCGAGCCTGGGGGCACTGGAGGTGAGGGAACAAAAGGGAGACGATGAGTGTAGTGATATGGAAGGGGGCGACGAGCTCGTCAGAGGAGGAAGTGGATGGCGAAGGGGAGGAGTGAGAAGGTCATACTGGAGAGGTCAGAGGTGGTGAGAATAGAGAGGTAGGAGGTGGTGAGACTTGAGAGGTAGGAGGTGGTGAGGCTGGAGAGGTCGGACGTCAGGGAAGAGGAGGGGAACATACCGGAGGAGAGGATACATAAGGCGGTGAGGTGGGAAGGGTGAGAAACTGCACAACAGAGGGAGTAACAGATGAGTGTGAGGTCGAGGGGACGGAGGACACAAAGAAAGGGTGAGCTCGTCAAAGGTGACATCACGTGAGATGCGAAGCCGACGTGCAACAGGGTCATAACAACGATAGCCCTTATGCTCAGGATTGTTTCCAAGAAAGACACAGGAAACAGACTGAACAAAGAGCTTGGTACGCGCATGTGGAGGGAGTAAAACATAACACCGACAGCCAAAAATACGAAGATGAATGTAACGAGTGGGTCGAGAGTACAGACACGCATCAGGACTTTGACCCTGAAGGAATGTGGAAGTTTGCAGGTTAATAAGGTGGACAACAGTGAAAATAGGCTCAGCCCAAAAATGAGGAGGAACATGGGAGGATATGAGGAGGGTGCAGACTGTCTCTATAATGTGGCAATGCTTCATTTCAGTGGTGTCATTTTGAGCGTGAGCACCGGGGCAGGCAAGCTGAAGGAGAGTGTCATGAGCAGCTAGCAAATCACGAAAAGTATGAGAAAAAATACTTCCTCCTGAGTCGTAACGAAACCTACGTATAGAAGCAAAAAACTGGGTGCGCGCTATAGCAGAAAAGGTAACATAAATATGAAAAAAGTCAGAACAAGAATGCCTAAATTAGACCCAACAATAACGAGAATAGTTATCAACAAAGAGAACATAATACTGATGTCCGCCCTTGGATGTAAAAGGTGCGGGACCCCACATCAGAATGAACTAAATCAAAAGGATGTTGGGACCTAGACTCACTAGACGGATATGAGAAGTATAGCTGTTTACTAAGCTTACAACTCATACAAGTGTGGGACCGGCCAACATAAACACGACCAAAAAAGTCATGACTGATGAGAAACGCAAGACGCGAACCACTGGGATGACCAAGACGATGATGTCACTGAGAGAAGCTCACCGAAGGAATACAAACGGTAGAAGCTGTCGGTGACGAGGAATTGGATGGAAGATGGAGATGATCAAGAACGTACAGCCTGCTACAACGACGACCAACCCCAAGGAGTGTCCCTGTCAGACGATCCGGCACACGACACGCAAACTCATTATAAGTAACGAAACACACGTGGGATGTGAGTTGGCTGGCGGATATAAGGTTCATGGATAACTTGGGTATGCAGGCAACATCGGAAACATGAAACTGGCTGGTATGAAGGAGGTCACGACTGGTGATGGGGAGAGTAATGTCATCTGCTGCCATGATGCGAAGATCAGAAGAGACAGACTAACAAGACAAGAGGTGGGTGGCATCATAGGTCATGTGAAAGGAGGTTCCAGAGTCAAGCAACCAATCGGAGTGAGAGATACATGTAGGGGCGGAGGTAGCCGACTGAGAGGCAGAGGCGTCAAAAGCAACTGGTGGAAGTACGGAGGCAGAGGAGCGAGGCAGTGAACCCTGGGAGAATTGCTGGGCAATCAGCTGAGCAAGCTCAGATACAAAGAGAGACTGCGTCAGAGCCGAAAAATGAGTGTAAGGGGGCACCAGGAGCACAGTACTGACCAGACTGTTGAGCCCTCCGAAGCTTGCGACACACAGATTTGACATGACCAAGACACAGGCAGTAGTGGCATCGGACATGCAGGCGACCAGGAGTGCCAGACTGAGCAGCATAAGAGATGTGAGATGACGCCATCGAACCGATAGAGGACAGGAGAAGTCTCCTAGGTCAAGAGAGCACTCAAGAGTGAACGGAGGAAACCGACGAGGTCCGGCGGCTGCAGGTGTTAACGGAGAAGGCCGGAGAAGGAGGTCTGGCGGCTGCAGGAGGCAGCAGAGGAGGTTCGGCGGCTGCAGGATGCACTCGAGAGAGGACACGAAGGAGACCGACAGTTGTAGATGGACTGCAGAAGGCAGCAGAAAAGGCCGGTGGGGTGAGACGGGTTGCGGGAGGCAGCAGGCAGCAGGCGCAGGAAGAAGAATCAGCAGGAGGAGCGATTCCGGAGCGGGAAACGGAATTTGCTGAGCAGGATCTGCAGAATCTGCTGAGCAGGATCAAAGACTGAGTAGGATCGGCGACCAAGCAGGAGGACTGCGCCTGTGCGATTGAGTAGGATCGGCGACTGCGGACTGCGCCTGTGCAACAGAACAGAAGGAGGATCGACTGAGCAGAATCTGCGACAGAATAGGTCAGCAATTGCGGAGGCGGAAGCTAGTGGGAGCAAGTTCGGCGACTGCGGAGGCGGAAGCTAGCGGGAGCGGGATCTGCGATCAGTTGATTGGGAAGGGCCGTTGAACGCGATGTGTGGGAAACAAGGAGCGACCGCTCCGGCGTGCGGGAACGAGAGGAGCGACGGAGTGGGAAACCCTATTGCTCTGATATCATGATAGGAAAAGAATCTGTGTATGTTTCTCAACAAAGGTGTGCACATATATATACACAAGCAGTCGTGCACGGGGGACCCCGTGCGGGCAACATTCGTCGTGGGTGCGACATATGTCGAGGGGGCGGGGACATTTGTCGTGGGTGCGACATATGTCGAGGGGGGGACATTTGTCGTGGGTGCGACATTTGTCGAGGGGGCGACATTCGTCGTGGGGGAGATATTCGTCGTGGGGGCGACATTCGTCGTGGGGGCGACATTCGACGTGGGGGCGAGACAACGCCATCTTATGCCAAGATTAGTGGAGGCATATTCGAGAGATACAAGCACACGACATGAAGTATCAAGTCGCATGCACAAGCACATAAACATGTACATGCAAATTTTAATCAACCAACAGAACAATTTACAAAGTAAATACCTGCTGTGGTAAAAAGGAATTTGCAGGGTCCGTAGGGCCTGGCATAATATCCAAAGGCACTGCCGCTGCAAGCTGCCCCACAAAGAAGTACAGTGATATTAAGTTTAAGATGAAAAAAATACAATCATGTTCAAAGGAGTACTACAAATGCGGAGATGGAAACTAACCAACCTGAGTTAACAGGATATCAAGTTCCTTAATTGGCTCAGTAAGCTTTGACTGATCCTCGGGGGTTAATGCCTATAAGATTCCCAAAAGGGCCAAAACCATTTAGGCGGCATATCTTTCAGATATTGGCATAAGAAATGAGAGCGAGCAAAATAAATATCTTTAACAAATCATATTATCTTGATTTATATTACTATACCTGCCCATTGAGAACACTACGTGGAATAATAAGAGAGTTACCAGCAATTACTAGACGAACAATTTGAGAAGCGGTTTTTTGTTCCTGAACAATTGAGCTAAATTGATACCCATATAGAATTACAGCTTAGAAAAATGACTTAGAAAAATGCAGTTCATACATTCTCACCACCCAAATGCCCGGTTAAATGGTCAACGAAAAGCTGGAACTGTAGAGGATTAAAAATATTGCTTCCTACATTTAATCCTGAAACAAAAACAACATACTTGTCTTCTCCTGCAGAGCAATTGAAACAGTCTCATCAGACATCGCATCTACACATCTCAAAACAAGATTATATTGAAATG
Organism: Platanthera zijinensis; assembly: GCA_039513925.1. Lineage (NCBI taxonomy): Eukaryota > Viridiplantae > Streptophyta > Magnoliopsida > Asparagales > Orchidaceae > Platanthera > Platanthera zijinensis. Next base: position 4,496,214 of record CM077088.1, on the reverse strand, counting down.
CATCAGCAGTTCTACCAACTACCAAGTAAAATAATCATGGACAACATGTTCATGCATACAAGAGCACCAAGTTTTGAGTGTAATTAATCCCCTCCGTCTTATTTCTAGCCAAAAATACAACATAGAGCTTATGGAAGGTCTGGATTTGTCTTGATGCAACATAATCATTGAATTGTTTGTTTTATGTGGATGCCCCTAGCGAACAATTTCGGCACTTGTATCTGGTGGTAATCCGACCGTAGATCAAGTTTAAAGAAGTGAGTGGCCCTTTGTAGTTCATTCAAAAGTTATTGAATCATTGGGATCGTGTTACGGAACTACACGACAACGAGCCACCATAGCAGTCTGCACGCAGGCCGCGGAGGATATTTAATATTAAATAGGCTGCTATGTTTGCTTGACGCGTTTTTAGTATTTCCAGTGTTTCCTATTTTCAGTATTTCCTCTTGTATTTCACTCCTTGCCACTATAAGAGGGTAGACGGTATTATTATTATTTTTTTATCTCGGATGAAAGTATGTTTTTCCCTCCTCTCCTCTCTAACCCTAACTCTTTCTCTCTGTTTCCCTCCCTCTCTCCCGTTCTCCTTCCTCATAGCCGACCGAACACCCCGCCCCTCCCCGGGTTCGTACAAAACTGGTCCGACCTTCCCTATTCGCCCGTCGTCGGCCGCCGGAGTTCCAGCCTGCGCTACAGCCCCATCCAGATCCCCGCGCCGCAGCCATCCGCACCCCGCACCGCGCCGCACCCCACAGCCCCGTCCGCATCCCGCGCCACAGCCCGAACCACATCCCCGCAGGCCAGGCCGCAGCCCGCGCCGCCACCGTCCACACTCCACACGCCACGCCGCGCCGCACTATGGCACCGACGACCCGATTTGCCACCGAAGCCCCATCGGAGAGCGCCAACGAGGCCCTCCTACGCCGTGTCAACGCCCAGGAGTCCCTCGTGGTTTCCATGCATGCCTCCCTACTCTCCCTTCACGCCAAGTTTGATGCTCTCCAACCTTCTGTCGCCTCGTACGCCAGCGAATCGACGTGCCCGGCCCCCGGCGCGTCCATCCTCGGGGCGGGACCGCAACCGCACAACGAAGACGTCGCACCCCCGATTTCCCCTGGTCGTCCAACCCTTGTCTTGGACCTCCCCACTTTCGTCGGTGTAGACCCGATTGGGTGGATCGCCAAGGCGGAACAATACTTTGACCTCCATCACACCCCCGAGCAGGACAAGGTCTCGATCGTCGTCGTGGGACTCGATGACTCCGCCCTACATTGGGCTTGATGGCTCCGCCAGCCCAACCCGGCCATCTCCTGGTCGGAGATCAAGAAGGAAATGATCCGCCACTAAGACGGTCGTTACGCCGGCTCCGTCATCGAACGACTGTGTGGGGTGCGTCAAATCAGTACGTTGGATGACTACATCGACGAGTTTGTGGCCCCCGTCACCCATGTTTTGGGCTTACCACTGGATCACTATCTCGGCTTCTTCATGCAGGACCTTCTGCCCCACATCCGCTCACGGCTTCGCACTCATCACCCCAGGACGGTGTCTGAAGCCCTAGACATGGCCCGCCTCGTGACCGCAGATTTGGCTCCTCGACACCCGCCAAATCATGGCATAATTCTGATCGCCACTGCAACCGTACATTTGAAGACTACGATGGACGTTGCCGCGACACACCCGCCATCGCCGCACCTTCCGCCATCTACTTAAATTTATATGGTTATAAAATTATGCAAATCATGGCATAATTTTTATAATGATATATATTTATGTTATGTTTATCTTAATTTCCTGCGCCGCGTTTCTCATTTTCCTGCATCGTTTATCATTTGCTACACCTCTTTTGTTTATATTTCCTGCATTCTAAAAAACAGTGTAGGGTTGTGATCTTTTGGTGGTTGATGTGTGGAGGAGATTGAGAGGTGTAAAATATATATATATATATTGGGTTTAGGTTTGTGAGGGAGAGGAAAAAAAAAGAAATTGAAGAAAAAAACTGCAGCCCCCAAAGTTGGCGTGAAGCCAAAGCTGGAATCGGTCTTGGCCGAACCTCCCTCTACCCGACGCCCCATGTGAAGCAGCCAACCAGCCACCTCCTCCTTGCTTCTCGGCTGTCCGGCGGCCTCATCCCTCCTCCGGTGTGACTCCGAAGAAGACGGCTTGCGTCCTCCGTCCGGTGTGACTCCGACGGGCTCCGTGGAAGTGTGATTCTTCCACTAGTTATCTTCTTGAGTTCTCTTCTCTGGTTTTGGGTAAACTCTATCCTCTTTTGTGTGTGTTTCCTTCTAAAATTGTGTGAGATTAATGGTGGAATTGTGGGCTGATTTTTTTTATCCTAAAGGTTGAAATTTATTTGCATTGAAAAATTTGACTTCAATCTCTTGTCCGAATTTTTGATAGATCTTTGAAGGGGTAGGTTCTTTTGGACACTTGCAAATCCGGGTTTGTTAAGCCTAGGATTCCTAGTGGCTCAAACGGAATAGGTATACCTTTATGTTGATTTGATTGGGGCTGATTTCGGACTTCGTTTGAATCGTTATTTTAGTCAGGATTATCTCCTTTTGTGGTTGTGAATGTTGCGTAGTGACCGATGCAAGTAGGAGAAGCTAGGATCATATTTGTTTGAGTTGCGTGACATAAAAAAATCGTTCATGTTGAAAACCCCTAAAAGTGCATGCCACGTGTTTGTGTTATTGTCCAAACCAAGTGAGCGTCGTAATCGTGTGCAAGCGAACTCCTTTTCTTGCGGGAAATAATTATCTAATCTAGATTTATTTCTTCGGACCCCCCCACCCTGCATCAATTGGTATCAAACTTCGGCGCGAAGATTTTTTAATCTTTGTCGGTCCTCCTGCGTCACTTGTGCACCAAAAGTATACTTTCCTACAAGAAAAAAAAATTTATTTTCTCACACCATCGTATGCCCACTAGATCCGGTTACGAGTACCACACCAACTCCGGACATGAGTATCACACATCCTCGTTGAGTATGGCCGAGGAACGACACCCAAACCAAAACCCCACTCCGGTTGATGAACTTCGCTTTGAGATGAATCAACAATTGGGGAACTTCGGGGAATGATGGCCCAACTTTTGGCCAACCGAACCCCCTCACCACCTAGAGGTCATAGGAAACCCAACTGTCACCTCCACCACGAGGACGACGACCACGGTGATTTGTCTCCACGCGCTTGTCCACAACCTCGTCGCCCTGAACGAGACGTCGACCTTACCCGCTCCATTAAAATTAATGCACCCACCTACGACGGCTCATGAGAACCGCAAATTTTTCTCAATTGGGTTATGGATATGAAATGCTATTTTGAATGGCATCGCCTAGTGGACCCACAGAAAGTTCAAGTGGCTAGGATGAAGTTAACGGGATGAGCCAAAGTATTTTGGTTAAATGAGGAGCGACGTTTCGGAGTTGAGAATGGTGTCCCCCCTGTCGGTTGGCACGTTATGAAAAATCTTCTCAAGGATCAATACGTTCCCGCTTATCATCGCACCCAAATGTTTGATGAGTTAGCCACCCTTCGGCAAGGCGATAGGTCCGTAGCCGATTATATGGGAGATCTTAAGGATAAGAAGGTCCGATGTGAGGTCCAAGAGATGCCGGAAGTTACACTATCTAGGTTCCGTAAGGGACTTAGCCACGATATCCAAAAGAAGCTCTTACGCTACGGTCACACCGATTTGAAGACCACTTTTAACGCCGCTTTAGATATTGAAAAACACATAGCCTCTAAATCCAAAACTAAAAACAACTCATATAAATACAAAGCTACTAGTGGCTCCTCTACCTCCACCTATAAGGACAAAGGGAAGTTTAAGACCACAGATTCCTCTAACATTGTTATCACGGCTAGGGACGCTAAGAATCCCCAAGGTGAGCGCATTCCCGTAGGCAATATTAGTAAGACTAATGCCACTTGTTATGCTTGCGGGGTACCGGCCACTATGTCGTTGAATGCCCAACTAAGACAAAGAACTTGACCGTCATCGAGCCTACTAGTGAAACACCCGAGTTTATCTACGAGGCTACGGGTGAGTCGGAGCCGGACGGATTCCCTAGTGACTTGGAAGAGGATAATAATCTTATGGTGATGCGATTTATTTTGACTACGCCTCGTGCTTTGGATGATTGGAACCGAGCTAATATATTTTCCTTGATTTTTAAGAGCGGTGAGAAACTTTGCAAGTTGTTATAGACACTGATAGTTGTATGAATGTCATATCCGAAAGTGTCGTTACGCGTATGAAGCTCACTACGGAGCCCCACCCCCACTCCTATCAAGTAGCTTGGGTGAACAAAACGTCTCTTCCCGTTACACGAAGATGTCTTGTACCTCTTACCATCAAGTCGTATTCGGAAGATATTTGGTGTGATGTGGTTCCCATGGATGCTTGTCATGTTCTTCTTGGTCGCCCTTGGTTATACGATCATGATGTGATTCATTTTGGGAGAGCTAATGTATATGAATTTAAATTTAATGACAAGACGATCACTTTCAAATCCACTCCGCCTAAGGATCCCGCTAGCCCCGCTAAGGATACCACTCTCCCTGTAGAAAAAAAGACACTAAACTTACTTGGTCGTAAGGAGCTTAGTCGTGATTCCTTTTTAAGTGGGCTTGTTTATGCGTTGGTACTCATGCAAACTAAAAATGAAGCCACTATTTTGGAAGATTTACTGCTTGAATTGAGGACGTTATTAGAGGAATCTACAAATGTTTATCTAGATGAGCTTCCCTCTACATTACTCCCGCGTAGAGAGATTCTATACGCCATAAATTTTATGTCGAGCTCCTCCTTAACAATTCTTCCTCACTATAGGTTGAACCCCGCGACACATCAAGAGTTGCAAAGTCAAATTTCAGATTCTCTCCAAAGGAATTTTAGTAGACATAACACGAGTCTTGGTGTAACCCACGCCTCACTTACACCCAAGAAACACGGACCTTGGCGTATATGTGTTGATGAGTTGATCGCTCTCGTGTTCGGTCTTTCCACCACCCTTCGTAGATTTGACTATGCATTACCTGTGATTGACCATTTTGCTAAGTGTATGTTTATGGATATGTCTTCATTGCCTGCTATTTATGATTCTATGGCGATCGTACCTTTTGACTTGGTGTCATAACGACATTTTTACCCATCAAGTCAAGTGGTACATATCTTTCCTCTATCCCTCTTTGATCATCGTTTGCACATGTCGGTGACGTTAGCTTGGCTTCTTGGAGTTGTGTTGCATGCATTTCCATTCACTTCGGAGAGCATCCTACTCTAGAGTTGATGATATGAATTTAGTTGGGTTATTCCCCGAGCGGAGGCCTACTGGCTCCGTCATAGAATTAGCATTTCGAAATGCCGACCCATCAAGGATTGTCAAAAACTTCGGACTTGATGCGTTTCTATCGAATTTTTGTGATGCATGGGGTGTTTCACCTCTTTTCAATATTTCGGATTTAAATTTGCATGTCTCTTTTCCACCTGAGTGGCCTTCTATGACGTTTCCTTCTTCCACTACAACTTCTCTTGGGTTGGGGAGTGAGAGTTCTTCCGTGTCTATCTTCCACTGGGGTTCCTTGGTTTTTGCAACGGATGGTAAGATTCAAGTTATTTTTCTTCTGATTGACACCCTTTCAAGGTTCCTCGAAAGTTTTGTTGTTGTTGTTGTTGTTTCTGACAGGTTTTCATTGATGGGTAAAGACAGCACTTCTACGACTTGGACTTTCGAGCTGGATTCGCCACATGTTGATGCTGTCTTCGTCTATTCATTCCTCCCGGGCCACTCATCGGTGATGAGTGATTTTTAGTGGGGGAGGATTGATGGCGACGATGTCCCGCCATATGATAGTGACCATGTTCGTGACAAGTTCTTTGACGATGCCGACTCGACGCATTATTCTGATCGCCACCGCAACCGTACATTTGAAGACTACGATGGACGTTGCCGCGACACTCCCGCCATCGCCGCACCTTCCACCATCTACTTAAATTTATATGGTTATAAAATTATGCAAATCATGGCATAATTTTTATAATGATATATATTTATGTTATGTTTATCTTAATTTTCTGCGCCGCGTTTCTCATTTTACCGCATCGTTTATCATTTGCTACACCTCTTTTGTTTATATTTCTTGCATTCTAAAAAATAATGTAGGGCTGTGATCTTTTGGTGGTTGATGTGTGAAGGAGATTGAGAGGTGTAAAATATATATATATTGGGTTTAGGTTTGTTAGGGAGAGGAAAAAAAAGAAATTGAAGAAAAAACTGCAGCCCCCAAAGTTGGCGTGAAGCCAAAGCTGGAATCGGTCTTGGCCGAACCTCCCTCTACCCGACGCCCCATGTGAAGCAGCCAACCAGCCACCTCCTCCTTGTTTCTCGACTGTCTGGCGGCCTCATCCCTCCTCCGGTGTGACTCCGAAGAAGGCGGCTTGCGTCCTCCGTCCGGTGCGACTCTGACGGGCTCCGTGGAAGTGTGATTCTTCCACTAGTTATCTTCTTGAGTTCTCTTCTCTGGTTTTGGGTAAACTCTATCCTCTTTTGTGTGTTTCCTTCTAAAGTTGTGTGAGATTAATGGTGGAATTGTGGTCTGATTTTTTTTATCCTAAAGGTTGAAATTTATTTGAATTGAAAAATTTGACTTCAATCTATTCTTGTCCGAATTTTTGATAGATCTTTGAAGGGGTAGGTTCTTTTGGACACTTGCAAATCCGGGTTTGTTAAGCCTAGGATTTCTAGTGGCTCAAACGGATTTGGTATACCTTTATGTTGATTTGATTGGGGCTGATTTCGGACTTCGTTTGAATCGTTATTTTAGTCAGGATTATCTCCTTTTGTGGTTGTGAATGTTGCGTAGTGACCGATGCAAGTTGGAGAAGCTAGGATCATATTTGTTTGCGTTGCGTGACATAAAAAAATCGTTCGTGTTGAAAACCCCTAAAAGTGCATGCCACGTGTTTGTGTTATTGTCCAAACCAAGTGAGCGTCGTAATCGTGTGCAAGCGAACTCCTTTTCTTGCGGGAAATAATTATCTAATCTAGATTTATTTCTTCGGACCCCCCCACCCTGCATCACTATTTGAGACCATAGATGGATTTCCTGAGCAGACATACATAAGACTCCCCGTGGTCTCAAACCCGGGCGATTGATGCATGTATATAGTTTCAAGAAAATCGTTGTTTAGAAAAACATTTTTGATATCCAACTGATGCAGGGGTCACTGACGATGAACTGCTAAGGAGATCAGAACCCGAACAAAGTTTAACTCAACAAGGGAGAAAGTCTCATCATAATCAAGTACTTGTTGATGTGTGAACCACCGAGCCATAAGTCGAGCTTTCAGACGTTCAACTGTCTCATCTGCAGCATGTTTGATTGTAAAGACTCACTTACAACCAGTACAACTTTGTCCAGGAGGGAGAGGGACAAGATCCCAAGTCCGATTGGCCCAAAGAGCAGTCATTTTCTCATCCATGGCCGCACACCACCCCGGATGCCGGAGAGTCTCCTGTAAAAAGTTAGGTATAAAAACGGAGAGAGAGAGCGCAAATTTAAGAAGAGGTGGAGAGAGGCGATGTAAGGAGACGTAATTTGCCAAAGGATGGGCCGTAGAGGATGATGTCGGATCGACAGGCCGCGAGATCACACTGGGAGGAGGTTGTTGCAGGGCATCAGATTTGGGAGGGCAACGAGTGTAAACACGAAGCAGAGGTGGTTTGGATTGGACTGGTGTCGGAAGGAGAGGTGGAAGGGGAGACATGACGGGAATCACAGGCCGAGGTAGAGGAGGTAGAAGAGGATCTGTAGGGATGGTGTGAAACGGTTGGTCTTCCCGAAAGGTGACATCAACAGAGACGACCATTTTACTGTTAGTAGGAGAATATCAAACATACCCTTTCTGGGAGCGAGAGTAACCAACAAACATAAATTTGATAGCACGCGGAACAAACTTATCAATGAGGGGACCGAGGTTATGGACATAACACATACATCTAAAAACACAGGGCGGGAGAGAGAACAGAGTTGTTGAAGGGAAAAGGAGGGTGAATGGAGTCACAAAGTTGAGGATGGATGACGGCATGCGATTGATGAGATGACAGACAGTAGAAAGGGAAAAGTTCTAGTATAGTGGCGGTACCTGCATTTAAAACATGAGAGATCTAGCGACATCGAGAAGATGCCGATTTTTCCGCTCGGCCATATCGTTCTGGTGAGGAGTATAGGCACGCGAATTCTGATGGATAATACCAAACTCGGTGCACAGATTTGAGAAGACGCGGTTGGTATATTCACGCGCATTATCAGTTTGAATAACTTTGAAGCAAGTAGAAAATTGAGTACGAGTCTCTACAATAAAGACACGGAAGATAGATGGGAGTTCAGCACGATCCCGGAGTAAATATAGTCATGTTACGCGCGAGTAATCATCAATAAATGTGACAAAATAATGATAACCAAAGATACTGGGAATCTTATATGGTTCCCAAATATCAGAATGGATTAATGAAAAAGGAGCATCACTCCGAGTACAAGGAGGAAAAGATACATGGTGTTGTTTACCAAAGATACAAGATTCACAAGTAAACTTTTGAAGGGATACATCAGGAAGAGCATTCTTGAGAACCTGGAGATGAGCATGCCCAAGACGACGATGTCAATCAACAGACGAGACTGTGGAGAGAGAAGTAGGTGGAACATCAAGAAGATACAGTTCATTGGACAGCCTCCCTCTACTAAGTATATTCTGCGTTTGTCAATTCTGCACAACAAAAGAGGAGTGTGAGAAGGTTACAGAACAATCAAGGTCCTGAGTAAGACGGCTAACAGAAAGAAAGTTAAAGGGGAATCCCGAAACATAAAGAACCGAGGATAGAGAGAGTTGGAGTAAGGGGCATATGAGCAGCGCCAAAAACCGGGGTGGTGTCACCATTGGCCACTATGATGAACTTGGGAAAAACAGAATCCAAGCATTGAGGTGGTCGTTGCGGAGAGATGTGATGTGTAACACCCGAGTCCACAATCCAGTGAGAACTTTGTGAGAGACAAGATATACCTTCATTGGAGATCGACGCCACGGATCCAGAAGAGCGACTAACCACCCCTTGTAACTGTTGGAGTTGAGCATGCAGAGCAGCGATGTCATCACTGGTGGCTGAGGGAGAAGCAGTAGTAACAAAAGCAGTAAGATGAGGAGGCCATGCTTGCGATAGCAGGTGGCCTCAAGGTGGCCATCCCGTCCGCAGTGAGAACATTTAAAGAGGGTACGACCACCACGGCCCCGTCCTCGAGAATGACGACCTCCACGAGCCGGTGGACCACGAGCAGGAGCAAGAGTTGAGACGGACCGTTGGAGGAGAGCCGGATTTAGATTTGTAGGAGCATCCGAGGGAGGGGTCACCTTCAAGAGCATCGAGCAAACGTCCGAGAGGGACGGAGTAACGGTGGAAGACAGAATCTGAGCTCGTACACTATGAAGATAGGGTGGTACACAGGCCATCATCATGGCAATCCCAACTGCTTCTTTTTACGCCCGTTGTGCAACCAAATCCGTGGGGGGAAGCAGATCCATTCCTCAAAAAGAGTTTTGGTCCGAGCAACAAAGGAAGTCAAGTCATCAGTAGCCCCAGGGTCAAGGGATTGAAGATCACTAATTATGTCGAACAGGTGTTGAAGGTTGTCCTCTATGAAGCACGGGTACCGGTACGTGGTACGGGTACGGTACGGGTACCGGTACGTGGTACGGCAAAATTATAAAATAGCACGGTACGTGTACGTTTGGGTATGTGAAAAAATTTTTAAAAATACATATAACAAGTTAATTTGCAGCAAGAATATATTCAATGAAATATTATCAGATATCACCATACATGCACAAGATGTTAAGATTGTCCACATAAATAACGAAATTAGACTATTCTAAGGAATGGTGAAAGTGAGAATCATATTAAAAATATCCTCTACGAAAAAGAAAACACAGTAAAAGAAATCCATCTAAAAGAAGATATAGCCATATATGATTATAGTTCACCAAACACAAAAGAAATCCAATGAACTCATTTTCAATTAAAAAAAACCCTGAATGAGTGATGAAAATGTTATAGGAAAATGATTACACGGTAAATGAATAGTTCAAATCCTGATTTGAAAAACAAAATACTAAACAATTATTTTAGAATGGAGTGGTATATCAAATAACAAATTCAGTGCATTCTTCATATAAATGTAAGAATAGCCATCAAAAGAAAAGAAAAACAATTCACAATCATCCTTAATATTACATAGGAAGATAAAATTCAACCAAGAAGAATAAGTAGCTTGTTTAAAATTTCAACGTACAATAGGTAAAACTATCCTATTCAGCACCACTCCATGACCCTATAACTATAAAGGTTGGGTAAATGAGAGAAATCAATTTCTAAGGGAATAGATTTCTGAAATTAGCATTGTAAGCCGTAGAAAGGTAAAAAATCTTTTAGGTGAGTTGAAGATTAACTCTTCTTTCAAGCTCTCTATTTTTATTTGCATCTTCTTCCTAAATCTCCATGTAGTACTTATTACTTCAAAAGTGCAGTCAAAGAAATAATTCCACTTCCCATTCTCTGGTCGATCCATTCTCTCTCCCTTCTTAGATGTGAGGAGCACTAAGATGATGAATGAGAAATATTGCTGGAGACCAATTACGAAAGAACAATCGAGAATGTGCTTTGTAAGAACCAACTCGCCATGGAAAGACTATCCACTAAAAAGAGAGTTCAGGAGATCTCAACAATCACCAGCAAAAATGGAAGATGACTGCAGGAAAAAAAAGAAGAAGCAAACCTTGTACTCGATCGGCCTTGTCTCGATCGCCTGGCCAATCTACGCAATGATCGCGAGGAGGAAGAGAAGGGAAGAAACGACGCCGTAGAGAAGAGATGCAGCACTCGCCGGAGTGAAGAGGAGGTGCAGCGCTCGCCGGAGTGAAGAGGAGGTGCAGCGCTCGCCGGCGATGGACGGGATGGACGAGATCGGCTCTGTCGGAAGGAGCGCGGGTTAGGGCTGAGCGGATTAGCGGAATCGTGAATGGGGTATCGGGATTTCCGTGGTTTTGAAAGAGCGGTGAGCCGGTGAGAGGGGTTTTTTTACTGTACCGAAGGGAATGGGTTTGGGAAGTACCCGGAAGTACCGGGGCGTACCAAAAACCCATTAAAAGTCGGGTACGTATTTTGCCGTACCGGGCCGTACCAAGCCGTACCGGGCCGTACCAGTACCCGCAAACGTACCGTGTACGTGTACGGGACATTTTTTGGAGTACCCGTGCTTCATAGGTTGTCCTTTCCAGAATAGAGAGAGTGAATGATGCATATGCAGTCGCATCACTAGGCGTCGCACATTTTATTTATGCATTTATCCATGTATTTCCATCATTGTACTCTTGTTTGTTTGAAATTGCTCGGCTTGTTGGATTGACCGTCTGATGAGACCCTTAATAAATAGGTCCGATAATTCTGGTAGCTAGGACATAACAGGCAAGCTCAAAATTATTTAAAACACATACATTTAAATTTAAAATTCAAAAGATAGTGATCATTTGGATTTTTTTTTTGAAAACTTAAAACTTTGGAAAGTAATTGGGCAGGCTCCTTGTTTGGAGAATTAAATAAAAGAGAATGAAAATCATTCTTTATTTTGTCAGCTGGCTCCTTGTTTGAAAAAAATATTAATAAAGAGGAATGAAAATCAATTCATTATATTGGCCGACCCTCCTTGGAAATTCATCCATTATTAAAAGGGGGTCACGCCTCTGAATAGAAGGAGACCATACAATAGAGATTGATTAATTTAATCAATCTTCTACACTGTCGGCGTACCCCCTTCCCCCCGTGAAAGCAACTCCCTCCGCCAAAGTTCCAGCCACCTCTACAATCGGTCGTGCTCCCGTCGTTGTGCAAACCGTAGACAGAAATCAGTTGGCCCTCAGCCGCCGACCGACTCCGGCCATCTCTGGAAGAGTGATTCCAGACCCGTCGTCGACTGTGACTTCCATTTCTGGTGGGCCGTTTCTCCTTTACATCCACCGTCGACAACGCACAGGGACTCGTCGTCGACCCCGGAACTTGATTTCCGGCGAGCCCCAGCGCCGACCCTTTCTTCCGCAACTGTATAGCTATTTGTCGAGCTTCCCCAGTTATCTCCCGACAGAACCTTAATCTGGCGTCTCCAGCTAACGGTGGACCGAGTTTGGATTTGATTCTGCACACGGATTTGACTTGGCTGAACCTCGTGTGGTAACGACATTCAATCCTTGCCCGATCAATTAGTTTTAATTTATGCATTCATTAAATAATAAAAGAGCTTGCCCCGAACGTTCTATCCATTAAAATTTCCGTTTATTTCATAAATTATTGTTTGTGGATCGTTCTTGTGAATGTACAAATCCCGTGACGGTTCAAACCATTAGGCGCCGACGAACTCTTTTCAAATAACGAATAATGGTTTTGCTGAAGCTTGCCGTTAAGAACGGATTTACGCGTGAACGCCTCGACTCGGCCGCTTGGCCTCCTTTAAAAATCAAAATTTCCCTATTTTTCCAAAATCATAAGTTCAATTTTTTTAAAAAATAAAATTAAACATTTCTTTGATTAAAATAATTAAGTTTCAAACCCTAAGCGAGTCTACATCAGTTTGTTTCAAACCCTAAGCGAGTCTACATCAGTTTGGTATCAGAGGCAGGTTTGTGATCTGCTTCCATCGCGAATTACGCGATCTGGTTTTAAAAATTGTTTTCAAAATAATTCTAATTTTAAAAAAATTATAATATATTTTAAATTTTTTTAAAAAAATCATTATCATTTTGCCTTTTGAGTTTTAAAATTTTGAAATTTTTATTTTTCTCCAAAACTATATTTTTTTTTTGAAATATTTGAAATTTTTTTAAGCATCTAAAACATTTTGAAAATTAAAAAAAATCAAATTATTTTCAATGGATAAACAAGTAGATCACTTAGAGACGAGTGCCGGAGATTTGGCCCAACGCATGAATGATTTAATGAAAATGGTCGAAACTCTCACCGCCAATGTGGGTAGTATCACACATGTCATGAACGGGTTGCGCACCTCGGTTAATAATATTGAAGTAACCATGCACATAAACCGAACACCTGCCCAAGTGGTCGAAATTGACCATAATCCTAGACATCTAGAACTTGCACGCCCCGAACCTGAACCCGAACCACGAAACCAACCACGTTGGGTTGTCGGAATCAAATTAGACGTTGGTGATTTTAAAGGACACCTAGAACCCGAGGATTGTTTAGACTGGTGTGAACGAATGGACCGCTTCCTGGCTTGGAAGCAATTGCCCCAAGCTATGCAAGTTGAGTATGTCACGCTTAGATTGAAAGGGCCCGCCCTAGTTTGGTGCGGACAACTAGAGCGATCAAGATTTAATTAGGCACGCCCCCGATCACCACATGGGCGGAGTTTAAAACGCAACTTCGAAAACGATACGTTCCACCTGATTATCTGCAGACCCTCTATCGTCGGCTCCACAATCTACGAGAAGACAAATTATCAGTGGATGAGTATACGAACGGGCTCCTAGTCCTACAGTCTCGCATCGACCTCCGAGAGGACGATAACAAGACTTTGTCCCGTTATCTGAACGGGCTACAATATTCTATTATAGACCAGCTCGAGTTTTTTGACTATAAGAACTTGGGAGAGATTTCGCATCGTGCACGGAAAGTGGAGTCCTTACAGAAACGGACATCCGGAACTAGATCTACTGATAGATCTACCACGAGTGTCACCACTACCACTACTGTTAGGATCTAGGAGTCCCCTCACCCTCCCATCACGACCGGGACTCCAACCCCACCCACCAATCTCTCCAAGGGAAAGGAGATTATTGGGGCTAAGCCCAACACTGGAGTATTCTGATGCTTCAAGTGTATGGAGTCAGGGCACAAATCATCTGACTGTCCGCGACGTCACTTCGTCGTTATTACTGATTCCCCTGACGGTGAGCCTGAGTATGGAGTCTACATAAATGAGTCTAATCCCGAGCCTGAGCATGGAGTCTACATAAATGAGTCTCATCCCGAGCCTGAGCATGAGCACGAGTCTAAGGACGTCATAGAAGAGGAAGACGAACACGCCGAACACTTAGTCTGCGTCTTGCGTTATAGTCTAATCATCCCCAGTGAGCCTACTGAGGATGATCATAGGAGACACAAAAATTTTTGCACCACTGCACGCATTCAGGGACAATTTTGTTCCATTATCATAGATAGCGGTAGTATGGAGAACTTCATTTCTCAACGCATGGTCGACATACTAGGACTTGAGGCGCATCTGTTAGAACAACCCTACAGCTTATCTGGAGTCAATATTCAATTGACTATACCCGTCACGCATTACTGTCTAGTAGAGTTCTTTATAGGGAGCACGTATTTGGATAGAGTTCTATGTCATGTCGCTGTCATGGATGTCTGTCGCATCCTATTAGGGCGAGCTTGGTAGTACGATAGACGCGTCATGCACGACGGCATGAGAAACTCACTCCTTCGAGCACCACGGGCATAAGAATGTTCTTTTACTCCAGAAGAACTATCTTATTCTGAGGACACGTGAGAGGACCTCTACGACTTTTAGTGTACTTCTCACTGACTCCACCACATTACTACTCACCGCCCTCCCGCCTGAACCCTCATCCTATGAGGCAACTTGTGGCCCAAATATGTCACTCACCCCACATTTATCGATTCCCGGCGTGCCACCTGACATTTTTCAGTTCTCCTATACTATGTATGATAAACGTTCATTCAGCACAACTTACCCTGTCGACTTCGTATTTAAAGATTATACTTTTAGTTCACCTCATTAGCATTTGGAAAGGGGCGAATTTACAGAATTATACCAACGTAATAAATATTTTTATTCATATTTACTGAAACACATTAAGTGGGCAAAAGCGAGCCAACCACAAAACTAGTAGCGTCTATCATTCTCAGATCGATGAGCAGATCAAAGCCGTTAGTAGAAGTTTGTAGAATTTTCTTAGGCACATAAACCGATGAGAATTTAAAGCAATGGAACATTGTACCTCCACAAGCACAATTCATATTCAATAATTCTAAATATCGCTTCCGATATGCATCTCCTTCCGAGATTATCCATTTGTTATTCCGTCCACTCGACTGTCATCACATCTCATTCCACGAACGTATTTCATTCGACGTGCAAACTCATATTAATTATTTAACGGAACTATATAAATTTATTGCTAATAAAATGCAAGCCACCTGTGGAAATTACAAATTCATGGTCGGTCATTATCGTCATGAGTTGTACTTTCCACGAGAGAATTGGGCGTTTGATTATTGCAGGAGTTCTTGTCTTTTTCAAATTCAGATGCGTATCAAGCCACCTGTCAAGTCCCCAGACATACCACCTGATTCAGCACTAGCGACGACTTCAGCTCTCTCCAGTACCAATCTTTGCGAGTTCTCGTCGGGGTCGAGCACTTTCAACCCCGAGCGAATTGAAGGATCCCCTGTCGCATCAGTTATTGCATGACGTCATTAGGCATCGCGCATTTTATTTACGCATTTTTTCCATGTATTTCCTTCATCGTACTCCTGTTTGCTTGAAAATGCTCAGCTCGTCGGGTTGACCGTCCGATAAGACCCTTAATAAATAGGTCCGATAATTCTGGTAGCTAGGACGTAACGGGCAAGCTCAAAATTATTTAAAGCGCATACATTTAAATTCAAAAGATAGTGATCATTTGGAATAAGTTTTTTTAAAAAAAACTTAAAGCTTTGGAAAGTAATTGGGCAGGCTCCTTGTTTGGAGAATTAAATAAAAGAGAATGAAAATCATTCTTTATTTTGCCGCCTGCCTCCTTGTTTGGAAAAAAATATTAATAAAGGGGAATGAAAATCAATTCATTATGTTGGTCGGCCCTCCTTGGAAATTCATCCATTATTAAAAGAGGGCCACCCCTCGGAATAGAAGGAGATCGGGCAGTAGAGATTGATTAATTTAATCAATCTTCTACATTGTCGGCGTACCCCCCCCCCTCCCCCGTGAAAGCAACTCCCTCCGTCGAATCTACAACCGCCTCTACAATCGGACGTGCATCGCTGTGCAAACCGTAGACAGAAATCGGTTGGCCCTCAGCCGCCGACCGACTCTGGCACTCTATAGAGGAGTGATTCCAGACCCGTCGTCGACTGTGACTTCCTTTTCCGGCGGGCCGTTTCTCCTTTACATCCACCGCCGGCAACGCCCATGGACTCGCCGTCGATCCCGGAACATGATTTATGGCGAGCCCCTGCGCCGACCCTTTCTTCCGCAACCGTATAGCTATTTGTCGAGCTTCCCCAGTTATCACCCGACAGAACTTCAATCTGACGTCTCCAGCTAACGGTGGACCGAGTTTGGATTTGATTCTGCCCACGAATTTAACTTTGTTGAACCTCGTGTGGTAACGACATTCAATCCTTGCTCGATCAGTTAATTTAAATTTATGCATCCATTAAATAATTAAAGAGCTTGCCCTGAACGTTCTATCCACTAAAATTTTCGTTTATTTCATAAATTATTGTTTGTGGATCGTGTTTGTGAACGTACAAATCCCGCGACGGTTCGAACCGTTAGGCGCCGACGAACACTTTTCGAATAATGAATAACGGTTTTACTGAAGATTGTCATTAAGAACGGTTTTACAAGCGAACTCCATGACTCGGCCTCCATTAAAAATCAAAAATTTCGTATTTTTCCAAAATCATAAGTTTTAAGTTTTTTAAAAATAAAATTTAACATTTCTTTGATTAAAATAATTATGTTTCAAACCCTAAGCGAGTCTACATCAGTGAAGATCCTCCCACATGACATGGGCCAACTCGTGATACATGGTCATGCAATACGGCTTAGTGTCTAGGGAATTGAGGATCCATGATTGGACACGACCATCATAACGTATCCACTCCTCAGTGGGAGTCCTTGTCAGGTGATGAAAAAAGCCTTTAGTCTGCAGAACACGACAAACGGAGTGAACCCATTCAACAAAGTTCTGTTTTCCACAAAGAGAGATGGTAGTGATCTGAAGTTCATCACGAAGCTCAAGGGGAGCAGCGGCAGCACGCACTGGAAGTGAGGAGGCAGCAATCGAATCCATGAAAGCAACAACTAAGGGTCGACTAAGCAGAGATCAGGCGGACAGCTGGTGCGGCTAATCAAGTCAACAGTAAGAAAACTCTAGCGGCAACCAATTGCGGACGGCTGCGGTTTAGCTATAAGAAGTAGCAAACAACTGTGAAAAACCACTGCGGTCAAGCAGTCATGCAGCAAACAGTAGACGAATTTGCTTGAGCAAAAGAGCCGCGAGTATAAACGGTAAACAGAGAAAGAGAGGAGCAACAAGGAGTCGGCGGACAACACACGCAGTGAACTGCGCGTCAAAAAATGCTAGCAACAAGGCAGAGAGTACTGGCGACCTGAGATGTCGTTGTGGCAAGGAGAGCTGCGAGAAAGACAAGCAGTCAGCAGCAACCTGCGCGATAAGGAGAGCTGGCGACCTGAGATGTCGCAGCGGCCTGGAGACAAGAACCGCGCGGCCTGGGAGCAAGAACAAGCGGCCAGAAGACCAGAGAGAATCGGCGACTAGGCGGACAGAAGACCAGAGAGAATCGGCGACTAGGCGGCCAGAAGACCAGAGAGAATCGGCGACTAGGCGGCCAGAGAGAAGGCAGAGCAATCAACGACAAATCAAAGACCGCAATCAAAGAGGGCGGCGGAGAAGCAAGACAGCGGCGAACAAATAGCGGTGGCAAAGGAAGACTGCACAGATAGAAAGGAGGAGTCGGGTGGACAAGCAGCGGCGGACTGAGGCAAACCGCGCGGGCTAAGACAAATCGCAGCGGCCTGAGGCTAGAGACCGCAACAGAGAAGGGGAAGCGAGCCCCACTATCCAAATAAGAAGAGTTATAAAGGCAGAAAGAAGTGGGGGAAGAGAGGGTGGAACCACGGAAGTGAGAAACCAACAGTTAGAAAGCTGGAGGCCGCAAGGGCGAGTAGGAGACCTACGGTTAGAAAAGGCTAACCGCCAAGAGAGAAAAAGATGTGGGTAGAAAACAGGAGTCCGCCCAGGTTGATCGGTTGCTCTGATACCATGTAGAAACAGCAGGAAAATTAACAATGCCAAAAAGTCCCCTTTACAAATTGAGAGAGTACATATATATAGGAAGAGAGAGAGGAGAGGAATCCCAATCTAAGATGTGAGATTAATCTAAGAATAATGGGCTACAGTATGGGCCAAATTAATGGGCCTCTTTACAAGGCTTTTCTAATACTTCTAACAAAAGTAATATGTCGGGTTATTAGTATCTATGTATTAGATCAAGGATTTAGTCTCACGTCGGAAATCTGTGACCTAACCCTACATGCTATGCAAAAGTCCGACAGTTAGATCACAATTGGATAATAAATAAAATCATCTCACGCAAATAATTCAAAAGCAAGCAAGAATAATTTATTTGGGCAAAAACAAGCTTAAGTTTTCCTCAGCGTGGAGGGCCAAAGCTAGAGCGCGCGGCGAATAGACCCTTCCTGCAGTTAGAGATTTATCAAAGAGCAAATAACATAAAAACTATAATCCCACGCAAGCACTTAATATCCAAACCATGATAATGTTTACAACCAAAAACCAATACAAAACACAATACGAATAATAGGGTTGTTGTATATAAAACAAATCTGAATATTGGAGAGCTCAAAGAGGGGTTCCGGTGGTTGGTGGACTGGATCGGGAAAGGGGAAGGCTGGTTGGGGGATTAGGAAGGCTGGATCAGAGATGTAAGTGGCTGGATCTACGCTGAAATGCCCAAATCTGGACAGGTTTGGTGATGACCGGTTGTTGGGAGGTAGATCCACGTGATGAGGAGTATCGGAAGCAAATAAGGAAAGACTTAGCGGCTAGTTATGGCTGGAAAGAGGGCAGATTTGGACTGTTTGGAGCTTAAAACAGCAAGGTGGCTGTTTGGGGTTATGCGGGTAGGCGGCCTGGAAGAGAGGAGGAGGAGGTCGCGGTGTGAACAGTAACGGATAAACAGTACGGGGGTGAATAGTGCCCGGATAAACAGTACGCCAGTGAATAGTACTCAAGTGAACAGTGCCCGTGAACAGTAACCTCGTTTCCTGGACAGCAATGGTGGGTTGGAATTTGGGGGTTGTAGGGATTGCGAATGAGAGTTTTGGAGGGTTTTGAGGGAGGCCAGCGGCTGGACAGCAAGGGAAAAGGGGTGGAGGAGAGGGGGAATTAAAAAGGAAACAAAACTTACCCAAGGAGTCGTCACCAAGGGGGCTCCCCGGAGTCGGCACCGCGGAGGTGATCACCGGAATGAAGGAAGACACTCTCTTCTCCAAACATTCAGCAATGAGAAATGACGGCAGCCCTAAACCATCTATTTATAAGAAATAAAATTAGGGCACCCGGAATCAACGGCTATGATTGGTCGTTGGTCTCGGGGCCAAAACTACATGAAATAGAATCCGAAAAGTACAAAGCTATATATAAAATTGATTCGCAACGCGAATCCGGACGCATCCACGGAGTCGGATCGTCGATCCAGGCACGTCATATGTGGTAAGTCTCCAAATCAGCCCTGAATGGGCTCAAAGCTCGTCCTCGTCTCTGCTCCGCATCACTCTCCCCGGCTTGAAAGAATTCATCTCCCGATGAATAAGGATCAGAATTCTCTCGCTGCATGTCAGGTAAAGCTCGAAGAGGTCCACTAGAGGTCGCCCAAGTGTCGTCGCTGGAAAAGTGTCCTCGCCAATCAACTCCTCCGGACTGAAAAGCTTCCATTTCCAATGAATGGAGACGGTCGTACTGAAGTCAAAGTCCAGGGCGAGTCGATCAAGCACTGTTGGTAGCATCTAGGTGTCGTCAATGAAGGATCGTCCGCGCCCGCAAACCAGGTAGCGGCACACAAGACCGGTTGTAGAGGGGATGGACTCATGCGTAAAGATCTCAATGATAATCTCATCTCTCAACATAGTAACAGAAGGATTCGGTGTGATCTGAGGTGCCAATGGTGGAACCGTTGGGGACAGGATCCCGGGTAAGTTGGGGTTATAAATGGGCTGAGCACGGGGCAATGAATGTGGTGGCAAGGGCTCAGGGGTAGACTGAGTGGTGGGTGGTAAAAACGGTGGTAAAGGCTCGGGAGGGACACCAAGATGTGGGCCCGAATACTCGTGAGGTGCAAAGTATGACATCAGGTCCTCGACATTGAACACAGTATGGGTACCCATGCTCGCGGGGATGTCCAGCTCATAAGCATTTGTCCCGATGCGTCTCAGGACTGAGTAGGGACCCATTCGCCTAACGCTCAAGCTTTTAGCAAACCTCGCATGGAGCCTCACAACGCAGATTCTTACAATCACCTGCTCGTCTTCATGAAGTACCTGCACTTGCCAATGAACATCCGCATTTGATTTACAAGATTTATTACCAATATGGATTATTCGTCGGACTGACTCATGACACACATGCAAACGATGAACAGACAACACAACAGACTCATGCAAAAGATGACGAAACGACTCAACAAACTCATGCAAATGATGCAAATGACACATGACCGACACAACGTACCTGCCACAGGAAAGTCTAATAATGGCAGGGATGTCTCTAAAATAGTGTGGCCTATCAGGGGGCTCTCTCGGTGGAGTGTAGAAAAACTCTATCATGTGTGTGACGAGTGCTCAGATGATCATGAGAGATAACTATACTCAAATACGAGCTCGTAAAGAGCCAAATATCTCTCAGGGAACGTGACATATCAGGGGGCTCACTAGGAGGTGTGTACGAGAAGTCATCGCGAATGAGACAACCACCTGAATGAAGATCGTGCACACTGACTAGAAGACGTGACTCTCGAGTGTGGTGAGTGTCCCCGACAAGGAAGAACTCATCGGGTGAGTCAGCGGGTGGCGTGTCCCAAAACTTATCGAGGGTGCGATGTGCCATAAGATAGGCCCTCAAAATATGTGTATGCTCAAGCGTACTCAAGGAAGGCTCTACATACGTTATGTTCCACGCAAGATCAATTCTCTGGGGCAAGACTATAGATGATAGCGAAAGATACGCCAATAACTCAAAGCTCATAAACGAGCGTCTCACTCTCACCCGAATTGTATCCTCACCAGGATGTGACGGCTCATCAGGAGGCTCAACAGGGGGGGTCATCGTAAAACTCGTCACTAGGATCATGATCCTCCATGTGAGTACCATCGTAAGGGGCTGTGTTCCCTTGAATGGGTGGCATAGTCACTGCGAGATCAACATCAAGCTTTGGGCTCTCAGTCGTGATGTGACTCAAGGCAATGACAACGGGAGAGCAACATAGACCTACACTCAAGAATGGGTCTGTGGGTGTAGTGTCAGGAATTGGGTCTACGGTGAGGGTGTTAACTAACCCGGTGCATGGCAGAAGAAGAGGTGTGGGTGAGGGACACAATACTGCAGACTCAATAGGTCGCTCAGGCTCACTCTCAATCGAGATCGCAGGAGACGGGTCAGAGACAAGAGATAGGTCACTCATTGGGATAAGCACCTCACTGGGGTGAGAGCAATCCGCCTCGTGTATCACTTTTGTCGTGGCTGACAGGATAGTGGTAGGCGTCATGGTGACCTCAGCATGGGAGGGACTCGTACTGCGGAGGTCAAGGTGAGAATCTCATCGACCAGCTCTTGCGGATCTCAATGACCGTTCATAACGAAAGGCGAGCTGATATGTCCACTCGAGGGACTCCGAGCTATGATAAACTACCTTAGTACGAATGTCAGATTGAAGCCCAGATTGAAATCTGGTAGTCACCATGGCTGGATCCTCTCGGATATTACTCCTCACAACTAACTCATCAAAGCGATCTCTGTAGTCAGCGACAGACATAGATCCTTGCTGCAGGAAAAATAATTGGTCGAGCAAGCGACTCCGATATAACGAAGGCAGATATCTCTGACACAATATACGCTTCATGTCCACCCAACTAGTGATGCGACGAAGACGGTCTCGCTCGCGGGTCCTCTCAACGCTAGCTCAATAAGCCCTCGCCTGATCTAAAAGTCTAAGTTTCGCAAACTTGATGCGACGCTCGCCGAATAACTCAAAATGATCTAAATAATGCTTCATATCCACGAGCCAATAGCTGAAAGACTCGGGACTCGATGAGCCGTCAAAGGAAGGGGAAGCAGTACGAAACTGACTCTCAAGATCTCTCTAGGAACGACTATCCTTACAATAATCATTCCTAAGGTAACCGAGTCGTGTCGAAGGATCAACACGATCTGCTCGTGTGTACGGATAAGCACGACGACAATCCTCATACTGATTGTCTCTTGCATAGTGGGGTCGTTTCGGTGGGTCAACACGATCTCTGAAAGTGGTGCACTGCGATCGAGAATGATCGTCGTAATAATGTGAGGATCTCCCTGACGGAGCTCTGTGAGAGTGGGTGCAAGTGGACTCAAGACCTCCAAAGTGAGGTGGGGACAAGTGGTGATACCTAGACATAATGAAAAACCTATAGAATCTACGACTGCGTATCAAAAAGTGTGCGCAACCTGCGTCTCTGATACCAATTGACGCAGGGCGAATCTATAGGTGGCGGGAAATTTGTGACCTAACCTTACATGCTATGCAAAAGTCCGACAGTTAGATCACAATTGGATAATAAATAAATTCATCCCACGCAAATAATTCAAAAGCAAGCAAGAATAATTTATTTGGGCAAAAACAAGCTTAGGTTTTCCTCCGCGTGGAGGGCCAAAGCTAGAGCGCGCGGCGAATAGACACTTCCTGCAGTTAGAAATTTATCAAAGAGCAAATAACATAAAAACTATAATCTCATGCAAGCACTTAATATCCAAACCATGATAATGTTTACAACCAAAAACCAATATAAAACACAATACGAATAATAGAGCTGTTGTATATAAAACAAATCTGAATATTGGAGAGCTCAAAGAGGGGTTCCGGTGGTTGGTGGACTGGATCGGGTAAGGGGAAGGCTGGTTGGGGGATTAGGAAGGCTGGATCAAAAAATGTAAGTGGCTGGATGTAGGTTGAAATGCCCAAATCTGGACAGGTTTGGTGATGACCGGTTCTTGGGAGGTAGATCCATGTGATGGGGAGTATCAGAAGCAAATAAGGAAAGACTTAGCAGCTAGTTATGGCTGGAAAGAGGGCAGATTTGGACTGTTTGGGGCTTAAAACAGTAAGGTGGCTGTTTGGGGTTATGCGGGTAGGCGGCCTGGAAGAGGGGAGGAGGAGGTCTCGGTGTGAACAGTAACGGATGAACAGTACGGAGGTGAATAGTCCTCGAGTGAACAGTGCACCAGTGAATAGTACTCTGTTGAACAGTGCCCGTGAACAGTGACTTCCGTTTCCTGGACAGCAATGGTGGGTTGGAATTTGGGGGTTGTAGGGATTGCGAATGAGAGTTTTGGAGGGTTTTGAGGGAGGCCAGCGGCTGGACAGCAAGGGAAAAGGGGTGGAGGAGAGGGGGAATTAAAAAGGAAACAAAACTTACCCAAGGAGTCGTCACCAAGGGGGCTCCCCGGAGTCGGCACCGCGGAGGTGATCACCGGAATGAAGGAAGACACTCTCTTCTCCAAACATTCAGCAATGAGAAATGACGGCAGCCCTAAACCATCTATTTATAAGAAATAAAATTAGGGCACCCGGAATCAACGGCTATGATTGGTCGTTGGTCTCGGGGCCAAAACTACATGAAATAGAATCCGAAAAGTACAAAGCTATATATAAAATTGATTCGCAACGCGAATCCGGACGCATCCACGGAGTCGGATCGTCGATCCAGGCACGTCATATGTGGTAAGTCTCCAAATCAGCCCTGAATGGGCTCAAAGCTCGTCCTCGTCTCTGCTCCGCATCACTTTCTTATTTCCAACATAGTATTAGAGGCATTTGTTCCTCCCTAGTCTTTTAACTCCTCATGCGCCTAGGGAAACTGTTTGTCCCGTTCTCGCACAAGAGCTCTTGTTGTGGGTTCGTCTGCTGGCCCCCTTTTGCGCTCGAGTTCCCTCTGCGCTCGCTCGCTCGACAGGAAGGAGACGTCTTCTCTCTCGTCGATGTCTTACCATTCCCTTTCTCTGCGAGCCCGATCGTCGTCTTCGATCCCCGTCAAGCCTGCAACTGCTCTCTCTGCAGATCGTGTCGATGATGTGGTTCCAGTCGACGGAGTGTCTTCTCATCCTAATGTCATCCCCTCTGGTTGCTGCTCTTGGCGATCCCGTTGTTGCTCGCTCCTCGACGATGAAGATCTTCTTTTCCAGGTGCGGTTCTCGGCTTCAGCCATGTCGTTGCTCTCGTCATCGTCACTGATCCCATCCCGACGTCTTCTTTGTCACTACTTGTCATCTGAGATCCCTCCAGAGCTCATTACTGCTTCAAATTTGCTCCTGATGTGCTATGTTGCCGAGCCAATGACATGCTCCAGCCACTTCCAGGCGCTGCTACCCCTTCCGGATGTTGATCTCTCATTGAATTGATGTTGAATCTTTGTGGAGTTTTTGGTTGTTTTTATCAGTTTTATGTGTCTTTAATCGTCCTTGCAGTGGTGTTGTTGTTAGTGTGTTTTATGCTTTCATGCATGTGTTCCACGTGAGGGAGAGTGTTTGGGATGAGGCGACTAGGATGATCTTTCCCGTTGTTCGTCTTAGTCCCCCACCACCCTTTGGCTTATGTCTTGTGTTGTGTGTCTCCCTTTTTTTACTTTTGATTAGTTATGTGTAGAGGCCCGATTATTGTTGGTTGTTCTAATCTCAGTGGGTTGTGTCGTGCGAGACTGTGTCGTGTGGGACCGCCCTTTGTGCGAATATCCCCGACGGATTATCCTCGGTTGCCCGTTTGATTATTTGCTCTACATCATTGGTTCCCTTTTGCATGTTGTGTGTAGGTGATGTTGATTGGCTGGTTTCCAGCGAGTCCACATCGTGTGTGGGGTCTTGCGTCATGTGTGGGTCTGTGTCGTGTGTGGTTATGTCCTCAGCTTGATTTCCTGGTTTGGAATTTCCCCAGTGGCTCGTATGATGTTTTTCCCGAATTTCCCCCGGTGGCTCGTATGTCGTTATTTGATGTGTCCAAGCTGAAGGTTCCCCCTTCAGCTTGAGGGGGAGTATTGGAGTTTATGAGTTGTATAGTAATATGTCGGATTATTAGTATCTATGTATTAGATATAGGGTTTAGTCCCAAATCGGCTATCGGTGTTATGTATCTCCTTGTAATATTGTATATACCCCCTATGAGGATGAATAAAACAATCTTGTCTTTCCTTTCTTATTTCCAACATTTCACAAAAAATAATTTAACAATTTTAAATTTGTTGCTTATATTAACAGGTGCTATCTTTACTAAACAACTTTGAACAACTCATCTAGTCAACTTTTGCCACTTTAGGAATATATCTATACTGGCATTTACTTATCATGCTTAAAAATATTATCTTCGTACTTAATAGTCAATCAAATGTGCCATCAATAAAATGAGAATTTATTAATTCAAACCTAAATAGGTGGAATAAGTCTATTAGTGATAATTATGAAAATGAAGCGCATTCATAATCATTTAGCAACAAGAAGAGGCGTGTTTTCGGCTTAGATATTATAGAACATGGTGAATATTTTGAAGTGGTATGGTCAACTTTAGGGAACAAATCAAGAAGTTAGTAATAATACAGGGAAGGAGCTAAAAGATAATCATGTGATGCTGCCATGTAGGAAAGAGAGGAAGCAAGACATGCATATGGTTATGCTTAGTATGAGAAAAATAGGACTAGATGGAAGTTTTAAGCATTTTAAAAAACTTTGATTGCAATTATAGCAACGAGAAGATTATACATGCACACTTGTTTTCCCGGCTGGAAGGCTTTCTTTGGATATATATTAGGGTAGAATGACTGTGAGAAAAAATGGCACCTGAGTGAGCAGAACTCTTAATTTGCGGGGGCAGGCCAGCTTCCAAAATATCTTGAACCCAAAAATCGCCCTCACTTGTTTTCTTTCCATGAAGAGCTAATCCAATTCCTATGTTAGAAACATATGCACATAGGATATAAACATAACCAGAGTGAGATCAACATCGAGCATAGACTGCTATTTTTCTTAAAGAGTAAACATCATTGTCAAAAAATTACATGTAGACCTGTCACGAAAGCTGTCGGGATAAGCAAACTTCCTTTTAAATTAACTCTTCCAATCTCATCTTCTAAAATAAGATGATCATCTGGATGCACAAAATTATGAGGTTTGACAAGTGGAACAACAGACCTCTGCACAAAATAATTTGCATCATGAAACTCAATCTAATTAAATTTATTGGTTTTCATACAGCAGAAAATTCACATAGTCAATGTAGTACCTCCTTAGAATATTCATCAAGAATAGATGGCTTGAGCTTCATGTGCTTGTAAATAGTTCCTACTATAACACATTCTTTGCTTTCCTCAAGACCAAGAACTGTATTAACTGAATCAAGGTGAAAAGAAAAGGAAAAATAATCATTCAAATACGGCATGATCATGTTGTCCCTTTCACTCTAAATAAACAGTAAATGGGTTTCCTTCCATTGCATAAGTGGATATCTAGAGAAATACTTGATAAGAAAGTTTATCCACAAACTAAATCCAAACCAGATTGTATCAAATAGCCCATTTCACCAAGGAGTATGAGTCGCAAAGACATTAAACAACAAGAAACACCATTGAGAAAACCTGGTGAGCAACAGGAGCATAAAATTGTTCTACAAAATCAAGGGACCTTCAAATAACATTTAGATATCTACCTAGCTTTAAAACATGTAGTCCATATCATTTGGTGGTTCAAATTTCAAAAGAGGTGTGCATCAAACACTTATGCATTACAGAAGGGCAGGATCCAGAGGGCGGCCCGAGGGACATTGCCCCCCCCCCCACCCACACACACACACACACATTATTTTTTAAAATGGTTGGTAGATTTGGGTTCCTCTCGTCGAGACAATGAATTTTGACTACTTATACGTCAAAAACAGTGGTCAGATGAGGGCGAAACAACTCTGATAAGATGGAAGCGTTCAAATTTTTTTTTGTTGAAAGAAGTTAATATCTGGCCCCCCTTGTTAAAATTTCTAGAACTCACTGACGCATTTTTATGGTAAGAGACGTACATAGGAAAAAAATACCGTGCACTCGATGCACTCATGCACATGAGCTGGGTGCATCGAGCGCAATCCAAGTCATTGATCGTGTGGCTCGATATATTTCAAATTATCACCACATCTTTCAATGTCATTCATAATTTTCAGTTTTCGTTTAGGAAAATAATTCCCTAATTTAAAAGAAATGTATGAGCTCCCTTTTTGGGTATGGATTCCCATCGGCGCCGAGTAAGAGGTCGTCTTTCAGATTTCGCGAAGGGGCGAGAATCGCCGGCAAGAACTTCTGCTTTCACCCTCTCCCTGATCGAGAAGCCAGATCTGGGCGATAGTCTTCAGATCTGGACCACCGGCAAGGTCATCTTTCCATTTTCATCTTCAAAAGATCTCCATTCAGCGATCCTACTGATTGCAGGAAACAGATTTGGATATACCTAGAAGTCTCTCCCAACTATTGCAGGAAACAACAACAGTCGAACCTTGGTCTGGGATAATTTCAGGTATTTTGTTCACATTATTTACATTGGATGAGAAGAGAATGATTAAACTTTTACACAGAAGATGATTTTGATTTTCATGATATTTTCACCACTACGTTGCTAGATCTAAACCATTACAGTTACTAAATTATTTTCAAATTTGGTCATAGGTTTCTAAAGGTGTGCTTGCTCTAAATAGCACCATCGATTAAATTGTGTCTTGCATCGTATGATCTAGTATGTTTAGCAAATTATTTTCATTTTTTCTGATTCAAGAGTTCATCTAAGAGCATCATGTTCACTGTTTGATGTTCGATCCACACTACAGTGGTACTTCAAGGATTTTCTGAAAAAAAATGCTCTTTCAATTTAAAAAGATATAATAAATGTTTGTGTCATTTTATTTTTAAAAAAATTTGTGCACCCTCATTATCAATTTCCTGGATCCGCTACTGCATTACTGGTAAAAAAACAAGTGACTCTTGTGAATAATATTTAGCATATTATATAGTTCACATGTTATAGTGGTTATGTACGACATATAAACAGATATTTTGCAATGCATACTAAACGATGCAACGTGAGAGCCTCACTTAGACTTTAAAATGGTAATCATTTTCGGATTGAACGGTTTGAAGTTTTAAAATAGGTATTAAAATCTCCAACAATCACAGGCCTCATTCATGTATTATTATAATCA
Source organism: Platanthera zijinensis (assembly GCA_039513925.1). Lineage (NCBI taxonomy): Eukaryota > Viridiplantae > Streptophyta > Magnoliopsida > Asparagales > Orchidaceae > Platanthera > Platanthera zijinensis. Next base: position 4,467,812 of record CM077088.1, on the reverse strand, counting down.
ATACAACAACACTCAAGCCTTTATCTGGACCACCGGCAAGGCCATCTTCCATTTTCATCTTCAAAAGATCTCCATTCAGCGATCCTACTGATTGCAGGAAACAGATTTGGATATACCTAGAAGTCTCTCCCAACTATTGCAGGAAACAACAACAGCCGAACCTTGGTCTGGGATAATTTCAGGTAGTTTGGGATGAGAATGATTAAACTTTTACACAGAAGATGATTTTGGTTTTCATGATATTTTCACCACTACGTTGCTAAATCTAAACCATTACAGTTACTAAATTATTTTCAAATTTGGTCATAGGTTTCTAAAGGTGTGCTTGCTCTAAATAGCACCATCGATTAAATTGTGTCTTGCATCGTATGATCTAGTATGTTTAGCAAATTATTTTCCTTTTTTCTGATTCAAGAGTTCATCTAAGAGCATCATGTTCACTGTTTGATGTTCGATCCACACTACAGTGGTACTTCAAGGATTTTCTGAAAAAAATGCTCTTTCAATTTAAAAAGATATAATAAATGTTTGTGTCATTTTATTTAAAAAAAAATTTGTGCACCCTCATTATCAATTTCCTGGATCCGCTACTGCATTACTGGTCAAAAAACAAGTGACTCCTGTGAATGATATTTAGCATATTATATAGTTCACATGTTATAGTGGTTATGTACTGTACAACCTCGGGCTCGCAGCCTGGCGAGAGGGCCCAGGCGAGAGAAAGGGCCCCAGCGAGTGGGCCCAGGCGAGCGTGAGGGCCCAGGCGAGAGGCTCCGGGCGAGTCGAGAGGGCCCAGGCGAGAGGCTCCAGCCTGGCGAGAGGACCCTAGCAAGAGGTACCCGGAGAGAGGGGCCATCTTGGTTCAGGGCCATTTCAGGTAGGGCCTGGCCCACCTTTTGAGTCCCAGGGGTATTTTTACTCTTTTACCCTGGGTGGTCTGCAATTAGCCTTTTAGGACAGCGGAGTTCGGCTGTTGGCAGACCTAGCCGGGGGCATTCCGGTAATTTCAGGATGGATTAGTTTAGTTATTTGCAGTCCCAGTTCAAAGGCCTATAAATAGACCGGTAAGGTGCCTTAGAAAAGCAAGCTTTCTTGACTCTTTCTCTCTCTTCTAAGGCACCTAGCTCAGTATTGGCTAGGGAGGGGAAGAGCTGTAGTTAGTCTCTTCCGGGTAAGAGGTGGGACCTCCGCACTGAAGCTCCCGGTCTAGTTCTTCGCCTTGAGCGTGATCCCAAGGGAGTAAGCACGAGCTGCCCCTGTAGTTCCGAGCTTTAGGTGGAGCCGACTTTATTGGTTCCAACATTTTTGGTGCGGTGAGCGTGGATGGTACAGTTAATTTATTGAGGGAACTTTTGGTGGGCCCCTTGCCTAGTCTATAAATATGGAAAATCCCTCCCCATGAGGGGGTGCTTTCTTTCTTTCCTCCCTTCTTAACATCGGCCTACATGCCTCTCAGCCAAAATGTCCGGGACCGCATCGCAGCCGTGCGCCAGCGGAACAAGGCGACGGCGGCGGGTCTGAACAAGATCCCCGCACGCGCTCCTTCTTTGTCCTCTCCATCCAAGTCTCCTCCTGAAAATATGAAAACTCCCGACCCTCACCTCCTAGCCGCGGAACCTTCTCGCATTTCTCTAAAGGAGCCGACGCCCCCTGCCCCCGTTAGTCTCAAAGGGAAAGAGGTACGCCCTTCCAACCCGCTGCGATTTGTTGCTCCTACATACTTTCTATTCGCTGCTCCTTCTCAGAAAGCTTTGGAGGCTCCTCAGCGCCCGGAGACCATTCGCATCAACATTTCGGAGCTTCCTTCCAGGCGCCTCTCGCCCCAGGACTCCACTCCCCTCTCTACCCCTGTAACGAGGAGGGATGATCCTTCTACTGCCTCGGACCACACTCGCCGATCCGGTAAGAGGTTCTTCCTCTGACCTGCTCTATGCTTTTTTTGCCGCTTCTCTCCGTCGCTCTTAGTCTTTTTGGCCTTCCTTTAGGTGCGGGTGGAGAACCTGTCGAGGACGCCCTGGCCGTGGACTCGCCGGCCGAGGATCATCCTGGGCGACTAGCCCCCTCACCTCTCCCACCGATAGATGAGATTGACGATTATCTAGGCGACCCCACGGACCCCATAGAGATGAAGCGAAAGGTGGCCGAGATGCTGCGAAAACACGCGCGGCTCATCCAGGCACTGGAAAAAGGAAAACAAGCCGCGGACCACCGGATTGATTGGCTAGAGATGGAGTGTGCTCGTTTGTCCTCCGAGGTTGATGTCGACATGAAGGAGGACCAGACTGACCCTTTGTCGATTCTGAACGACGTCGACCAACAGCTTTGTCTCTCGCGGCGTGGTGTTGAGGCTGCTCGCGCCTTCCACCTCCCCCGTCGCCCCCCCTGCGTGAGAGGCCGCGGAGGACGATGGAGGTGGGACAAGAACTGATGGGGGCTTCTCGCTTCTCGCCTCTTAGCCTTTCATTTGTAATATAATATTAATCTACATAGAGCCAGCTGCGCGCTCTTTGAACTCGCCACCCGCTTAATGCGGGATTATCTTGTTAATTTTTATAATTTGCCTGCATAATTGACATGACTGCTTATTTTATGTTAACTTTTATTCGCCCTTATTAATCCCAATCATTAGTTTTATCTGTCTGCCTCACCGTCTTTTCGCTGTTTTCTCGAGATGACCGCCCACTTGGGGTCCCGTCGCCCGAGGTGTAGAAAAGCGAGGAGTCGGCCGACTTTTTGATTTATCTGACATGTCTTCTCTTGCCCGTACCTCCCTACCTAGGAAAGCTATAAATACCCCCCCCCCCTGCCAGGGTAGGAAGTGTGCTTCCTTAGACCTCCGCCCGCGACTCCCCCTCTTACTGCAGCTCGTCTCGCGCTCCGACTCCTCGCGCTATCTCGCTGATCCCTCACTCGCCCAGCTCCCCCCCCCCTCTTTGACTCGCGCGTACCATGGTGAAAAAGAGGTCCGAGGAGAGTGAGGGGCGCAGCCGTTGCGGGAAGAGGTTTACCGACCATGACTTCCCCCCCGGTCGTCTATCCGCCGATGACTACGAGGCCTTCCGGAGCGACTATCTGCCGGAAGGTTATGAGTCACGCCCTCCCCGGGTTGGCGAGAGCGTGAATACTTTTTACCCGGGAGAGCTCGTCATCCCTATTTCTCATTTCGAGGCGGGGCTCCGACTTCCCTTCTGGCCGGAGGTGAAGCAGGTTCTGAAATACTTCGGCGTTGTGCCCGCCCAGTTGAACCCGAATGCTATCTCGGTCATTATCGCGTTCACGTGCTACATGCGGAGGGAGAGGATAGAGTTCAGTCTCACTGTCTTCCGTAAGATGTTCGTGTACCACGCCAACCAGGACGGAGTATCCTTCTTCACTGGGCTAAACCTGAAGGTGTGCGAGACACCCAATAAAAATCACCACTGGCTGACTCGCTTTGTATTCGTCCGTGGAAATCTGGGTGGCGTCCCTCTCGCGCCTGCCTCGCCCGCGGAAACCTTCTACACTTCTCCGCAGGTTGGCGGTACGGACAGGCTCCTTTGTGAATACCTCGTAGGGAAGAACTTCGAGGTCCGATATTTGAGAAGGGGGCTCGCCTCCTTGCCCCCTGTGCTCCCTGGAGAAGGTATGTTTGTCCTCTCGCCATTCCCCTACCTCTAATCCTTTCCTCTCGCGGGGGCTCTTCTCCTGACACGCGCTTTTTCCAGGAGAGAGGAATGTGTCGGTGCACCCTCCTTATCGAAGCAACATCAAGCCCTCCCCAGACGTGGCTCTCGCTAGTATGGCGGCCGAGGCGGCCAGAGATTCGCTGGCACCTCCTCCCCAAAAGAGGAGGGCCGAGGACCCGGTTCCCTCTCGCCTCAGTCCTTCAAAGAAAATAAAAATGAAACTGAAGAAGTCTGTCTCCTTTCCCCTCGGGAAAGGCAAGGCTCCTGCGGATACTGCGGCGACGTCGGGATCGTTGAGTCCCATATCTGTGGGATCTCAGTCTCCCCACTCGCCTCCCCTGACCTCTCCACACAGGGCTATCTCGCTCCCCGACGAGGCGGCCCCTTTTGCACCCCCAGCGAGCTCTTCTCACCCTGCTCCCCGATCCCCCTCTCGCGAGGGGGCTTCTCACTTTCCTCCGCCGTCTGCCCACCTCAACTTCAATATGGGGCCGTCCGTTCCCGACGGCTCCAATGACCCCTCTCTCATCTGGGACAAAGGGTCATACAGGGTCTCTGTCTCCACCCTCCTCCCATCTTGGAGAGAGCAAACCGATACCGCTCACGCCTTCTCCCTAGGCTTCGGCCTCTATGGAGGTCTCAACCCCGACTCGCTCGATACGGCCACTACGCGAGACCTGGTCCTGAGGACGGCTCACTCGCAGCTGCGTACTTTGGAGCTGTCACACCGCCTCTCGCGCCGCCTCATCCATAACACTCGGAGCTGGAAGGAGATAAACGTCAAACTGGCGGCCGAGTGCGAGAAGTCTGGGGATCTTGCCAAACGGCTAGAGGTGTCCGAGAGTCTTCTCGCAAAGGCCAGCGGCGGAGTGGTGAGTTGGTACCCAACCCGCATTTTCAAGCATTTTCCCTGTCACTTTTTAACACCCTTTTCCTTTCCTTGCAGGATGCCGAGACGGCTGAGAGATTACGCTCGCGGGTGGAGGGGCTGGAGGCAGAAGTGAAAGAGCTGAAGGCGGAGAATGCCCGGCTCAAAGAGGCTCCCCTTTCCCGTCCGCAGGTCCCTCCACCTCTTCCCGCGCATTACACTCACGACGACGTCGAAGAGCTCTGCCGGGATGCCAACATAAGGACCGCCGAGCTCATCCTGAAGATGATGCGAGAACTGGGCGTTGTAAAGGATGATTGTGAGGACATCACCGCCCGAGATCTCGTGCCCGAGATTTACGGAGAGGACGAGGATCCTTCGGCGAGCGAGAGGGGCTAGGACCCCCCCCCCCTTTTTTTGTGTTATGACTGTAATGTACTTTCTGCTTCGTAGACGTACTGTATTTAAACTCTGATGTGATCTATGTTTATTTTTTTTTTTTGCTCGCGCCTAGCCTCTTTCCTCTTCTTTTCTTTTTCTTCTTATTTGGATTGTCTGAGGGGTCCTTAAGATCGTCGGCGGCGAGAGAGAGCTGCATTTTCTCTCGCCCGACTATTATCGGTGGACCTGGCCCATGGGGTGAGCTGGTGAGCCTTCCCCGCTTCTGCGAGTGGAAGGACTCCTTTCGCCCCTCTCGCCTCTCTGGACGGCCCCTCTCGGCGCGAGTGGGCCGGGAAGGTTGACCATCCCCCCTGCCCCTTTTTTTCTTTTTTCTTTTTATGCAATGAATCTTCTTGAAACACCCCTTCTTTTCCAAGGGGAATAGGCTTTTCTGATTAATCGACCTCTGCTGCCCCTATCCAGTACTAAAATGAAAACAAAAACCCTTGTCTGCGAAGGGCCATAGAATGTCGAGTCCCCTTTCCTCTTTCTCCTCCAACCACCGAGTGCGCCTACAGCCCTGCCAGCTTGATGGAAGCCTGGTCAGCGGGTCTGCAGCGGGTCTGCTCGGGGTCTCCTCTCCTCTTTCTCCTCCAACCACCGAGTGAGCCTACAGCCCTGTCAGCTTGATGGGAGCCTGGTCAGCGGGTCTGCTCGGGGTCACCTCTCCTCTTTCTCCTCCAACCGCCGAGTGAGCCTACAGCCCTGCCAGCTTGATGGGAGCCTGGTCAGCGGGTCTGCTCGGGGTCTCCTCTCCTCTTTCTCCTCCAACCGCCGAGTGAGCCTACAGCCCTGCCAGCTTGATGGGAGCCTGGTCAGCGGGTCTGCTCGGGGTCTCCTCTCCTCTTTCTCCTCCAACCACCGAGTGAGCCTACAGCCCTGCCAGCTTGATGGGAGCCTGGTCAGCGGGTCTGCTCGGGGTCTCCTCTCCTCTTTCTCCTCCAACCACCGAGTGAGCCTACAACCCTGCCAGCTGGATGGGAGCCTGGTCAGCGGGTCTGCTCGGGGTCTCCTCTCCTCTTTCTCCTCTAACCACCGAGTGAGCCTACAGCACTGTCAGCTTGATGGGAGCCTGGTCAGCGGGTCTGCTCGGGGTCTCCTCTCCTCTTTCTCCTCCAACCACCGAGTGAGCCTACAGCCCTGCCAGCTTGATGCGAGCCTGGTCAGCGGGTCTGCTCGGGGTCTCCTCTCCTCTTTCTCCTCCAACCACCGAGTGAGCCTACAGCCCTGCCAGCTTGATGGGAGCCTGGTCAGCGGGTCTGCTCGGGGTCTCCTCTCCTTGCTTCTGAAGAAGAACGCCCTGAGGTGTAGTGTTAGGAAATCATGGCACCTTCAAAAGGGAGGATCATTAACAATATGTTCAAGTAAATTCAGAAGAAATTTATCATTACGGATAGAAACGTTTCAGATCATCGCCACTGCGGGCGCGATCTAGAGGTATCCCGTCCACATCCTGGAGGTGATACCCCCCTGACTTCAAGACTTCTTTTATTATGAAAGGACCCTCCCAATTGGGGTTGAGCTTCCCCACCGAGGCTCCCCTTCCTGCGGCATCTACCTTCTTGAGGACCAAATCTCCCTTTTGAAACTGCTTGATTCGGATGTGTTTATCAAAATACCGGGACATCCGGCGCTTGACCTCCTCCTGACGGATCGCTGCTAGCTCCCTGAGCTCTTCCACGAGGTCGAGAGAAAGCCTCTGCTCCTCTCCATTGTCGGTCTGCCACCTTTCATCCCCCTCTCTTGCTGCTGTGATCCTGGGAGATTCAACCTCAAATTCCACAGGTATGACGGCCTCAGAGCCATGAGAGAGCTTGAAAGGCGTCTCTCCTGCAGTCGTATTCGGTGTAGTTCGCAGAGCCCACAGGACGGAGGGGAGTTGTTCCACCCAGCTTCCCCTCAAGTTCTCCACTTTCTTCTTCAGGAGGTTCACTATGATCTTGTTTGCTGCTTCTACCTGCCCGTTGCTTCGTGGGTGATGAACCGAGGCGAATCGAAGGTCTATGCCGAGTTGTACACAAAAATCCACAAACTCCTGGCTAGCGAATTGCGGCCCGTTGTCGGTGACTATGGCTAAAGGGAGCCCGTGCCGGCAAATAATCTCTCCCCATACAAAATTCTTTACCACTCGTGAGGTCACCTTCGCCAAAGCCTTTACTTCCAGCCATTTTGAAAAGTAATCTATCATGACCAGTAGGAACCTCCTCTGACCACTGGCTTGAGGAAACGGTCCTACCAGATCCAGCCCCCATATGGCGAAGGGCCAAGGGGAGGTGATCGTTCGCAGCCTCTGCGCCGGAAGGAGCTGTAAGGGAGCAAACTCCTAGCACTTTCTACACATTTTAGCGAGCTCCTCCGCGTCTCTTCGCAGGGTAGGCCAAAAATAACCTTGCCTCAGTACCCTCCCCTCCAAGGTTCGACTCCCCGAGTGGCTCCCGCACTCCCCCGAATGGACTTCTTCCAGCACCCTCGGTGCTTCTTTCTCGGATACACACCGGGCTAACAATCCGGACAACGTTTTTCGGTAGAGTACTCCCTCTTTCAACAAATAGTAAGCCGACTTGTATCTAATCCGCTTTCTCTCGAGATCCCCCTCGGGTGGGCGACGCTAAGAAGGTCACAAAAGGATCCATCCAAGACACCTCCTGGTCGATCTCCATTACTTCCCTCTCTTCTATGGAGGGCCTGAAGAGCTCGGTCATGGTCCATCCGGCCTGAGGACCGTGCTTCGCGAGCAGATCTGCCCGGGCACTCTCTTCTCGAGGAACATGCTGGATGGAGAAGCTATGGAACTGTCCAACAATACTTCTTATCTTTACCAGGTATAACTGGAGGGTCGGCTCCCTCACCTCGAACTCCCCGCTGATGTGTCTTGCCACCACCAAGGAATCCGTGAAGACCCTGATATCCTGTATACCCAACTCTCTAGCCAACCGAAGCCCTGCGATGATTGCTTCGTACTCTGCTTGATTGTTTGTGAGGGCGAAGTGTATCTTCAAAGCTTGCTCAATCCTAGTCCCCTCGGGACTCGTCAAGATGACCCCTCCCCCGAAAGAATTCCTACCAGAAGCTCCATCTACAAGCATTTCCCAAGCTGCTACGGGAGATCCCTCCATCTCTTCGGCCTCCAACGCATAGTCCGCCAAGAAATCCGCCACCACCTGCGCCTTAATAGCTTCTCGAGGAACGTAGGAGAGGTCGAATTCACTGAGCTCTATCGACCACTTGGCCAATCTCCCCGAGTGCTCGACCCCCTCGAGGATGCGGCGAAGGGGGTGATCCGTCACAACCTGAATGGCATGAGCTTGGAAATACGGTCTGAGCTTCCGGGCCGACACAATGAGAGCGAAGGCCAGCTTTTCTAGGATGGGATATTTCAACTCGGCCTTTTTGAGGACCCTGCTTACATAATAAATAGGGAATTGCTTCTTTCCTTCCTCTCGGACGAGGACCGAGCTAACCGCCCCCGTCCCTACCCCCAAATAGAGGAACAAACTCTCCCCTTCCCTCGGCCCTTGAAGTAGCGGTGTCTGGGTAAGCTGCTGCTTTAGAGCCGTGAAGGCCTTTTCACACTCGAGGGTCCATTCGAACTCCTTCCCACCCCTTAGAGTTCGAAAGAAAGAAGAGCACCTCTCTCCCGCTCTGGAGAGGAACCTGCTCAATCCTGTCAGGTTGCCAGTAAGACGCTGGACCTCTTTGACATTCCTAGGAGATCCCAGCTCTAGTATTGCCCTCACCTTGTCAGGATTGGGCTCCACCCCTTCAGGGGTAAGGAGATGTCCCAAAAACTTCCCCCGGCTGGCCCCGAACACACACTTCAGGGGGTTAAGCCTCATCTTATATTTCCTTACGGTTGCAAAAGTCTCCTGCAGGTCTAGGACATGAGACCCAAGATCCCGACTCTTCACCATCAAGTCATCCACATAGACCTCAAGGTTCCGCCCCTTCTGCTCCCGAAAAATCCGGTCCATCATCCTTTGATAGGTTGCTCCCGCATTTTTTAGCCCAAAGGGCATCATGTTATAGCTGAAGCACCCATCTTCCGTGACGAAGGTGACATCCTTGACGTCTGGAGGGTGCATGCGTATCTGATGGTACCCTGAAAAAGCATCTAAAAAACTCATTAGTGAGAAACCGACGGCTGAGTCAACCAGCGCGTCGATCCGAGGCAGAGGGTAACAATCCTAAGGGCAAGCTTTATTTAAGAGAGAGAAATCGATACACATCCTCCACTTCCCTTCCCCTTTTTTTACCATTACAACATTGCTCACCCATCCTGGATACCTATTGGCCGATATGAATCCCGCCCGGAGCAGCTTCTCTACCTCCTCTCTGATAGGCCCGGCCATCTTGGAGTCAATGGCTCTCTTCTTCTGTTGAATGGGGCGGACCTTGGGGTCGAGGTTGAGACGATGGCACGCCACGTCCGCGTCGATCCCTGGCATGTCCGCTGCGCTCCAGGCGAAGACATCAACGTTCTCTTGTACACACCTCCGGATTTTTTCCTGGTCCTGGGGAGTGAGCTCTCCGCTGATCTTTACCTTCTCTTTTCTTCCGTCTCTGGTGAGGATCTCGACCTCCAGAACTTCCACCGCCGCCCTCAACCTTGAGGGTTCTTCTTCCTCCTGCTCTCTCAGCTCTTCCTCCGGATCCTTTGACCCGTACTCAACTCCTGAGCCTTCCACAGCTGCCACCCTCACCTGGACCTTTCCTCCCTCTCCTCTCTCCCACTCCTCTCCTTCAGCCATCTCCTCCTCCGCTGCAAGACTTCCCTCCACTCCTGCTCCTGCTCTCCCCAACTCTTCTTCTCCAGCCACTTGCTCTCCCGCCATTGCTGGCTCCACCGCAATGCCTCTCTCCACTCCTCCTCCTTCCTCCCACTCCTCTCCTTCAGCCATTTCCTCCTCCGCTACAAGACTTCCCTCCACTCCTGCTCCTGCTCTCCCCAACTCTTCTCGCTCCATCCTTGCTCCCAGCTCCTCTGCATCTCCCATCCAAGAGATGGTGTTTGTAACGACCCCATCCGTTAAATGACGTATAGTAGAAGGTCCGGCCGGGGCCCCACACTATATGCCACCAACAGACGGTGAGGTCACAGGATAATACCAAACCATACGAATCCTAACTCAGAGCATTCTAGCGGAAGCTTTAAGTTACAACTTTGAACTCTAAACAGGAATGTCCAATATATAAAACCACTTTATATATAAATCCATGGAATGTACAACAAATACAAGAGTTTGGCCTTAAGGCCTTACAGTTCCTCTTTACATACAACATGTTTTACAAACCTCGGCGCGCAGGCCGGCCATACATGAGTAACAGAGAACAACCAAAACATTTGCTTAGCCTTCAAGGGCTAGCCGCAGCAGCAGCAGCAACAACAGTAGGGCTTCAGCCCATCACTTACCACTTGGCTCTCCAGCACCTGCACGGGAACAATCCACCCAACCGGTGGCAAACAATGCAACGGTCAGCATTCAGCTGACTCAATTATAACAATCCTACCCCTTTCTCGGGGCATGAGCATTCTTTCTCTGCAAGCATGGCATCATCAAATAGCAACTATGTGCGTGCAGGCACATTCAAGCCATCACAACTATCGGCCACACGGCCCGACAGTCCGTGCACTCAGGGCACATTCTTGGTGTACCGGAATACCAGGGTCAACACCACCGTCTACACGGTATTTGAGCATTCTAGTCTTTCCGGCGCGCGGGCCTAAGACTCTCATTAGGCGCTCCAACAAAACCTATAACCAGGCTTCCAAGTCGGACGGACCTAACGCAGGTACGGATCAGCCACCCCCCGTTGCTCAAGTCGCCGTGCCACCTCGAATACGGAAGTATCCATGGCTATTTATAGGCGCGGGTCGGTTTCACCTTTCCTGTTTGGCAATCTGCATTTTCATCGAGTTGCAGCCCAACGGCTCAACTGCTCATACAGTGGCAACGCACGGCCACAAGAGTTGCATCCAACCCTCTTCATTTCCTGGACATCGTCCAGTACTTCCTGCCGCACCAAGCAACAGGTAGGCACAAGGCATCACAAGCCATAATCACGGAGCCTTCTCCGATATGCAAACAAGCATCACCAATCCAGATTACATCCAGATGGGCTTCACACAGCATGCCTAGAGCCGTACTCCAATTCCGGCCTCTAACAAGGGGGACTTCACATATCTACCCCAAGGGACACCACAACCCACCGCATACTCGCGGGGAAGGGTTTTCCCTATGCAATGCAGAAAAGAAGGACTTCACATGTCCAAGGAGGGAGATCGTTACCCTTGTCGATCTCTTCGGAGCCATCGAAAACTAGCCGGTGAGAAAGAACCGCAGCAGCCTTGCCTTCACAACGCCGGCTTCGGATCACGAATCGGACCACGGGAACTCCGTCGGTGGCTTGCTCTCCTCCTCCTTCTTCTTCCTCCTTTCTCTCTTCCTTAAGCACAAATGAAGAATGACTTCTTCCTTGACGAATTTAATCCAGCCAGGAATCACCTGAGCCCTTGGATCAAAAGAGAGAATCTGAACGGCCACGATCTGCCCAAAAAACCCAATTTTTGGCTGACACGGCCTGTGACACGCCCGTGTCACAGGCCGTGTACCCTTAAGCGGCACACGCAGTTTGAACCGACTGAACAACACGGGTATCGACACGCCCGTGTCGAACCTGACACGCCCGTGTCAAACCTGAGACACGCCCGTGTCAAACCTGCTTCATTGAGCTGCACCCAGTACACGGGTCGGAACACGGCATCGGACACGCCCGTGTCCCACCTGACACGCCCGTGTTCACGGCCGTGTTCAAGGCCGTGTACTATTCTGACTCAAACAGGCCAATTTCGAAATTTAATTCGGACACGCCCTGGGACACGCCCGTGTCGGAGGCCGTGTCCCAGGCTCGACGATCGTTGACTCTCAATCGTCGACTAACCTGAACACGCCCTGGGACACGCCCGTGTCCCAGGCCGTGTACCCCCGACACGCCCTGGGACACGCCCGTGTCCCAGGCCGTGTAAAATTTCCTGTACCTCAAAATTCATTTTGAGTCCTTTGGGGTCTTTTTGGGGTGTTACAACCCTCCCCCCTTAACAAAATTTCGTCCCGAAATTTGCACGGTAAGGAAACAAGAACCAGCAATGCTATAAATATGTTATAACAAAAAGTACACGGTCTACAGTTTATACAAATAACTCGGGAAACTCAGCTCGCATGGTCTGCTCTCGCTCCCATGTTAGCTCTTCACGGCCACAATTGTCCCATCGGACCTTGACCATCCCGATCACTTTGTTCCGCAACTGTTTCTCGGCTCGATCCTCGATCCGAATGGGTCTAACCCTCGTCGTTAGCCCATACTCGACCGGTACCCGATCATTCTCCACTACTTGAGCTGGATCCTTCACCGCCTTACGAAGGACTGAGATGTGAAATACATCATGTAATCCACCCAAGTCTGCTGAAAGTGCTAGTCGATAAGCAGCTTCCCCAACTCGCTCCACCACCTCAAACGGACCAAGATACCTCGGACTTAGCTTTTTCAAACGCCGAATCCTGGACACACCTTTGAAGGGTTTGATCTTCAAATATACCCAATCACCCACCGCGAACTCCACGTTCCGATGTTTGGCATTGTAGTACTTTGCTTGACGATCTTGGGCTATCAATAGCCTCTCCCGAATAGAGCGTATGAGCGAGGTCGCTTCTTCGACTTCCTTTTTCCCATTCAGCTTAGATTCGCCTGCTTCTGCCCAAGCTAACGGTGTACGGCATTTCCGACCATACAACGCCTCAAAAGGTGTCATACCAATACTCGCTTGGTAGCTATTATTATAGGCAAATTCAACAAGAAATATATAATCTTCCCATCTCTTACCAAAGTCTAGGACGCACATGCGGAGCATGTCCTCCATCGTCCTGTTGGTTCGTTCAGTCTGGCCATTCGTTTGGGGATGAAAGGCCGTACTAAACACTAACTTTGTACCCAACATTTGATGAACGAGGCGCCAATCATTCGATGTGAACCGCTCATCACGGTCACTAACGATGCTCCGAGGAACACCGTGCAGTCGAACAACCTGCTCCACATAAAGCTTGGCCAAGGTTTCCACTGAATCGTCTCTTCTGTTTGGAAGGAAGTGCGCCACTTTCGTCAACCGGTCCACAATCACCCAGATTGAATCATGACCGCGTTGAGATCTCGGCAACCCGTGCACGAAATCCATCGAAATATCATCGAACTTCCACTCCGGAATAGGTAACGACTTCAGGAAACCGCCAGGCCTCTGGCATTCTGCTTTCACTAACGCACAAGTAGTGCATTCAGCCACATAACGTGCGACATCTTTCTTTAGTCCGGGCCACCAGAACAGCTTTTTCAGATCTCTGTACATCTTTGTGCTCCCTGGGTGAACTGAGTACTTTGCAAAGTGAGCTTCGTACATCAACTCTTCCCTCAATTTACCCACACTTGGGACGCACACTCGGCCATTTCTTCGTAACAAACCGTTATCCCAAGAGAATTGGTCATCCGGCCCATCTTTTGCATAGCGCTGGAGACTTTCATCAAGCTCCGTTGCTCGCCGAACTCTGTCCGTCAGGTCATATTGTACCTCCGTCCAGTTCAAACACGCATCGGTTGACGAACCCTTGTCAACACACGATATCTCCATTGCTTCCAATTCCTGGATTAAACGCTGATCATGCCTCTGCAACCAGCTTGCCCGTACCGGAGTCTTTCGACTCAAAGCATCAGCGACCACATTTCCCTTCCCGGGAGTATAGTGAATCTCGAAGGTGTAGTCCCCGAGGAACTCCATCCATCTTCGTTGTCGCATATTCAGATCCTTCTGATCCAACAAATACTTTAGCCTTTTGTGATCCGTATAGATATCCACTTTAACGCTATATAGATAGTGCCGCCACAACTTGAGCGCAAAGATTACCGCCGCCAACTCCAAATCATGGACGGGGTAATTCCGCTCATGCACTTTCAACTGACGCGAGCCATAAGCAATCACTTTACCAAACTGCAAAAGAACGCAGCCTAAGCCGCTCCCAGATGCATCACTATAGATCTCATACCCATCGGTACCACATGGCGATGTCAACACAGGCGCCGTGGTCAAACGACTCTTCAAGTCTTCAAAAGCTCGCGCGCACTCCGGCGTCCAAATGAACTTTTGATCTTTTCTCGTCAGCGTGGTCAGAGGTAAAGCAATCCGTGAGAAGTTTTCGACAAACCGTCTATAGTAGCCCGCAAGTCCAAGGAAGCTCCTGACCTCGGCCACTGAAGACATCACTGGCCAATCACGAATGGCACTTATCTTCAACGGATCCACCGCGATACCTTCTCCGCTTACCACATGGCCTAAAAAGGCTACTGAAGAGAGCCAGAACTCACACTTTGAGAACTTGGCAAAAAGCTTATTCCTCCGCAGGGTATGCAAAACCAACCGCAAATGGTTTGCGTGATCCTCTTCCGACTGAGAGTATACTAAGATGTCATCGATAAACACAATAACAAACAAATCCAAGTACTCTCGGAACGTTCGATGCATTAGGTCCATAAATACCGAAGGCGCATTACATAGGCCAAACGGCATTACCGTGAACTCATAATGACCGTAGCGTGTTCCAAACGCTGTCTTGGGAATGTCACCTTCCCGAATCTTTAGCTGATAGTATCCCGATTTCAAATCCAACTTGGAATAGACCGTTGATCCTGCCAGCTGATCAAAGAGGTCATCAATCCGCGGAATCGGATATTTGTTTTTCTCCGTCAGCTTATTCAACTCGCGGTAGTCAATACATAACCGCAAACTACCGTCTTTCTTTTTCACAAATAGAACAGGCGCGCTCCAAGGTGACATACTTGGGCGTATATATCCCTGCTCCAACAACTCTTGCAATTGGACTTTCAACTCAGCCATCTCTTTTGGCGCGACGCGATATGGAGAGCGGGCCACAGGTTTCGCACCGGGCACCAACTCAATAGAGAAGTCAATCTCCCGCTGGGGTGGTAACCCAGGAAGATCTTTAGGAAACACGTCGGCAAACT
Source organism: Platanthera zijinensis (assembly GCA_039513925.1). Classification (NCBI taxonomy): domain Eukaryota; kingdom Viridiplantae; phylum Streptophyta; class Magnoliopsida; order Asparagales; family Orchidaceae; genus Platanthera; species Platanthera zijinensis. The sequence continues at coordinate 4,452,776 of CM077088.1, read as the reverse complement.
CTGACACAACTGGCACTTCACCGACACTGGCCTTTGGCTCAACAGCCTGAATTAGCGTGAAGAATAACTCCGCGCCCTTCCGAACAGCATTGACGACTTGGAGTGCAGACAACAGAGTCCCACCAACTCCTCGCATACCAGCGAACTTCGTCATAAGCCCGGTATTCTGGCCCAGTGTAATCTCTTTGGAGTTGCAATCAATAAAGGCACGCTGCTCCGAGAGCCAGTCCATACCAAAGATCACATCAAACTCCGATAACGGTAGCACAGCTGCACTCAAACCGAAATCCCGACTTCCTATTTGCACATCCACATCGCAAGCCCTATCCGCAAGCATCACACAGCCATTCGGCAATAGCACCCTTGTACTATCCACCGTCACATGACTTGGTACCCCAATTCGAGATACGAAATCCTCAGACAGAAAAGAATGCGAAGCACCCGTATCAAACAGGGCTCTCGCCAAGTTATTCCGAATCAGGACAAAGCCTGCAGCACACACACATGCACAAGCTATACATAACCAAAACCAATAGCACAGCAAGTAAACTAAATCAACTCGTACCTGTGACGACGTCACTTTGCTTAATCGCTTCCTGTTGGCCAAGTTGATAGATTCGGGGCTGCGCCTGAGACGCAGAGGAATCAACCACCGCTTTGCCCTTCTCAGCATACGACGCCCCCGTCTTCTTTTCCCCTTTGGGCTGCACAACCCGACAGTCACGAGCAATATGCCTCACCCGGCCACAGTTATAGCATGTACAAGAATCCGGCCTTGATGTCGCTCCCGTCACAACGGTCGTAGTCACTTGCCCAGATGGTTTGGACCTCTTGCCCCCTTTCTTCTGGTAAAACGACTTGCTCGGGCGAGGTGCTTGAAACTCTGGCTTCGACACCACCAAGCCCTTATTCCCTTGCACTCGCCGCATGTCCTCCAATGCGCACGCAGTATCAACCAACGCCTGAAACCCTTGGCTCACTGAACTCGAAAGCAGGAATCGCAACTCATCCTGCAATCCTTCATAGAACCGATTCGTTTTCCTTTGGTCATCCGCGAAGATTGTACCCGCATATCGTCCCAACCTGGTAAACTCATGCAAGTAGATATCCACACTATCTTCCCCTTGCTTTAACCATTGGAACTCATTTTCCAGAGCAATGCGTTGCGCCGCTGGGACATGTTTCGCCAGAAATATCCGAGAGAACTCCTCAATCGATACTTGCGTTAATTGCCTGCCCGCCAGATGGTGTACCTCAACCTCGTCCCACCACAACCGCGCCTCTCCTTCAAGCATGAAGGTGGCCAAGGTGACCTTAAGAGTTTCCTCCGCCCTGATCGCTGTCATTATCCTCTTGACACGCGATAACCAATCTTCCGCCTGCGTTGGGGATCCCATTCCCGCAAACGTAGGAGGACTGAAGCTCATGAATTGCTTCAACTGTCGGTCAGCTGCTCGTGGATCTACAGCCTCAACCGGCTCGGGTCTTACATCAACACGAACTGGCACTACTGCCGGCTGCGCTTGCCCGGTCGGCTGAATCATGGCAAATAGCGCCTCAGCAACTAAGCGAACAGTTTCCGCAGATGGAGGAGGTGTTGGCACCTCAGCTGGTGCCGCACTCTCATCAGAGCGCTGGGGCTCAGACTGCCCAGCACCACTACACGTCACCTATAGGTGGACAAGACACACATTAGCGAACGTATGCAAGCAAAACAACACAAAAAGGAACGCGCAGAGGAAACATTCCTTAATGGACATTCCAGAGTTCATTAGTGTTACAGCAGGTCGCACAAACACGTGCTCGCCACCCCACAAAAGAATTCGACCACGAATTCGAAAGAGGAAGACCGACAAAAGCTGATACCAAAATGTAACGACCCCATCCGTTAAATGACGTATAGTAGAAGGTCCGGCCGGGGCCCCACACTATATGCCACCAACAGACGGTGAGGTCACAGGATAATACCAAACCATACGAATCCTAACTCAGAGCATTCTAGCGGAAGCTTTAAGTTACAACTTTGAACTCTAAACAGGAATGTCCAATATATAAAACCACTTTATATATAAATCCATGGAATGTACAACAAATACAAGAGTTTGGCCTTAAGGCCTTACAGTTCCTCTTTACATACAACATGTTTTACAAACCTCGGCGCGCAGGCCGGCCATACATGAGTAACAGAGAACAACCAAAACATTTGCTTAGCCTTCAAGGGCTAGCCGCAGCAGCAGCAGCAACAACAGTAGGGCTTCAGCCCATCACTTACCACTTGGCTCTCCAGCACCTGCACGGGAACAATCCACCCAACCGGTGGCAAACAATGCAACGGTCAGCATTCAGCTGACCCAATTATAACAATCATACCCCTTTCTCGGGGCATGAGCATTCTTTCCCTGCAAGCATGGCATCATCAAATAGCAACTATGTGCGCGCAGGCACATTCAAGCCATCACAACTATCGGCCACACGGCCCGACAGTCCGTGCACTCAGGGCACATTCTTGGTGTACCGGAATACCAGGGTCAACACCACCGTCTACACGGTATTTGAGCATTCTAGTCTTTCCGGCGCGCGGGCCTAAGACTCTCATTAGGCGCTCCAACAAAACCTATAACCAGGCTTCCAAGTCGGACGGACCTAACGCAGGTACGGATCAGCCACCCCCCGTTGCTCAAGTCGCCGTGCCACCTCGAATACGGAAGTATCCATGGCTATTTATAGGCGCGGGTCGGTTTCACCTTTCCTGTTCGGCAATCTGCCTTTTCATCGAGTTGCAGCCCAACGGCTCAACTGCTCATACAGTGGCAACGCACGGCCACAAGAGTTGCATCCAACCCTCTTCATTTCCTGGACATCGTCCAGTACTTCCTGCCGCACCAAGCAACAGGTAGGCACAAGGCATCACAAGCCATAATCACGGAGCCTTCTCCGATATGCAAACAAGCATCACCAATCCAGATTACATCCAGATGGGCTTCACACAGCATGCCTAGAGCCGTACTCCAATTCCGGCCTCTAACAAGGGGGACTTCACATATCTACCCCAAGGGACACCACAACCCACCGCATACTCGCGGGGAAGGGTTTTCCCTATGCAATGCAGAAAAGAAGGACTTCACATGTCCAAGGAGGGAGATCGTTACCCTTGTCGATCTCTTCGGAGCCATCGAAAACTAGCCGGTGAGAAAGAACCGCAGCAGCCTTGCCTTCACAACGCCGGCTTCGGATCACGAATCGGACCACGGGAACTCCGTCGGTGGCTTGCTCTCCTCCTCCTTCTTCTTCCTCCTTTCTCTCTTCCTTAAGCACAAATGAAGAATGACTTCTTCCTTGACGAATTTAATCCAGCCAGGAATCACCTGAGCCCTTGGATCAAAAGAGAGAATCTGAACGGCCACGATCTGCCCAAAAAACCCAATTTTTGGCTGACACGGCCTGTGACACGCCCGTGTCACAGGCCGTGTACCCTTAAGCGGCACACGCAGTTTGAACCGACTGAACAACACGGGTATCGACACGCCCGTGTCGAACCTGACACGCCCGTGTCAAACCTGAGACACGCCCGTGTCAAACCTGCTTCATTGAGCTGCACCCAGTACACGGGTCGGAACACGGCATCGGACACGCCCGTGTCCCACCTGACACGCCCGTGTTCACGGCCGTGTTCAAGGCCGTGTACTATTCTGACTCAAACAGGCCAATTTCGAAATTTAATTCGGACACGCCCTGGGACACGCCCGTGTCGGAGGCCGTGTCCCAGGCTCGACGATCGTCGACTCTCAATCGTCGACTAACCTGAACACGCCCTGGGACACGCCCGTGTCCCAGGCCGTGTACCCCCGACACGCCCTGGGACACGCCCGTGTCCCAGGCCGTGTAAAATTTCCTGTACCTCAAAATTCATTTTGAGTCCTTTGGGGTCTTTTTGGGGTGTTACAGTGTTGACCGCCGTTACATAGCACTCCCGAGCCGCCTTCGGATCCCCTCTCACCCTGATCTGGGTTCCCCCCGAATTGAGCTTCAAGCACTGATGGAAAGAAGACGGAACGCATCTAAAGGCGCTGATAAGAGGGCGCCCAAAGATCGCATTGTAACTGTTGGGAGCGTCCACTATCACGAAACGACAATTCCTGGACGGTCCTCCCAGGGTCACTTGAAGTCCTACTCCCCCCTCAACCTCTTTTCTCTCTCCCGAGAAACCAAACAATGGCCCATCCGCCGCCAACACCCTTCGAGCCTCCACCCTCATCTCATTGAAAGCCTTCTTGAAGATTACATTGACAGAACTCCCGTTGTCCACCAAAATACGGGATACCGTGAAGTTCTCAATGGCAGTCCTGATCACCAACGCGTCGCAGAAGGGGTCCTCGTGATCAGGTGGGTCCCTTTTGGAAAACGTGATTTTCTCATCCGGGGGTGGGGTTTGCGACGTCGAGGCGACGCTCCGACGATACATAGTGTGAAGACTGGCCTTACGGGTGGCCTCGATTCCCACCCCCCCCCCCCCATGAATCACCCCAATCCCTCCTCGATCTCCTGTATCTGACCGGTCCACACATCGATCTTCCTCCACCGCTCCCGGCACCTCCACTATCCGCACTGCCTGCTGTCGGTCTTCTCCTCCTCTCCCTCTCTTCAACTCCAAGAACTCGGGACATGTTGCCGTCGCGTGACCCTCCTCCTCATGGAAGTCACAATAGGGCAAAACTCCCTCTCCTCGCCTCTCGTCTGGGGATTCCTCCTCCCCACTCCTGCTCTCCCACGGTCTCTTCCTCTTCCTCTCCCCTTGCCTATGGCCATAGCTTGCTGAGGTGGGGGTGGGAGCGGCCTCGAACCATGCCCTCATCCTAGCAGATGAAACCTTCCTGGACCTGGATAAAAGTTTCTTCCTCCCTGCGGAGGACCCCTTCCAGGCCCCTGAACCGGGCCTCCCGGCTGCCTCCATCCCAACTCCGGGTGCGCGGGCCCTCTTAGTTCCTCTCTTCTCCTTCCTTCTGGCTGCCTTGCCCCTCCTGGCTCCCTCTGCTCTACTTCCGTCAACCTTGTCAGCTTCCTTGCAAATGCTGGGTTTGCCGCCTCCATGGCTATTTCTTTTGCGGCCTTCTCCATCAACCCCTCGAAGGACAACGGTGCCTTCCTGGTGAGGCTCATCTTGAAGAAACCTTCCCTCAGCCCCACGGTGAAGGCCATCTGGAGGGCGAAACCAGGCACTTCCTGGATGCCTAACATCTCCTCCTGGAAACGGTCCACGTATTGAGCCAAGGACTCGTCCGCCTTTTGCTTGATCAGGAAGATGGACTTCGGGTTCCTCTTCCTCTTCTTAGAGGTCGAGAAACGCAGCTGGAAACTTCTGCTCAGGTCTTCGAAGCAATAAATGGAACCAGTAGGGAGTTGATGGAACCAGTCCCTAGCCTTGTCCTTCAAAGTGATAGCGAAGAGACGGCACTTGAAGGCGTCAGTCATAGGTCTGATGGACACTGCGTCTTCAAACCACTGCAAGTGTTGGAGGGGGTCATCCTTCCCCACGTAGTAGCTCATCTCCGGCTCGCGGAACCCTTCTGGAACGGGTGCCGAGAGGACCAACTCGCAGAAAGGAGATCCTCTCGCCGGTGGTCTCGCCAGATCCACTCGCGCCACTAGCTCCGTCGGCGCGACGGCACTCGCCGGACTGGGGAAGAGCTCCCTTCCTTCCACCTCTCGCCGAGGTCCTTCCGCCACTATTTCTTTTCCCGGCCGCCTCCCGGGTGCATCTTCACCTACCCTTGCCGAGTCGACCCCTCCCCTGGGCGCGAGGTCCGGCACCTGAGGTGGGGGAGTCTCGCACTCGCCTCTCTGTGTGAGTTGCTTCAGCATGTCCATGATCCCTCCGATGGATGACATGAACTCTGCCCTCCCGACATATCCCTCCAGCCTTGGGGACCCTTCGCCTTCTCCTCCAGCATCTCCCGCCATGAGGTAACCCTTCGCTCTTCCGCACAAGCTGCGGTTCCACGCTCACCGCACCAAAAATGTTGGAACTAATAAAGTCGGCTCCACCTAAAGCTCGGAACTACAGGGGCAGCTCGTGCTTACTCCCTTGGGATCACGCTCAAGGCGAAGAACTAGACCGGGAGCTTCAGTGCGGAGGTCCCACCTCTTACCCGGAAGAGACTAACTACAGCTCTTCCCCTCCCTAGCCAATACTGAGCTAGGTGCCTTAGAAGAGAGAGGAGTCAAGAAAGCTTGCTTTTCTAAGGCACCTTACCGGTCTATTTATAGGCCTTTGAACTGGGACTGCAAATAACTAAACTAATCCATCCTGAAATTACCGGAATGCCCCCGGCTAGGTCTGCCAACAGCCGAACTCCGCTGTCCTAAAAGGCTAATTGCAGACCACCCAGGGTAAAAGAGTAAAAATACCCCTGGGACCCAAAAGGTGGGCTAGGCCCTACCTGAAATGGCCCTGAACCAAGATGGCCCCTCTCTCCGGGTACCTCTTGCTAGGGTCCTCTCGCCAGGCTGGAGCCTCTCGCCTGGGCCCTCTCGACTCACCCGGAGCCTCTCGCCTGGGCCCTCACGCTCGCCCGGAGCCTCTCGCCTGGGCCCACTCGCTGGGGCCCTTTCTCTCGCCTGGGCCCTCTCGCCTGGCTGCGAGCCCGAGGTTGTACATGTACGACATATAAACAGATATTTTGCAATGCATACTAAACGATGCAACGTGAGAGCCTCACTTAGACTTTAAAATGGTAATCGTTTTCGGATTGAACGGTTTGAAGTTTTAAAATAGGTATTAAAATCTCCAACAATCACAGGCCTCATTCATATATTATTATAATCAATGCAACAACACTCAAGCCTTTATCCCACTATAGTGGGGTCGGCTATATGGATCCTTTGTCGTCATTGTGTCATATCTTTTGTCATAATCTAACTAATGCCCAAAGTACATCAGTTTCATTTCAAGTATTTATTGGCCTACCCCTCCCTCGTTTAACATGCCTAGTGACTAGACTCTCACAACGTCTAACAGGTGCCTCTAATGGTCTCCTTTGTACGGGTCCAAATCATTTTAGGCTTCGTTTGGCGCAGAATTTGGAGCTCTCCGTTTGGGGCAAACGTCGCCACACGACGAGTAACCAAATGGTCGGCGACAGCGTTTGCACCCGCCGCGCCATGGGAAATGTAGGAAAACGGAGGAATTCCAACTGCGGGCTCCCCCCTCTGCTTCCAAAAGCCCTCCTCCTCCCGCCGCCTGAGCAAAACGTCAAACCAAACGGAGCCTTAGTCGATTTCCTGGATCCGCTACAACATTTCATTTTTAAAAAAATTGTGCACCCTCATTATCAATTTCCTGGATCCACTATGACATATAAACCAATGTTATGCATACTAAATGATGCAACGTGAGAGCCTCACTTAGACTTTAAAATGGTAACCGCTTTCGGATTGATCGGTTTGAAGTTTTAAAATCTACAACTATCACAGGCCTCATTCATGTATTATTATAATCAATACAACACTCAAGCTTTTATCCCACTATAGTGGGGTCGGCTATATGGATCCTTTATCACCATTGTGCCCAATCTTTTGTCATAATCTCACTAATACCCAAAGTACATTATATCTTTCCTTATATTTTCATTCCAAGTATTTATTGGTCTACCCCTCCCTCATTTAACATGCCTAGTGACTAGACACTCACAACGTCTAACAGGTGCCTCTAATGGTCTCCTTTGTACGAGTCCAAACCATCTTAGTCGAGTTTCTCGCATCTTCTCTGCAATTGGTGCTACTCCTGTCTTATCTATGATACATTCATTCCAAATTTTATTCAGTCTCCTGTGTCCACACATCCACCTAAGCATTCTCATCTCCGCAACTCCCATTTTTTGCTCATGTACACAATTCACTGCCCAACACTCATAACCATAGAGCATCGCTGGTCTATTTGCAGTACGGTAAAACTTGTCCTTAAGTTTTAATGGTACTTTACGATCACATAAGATCTCTGACGCGCCTCTCCACATCAACCAACCCGCTTGAATTCTATGTGTCACATCTTTATCAATATCTCTGTCTTTTTGAAGTATCAATCCAAGATATTTAAAACACTCACTACGAGAAATATCTTGATCACTTAACTTAATAACGAAGTCATCCGTCCTTCTTGCAATGCTAAATTTAAGCTCCATATACTCCGTCTTTTCTCTGCTCAATCTAAAACCCTTTTTTTCTAAAGTGTCTCGCCAAGATTCAAATTTTGTGTTTACACCCTCGCACGTCTCATCGACCAAAATGATATCATCCGCAAACAATAAACACCAAGGTATTGCTTGTTGGATATGTCTGGTGAGCTCATCTAAGATAAGGGTAAAGAGATAAGGGTTTAAAGCTGAACATTGATGTAAGCCAATAGTGATGAGGAATTTCTGTGTTAATCCTCCAGATGTCCTCACCCTTGTCACAATTTGTATACATATCTTTGATTATGTCAATGTATGATACATTTTCACATTTCTTTTCTAAGACTCTCCATAAGAACTCTCTTGGAACTCTATTATAAGTCTTCTCAAGATCGATGAACAACATATGCAAATCTTGTTTTCTTCTCGGTATTTGTCAATGAGTCTCCTCAATAGATGTATAGCTTCCATGGTCGACCGCCCTGGCATGAATCCAAATTGATTTTTTGAGATGTTAGTCTCCCGTCTTACTCTTCTTTCTATTACTCTTTCACATAGTTTCATGGTATGATTCATCAAATTAATTCCACTGTAATTAACATAATTTTGTATATCTCTTTTGTTCTTATACAAAAGTACCAAGATACTTTTTCTCCATTGGTCTGACTTTCTCTTTGATTCCAGTATCTTATTGAAAAAACATATAAGCCACAAAATTCATTTATTCCCTAGACATTTTCATACTTCGATGGGTATATCTTTCGGCCCAACCGACTTTCCATTTTTCATCTTCTTTAGAGCATCATTTATCTCTGATACATGAATTGTACGATAAAGCGTTATGTTCATATATTCATCTGATTTACTTAACTCTTCTAAATCCAATTCATTGTCTTTTGCTTCATTATAGAGTTGATAAAAGTATCTTTAATATCCACATCATTCGTCAAAACTGTATTTGTTTCATCCTTTATGCATTTTACTTGAATTAAATCTCGTTTTTTTTCTAGCTCGAGCAACTTTATATATGTCACGTTCTTCATCTTTGGTATTTAATCGCTTATAAATTTTTCATAAGCTTGACTTCTTGTTTTATTTGTTGTGTATTTAGCTTATTTTTTGGCGACTTTATACCTGACTAAGTTTTCATCATTTCTACAAGCGTAGAGTGATTTATAACTGACCTTCTTTGCCCTCACTTTATCTTGCACTTCCTCTTTTCACCATCAAGATTCTTTATTTGGGGGTGCACGGCCTTTTGATACTCCAAGTGCGTTCTTTTCACTTATCTTTAAATGTAAAGATATAACTTCCCACGAGACATTAGGATCAACACATGAATCATCAACTAGTTATTTCATAACTGCTGTCTTGAAAGCAACCTATTTTTCCATCTTCAAGTTCCACCACTGAACTTTTGACAACATTTTTATTCTTGTCTTAAATTTATTATATTTATTTTGTACATCTAACACAACTAACCTATATTGTGTTGTCAAACTTTCTCCTAGTATGACTTTTCAATCCTTACAAATCATTTTATTCATTTTACGAGTCATAAAATAATCAATTTGTGACATATTTGATCCGCTTTTAAACGTAATTAAATATTATTCAATTCTTTCCTCTTTATGAACATTGTATTTGTCGCAATTAGCTCATGTTCTATGGCAATCTAAAATGATTCATCCTTCTTCATTTCTTTTTTCATATCCAAATCCATCATGAACGACTGTATAATCTATATTTTTTCTTTATATGTCTATTTAAGTCTCCTCCTATGAAAATCTTTTCTTTTTGTGAGATTTCTCTTACTAAATCATCCAAGTTTTCTCAAAATTGCACTTTAATATTCACTTAATTCTACTTGTGGTGCTTAAGCACTGATCACATTAATAGTTTCTTTTCCTATGACCAATTTAAGAGATAAGATTTTATCGTCTTTTCTACTTACCCCAACAACTTCATTCATTCAAGTAGTATCCACAATAATACCTACTCCACTGTATATTTTTTTTTCCTGTGTATCATAATTTAAAACCTGAATTATTTAAAAATTTAGCTTTCTCATCTACCAATCTAGTCTCTTGCAGGCATAAAATATTTATTTTTCTCATAATCATCATATCCACTACTTCAATCATTTTCTCTATTAGCGTACCTATATTCCAACTTCCAAACCTAAGTCAGTCACAATTCCTACGACATACTTCCCTAGCAAATCTAATATGTGAGAACTTTTGTCTATCTAACACTACACCCAAGTTCTCTTGAAGGTCCAGCGGTCCTTGCCAAGACGCCGCATTCAAACCATACAATGAGAACTCGTGCATATTTAACACTACACCCAAGTCCTGGAGATACAGCGGTCCTTGTCAAGACGCCGCATTCGGACCATATGACGCGTTCCTTAGGGGGAACAGCTTAGTTTTTGCACAATTTCTCAAATAATCCATATTCATAAGGGTGACTAAATTTTACGCTAGTAGTCTACCTAAGAAGGGTTTTAGGTTGAGCAGGGCAAAGACAGAGTATATGGAGCTTAAATTTAGCAGTGCAAAAAGTACGGATGACTTTGTTATTAAGTTAGGTGATCAAGATATTTCCCGTAGTGAGTGTTTTAAATATCTTAGATCGATAGTTCAAAACGACAGAGATATTGATAAAGATGTGACACATAAAATCCAAGCGGGTTGGTTGATGTGGAGAAGCGCGTCAGGGATCTTATGTGATCGTAAAGCACCATTAAAACTTAAGGACAAGTTTTACCGTACTGCAATTAGACAAGTGATGCTCTACGGTCCTGAGTTTTGGGCAGTGAATTGTGTACATGAGCAAAAAATGGGAGTTGCGGAGATGAGAATGCTTAGGTAGAGACTAGATAAAATTCGGAATGAATGTATCAGAGATAAGACAGGAGTAGCACCAATTGCAGAGAAGATGCGAGAAGCTCGACTAAGATGGTTTGGACCCATACAAAGGAGACCATTAGAGACACTTGTTAGACGTTGTGAGAGTCTAGTCACTAGGCATGTTAAACGAGGGAGGGGTAGACCAATAAATACTTGGAATGAAGTTATAAGGAAAGACATAATGTACTTTGGGTATTAGTGAGATTATGACAAAAGATAGGGCACAATGGTGACAAAGGATCCATATAGCTGACCCCAATATAGTGGGATAAAGGCTTGAGTGTTGGTGTTGTTGTTGTCTACCTAACACAACCCCTCACCATTTTCATTCGGGATTGGGACCGGCATAGGTGAGGCAAAGAACCATTAAAAGTATTGTCTATAAGGAGTAATTAGAAGAGAAGAGCAAGGAATAGTTTAACTGTGTGAGATTTTAGGAATTGAGCATATCAAGAAACATTAACTTTGCCTTCATATTAAAATAGTGTTAAATGCAACATATACTAATTTCACACTCTAAAGTTTAGAGGTTTCTGCAAACTCAGACAATTCAATATACCAATCTACTTATGAGATTTTAATTCTGCTCTGTTAGTTTTTGTGCCTAAATCCTTATTAGATCCTAGCATATAAATCAGTAAAATTTTGTTCAAGGAATTAATAACAAATTATTTAGGAACTACGGAACTAAGCTGGATATTGAAACAAAACCAATGATGCGAAAATGAATCCCTTCACCGTGTTACAGTAAGAATTGCTTTCAAACCCTACTTAATTACAATAAGGTCACAAAATTTCACCGACCAAGGTCCCTCAGCCATGAATATTTGGGAGCTTCAATTGATGGGGATCAACCACATGATCGACGTTGGGCTTCAAACCACCACTCATCGGGGCCCACATTTGTGTACTCTCTCAGGAGGCGTTGAACGAATCGGCGATCCGAGACCACGAGAGCGTCAGGAGCGCCTATCTACATTTTTAATGTATTTTATTTGTTTATTTTGAACTTTATTTAGCCTCCGTTTGGGAGGACTTATTTTCACCGTTCAAGCAATTGAGACCGCATGAACCGGACTTTAATTAAGTCTCGATTCATGCGGTTGCAACCGCTTGACCGGTGAAAATAAGTCCCCCCAAATAGAGCGTTAGTGTGATTTGGACATCGGGAGTAGCGTCCAATCATAACAGTTTGCGTCGCGAGCCTTATCCCCTCTTTTGCTATAAATTAGGCTGAGGGTTGTCAGTTTGAGACATTGTTAGCCTTGTGAGAGAATCCAGAGCAGGCAATCAAATCGTGGTGCGATGCCGCGAGATTCCGAGGTGTGATGTCCTGGTTAATCAGTTCAATTCAGTCTTTTCCTTTTCTCCCTTTTCCTTATTCCCATAATCCCATCTACCACACGTCTTCATCTATGACAAATTCAAGCTGCCCGACCTTCTCTCCCACGACCAACAGCAGACGGAAGCCCATCTATCCCAGCTTCTCCATCGACCCAATCTACCGTGTCTTCTCCCCGCCCAAACGCTCCTCTAGCAGACGACCCACCTCTCGCCGGCCTTCCACCTCTCGTCGGCCTTTCACTGCTCGAACATGTCTTAACCCAACACCCTCCTCCTGTCCTAAACTTCCGACCACACCTCCAACGACATCCTCTCCCTGTTTCTCGCATGCCAGCCCTCGCCCAATCCTTCCCCGCAACAGCTTTACTTCACTCCATCACCACCCCTCTCCCAATCCAGAAGACATCTGATGCAGGACAAGTGTCACATACGTCTGTCACCCTGGCATCACCACCAGGGGGTCTACCCTGACATCTCACCAAGGCGGCTTTCATCAGGGCTGCAGCTCATACACCCCAACCAGCTCTCCGTTTACCATCACCAGGAAATTATAGGTTGTTGAGGCCCAGAACCGAACACCTAATATCCTAAATAAGAGTCGTTTACTAGATCTCTCAACACCAATTGAGCTGCACGTAAACATATGATGAAACTGAAGATGGATCAAATTTGTCTCATACTAATGGCTTTGGTTTTTTGAGACTTGGCACCCCAAAATTACTCTATTTTGGCACTTTGTACCCGAATTTTTAAAATTGACACTTTGCACTCCTAAATACAGATTGTTGGCATTTTGCACCCTAATGCTGAAATTTAAGGGGTATTTAGGTCCGGGTACCAATTAAAATGCTCATTTTGACAATTTGCACCCCCGAACTGCCTTATTTTTGTTATTCACAAAGTGCCAAACTGAGCATTTTGGGTGATGCCCGAACCTAAATATCCCTTAAATTTCAGTCTTGGCGTGCAAAGTGCCAAAAATTTGAAATTACGGGGTGCAAAGTGCCAATTTTAAAAAATCGAGGTGCAAAGTGCCAAATTAGGGTAATCTGGGGGTGCAAAGTGCCAATAAGCCAATGCTAATTTCACCCCTAACAATTGCTGATTAAATTCTGAGATCTGCATGATGTCCTGAATAAAACTTAGTCAAACAAGCGAACTGAGGAATGACTGCCATGGAAACAAGGAGCGAAACGACTAGGAAATGCGGTTACCAGGGAGATGAGGTTTCCATTTGTTAACGAGAGAGCTGAGTAGATTCCTCAACTGGTGGAGGCGAGCAAAGTAAATGTGACTGTACTGCTGCCCCTTGTACCTTTGTCCATGAACCACGAACTTCTCATCCTGAGAGCGATTACAGATGAACAGAGAAGGTGATTCACATACTGCGGGGAGGAGTAACCGGCGTAGAGAGAGAGAGAGAGGGAGAGAGATTAGTACTAGGGATCTGTAGATAGCTTGCTTTCTCTCGAATAGCTTCGTCTCTCCTTCTTCCATGGTTGCGTCGGCCATGGCGGGAAGAAAACTGGGCAAGGGTTTAAGGATTTCGTCCCCACTTTTCCCCCCGATCCAGGGTTTTATGATCCGCTGAATTTGAGTGCAGGATCAGCTACGAGAACTAAAACATAGACGCCCATTTGATCCACAACCAGAACTTAAGGGTCTCTTTGGAGCTAAACTTTTATAGAAAGAAAAAGAAAATCCTTCATAGCACACTATATAGATGTATTGCGGCCTAACTCGACGTCACGGTCGGACCGGAATAATCTGGACCGTCTTAGCTCTCGGAACAGTCGAGCGCGCACACAGTCAATGAGATGAGTCGATCATACACACGAAGTTTTAACGTGAAAAAACTCATCAACCGGGTAAAAAACCACGTGACTGGATCTGTGCTGATCAAAGTCAACTATTTGTCTGTTGTTACAGCTTGTCCGTTGAACCGAGGGTGACAGACCGCTTCTCGTTACAATTTGGAGATGAGAGAACACTTAGCACTCAGCGAACGACAGACCGTCTCGCGGGGCATTTGTTACAAATGGTGTTTTGCAGCGATAGGCTTTGTTGGATGTCACGCTGGCACTGAACCCGGGAGCGGAGCACTTGAGTTTGTGATCGTGGAGGCCTGATGGAAACGGATAGATCGGGCTTCGTTAGGCGGCTTGAAGGTTGCTTGAACGTGGCTTGAATGCGGCTCGGGAGTAGCTTGAATGCGGCTCGAGTGCTGCTCGTAGGAGAAATCTGGCAGAGCTTCGGCCTGAAGAAGAAGAAAGCTCAGAGGAAAAAAGGTGAGAAATGAGGAGGTTTGGAGCTCCTTCTATAGTCTCCAAGAGGTGATTATGGTGGTTATGCGGCTATCCACACGTCATAACTATCATTATAAATATTTTTGCTATAGTTTAGAAACGCATATTAGGATAATTAATTTCGCTATTTGTACATCAATTAAATTAATAATAAAATTTCCCCACTAACATGTCGGTTAGTGGGTGGTTACACGCGAATCGGACGGCGGGGAATGACCCGGAAAGATCGAACGGCGGGAACAGGCTCCCATGGGCAGTCGGCGAACTTGTCGCTGAACTCGCCGACAAGGAGGGAGACCGCCGCCGACGGCCGGGAGAGCGCGCTGCAACCAAGCCGGCGATGGAGAGGGGATGGCTGACCGCTACCTCGACCGCGCGCCAGCGGCCGAGGAGGGGTGGTCGGCTCGGCCGCCCTTTCAGTCGCGCACCGACAGCCGAGAAAGGGCGGCTGGCATGGCCGCCCCTTCGACCACGCGCCGGCGGACGAGGAGGGGCGGTCGGCCGCACACTGGCATCCGAGGAGGGGCGGCCTCCTCGACGGGCGAGGAGGGGCAGCTGGCTCAGTCGCGCGTCGGCGGCCGAGGATGGGCGACCGACCTAGCCTCCCCTTCGATCACGCGCCGGCG
This sequence comes from Platanthera zijinensis, assembly GCA_039513925.1. NCBI lineage: Eukaryota > Viridiplantae > Streptophyta > Magnoliopsida > Asparagales > Orchidaceae > Platanthera > Platanthera zijinensis. Next base: position 4,437,420 of record CM077088.1, on the reverse strand, counting down.
GCCGAGGAGGGGCGGCCGGCTCAACCGCGTCTTCGGTCGTGCGCTGGCGGCCGGCTTGGCCACCACCTTCGGCACACGCGGGTGGTTCTGGCGTTATGCGTGATGGGTTAGCGTGTGGGGGGATCGCGCATGCTGTCACACTCATGATCCCACTAATTTTGGTGGAGATCATGGGGGTGTGGTTATGTGTGTACCCATCCTTTTAAAGAGGGATCTCATCCCCATCGAGATGAAAAATGGAAACTTCAAAAAAAGATTATCAACTTTTTGCATCTTGATGAGCGTCATACTGACATTATATTAAGTTTGGCAATTGAGAAGTGTTTGACTTAATGGAGAATTGAAGATAGATTGAGTGCTCTTGTCTTAGATAATGTGTCAGCAAATAATATAATTGCATCTGCACGTAAAAGCGTTATCGATTATCTTTTCCACTTGCTGAAAAGTTTTTTCATATATTTATCGGTTTTTGAAAATAAAAAACTACACCAAATCGAAACAAGAGCGGTTATCCTAAATGAAAAACAGCCCCTACTCTGAACCGAGCGGTTCAGTGTGAGTATCCGTTCAGTTTGAGCGTTTTTTGGTTTTTCATGCACAGAAGCACCTGAGTCCATAATCTAACTCCTATCATCGCACGAGAGTGCAGCTGTGACATCATCTCTAACAATGATAACTTCATGCTCCTCTGTAGAGACAGTGGCAGCCATATGCGTGCCCATCTTCTCATTTGAGGACTCTCCCTTCTTCTTTTGGTCATTCTTCAGAGTATAACAAATTTTTTGAATATAACTTTTCTTGTGACAGTAGTGACACTCTACATTCTAGTAGCGGAACCTAAACTTCCCTCAGCTTTGGCTCCTCTCACTATTACTTCCCCTACTCTTGCTCCTGCCTCTCCCTAGGCTCGATAAAGAGGATGTCAGCTCGTGAAGAAGAGTCTGATATCCCTTGAGACTACCTTCTTATCTTTTCATTCAGGATGACGCTCTTGACAATCTTCATAGTAATGATGCCTCTGGGAGAGGAGTTGATTAAAGAAACTCTAACCATCTTCCAAGAATGTGGAAGAGACTTCAGCAACCATAATGCATTGACCTCGTACTCGAATATCACCTTCATAACAGTGAGTTGGATAATAATACCTTGAAACTCATTCACATGATCCAAGATAAGTGAGCTATCTTTATACTTGAACTCTCCAAGCTTCTTTAGTAGATATAGTTTGTTAATGTCAATACTTTGGCATACAACGTTTCAAGAGTCTTCCAAAGTATCTTTGCATCAACGATACTTGCAACATGGTTGTAAACGTTTAACTCTACAAACTGTCTGACGAATCCACATAGCTTCCGGTGCTCTACCTTTTACTTATTTGGATCTACGTCTTTAGATATATCCTCAAAGATAGGAGCATGTCAACATTTGCATAAATGAGATCCTCCATCAGTAAGTGTCACTGGTGGTAATTTATGTCATTCAGTTTCACCATTTGTTCGGGACCTGAACCTGATGTAGACTCCATCATGCTCTATCACTGATCGATCTGACCTCAGTTCTTTGATCCGACTATTTCAAAGAAAACAATCAAAGAAGATAGGGAGCAGACCAATGATCGTCACCTATCGCACTCGATCACCAACCTGAAATATCCAATCGGCTCGTCGTAAATCTCAAATAGATTAGCCCGATAACTACACTAATAATAAATCGGACTCTGATACCACTTGTTGGGCTTGAGAGAACGCAAGCCCGATCAAAGCACCTGCAAATTAGTTTGAGCAAGTACATAAATGGCTGCTTAGCGGTATACCGATATACAATCAAAACACATCACAAAATAAGAATAGAGATGACACAGAGATTTAACGTGGAAACTCAATAGGATGAAAACCACGGGATGATTAGAGTCCAATCCGGAAAGCCACCATTAAAAATGTATGAGAACAATAGACAATTATAAGGTTTTCCCTCCTCGATCCATATAGGATCTTCACTAGCTTTACACTACACAATACAATAAATAGTAACAAAAAAATTATAAGCTACCGACAATGACGGACGAGACGGATTACACAAATCCTCTCCACAATGCCTCTTCGAATGTTTGCCCAAATTTGCTATAGATCCAATCCGTGTAGGCGAAGTACTGCTCGTCAACGTCGTACAACGATGTCTGAAAGCTCTTCCAAACGAAGACGATTACCACAAAGGCATCTCTAAAAATCTTCCAATGATTGAGTTGGGAGAGAAGTGGATGTCTAACCCCTCCTCATTCATTCCTATTTATAGGGCCAAAACCAAAGAGGTAAAGGTAGTAGATGACATAAAGATGAAGCTTCCTTTGGTCAAAAAACACATGTTGGTTTAAAGGCCAAAAACGGCTTCTTCTTTTCACACTTGTCATGAAGCACATGCTTGAAAAACCTTGTCAAAGTTGGCTAGCATTTTTCACACTTAGGAGAAAATTATCTTAACAGTGAGAATTTGAGGGAAAGACTAAATAGGCGTGAAACAACTCAATTCGACTTTCGTGAAAACTGGCAATATGATTAGAGAGCATATTATAGTATATTTAAGTATTATTAATTTATTTTGGTTTGGTGTTGTTTTATCGCTTTTTGAAAATAAAAAACTGCACCAAATCGAAACAAGAGCGGTTATCCTAAATGAAAAACAACCCCTACTTCGAACCAAGCGGTTCAGTGTGAGTATCCGTTCAGTTTTAGCGTTTTTTGGTTTTTCATGCACACCCATAGGACCCAGTAGGATTTTTCAGTGAGGACGTGCAATAAAATATATATAAAAAACTAATGTAGACTATAGACAACGGTTTATGTAAAAAACGTTATCTATGCTCGAATAGATAACAGTTTTTATATAAACCGCTGTCTATTTTAAGGTTCAGGGTAGAATAGACAGCGATTTATATAAAAACCGATGTTTATACTCGATAAGACATCGGTTTTTATATAAGTCGCCGTCTATTTTAGGGTTCAGGGTATAATAGGCAGCGGTTTATATAAAAACTAATGTCTATTCGAGTATAGACAACGGTTTTTACATAAACCGCTGTCTATTTTCATATATTTTTTAAAAAAATAAGGTTGCCCAACGCCAAAGACGGGTGAATGCCTTAAAAATTAAACTTTTTTATATTTTAAAACATATAATATACATACTTTATACTTAATATAATTTTTTTTAAGTGTGGGCGGCTGCCCACACCGGACCTTTAATAGATCCGCCCATGTGCACACCCCTAACTGCTTATAATACAAGTCAAAAATATATTATTAATATTAATTTTGATGAATCCAAAAACCAATTCCATAAAGGTGATGGATCTAATTCAAAGGACCGCCCCGCTAAAGTCTTTACATTACAGACTATTAAACTATAATAATGCGTAGAAAAAAGAAACGCAATTATTGACACTGCCGTCGAGTTTGCTCTAATCATCACATACTATTAAATAATATAAATATATTATTATATAGTTATTATAACATTAACTTAATTAGTGGCGTATGACTAATTGACTATGCAGTAGAAAAAAGAAACGCAATTATTGTCACTTAGGCTCCGTTTGGGGGGACTTATTTTCACCGGTCAAGAGTCCCCCCAAACCGAGCCTTAGGCACCGGTTGGCACGGTGGCTGCAGTCATAAATACATGAGTTAAACCGTCATTCGTTAAGGATCACCTAACAAATATTATCTGTTTGAACGTAAAAGTGGATGAAGTTCCTTAGGTTGGCGTTATCGAATGACAATTTAACCCCCACGTTCATGACCGCCATCACCGGGCCAAACGGAGCCTAATGCGGGCGCAACCCGTGCTTACAACTCCTTATACTCAATTAACAATAGAGATTTCTTACCAAATTACCTCGACTACTCGGAACTGAGCTCGGAAGCACCAACCAACCCAGCTCGCCTGCACTGAATGATGAACCGACTAGGGTTTGTTGTTGGTGCGTCACTAGCCTTGCGGTTAGCGGCCTTGCCCGAGACGATGAAAAAGAAGAAGCTAGACTGCAGGAGGTGCAAGTATCGTTGGCACTGAAAATATGGAGAAGGCAATGACAACACCCCTTTTTTTTTCACTTTTCATACAGCTAGTGTAGCAATCTGTTTTTTCTTCAAAATTCATAAGTACTTGCTTTCAAAATTGACACTAGATACCTGTCATAAGTACCTATTTTCAGCTTTTTGGTACTGCACATATAAACTATACTTTATTTCCCAGAATTTACACTGGGGCACTTGCTCGAGTGTGTCTGCACTTAGGTTCGTTCTTGCATATGAGTACTTAAAATGATCGTAAAATATAAATCAATATTCATATTTTTATTTTATAAAAAAATATAATTTTTTATCTAAAAAACAATTTCTCCCTCTCTTTTCTCTCTCCCTCTCACTCATATCCCTAAATATAGGGATAAGATGACTATAAAGATTCTCTCTCTCTTCCCCTCTCTCTTCTCTCTCATAATTGGATGTTGAGATTAAAAATTTGACATATGTTGGATGGCTAAGATTAATTCTACAACTTCAAACTAGTTCTTTAATGTAGTTAAAGATATATATATATTATAAAAAAAAAATACTTATGTGATCATGTGGTACTCCAGAAGACCACTAAAGTAATCAAAACCGTCCGATCAAGCTGATTATTAGCTTCATCATTCGATTAAAAACTTAACCGCCACTTTCACTCGCCCAGCACACCCTAACCCTTTCCTGCTTCCTATTCCAGCTGCAACACCTATACAACGACAACCGCACACCTCGAAGCCTCTTCTCATTGTTGAGCGTCCTCCATCTCCATCTCCTGTCTTAGTTCGTCGTTGTGGGCGGTGTTGGGAAACCGAATATCCCACTTTGTAGCTTGCGCACCGGGTTTACAGAAGATAAAGCACAAGATAAATAACAAAAAATTTAAACACAACTAGAGAATACAAAGATTTATGTGGGAAATCCTCTCTCAAATCAATGAGGGAAAAATCATGAGACGGGGCACTTAGAACAATTCACTATAAAAAATAAGGATTACAAGAAAATTCTATATTTGCCCAACCTAGATCCCACACTGGATTCACAGATTGAATCCTACTCTCAGAACTCACTGTGAAACTCTCTTCAAGAACAAATGGTCACAAAATCTGATCTCTCTTCCCAAGCCCAAAAGGAATCAAAGAGAAGAACGAGCAAAAAAACACCCTTACAACGAAGACAAGCCGCCAATATGAGAAACTACTGTTCTTATTCACGAAGAACTCCTCTGGCAGCAGCAATGGCGGAGATGCACGACAGCTCTTTTGACGGCCGAAAAACTGGAGCGAGATATCTTCTCAGGAATAGGGTGTGTAAAAGCCGATGCAATCATGACCCTTAAATCAAGCACCAAGCAATCTGACAGCAATAATTACACCCAATTATGAACCAACCACCGCACGCCACCTATCAAGTAGACACATATACGCCGATATCAGCGAGCACGCTGAGATCAGACACACCGGTATCGGTGAGAATAGTCACGCCGGTATTGGCAAGAATGCTGAGACCATCAAGCCGGTATCGCGTGACCAGGCCTAATCCAGTTCTGATCTGATTTCTGAGTTCTCCGACTCTTTAGAGGCTGGATCCCAACAAACTTCCCCTCCAGACCATAAAGAGGAGTTCTCAAACATGTCATCTTCAGATAGCCACCATGTCGATCCGTGACCGGCAAAACATGTGCTTCTCCTTTGATACAACCTTCGTCATCATGTCCGAAGGATTTTCATCAATGTGGACCTTGTCCAGCTTTAGCAGCTTTTCCTCGATAACATCTTGTATTTACTGATACCTGACATCAATATGCTTCGTCTTGGAGTGGTAGGCGTGGTTCTTGGCAAGAAAAATGTCACTTTGACTATCACTGAAAACAGTGAACACCTATTGCTGGAGTCCAATTTAAAACATGAACTTCTTCATCCATAAGTGTACACCCATATTCGTCAAGGCAGGGTTCACTCAGAGTCATGTTAGCAAGAAATCAAAGTCAACAAGTCAAGACAGGAGACCGGTCAAAGAATCAAGATAAGTGAAGACCCAGAGAGTATCGACGAGCAGTCCTCGCATACTCGCCCGGTAGGTGACTACTGATCATACTCACCCAAGTCAGGCAAGTTATCACCATAGTCTCATTTACCAAGCAGGGGCAAGGTTATAAATAGCCCCCCTGCCCTTTGATTTTCCTATAAATAGGACCTTAGGGGTACAAGATTCTGGATCTTTGCTTGAGCTCTTGAATATCGCCATTGAAGATTTTGAGTTGTGAGACAGTGACCATTCCCCATAGTCAACATCATTTCTTAGTCGCCAGGCTAGTGTTCCCTTGTACACTGCTTGACCATTTTTGGTTGTGGAGGGGAAGCTTCTTCCAAGCTTCCGGGTACGTGGTGGAACCTCCCTGCCATAGCGTCTGAGGTCCTTTAGTGTTTCCTTTGTCTCTTAGTTCTTGCTTGCTAAGCCGTCAATCCCATTTGCGAGACAAGTGGCTTTAGGCTGCATTGATCCAAATTTTTTTAGAGTAGAGATTTTCCTGGCTTTAACTTTTGTGTGTGATGAGCGTGAATCGCAGTTAAGGAAGAAAATCTTGCAGTAGGCAAGATGGTGGATGGAGGCGAGCATGGAGAGATAGTCGACATTTCGGTCGGGGGAAGCTGCTTCGTGACAGTAGCAGTCTTTGAAGAGTACAAGAAGAGGATAGATAGATCTTGCGAGCATCACTTCGTCCTCGCATGGAGGGCACGGCGACTTCACCTCCTCGCATGACTCTGTCCGAGAATGAAGGTCCCCTCCCAAGTGAATGATAGCCCCCCGGTGGGGTATTTGATGTATGCTAAGTTACATGTGCAAGTTCAAAGTTGACAAAACTCATTGATAAGTCAAAGTGTCATTTGATGTTATGCTAAGGTAACATTGCAAGATCAGTTGAACAAATTATATCTAAGTCAAAGTGTCAAGACAATACTTCTGGTCGACATAAACAGATCAGTAGTCAAACATAAATAACAGATATGTGTCGAGACAATAATTCTGTGTCGACATAAGACAGATCAGTAGTCAACACAAAGAACATAAGATGTGTCGACATAGATAACAGATGTGTCGAGACAAAATTTCTGTGTCGACACAAGACAAAACTAAGATGTGTCGACACAAATAACAGATTTGTCGACACAAATAACAGATGTGTCGACACAACTAATCTATCTCAATGCTTTTTGTTCTGAGATGATAACTATTTCAATTATGTATGTGTTGGGTCTGTCAAGATGTCTCAACACAGATTTCGAGACAGCTTGTCTACATCAATGCTTATTGTCAGAATGTGCTAAGTCAACATTAATCAGGTCAAGAAAAGTCAGATCATTTTGGTCGGCATAGGAAGACTTTCCTTCTATAAAGACAGTTCAAGGAAGGATTTGTTGACAATTGCTGATGTCATCAATACCAGTCCAAGCCGTCTGAGATTTCTATAAATAGGAGGTGCTGCCTTCAGAAGACATATAGATACCAATACACTGACCGATTCTATTCATCAAGAAAAGGAAATAGAAGAAGAAGTTGATCTTCAAGAAAGTCTTCAGATCCCTTTTCTAAGGTTGATCTGGGGATTTAGTAATCTGTTCATCAGCATCTTCAAACTATTCAATCTGATCTTCATCAAGAAGTTGCTGATTCAGAAGAAATTCAATTCAGCCTGCTGATCTATCAAGAAGAAATCAAACTGCAGCTGAGTGAAATAAACTGTACACACAAATCCAACAGATTACAGGTTTTCTGTTTTCTGCAAACTATTTTATCAAATTTCATTGTAAGATCTCCTAGAGATCTGAGTGGGTAGGAGAACTTATTCTCTAAGTTTTGTAAGCTTAATCTATAAATGCTGAGGTATGATTCTGAGTGAATCTGAGGTAGGTAATTTGGGGTAAATCACTGAGATTATAGGCCTAATTTATAAAGGCCGAGGTAGGAGATTGAGGAGATCTCTGAGGTAGGAGATTGTGATATCTCTAAGGTAGGACCAGTGGGTCTGAATGTAGGTTTCTTAGAGAGAAACTGAGCCTTGTAGGATCTGAGAATCTGAGTTGAGAAGGAGGAGCTATAACCTTATCTAGCACATTACTAGTGAGCAAAGAAGGGGGAAAGTGGATGTACCCTAGATAGGGGAACCACTATAAACTTGTTGTGTCCCTTGTGCTGTGTGCTGTATTCTTTGTTGTATATGCTGTAATCATTTTTTTTTATTTTATGCTGGGTATAAACTTATATACTGAAATGCATATTCTCCATACCAAAAGTTTAAAAGAACTTCAAAGAAGTTTAATAGGTCACCTATTCACCCCCCTAGGTGACTTTCTACCATAAGCTTGACTTTCACATTTGCCTCAAATCGACGCGCTGGTTGATTCCGCCGTCGGGTTTCCTGTGATGAGTTTTCTTGATGCTTTTTCAGGGTATCACCAGATCCGGATACATTCCCCTGACTGCCACGATGTCTCCTTCATAACCAGCAATGGTTGTTATAGCTACAAGATGATGCCCTTTAGGATCAAGAATACGGGCGGATCTTACAGAGAATGATGGATCATATCTTCAAAGAGCAGAAGGGGCTACTGGAAATCTATGTAGACGATCTCCTTATCAAAAGCAAGAGCGTCGCGGAGCATATAGCGGATCTAGGGTGAGACCTTTGCCACCCTGAGGAAGTATAAGATGCGACTCAACCCGGCCAAGTGCATTTTCGGTGCAGGAAGAGGGAAGTTTTTAAGTCACCTCATCACTCTCAAGGGGTGGAACCTAACCCGGATAAGGTCAAGGCCATTTTGGAAATGACATCCCACAGAGATCCCAAGGAGGTCCAAAGGCTGACAGGGAAGCTGGTGGGCCTTAGTTGTTTTTTTATCCAAGACAGGAGAGAAGTGATTTTCATTATTCAAGACTCTTCGGGGGAATTAGAAGTTTGAATGGACCACAGAGTGCGAGGAGGTCTTCGGAAAGCTCGAACAACAGCTAACCCAAACTCCTCTCCTTCAAGGCCCGCAAGGAGATGAGGACCTCCTACTCTATCTGGGAGTAGGAGCGGAGGAGGTTAGCTCGGTGCTGGTCCGAGAAGAAGATAAGAAGCGGCTCCTCAACAACTATGTGAGTAGAGTGTTGCGGCAGGCGGAAACCAGATATCCTATTTTGGAGAAGTTAGTATTTGCTCTGGTGGTTTCGGCTCGGAGGCTCCATACTTATTTTCAAGCTCATTCCATCAAGGTCATTTCCGATCACCCTGTACGTAGTATCCTGGATTGGGTGGAGCACTCTGGCAGGTTGGCGAAGTGGGCGGTGGAACTTAGCGAGTTTGACATTTCTTACTCTCCAAGGGTAACGATCAAGGCGCAGGTAGTAGCAGATTTCCTGGCTGACTTCTCAGCCGAGGTGGAAGGAGACGAAGGCACTTATATCCCAATCTCTTGGAAGATGTTCGTGGACGGGGCCTCAGGCGGGTATTTTATGGGAGCCGGAGTCGTGCTTGTAAGCCCCCAGGGAACCAGGATCGAACAAGCAGTCGAGATCCTCTTCCCAGTTACAAATAATCAAGCGGAATATGAAGCCATGTTGGATGGATTGTGTCTCGCCCAGGAGCTAGCGATTCAGGATATCAGGGCCTTCATCGACTCAATGGTGGTCGCGTCCCAGATCAGAGGCGAGTTTGAAGTAAATCTTCCGGTCCTGAAGAGGTACTTACTCAATGTGAAAGGTCTGATCAGTGGGTTTTAATCTTTATTCATCGAGCACGTACCTCGAGAAAAGAATTCAGAAGCTGACCACCACGCCAAGTACGGTCCCCGGGCTGGGGGTACCGTGACCGAGTTGTTCCGACCGTCCATCGAGAAAGGGAAATGATGGAGATCGAGCAAAGAACCTCATGAAAGGATCCATTCATCACATTCTTAGCGAAGGGACATCTGCCTACCGACGATGGTAATCATAGGAAGTTCCACTACAAAGCTGCCTATTACTTGCTACAGGAAGGAGAGCTTTACCGCAAGACTATCTCAGGCCCCTTGGCCAGATGTTTGTCAAAGATCGAAATCCCTCGTGTCCTCGAAGAGATTCATTTCGGAAAGTGTGACAGTCACTCAGGGACCCGTACTCTGGAACAGAGAATTCTAAGGCATGGATACTTTTGGCCCACCATCCGAAAGGATGCGGAAGCCTTCTCCAAGAAATGTCCGCAATGTCAGCTCTTCGCGCCTCTTCAGCTACAACCAGCTCAGCATCTTCGCTCGATCACTGCTCCATGGCCCTTCGCTATCCGGGGAATGGACTTGATCGACCCTTTCTCTCAGGCCAGTGTACAGAGGAAGTTCATCCTCATCATGATCGACTACTTCTCCAAGTGGATCGAGGCAAAAGCTTTGGCCAAGACCACTTCTCATATTGTGAAGAATTTTATCTGGGGAGAGATCGCATGTAGGTTCGGGATTCCTCTCGCCATCGTCACCGAAAACGGTCCACAGTTTGTCAGCTTGGAATTGGGGGATTTCTGCAAACAGCTAGGGACGGATCTCCGATTCTCCTCTGCGCATCATCCTCGAAGAAATGGATAGGTAGAAGCTGCCAACAAGCTCATCATCAACTTACTAAAGAAGAAAGTCGCCAACTTAAAAGGCAATTGGGCAGAGCAGCTCCCCTCAGTCCTCTGGGCTCTAAGGACAGCTCCAAACTCGACCACGATTGGAAACTCCCTTCAATTTATCCCACGGGTCTGAGGCACTCATCCCAGTGGAGTTTGAGCTTCGAAGCCCGAGGGTCATAGTCGCAGGAGATGGCAATGAAGAGTGGCGCTTGGAGAATGAAGAGGCCCAAGGACTTTCACTAGACTACATTAAAGAACTTCGAGACTTAGCCTCCATCCGCCAAGAGGAAATCAAAAGGCACATGGCGAAGCACGTCGACAAGAACGTTCGCCTCAAAAATTTTTGTGCAGGAGATCTGGTCATGAAGAAGGTGGATGTCGCGGGGAGGGGAGCAACTGTTGGCAAGCAATATCCGAATTGGGAAGGTCCCTTCATCGTCCAAGAAGCCCTACCCACTGGAGGCTACTACCTGCAAGATCAAGTAGGAGAACAGCTGGGAGGTACCTGGAGCGGGGATGACCTGAAAAGGTTCTATCCCTAGCGACAACCTATGTCTTCTTTGTAATCATATGGATATGAATATATAATTGCGGCACTCTTGTTTCTCTTTGCGTGCTAATCTATCTCAAGATCTCTGAAGGCTTCGAGGGCCAGCCCCGCGATCGACTCCGGAAACCAGCAGTCAACATGTTCCTCCTAAATAGCCCAGTACGGATGATAGGACGATGCCTCGGGACCGAAGCGCTCTTATAAGACCGAGCCTCTGCATTGACGACTGAGATCAGCTCCCCTCTTGCATGTCGGCCTATGTCTCCCCGATTGCATCTCTCCTCCGACTGGAGGAACTATCTGGAACAGGCCTAGACGCTAACCTCCTGGACTCGATAGAGGGACGATCTCACCAAGCAATCGCTAATCTAGACATCTCAGCTATTATCTAAGCACGATAACCTGCCGAAGGAGCAAGAACAAGCCCAAGGGAAGATGTTGGCCTCGAGTGCGTCCTGAAGGACCCTCAGAGGAACATTCCCCTTTGCCCGTGCACTATCACTCGCCACCAGGTGGAATGGCCGAAAGCGATCTACGCTATTAAATTGGGATAAGAGCCTTCGACCCATTCCTCCTAAATAGCCTAGTGCGGATGATAGGACGATGCCTCGGGACTTAAGTGCTCTTGTAAGACCGAGCCTCTGCATTGATGGCCGAGATCAGCTCCCCCCTTGCACGTCGGCCTATGTCTCCCCGATTACATCTCTTCTCCAATGGGAGGAATTTTTAGGAAAGGGTCTGGACGCCAACTTCCCGATTTGGCAGTTTCACGGTCGTCTCTTGTGAAGGTATCAGTCATTCGTAAAATGTCGGCGCAGCTAGCTCATCTGTCGTCTCTCAAGAAAATAGGATAAAACGTCGACTCCAACAATGATAGAAGTCCTCGAGTGGTAGTGTTATCATAAGCCCGAGTCCCTGTACGAGCTCCTCTCCTGCACACCGGCCAACAACCTCCTCGAGTGAAATCAAGTTCCTCATTGGAGCGATGATGTAGTCCGTGAACTCTGTACGAGATCCTCTCCTGCAGACCGACTACTTGCCTCCTCGAGTCGAATCGCACCACTCTAGTTGAGCAAGGCTCCTGAGAGCTGTCGACCCCAATAATGATAGAAGTCCTCGAGTGGTAGTGTTATCGTAAGCCCGAGTCCCTGCACGAGCTCCTCTCCTACACACCGGCCAATGACCGCCTCGAGTGAAATCAAGTTCCTCGTTGGAGCGATGTCATAGTCCGTAAACTCTGTACGAGCTCCTCTCCTACAGACCGACTACTTGCCTCCCCAAGTTGACTCACACCACTCTAGTTGAGAAAGGCTCCTGAGAGCTATTGACTCCAACAATGATATAATTCCTCGAGTGGTAGTGTTATCGTAAGCCCGATTCCCTACACGAGCTCCTCTCCTGTACATCGGCCAACGACCTCCTCTAGTGAGATCAAGTTCCTCGTCGGAATAATGTCGTAGTTCGTCAACTCTGTACGAGCTCCCATCCTGCAGACCGACTACTTTCCTCCCGAACCAGACTCCACCGCCAGTAGAGCTTGGCTCCTACTGGATTTCGACTGCTCACCACCAGCCGAGCTCGACTCATGATTAGGAAGGTGCGAGTATGCCTTGGCGAGCATGCGAGTACGCCTTGGCGAGCATGCGAGCAAAATTATGGCGAGTATACAAATAGTCGTTCGTTCGAGCACCCTCGTGTGAGTTGGTGGAGCGAGTATGACCGCACGAGTAGCGACTGCGCGACTATTACCAACGTCAATGCGCGGGTAAGCTTCACAAGCACTCATTCTCCTCGAGCCTATGAGCCTAGAGAGCGATATCAACCAACATGCGAGAAAATAAGGGCAAAGAATGAAATAACTTGTATAAATATGTCAAAAAGTTTACAAGTTACAAAAATGTCAAAAAATCTATTAAATCCAAGCATGACAAAGATCAACGAGCAACTAGGACTCGTCGTCGCCAGTATCTGGCCGATATTCATCATCTCCGACGTCTGCATCCTCCTCTTCCTCGCCGCCCTCTTCGCTTTCTTCCCCGTCGACGCTTTCCCCGTTATCGCTGCCGCTACCACTGCAGTTGCCGCTGCCACTGCTAGAGCCTGACGACGAGGAGGGGGCGCGATCGGGCGAGGTAGGCCCCTCGACGAGCAGTTAGGAGATAAGCTCGTCGACGGTGAGCTGCTTCTCCCCCTCGACGAGCTAGTCGTTAATCCTTAACCGAGCGAGCATGATATTCCCCGCAGCCCGCGCTATCTCGCGGCGGACGAACGAACTCTCTTCCCAAAGAGCGCGGGACCGCTTGACGGCCCATTGTGGATCGTCCTCCGGCCGCAGCGTCTCTGAAAAAGGAACGACAGAGCTCGCGCGTCCTTCAGCCGCAACCAGCTGAGTTTCCATCTCGGCAGCGCGAACCTGGGCCTCCTCCAGCTCCGCTTGGGAAGTGGCGAGCTTATCCTCACATTCAGATAGTTTCTTCACGGCCTCGATCTCGGCGGCCTGCGAGATATCAACTATCAGCAAACTAATTCCAATTCAAAAATTATCAATGTTGCATACGAGAAGCGACCTACCTCATAGTCCCTCCAATGGACCGATTGCATGTCGAGATCTATGGCCTTCTTGGAGATGACCTTCAAGGTCTCTGTGGTCTCCAATAGCTTCATGTCCGTGTAATGTCCTAGCTCGGCAGATCGTGCAAGCGAGCATGCAGCCTGCTGGGCGAGTTTCGTCGGGCCGAGCTCCAACATAGACTCGGCGTCTACCCGCCCATACAAAGCATGGGGGACGGCGAAGGCCTCCCCCTTGTCCTCCCAATCCGCCGACCAGGAGGGGAGGTTGGTGCTCAGCGACACCAGGTGTTTGTTTTCCGACCAGGTCACCAGCGGGAAACCATAAGCATCCACCACCCCTCGACCAAGGTTGTAATTTGGGTGGAAGTAGGGTTCCTGAGCGTCCAGCGGCGACTCCTAGTCATCAGAGTGAGGCGACGACACTTTCGCCCTCTTACTCGCAGGCCCCGACGACTTGACCCTCGCCTTCCCCTTGGCGAGCTTTTTCTTCTCCCCAACGTCGGGCAGGGGGGGGTGGGCTTCCGTGAGAGAGGTGGCGATTTCCTTCGGCGGAGGAAGCAGCTTCTCTGGAAGCTCGTTGGCCACTATAAAGATCGCGCGACATGATCAGTGCGAGCTCTAATAAATAGGAGCGAGCAGGCGAACATACGTAATTCTCGCTCAAGTCTTACCCTCGTTTGGATGGATCTCTTCGAGCATGTTGACGTTAAGCCGTCAGTAGATGACGTCAAATCGGTGACCTCGGAAGGACTCGAATAGTTGCTCGAGGATACCTTCCAAGATCGGCAGGAGGAAGGCGACATCGGCGGGTTGGTGCGGCCTTCCCAGGAGTTCCGCGAAGTTGCCATGAATGACAACCAGCTGCTCGCTCTAGCGGTGGACTTTATTCGCTATCCCCACCAAAGTGCATACGTGGCTGCTGAAGTAGATGACCCCCTCCGAAGTCACGACGAAGGCGAATATCCTTCGAAAAACCAAAAGGTCGAAGGCGATCCTCTCTTCCTGCAGATAGCAAAAGAACCCCATGATGATCGCCACTCCATTGGATTTGATTTGCGCGGAGACGATCCCAAAGTATCGGAGGATCTCGCAATATTCGGGCCAGAAGGGGCTACAGGCCGGCGTCGAAATGACGAAGCGAAATAACCATTGCGCCCTCAATGTAGGTGTTGAGTCGCTCGCTGCGAGTAGGGAGCCTCGCTGAGTATCCATTCGGCGGGAGTCGCTCCCTGAATGTCTCCAAGTCTCGCTGTGTGGTTATTGATTTCTTGAAGGCCGCATCGGCAAAGTTGACGGCGTGGGCTTGTCGGCGAGCATTGACATCGTCCCCAACCATTTTGGCGAGCTAGCTAAAAGAAGAGAGAAGAGAGGCGAGAGGAAGAAGAAGACGAGAAGACGCGAGCAGAAAGGTGACTCGCGAGGTGGGTGGAAAAAATCGCAGCAGCGTACTTATGTCCCACCTACCCCCTCTAGTTATAGGCGAAGGAAATGGAGAGGGGGGGGGGGGTTATAAATCTGCCTTGACGAGTATCAACCTAAGTCGTGGTTTAGGAGAGAAAGCAGACACCCGACGTCAACCCTATCTCGCACGGCACAGTAGAGGATGTCGCGACATTCGCTAGAACGTGCATAATAAACTCGGCACACCGCAGAATAAACAACAAGCAAAATGACAGGAAGAAATTAACGGCGAGATGCAAACTCGGTTATTACAAATATAATATTGTTTATTACAAATAGCCGCCTACGACGAGTTCAGAATAAAAGAAAAAGAAATGGTCCTAGGTTCTAAGTGGTCGCTCTGGAGGATGAGAATGTTGTCTGACCCAGCCCATCTCACGTGCTCGTCGGTAATGCTCCGTCGCCAACGCCATGACATCGTCGCCAAGCCGTAGCTCCTCCTCCATCCTCGCCAGTCGCCCCACGAAGCCCATACTCGCCCGGATGCCGGCCAGCTCGTCGAGGACAAGATGCAGGCGGTGGTTGTTTATCGCCAGCTGGCGATCATTCTCCTTCACCATATGGAAGGGAGCCTCGTAGCACTCCAGAGTGGTCCGGAGCTCTTCCATCTTCGCTACTCGCACCTCCAGAGCGGAGATCCGGCGAAGAGGCTCGCAGATGGAGAGCTGATCGAACTTGCTCTCCTGCTCCATGTAGGCGCGAGCTGTAGCATGGCGATACTCGCTCCCGGAAAACCTGATGGCGTCGATGAAGGCCGCCCTAGGAGTCGCAGGGCGATCTATCAGAACAGGTAGAAAAGTCGCCAGGTCAGAGCTAAATGCCTAAATGATCAAAGGAAGAAATGACGACAAAGTCTACCGCGACGAGGAGACCGAGATAGGCGAGGAGAAGGGACTCAACCTGGGACATCTCGCCGACCAGAAGATAGACCACCCACATGATCGGCTGGTCTACCCTGCCCGTGACCTCCGTAATCAGGGTCACCGACTCGCGGCGGGAAGTAACTCGGCCGCGACTTATCTGGCTTCCGGGCCATAGTCTTCGACGGAGGCGGCGAAGGCTGCGGCGAACTCGCCGGCTGATGCGAAGTCTTCAGCGGAGGAGGCGGGGAGGTCGCTGCAAGTCAGCTTGTTGCTAAATGGTCAGAGGTGGCGGCAGCGGGTAAAGAGGTGCTCACCGCCTGGAGGGAGGCCGCATTCAGAGGGGGGGGGTGGCAGTTGAGAACTCGCCGCTTGCTGTGTCGAATCTCGCACGGGAGTGGGAGCGGCCTTGCTCGCCAGAAGATCCTTTCTCCCGGAGGGTCCTTTCTCGTCGGGAGGTCCTTCACCGTTGATTCCTTACTCGCCAGAGGGTTTTCCTTCGCCAAAGGAGTAGTCTCCGACGGTTTCTTGACGCCGAGACTAATGCGGACCGTATGTGCGGTCCGAGATGGCTTATCGGCTGCGAAGGTGAGCAGTGACGCGAAGTTCAGGGGGGAGACATCTAGAGGCACATCCGCGACATTCGGAGGGGAGTTTGCGAATAGAGAAAACATATCAGCGAGAAGCACACGACGACCAACTATTTTGGAAGGGACTTGGAAAAATGGCAACCTGGCAAGGAGATGACTTCGATCCGGTGTGACGCCGATGTCTTGGCGACTTCGGTATCCTTTAGCGGGCTGAGGAGGCTCGAGCCCGAGGCGAACGAGTCAGGGACGTCGTCTAGCCCAAGATCGCTAATAAGCTTCATGATGTTAGCGGAGGGCGTGGGTTTGACCGTCGAAGCCGCGACTTGCTCAGATGGAGGAAGCGGGTCGACCGGCGTAGACGCGGGTATCTTCTTGGGCTTCTTGGTCTTCTTACTTTTGTGTGTGTGTGTGTGGGGGGGGGGGGGGGGTAAGTCGGCGGCGACGTCTTCCTCCCGCGGCCTTTTCGACTTGGTGATGCCGAGGAGACCAGACAGGGCGGCGAGGCTGTCTTGAAGGAGTTTCTCATTGGCGTCCGACATAGTGTGTGAGCTCTGGAGATCCGCCTCTAAAACTAGCACCCCTATTTATAGAGAGTCAGGCAGTCGTCGAGAGAGAGCAACTAAGATACTCGGCATAGCAGCTCTCCGAATAAGTGTTGGATGATTCTTTCCGAGCTACTACGTCGCTCGAAAAGAGCGGGGATTGTGTACAACCCATATTCGTTGAGGATGAGTCCTACCACAGCCAGGTCAGTTGAAGTCAAGGTCAATAAGTCAGGACATAAGTCAAAGTCAGCGCGCAAGACCGTAGAAGGCCTGGGTGAGTATGGCGAGCTCCCCTCGCATACTCACCCTGCAGGCGACTAGGCGAGATACTCGCCCATCCCGTGCGAGTTTCTTTGGAAGTCGCCTAGTCGCTAGGGGGTGGGGTATAAATAAGACCCCTTTCCTTGGATTTGCCTATAAATAGGACCCTAGGGGTTTGAGGAGAGGCACTAAAATTCCTCTGCTGGATACTCGCGAGTTCACCTTTTCCGATACTAGCCGAGTCTTTGGATTCCTTTTCCTTAGAAGACAAGGCCGCGACCTTACGACTAAGTCATCAGCTAGTCTCCCTCGTACCTAGTTCGACCATTCTTGGTTGAGAAGGGGCTGCTTCTTTCGAGCATCCGGGTACGTGATGGGTCCTTCCTGTCGCAACTTCTGGGATCCTGTTTCCTCCAGTTCTTCATCCTAGTCATCCTAGTCATCTAGTCTTACCTCTGAACCGGTAACCTTAGGCGGCCTTTATACGAATTCTAAGGTTGGTATTTTCCTGGCTTCAACATTGCCCTTGGCCTTAAAGCCTTCAGGCTGCTCCATATACAACTCTTCCTCCAAATCTCCATATAAGAACGTCGTCTTGACATCCATTTGCTCAATCTCAAGATCACTGGAGGCAGCCAAACCTAATACCAGTCTGACAGAAGTCATTTTCACTACTGGTGAAAATAACTCGTCAAAGTCCACACCATGCTTTTGACTGAACCTTTTGACTACCAACCTTGCCTTATACCTAGGCTGGGAAAGATGCTCATCAATCTTCAACTTGAATACCCATTTGTTTTTCAATGCTTTCTTCCCCTTTGGTAGCTGGACAACCTCATAAGTCTCATTCTTCTGGACTGAGTCTAACTCCTCTATAGCTGCACCCAAGACACCCCGTCTTTAGATCTCTGAGCCTCTTCAAAAGACTCAGACTCTCCACCATTTGTAATCAAGATGTAGTCTTGCGATGGATATCTGGTGCTTGAACTCCGAACTTTGTTAGATCTCCTGAGGGGTACCTCCATAATAGGTAGAACATTAACATGCAAAGCTCTCCCTCCATCAAGAATCTCCTCCTGATCTGGAATATGCACAGCTTCCTCCCCGACATGCCCTCCATCAACACCAACATACTCTAGCTCAGGAACTACATCAGAACACTCCATGGCCGGTGAATCATATAGCTCAATAACTTCCTGCTCACCAATAATCTGGTCTTCCACAAAGACCACATCCCTGCTTCTAATGATTCTCTTCCTCTCCGGGTCCCAGAGTCCATAAAGAAACTCTTCAGATAGAAATCTGAGCAAGATGCACTCTCGAGACTTCTCGTCAAGCTTCGACCTCTCCTCCCTGGGGACATAAATATGAAAGTAACGAACAAACGACTAGAAAACAAGCCGGAACTTTGAAAATTTGAATGTTTTTATTATCCAAAAAGATATCATTTACAAAGGTATGACCTCCCTTTTATAGAATGGAGGAGAGGGGAGAGAGTACAAACTAACAATGTGGGACTAAAAAATGTACAGAGATTGTGTAGTTAGAAATAAGCAGACCGAACAAGCCGCGCAGTTAGACAATGGGCTAACCGCTCGGCAATACCAGAGAAAGAGAGCGAGATGTTGTAGGAGACCGCTAGACCGCCCGGTCTCCAAGCCACCGAAGACAAGCCGCCAGACCGCCGGACTACAAACAACAACAGCCTGGATATCAAACCGCTGGAGAGTAACCGCTAGACCGCGCGGTCTAGAACCTACTAGGCATTGACCGCCAGACCTCCCGGTCTCATACTTCAACACTCCCCCTCAAGCTGGAGCATAGATATCAATCATGCCTAGCTTGTCACAAATGTGGAAGAAGGAAGTAGAAACCGGCTTGGTGAAGATATCCGCCAACTCTTCGTCGGAGGTGACAAACGGAGTGCAAATCTGTCTCTTCAAGACCTCTTCCAGGATGAAATGGCAGTCGACTTCTATATGTTTCGTTCTCTCATGGAAGACCAGATTTTTGGATATGTATATAGCGGCCTTGTTATCACAGAACATAGGAAGAGGATAGTTGTACACCTCTCCTAGGTCAAGCATGAGAGCCCGCAACCATTTTAGTTTACACGTGGTTGATGCCATACTCCGATATTCAGCTTCTGTACTGGACCTTGAGACAACAGATTGCTTCTTTCTCTTCCAGCTCACAAGATTACCTCCAATAAATGTGCAAAATCCAGATGTAGATTTACGGTCACCTTTATCATCCGCATAGCTTGAGTCTGAGTAGGCTTCAACTCTCAGATGACCATGCTTCTGAAAGAGTAACCCTTTTCCCTGTGCTGCTTTGACATACTCTAATATCTTCAAGGCAGACTGAAGATGACATTCCCTGGGAGCTTGCATGAACTGACTAACCTTGCCTACAACATAGGCGATGTCGGGTCTGGTCACCGTGAGATAAATGAGTTTGCCCACCAGACGTCTATACCTCGTGGCATCAGATATAAGAGGTGAGTCATTTGTCTATGTTTTGTCTTCTCCAGTAGCCATGGGATACCGTGCTGGTTTGGCACCGGTCAATCCTGCCTCTTGTAGAAGATCAAGAGCATACTTCCGTTGAGAGAGAACCAGCGAGTCGGGCTTCCGAGAGATTTCTATCCCCAAAAAGTATTTTGGGGAGCCCATATCCTTCGTGACAAGGTGTTGACGGAGGTGTTTCTTTGTCAAGTACACCCCAGCCTGGTCATTGCCGGTAAGAAGAATATCATCTACATACACCGCCAAAACCACAAGGCCCGATGCAGTTTTGTGAAAAAAAATACGAGTGATCAGCTGAATTCTTGCAAAGCTGATGGCAGCCACAATGCCACTAAACTTGTCGAACCATGCCCGAGGGCTCTGTTTTAGGCCATAGATGGCCTTCTTCAACTTGCATACTCGTGTCTCCCCCTGAGCAACATACCCCAGAGGTTTCTCCATGTAAACGTCCTCGTGAAGATCCCCATAGAGAAAGACATTTTTGACATCAAGCTGGGAAATAGCCCAATCCCGGTTGACGGCCACAGAGAGAAGAACTCAGATGGTGCTGAGGCGAGCAACTGGGGAGAATGTATCAAAGTAGTCAACCCCATAAGTCTGAGTAAAGCCTTTGGCCACCAATCGGGCCTTGTAGCGTTCCACAGTGCCATCTGGGCAAACTTCACAACAAACACCCAACGACAGCCAACCACATCAGTACCCACTAGTGGATAAACAAGGGTCCAGGTACCCCTTTCAGTAAGAGTGGAGACTTCTTCATCCATGGAAAATTTCCAATGAGGAATGACAAGAGCCTCCTGGTAGGTGCAGGGAGTAGTAGTAGCCGAGATAGCCAAAGCAAAATTCCTGCGAGAAGGAGTAAGGCGATCATAGGAAACAACAGCCGCAAACGGGTATTGGGTGCACGCCCGCACCCCTTTGCGAAGAGCAACGGGAAGATCCAGGTCGTCTTGTGCCTCAGGGACCGGAGCGTCCGTGGCGGAGATAGCTGGCCCGGGACTAGAGAGATGGCTGCGGAGAAGAGGGACAAGGGGAAATGGGTATAACAGGGAGAGGAGGAGACTGAGGAGGAGCGGATGTTGGAGGGGAGACATCGATATGCGTGGAAGGAACACAAAGTGATGGTGGAGAGTCAGAGACATCAGGAGGAAGTGGGGATTGAGATGAGAAGTAGGATGCATTTTCGAAGAAGGTGACGTCCGCGGAAACAAACTGTTTGCGCAAAACGGGATCAAAGAAACAATAGCCTTTTTGAGTGGTCGAGTAACCCAAAAAAGACACATTTTGTGGAACGGGGGGAAAGCTTGTCACGGGTAGCGGACGGAGTATGCACAAACGCCGTACACCCAAAGATACGAAGAGGGAGAGGAAAGGGTTCCTTGCCTGGGTAGAGAATGGAGAAGGGGGTCTTGCCATGAAGAATAGTAGAGGGAATGCGATTGATGAGATAGCAGGCGAGGATAACAACATAGCCCCAATAGGAGCGAGACACCTGCATCTGCATCATGAGAGTGCGAGCGACATCGAGGAGATGACGGTTTTTACGCTCCGCCACCCCATTTTATTGGGAGGTATAAACACAGCTGGTCTGATGAACAAGACCATGTTGCATACAAAAAGGTGAAAACTCATGACTAAGATACTCTCTAGCATTATCAGAGCGAAGGATTTTAATAAAAATATCAAACTGAGTTTTAATCATATTATAAAAGGATTGTCATAAAGAAAAGAGTTCAGAGCAATCTTTTAATAGATACACCCAGGTACATCTAGAGAAATCATCAATGAAAGTTACAAAGTAAGAACTACCCCGACCAATGGTGAGAGTAGGAGCAGGACCCCAGACATCAGAATGAATGAGATCAAACGGGCGAGAGGAACCACGGCCTTGCTTTGGCGGGAAGGAGGAGCGATGATGTTTGCCCAGCTGACACGCATCACAGTCGAGCGGAGGAATGGTTTGAGGTAAGTGGGGCAAAAGCTGACGAAGAATCCGAGCAGGAGGATGTCCAAGGCAAAGATGCCATTGAAGCAGATCGGTAGACGAGGAAGAGAAGGCGGACAGAGCGAAAATGTTGTCGAGGAAGTAGAGGTCGCCGCTCTCAGTCCCAGTAGCAATCGTCCGTTGGGTCCTCGGGTCCTGAAAACAACAAGAAGTAGGAGTGAATAAGACAGAGCACTGAAGTTGCTTGCATAAGGTAGTAACAGATAGTAAATTGCAAGGGAACTTAAGGACATAGAGGGTGTCCACTAAGCGAAGCGACGAGGTAACTTGAACCATGCCCGTCCCATGAACCGGGGAAGGAGAACCATCCGCAATAAGAATCGGGGGTAACCGATCATGCGTTTCGAGGAGAGAGAAACATTGAGGATTGCCGGTCATGTGATTTGTAGCACCAAAGTCAATTAGCCATTTACTTTGGGTAACGACGTGAGCACTACGTGAGGTCGTGGCCACAGAGGCAGATGGCCGAGAGGAGGCAGATGTTGAGTAAGAAGTATCACTAGAGGGGCGAAGATGAGGATGTTTCTGCCAGTAGCGGTCAATAGAATGGCCGGTACGACCATAGTGAGAGCAAAGGAACCTGGACGGACTGCGCGCGCCTGACTGGCTGCAGCCACTAGTGCCGCCCCGCTGAGTTTGGTGAGCATAGGCGTCCTGCGGAGAAGGGGAGGACAACAGAGGGCGCTGGAGCAGCGAAGAAACTGGGGCAATGCGAGCCACAGTGGCATCCAAGGTGGGAGACTCTGCTTCACCCAAGATCTGCTAACGGATCATATCAAAAGACTCGGGGAGTCGCAGAAGATAACAAACAATCAGGAGTTCCTGGAAGTGTTTTTGTTGCTCGACCAAGTCTGCAGAGAAGGGGAGATTCTGGAGGATCTCAGCGCCAAGGGCCTGAACCTGCTGATAAGCTGCAACAGGAGTCATGGAAGGACGAGCAAAGAGGTCCGCATAGAGGGTATATATACGGGACGTCTGGGTCCCCTTTGTTTAAAGAGCAGCAAGGTGAAGCCATGCGGCCTTGACCGTCTCATCATGGAGTATGACGGGAAGACATTCATCAGAGAGGCTGTTAGCCAGCCAAGTGCGGACAAGAGCATCACTCGCATCCCAATCATCAAAATGAGCAGAATCTGGGGGAGGAGGGTCATCAGTGAGGTGATGACGTTTGCGCTGAGAGCGAAGGAGAAAGGTGAAAGAAATGCTCCAATCCAGATAGTTGTAACCAACTAGTTTAGAAACCGTGCCAAGGTTTCTGGAAGGAGCAGGAGGAGGAGGCGGAGCCGTATTGGCTACAGGAGTGGTGGCAGTTGAATTCTCAGAAATAGCCATAGAAGAAAGCAACAGGAAGCCGCGCGGTTAGGAAACAAGCCGCGGGAAAGGAAGAAGGAGAGCTACAGCGGTCACGATGTCAGACATCAGCGGACAGAAAAACCACGACCAAGCCGCAGAACCAAGCAGATGGAAAGAAGTCGGGCGGATAGAAGACAGACCGCGCGAACAGAAGAGGGGGGCTGGGAGGAGAAAGATGAACAAGGCAAAAATAGGTCGCGACGACAGGATGCGGCGACTTAAGAAGAGGAGGAGGGCGCGGCGACTAGAACAGGTCGCAAGCAAAAGAAACAGGCCGCGCGAACAGGGCGCAAGCAAACAGGCGGAAGAAACAAGCCGCGAAAATAGGTCGCGAGGAGAAGAAGAAGCAAGCCGTGTGGACAGGTCGCGCGGTCAGAGAGGGGCACAGAATCAGGAGGAGAAAATCGAGTCCTCTGATACCATGTGAAAGTAGCGAACAAATGACTAGAAAACAAACCGGAACTTTGAATAATTGAAAGTTTTTATTATTCAAAAAGATATCATTTACAAAGGTATGACCTCCCTTTTATAGAATAGAGGAGAGGGGAGAAAGTACAAACTAACAATGTGGGACTAAAAAATGTACAGAGATTGTGCGGTTAGAAATAAGCAGACTGAAAAAGCCGCGCGGTTAGACAATGGGCTAACCGCTCAGCAGTACCAAAGAAAGAGAGCGAGATGCTGTAGGAGACCGCTAGACCGCCCGGTCTCCAAGCCACCAGAGACAAGCCGCTAGACCGCCGTACTACAAACAGCAATAGCCTGGATATCAAACCGCTGGAGAGTAACCGCTAGACCGCGCGGTCTACAACCCGCCAGGCATAAATCGCCAGACTGCCCGGTCTCATACTTCAACAATAAATATGTCCTCTACAACCAAATACCCACACATGTCCATAAGACACTTCCTTCCCGGACCAAACATGCTCTGGAATATCACCATCAAAAGGTGTATAAGGGGACATATTGATCAAATGCACAACAGTCCGTACAACCTCTTCCCAAAACTATTTGCTAATGCCGACCTAGGAGATCATACACTTGATCTTCTACACAATCGTCATATCCGTCCTCTCTGCCAACCCATTCCGTTATGGTGTCCTCATAACTGTCCTCTCATGCACAATATCATGCTTCCTGCAACAAGCATCAAAGGCTCCTATGTACTCACCCTCATTGTCTAATCAAACACGCTTGATTATTTTCCCGGTCATCTTCTCCACCTTTGACATGAACTCCATGAACTTTGCCAAAACTTCACTCTTCTACTTTAGGAAATAGGCCCATACTTTCCTGGAGCGATCATCTATAAACGTGACAAAGTAGGTTACTCCACCCACTAAATTAGGCTCAATTGGGTCACACACATCATTGTATATCAAGCTTAGCAGCTCTGCCTCCCTATTTGGCTCAACATCTGCGAAGAAAACACTTCTCTGTTTGCCAGCCAAGAAGTGAACACACGTGTCAGGAAGCTCTCCTTATATCTCTAGGAGAACCTTTTTCTCCACTGACATCTTCAAGTTCTTCTCACTGGTGTGGCCAAGTCTGCGATGCCATAACTCTAAAGAGTTGTCTTCAGCTACATTCACAATCAGACTGCAGATCTTGGTCTTTGCTCCATATAAACCACAACACTTCTTGCCCCAGGCCACCACCAAATAACCCTTCACTAACCTCCAAGCACCTCCACCTTTAATGCTTGTGAAACCTCCATTATCCAGTCTACAACAGAGATGAGGTTTATCCTCATGTAAGGAATATGTCTGACATCCTTGAGGATAACCTTTCCTAAATCAGTCTCCAAGTGGATGTATCCACTACCAACAATCTTCGACACCCCGACATTGTCCATCCTGATAGTGTTAAGATCACCAACAACATAAGAGTAGAAGTAATCTCAGTGAGGAGTATAACGGTAGGATGCTCCACCATCCACTATCCAATCTGTGCCAACACACTCTTGGAAATTAGCCCCACTGCAATGTAAGCACAATGACTCATCCTCAGTAATCGAGGCCGCACATATACCCTTACTTTATTATCTAATCTCCTTTGACTTCCCCTTCAGATCTCTTTGCATCTTGAAGCAGTACTTCTTAAAGTGACCATTCTTCTTGCAATAACACTCGATCTCCTTTTTGAACTTGAGAGCCTGGACTTGCTTTTGGAGTTAGCTCGTGGCTTGCTATCCTTCTTCATCAGCCTGCCTCTTCCCTCCATAAGGAGAGCATTCGATATATAGACTCTAAAATCCTTCCTCCTTATCTCCTCATTCAAAAGGCAGCTCGTCACCATCTCCATTAACGCAACGTCATCCGACGCCAAATTGCTCAATGACACCATAAGAGTTTCCCAACTCTCTAGCAAAGAACTAAGAACCATCAATACTTGCAGCTCGTCCCCCAAGGTGATCTTCATGGCTTCCAACTGGTTGATGATGCTTTGGGCAAGGTTTAGATGCTCTGTCATCTAAGATCCATCCCTGTACTTTAGATTTAATAGCTTCCTAATCAAGAAATCTTTGTTTCTCGCTGTCTTCCGCTCGTACAGTGCTTCAAGCTTCCTCCATAAAGCCTGAGCCAATGATTCTATGGATATATGATGGAAGACAGAATCATCAAGTCATTGTCGAATGAAACCCACAGCCTTTCGATCCATCTTCTTCCACTTTGTGTCATCCAACACGGTAGCCGACCTTCCCAACAACGGGGAATAAAGATCCTTACAATACAACAGATCTTCCCTCCACGACTTCCAAATACTCCAGTTCTTTCCATTCATGCTAATCATTCTTGTACTCTGTTCCATTTTCTCAAACATCCCAACGATCTGAGACAATTCTGATTAATTCATGAATCAGATTTAGGAAAGTAGGGAGCGGACCAATGTCGTCACCTACTGTTGACCTAAATCTCAAACTGAATGACCAATCAGAGACCTATGAACCTGTCTCTGATACCACTTTATTGGGAAACAGAATATCCCACTTTGTTGCTTGCGCACAGGGCTCATAGAAGATAAAGTACAAGATAAAAAAAATTAAACACAACCAGAGAACACAAATATTTACGGGGAAAATTTTCTCTCAAATCAATGAGGGAAAAACCACGGTACGGGGCACTCAGAACAATCCACTATAAAAAATAAGCATTACAAGAAAATTCTAGGTTTGCCCAACCTAGATCCCCCACTGGATTCACAGATTGAATCCTTCTCTCAGAACTCACAGTGAAACTCTCTTCAAGAACAAAGGGTCATAAACTCTGATCTCTCTTTCCAAGCCCAAAAGGAATCGAAGACAAGAATGAGCAAAAAACACCCTTACATCGAAGACAAGATACCGATATGAGAAACTTCAATTCTTCTTCACGAAGAACTCCTCTAGCAGCAGCAATAACGGAGATGCACGGTAACTCTTTTGACGATCGAAAAACTGGAGCGAGATATCTTCTCAGGAATAGGGTGAAACCTATTTAGGGTAAAAGCCGATGCAATCATGGCCCTTGAATCAAGCACCAAGCAATCTGAAAGCAATAATTTCACCCAATTATGAACCAACCACATTCCACCACCTCATCACAGCATCACCCAGTAAGTAGCCATCTACACGCCGATATCTGCGAGCACGTTGAGATATGACATGTTGGTATCAGCGAGAACAATCACACCGGTATCGACAAGAATGCTGAGGCCATCAAGCCGGTATCGCCGAGACCAAGCCTAATCTAGTTCTGATCTGATTTCTGACTCCTCCGACTCCTTAGGGGTTGGACCCCAACAGGCGGCATGTTTCACGTTTCCGCACCACCATACTCGCGGCGATATAGGGCAACGATGATCTCACGGTAGCTCTTCTATTGTGAATAAACTTCCGCAACGACCGAGCATTGTCCCTTAACTGTGCAGGTATCTGGAAATCGCCCGATTGGAAGTACCTGTTGGCAAGAAATACTACCAGCATACTCACAACAAGAGAACAACCCACACAATCAGAGAACAACACTAACAACACAGTAATTAGATAGATAAACAAAGCCAAAACTGTTGAAAATTGTGAAGTGAAAGTGGCAGATTACGCGACTTGAGAATTCTATCCGCGCGGCCTGTGCGGTCTGGATAGGCGGATAGGCAGGTCGGCAATAAGGCAGCGGTTAGATGATGGTCAGGCAACCAGGGCGATCTGTCCGCGCGGACTGCGCGGACAGGACTGACAGTTAATCAAGTCTGCGGATGTGCTGGAAGTGGCGGCCTTTGTTGGAACCAACAAAGCCGGTCCCTCCTAAAGCTCGGAACTGAAGATGCAGCTCGCCCTTACTCACTTTGGACAACTCTCTGGACAAGGCTCTCAAAAGACTAGACCGGAGGCCTCAACGCGGAGGTCCCACCTCTTACCCGGAAGAATCAGAAACCTTCCCCTCCCTAGCCAATGCTGAGCTAGGTGCCTTAGAAGGAGAGAAGGAGAGTTAGCAATCTCCTTTCTAAAACACCTTACCGGTCTATTTATAGGCCTCTGAACTGGAACTGCCAATAACCAAATGAAGCTGTCCTGAAATTACTAGAATACCCTTAGTCGGGTCTGCCAACAGCCAAACTCCGCTATTCCGAAGGGCTACATGCAGACCACCCAGGGCAAAAGCGTAAAATCTTGTAGGGCTCAAAGATGGACCCGACCCTACCTGAACCGGTCTTAAACCGAACCGGGGATTTGACGAGACCTCCCCTCTGGGGTCTTATCGCCTAGCAAGAGCTTCCTTCTGGGGGCTTCTCGCCTGGTGAGAGCTCTGTCTCGCTAGCGAGAGCTCCCCTCTAGAGCCCTCTCGCATGGAGATTCGACTACTTACCCGCGAGTGCCTCCCCCTTTGGCGCTGACTTTCCCGTCTCATGACGCAGCTCTCGCTCAGACCCTTCTCACCTGGGCCCTCTCGCCTGCCCTTCTGGGCGGGATCCACTCGCTCTGCGGCTTGACGACCGTCCTGGGCCGTCTCGCCTAGCTTCCTTCCTCAAGCTTTTGGCTCCGTCTCGCTCGCCCGAGGTTGTACACAATCCCCGCTCTTTTTGAGGTTATTACAAACTCGGAAAGATAGTCCAACCGAGGCGCGTGTCATTAAAGGGACTTTATGAGGGAATCTTTTGGTGGGCCCCCCTGCCCAATCTATAAATATTGGACTCCTCCTTCTTCAGGGGGCCGTTTCCTTCACCCTATCCCATTCTAGCCTCTGTCCCTATGTTTCTCAGCCAAAGTTTCCGTGATCGTATCGCGGCGGCGCGCCAGAGGAACAAGGCGACCACGGCAAATCTGAACAAGATCCCAGTTCGCGCTCCCCCTTCCTTACTATTATCCTCTTCCCCCCCAAAGAAGGCGAAAGCCGCTGATCCTCCCCTCTCGGTAGGAGAGCCTTCTCACACCTTCCCGAGGGGCGCGTCTATCCTCCTCCGACCAATCTTAAAGAAAAGGGGGTAAGTCCATCAACCTCGACATGCCTTCCTCTCCATCTCAAATGTCCTCTTACCTGTTGCCCGTATTTATAAGGTCCTGACACCCTCTCATCGTCTGGAGACCATACAGATCAATATCTCCGAACACCGCCAGCAGTCCGTCTAGCCTCAACCCTCTACTCCTCCATCCACTCCCGCGACGAGGAGGGACGATCCCCTTAATGCCGCGGGTTCCTCTCGCCGTTTCGGTAAGACATTTTTTCTTTCGGCCCTCTCTTCGCTTCTATTTCTCTATTTTACCTTCCCAATTGTTTATGCAGGTATGCGCGACTCGCGTGCTGAGGACTCGCTCGCAGAGGACTCGCCCGTTGAAGATTACTCAAGACAGATGGTCGTCTCGCCCCCCTCCTATGGACGAAATTGAAGACTACCTCGGCGATCCTATGGATCCGTTGGAAATGAAGCGTAGGGTAGCGGAGATGCTGCGGAAGCACGCGCACATCATTCAGGAGCTAGAGAAGGGGAAACAAGCTGCAGACAATCAAATCGATTGGCTGGAAGTGGAGTGCACCCGCCTTTCTTCGGAGATCGATGCCGATATTGAGATAGACGAGACTGACCCCCAGACGATCTTGAGCGAGGTCGACCAACAGCTCCGTCTCGCTCGACGCGGTGTTAACGCGGCTCACGCTTTCCACCTCCCCAACCGCCCTCCCTGTGCGAGGTCTCGCGGCGGAGGGCGCTGGAGGTGGCACAAGAATCGACGAGTTTTCGTCGAGTCTCGTCTCTCTTCCCTTTGTTTATGGATGTAATAATTTTATTTACGTTTCCGTCTCGCCTATGCCATGTGCCCTGTGAACTCGCCGCCCGCTTCGCGCGGGAAGAACTTTATTGATTTAATAATTGCTTGTTTTCGATTTTCCATAACACAACATTTAAATTTTGCACTTATGCTAATTTTTCCTTGGTCTGCCAATTTTTTACTTCCAATTTGCTTCCTGCCGCTTGGCCGTGCTGAGGGCCCACGCAGGGCCGCGTAAATCGAGGTCTGGAGAGAGAAAGAGGCCGGTCGCCTCTTCCCCTTCCCCTGCACGATTTTTCTGTCCGTACATTTTTTCCAAATCTCATGATTACTATAAATACCCCCTTTATCGGGGTCAGACCTACGCTTTCATAAGTCGCCGCGCCTCGGACGATCGCTCTTCTTCTCCATCCATCTCGCGTGCCAATTGTTCGTCGACCGTCTCACCTCCTCTCTCTCTGGTCACCTCGCTAGCTCCTCCTGTCCCTAATTCCAGCCGCCTTGCACGATTATGGGAAAGAAAAGACCGGAAGATGGCGAGGGATGCAACCGCTGCGGGAAGCGATTCGCGGACCATGACTTTTTGCCCGGGCATATCTCCGTGGACGAGTACGATGCCTTCACTCGCGAGTACTTGCCGGAAGGCTTTGAATCATGCCCACCCCAAGTCGGCAAGAGCATAAACACGTTCTATCCCGGGGAGCTTGCCTTCCCCGTCTCGCATTTTGAGGCGGGGTTGAGATTACCCCTCTGGCCTGAGGTGAAGCAGGTCTTAAAATATTTCGGTGCCGTGCCAGCCCAGCTGAATCCTAATGCCTTCTCCGTCTTGGTTGCCTTTGCGAGCTACATGCGACGAGAGCGAATAGAGTTCAGCCTAATAGTTTTCCGCAAGCTCTTTATTTACCACGCCAATCAGGACGGGGTGTCCTACTTCACAGGGCAAGGTCTCAAAGTCTGCGAGACGCCCAACAAGAACCATCATTGGCTCACGCGGTTCGAATTCTTTCATGGCACCTGGGTGGAGTCCCGCTCGCGCCTGTCTCGCCTGCCAAAGTCTTTTACGCAACCCCCCAAGTCGGCGGCACGGATAAGCTCCTCTGTGAGTACCTCGTCGGAAAAAACTTTGAGGTCCAGTATTTGAGACGTGGTCTTGGCTCGCTCCTCCCCATACTTCCTGGTGAAGGTATGCTCGACCTTCTTTTTTGGTCTCGCCTTTATTACTTCCCTCTCGCTAATTGTTGGCGTCCGTGACAACATTCTGTCTCGCCTTTACCAGGAGAGAGGAACGTACCAGTTCACCCCCCCTACAAAAGTAATATCAAGCTGTCCAAGGGCGTCGCTCTCGCCAACTTGGAGGCCGAGGCGGCCAAAGAATCGTTGACCCCCTCCCTAAAGAAGAGGCCGACCGAAGATTCCGCTCCGTCTCGCCTCAGCCCCTCGAAAAAAATGAAAATGAAGGTGAAGAAGGTACTCTCTCTCCCACCCGACAAGAAGAAAGTTCCCGAGGGGACGGTGGTGTCGGGGTCCCTAAGACCCATTTCCCTAGGGTCCCAGTCCACCCAGTCCCCATCTCGGGTTTCTCCTCGCAAGACCGTCTCGCTATCCGAAGAAACGGCTCTGCTTGCGCCACACGCCAGCTCCTCTCAACAACCAACCAGGTCCCCTTCTCGTGAGGGGGCTCCTTCTCGCTACCCCGCACCGTCTGCCCACTTCAACTTCAACATGTGCCCCACTGTCCCTGATGCTGCCAACGACCCAACACTGATCTGGGATAAGGGGGCGCACCGGGTCTCAATCTCTAATCTCCTCCCCTCCTGGAGGGAGCAGGACCAGCCTACGGGTCACGCCTTCTCCTTGGGCTTTGGTCTTTACGGAGGTCATGGCACCGATCCTTTTGATAAGGCCTCTTCGCGAGATCTAGTCCTGAGGGCGACGCACTCCCAACTGCGCACCTTGGAGCTTTCATATAGGCTCTCACGCTGCCTGATTTTCAACAACCAAAACTGGAAAGAATCTGAGGCCAACTTTGCCACCGAGCGTGAGAAGTCGGGGGATCTTGCGAAGAGACTAGAGGTAGCCGAGAACCTTCTTGCCAAGGCTCGTGGCGGAATGGTGAGTTCTCCCTTAGCTCGTTTTCGATGTACCTGACCCCAATTTAACAAAGACTTCCCGCAGGATGCCGATACGACGGAGAGGTTACACTCGCGCGTAGTAGAGCTGGAAGAAGAGGTGAAAGAGCTAAGGGCCCAGGTCACCCAACTCAAGGACGCCGTCCCTTCTACCCCTCGCTCGACGATTCCCCCACTTCCCCCTTCTCTGTATACCCATGAGGAGGTCGAGGAGTTATGCCGAGATGCGAACATTCGAACCACCGAGCTGATCCTGAAGATGATGCGCGAGATGGGTGTCGTCAAGGATGATTGCGAGTACGTTACCGCCTGCGACCTTGTGTCGGAGATCTACGGCGAGGGAGAAGGCTAGTCGGCCAACGAGAAGGATTAGAGCTTCCTGAACTCTACTTTTCTTTTATTTACGATGCTTCTTTTTGCAACTGATGTAATTCTGTATTGGACTACTTATTGGATGTGTTGCATATGGCCATATGTATATTACCCATGTGTTGATCTAGGGCTAGTCCTTTCTTTTTTTCTTTTTTTTTTTCGATTGTTTGCGGGATCTGAGGATCCATTCATCTCCGAGACGGTGTCGCCCCTCGTCTCGCTCCCTGGCTAGAGCCTACAAAGCCGGTCCCTCCTAAAGCTCGGAACTGAAGATGCAGCTCGCCCTTACTCACTTTAGACGACTCTCTGGACAAGGCTCTCAAAAGACTAGACCAGAGGCCTCAGCGCGGAGGTCTCACCTCTTACCCGGAAGAATCAGAATCCTTCCCCTCCCTAGCCAATGCTGAGCTAGGTGCCTTAGAAGGAGAGTTAGCAATCTCCTTTCTAAAACATCTTATTGGTCTATTTATAGGCCTCTGAACTGGAACTGCCAATAACCAAATAAAGCTGTCCTGAAATTACTAGAATACCCTTAATCATGTTTGCCAACAGCCAAACTCCGCCGTTCTGAAGAGCTACATGCAGACCACCCAGGGCAAAAGCGTAAAATCCCGTAGAGCTTAAAGATGGACCCGACCCTACCTGAACCGGTCTTAAACCGAACCGAGGATTTGACGAGACCTCCCCTCTAGGGTCTTCTCGCCTAGCGAGAGCTTCCTTCTGGGGGCTTCTTGCCTGGCGAGAGCTCCGTCTCGCTAGCGAGAGCTCCCCTCTAGAGCCCTCTTGCATGGTGCTTCGACTACTTACCCGCGAGTGTCTCTCCCTTTGGCACTGACTTGCCAATCTCATGACATAGCTCTCGCTCAGACCCTTCTCACCTGGGCCCTCTCGCCTGCCCTTCTGGGCGGGATCCACTGGCTCTGCGGCTTGACGACC
Organism: Platanthera zijinensis; assembly: GCA_039513925.1. Classification (NCBI taxonomy): domain Eukaryota; kingdom Viridiplantae; phylum Streptophyta; class Magnoliopsida; order Asparagales; family Orchidaceae; genus Platanthera; species Platanthera zijinensis. Next base: position 4,404,332 of record CM077088.1, on the reverse strand, counting down.
GTCCTGGGCCATCTCTGAAAGTGAGTGAAAGATCTACCTTAACTCTAGAGGGGGGGTGGGTGAATAGAGTATTTTAAAATAATTTACAATTCAAAAACTATAAAGCAGTGGAAGTCTTGATTTATGTATATGTGTAAGGTGCTTGCAAAAAGAAAAACTAAGTAAGCAAGAAATAGGAAATCACACAGCACACAGCAAAGTAAAAAAGCACAGAAAACCAGATGACACAAGGAGCTATAGTGGTTCCCCAACTGTTGGGTATTGTATCCACAATGTACCTGATTTGAAAAAGCCCCTGAATAAGCTAAGGTGAATTGACAATGTATTTGATTACTTGTCTTCAAGTTGTGCTTGCAGCAATTCATCGCTAAGTACACACCAATGTCAGGGTGCAGTAGGTCAATATACACGGGTATGCGCAACGTAATCCCTCGTTGAGCAGATCAGTGTGTTGGCTTACGTGTACTCTCTCTATTAGAGTGTACTTATTTTCAAGCACAGGGTTATGTAAGATCAAGAGCAGACAAGGAGCAAGGATGGGCCAAAGACGATCTATTTTTATTAGGTTTATGTGTTTTATCTGTGGAATTTTTGAGTAAGTGTTCTTCTTTTAGATAACGAGGCAAGATTCGAGAGAGGAGTCTCGCTAGTCTAGGGTTGAATCCTCATTTTATGCGACAAAATTCGAGAGAGGAGTCGCGTAATTCTTTTAGTCAAAATTCCATCTTTTTACTGCACTGCAAGATTCGAGAGAGGAGTCGCGTAATTCTTTTAGTCAAAATTCCATCTTTTTACTGCACTGCAAGATTCGAGAGAGGAGCGGTGTAAGTGTAACGTAAACCCTAATATAACGTCGAGAGAGGAAGAGATTTCATCTTGAGTTAGCAATATCGATTTTAAACCTTCATGTTATTCTAAATCCGCCTAAGTTAGAGATAACTAGAGGAATTAGGATAAGCGGATTTCAGAGATCGAGAGATAATATCATCCATCTTAAAAATCGTTGCAGGATAGTAATCAACCAATCATGAGAGGTTGCTAAGAAAATTCATCACAATAGTCTAAGAAAAACAACATACGAGACTAATTCTCCAAATTGGAAAAAGTAAACGAAGTAAGATCAAATTAGTTTATATTTATTTATTTATTATTGTCTCTTAAATTCTCGCAATTAAATCACTTTAATCATCTCGCTTGAATTTAAAGAATAGGAGGAACTAGTAATTGTGAGCGCTAATTAATCACTTCCTCGAGGGAACGATCACTTCTTACTCTATATTACTTGATTCGGCACGTATACTTGCGTTACTACGTAAATCTATTTTGGGCGTATCAGTATTGTCAAAGCTCCCCCTGAGATGTTGACTAGTTCAGGAGAGGAAGCTTTGCTTCAGGGTGATAGGTCTTCAGAAGCTTCAGATCTCCAACATAAGATAGTTTCAGCAGAGGCTGGAAGATGAGTTGTCTGGAGTCCTTGGGATTTTGAGTACACAAAATTATTCAGCTAATTCTTCAGGATGGATCACTTGAGTTTTCTTGTGTTGATTAGAGAAATCTGTGAATCACTTCTTTCTTTTCTTTCTTATCTGTATCTGTCTGTGTATCTGTCTTGTTGTATATGAAAAAGAGGTGAAGAAGAATATCTTAATTCTCTGAAGATTCTATGTCCAAGATAGCCGTTAACCAGACATTAAATGCCTTCCATAACAGATTTTGTCTTCTAGAGGAAAGTCCAGTAAAACATTCTCTGAATAATTCCTTGAAACTTGCTCCAGAATAAATGAAAACGGCTGACAGATCTCTTGACATAAATGCTGAGATAATTTGAAATACATTCCAAAGTCTGACTAAATTTGAATCCTTAAGATCGTCGAACTGAGGAAAAGCGTCGATCTGAGCTCTACGATCATCGAACTGAGCTCAGAGACTAGAAATGATCATCAGACAAAAAACGTCGAACTGAGCCCGAAGATCATCGAATTGAGCTCAGCGACCTGGAGAATTAGTGAAGAAGGATCGTCGACCTGAGCTAGAAGATCGTCGAACAGAGCTCGATGACTTAACTTAGTTGAGCTCAGAGAGCGTCGAACGGAGTTCGACGTTTCGTCGAACTGAGCTCGACGAAAAAGGTCTTAGACTTGGCTCTATCTCTGAAATCTTGGAATGGTCCTGGGGGCAGCTTCAAACCTAAGTTCTAAGCCCTAGACACATTCTAATGTTGACCTTTTCAACTATACATCTAGGTCAACCTGGTTTCCTAAGAAAAACATAGTGATCCTTACCCAAATTAGTAATAGGGTGTTCCAACAATCTCCCCCTATTTGGATTACTATTTACATATTCCAGAAATAAAAATTACAACAACATATAGAAGAGCAACAAACAAAATAACACAGCAAGAAATCATAGCATCAATCAAGAGGAATTTTAGCAAAAGTTCAGAAAGATTATACTGTCTGCTTACACATGTTACTTCTTCTCATTTCCTTTCTTGAATATAATTTCTCTGTTAGGATTAAGGGCTTCCTTCTTTGACCTTCTGTCATCTTCTGCTCCTAAGGAGGTTTGAGATCTAGCTCTTGGAACCACAGCCTCAGGATGCAGCTTCAGGTAGTCTACTGGGTCAAAGAATTTACTTGAAGAATACCTTTCCAATTCAACTTTTCTTTGTTCTAACAGAGTAGTAATATTGGAGGTATCTTTTCCTTGCTCTCTTGCTTTCTTCAATTGATCTAGTGCAGCCAATTCTTTCATCCTTGCAGTCCATGACAATGGATTGTTCTCTGGGTCTTCAAATGGCACTACAGGCTCATATTTGTTAATAGTTTCTGAAGAAGTAGGAGTTCTGGTCTCAACTTTTTCTCTGAGCTTGTAAGGGAAAGGACCTTGAGAAGAGTCTGTGAACCTTTGTCCTTCCCTAGCTTGAAATCTATGCTCTCTTTGGCTTCCTCTATACCGTCCTCTTCTTGACTGATAACCCCTTTGGTATTGCCCCCTAGGCTGGTATCTCTGATAAGACTGGGAGGAACTTTGTTTGGAAGCTGGGGCTTGAGAAGCTGAGCCTCCACTTGTCCCTGAATCTGGAGGAGGAGGAGGAGGAGGCTGAAAATGAGATGAACCTTTCTCATACTTTTCAAACTTTCTTTTCTTTCTCAAAGCCTTTAGTTGATTTTTAGAAAATTGCATCCAATGTTCAATAATTTGACAATCATGCAAAATATAGTATGGAATGTCATTTGAATCTTTAGCTTGAGCTGGGGGAACCTTCATCATAGCCTTGCTTTTGGCCTTCCTTTTCTTGGCAATAGTATTAGAAGAATCATCAGATTCAGTTTGAAACTGATCACTCTCTGAACTTTGTGGTCTATCATACAAGTCATCAATGCTTTTTATATACTTTTCTTGTTGCTTGATTTGATCAGAGGTAAGGGCTGGAGCAGTAGCAGCATCAATAACAGGAGTAGAGACAGCAGGAGTAGAAACAATTGAAGCAGAAATAGATTCAGATTCTTCTAGGTAGGTAGTAAGTTCTTTAGCAACAGCAGTATCCTCAATCACAGAGACCATTTCAGTATCTTCTGAAGGCAGACTTGTTGTAACAGCAGCAGCAACACTTAAAATATCAGCATCCACAGCTTTGAAGGAATTTACATATATTTCAATCAGCCTGGGATCACAGTAATTGATAGGCACAATGGCCTTAGTGAGGTCTTCAGATTGTTGAACTGGCAGAGAGCTGAAATATACAGTATCAAAGGTAGAGAGCAGACTCTGAAGGTTCACTGCAAAAATAGGAGCAGAACTAGAACCTTCAGCAGTCTCAGGCACACCCACTGCTTCATAAGGCATCTCCCCCTGCCTTGGTTCAGAGACAATTGAATCAAGGCACCCAGATGAAGGTGTTGCCTGGGAAGAGATGAAGGAAGACAACTTGGTAGACAACTCCTGAACATGTTTCAGGAGTGGAGCCAAGGAGGTCTCCAGCAGTGAGGTTAGCCTGGGGGCTAGCAACACATAAAGCTTGTCTGCCAGGTTTGAAATATCTACTTGCTCAAGATGGGCTTGAACAAAGGTAGGAGGTGAAGGTGCTGGAATGAGGGTGACTGGGACTAATGGGATGGAGGATGTGGTGGTGGAAAGTGTAGGGATGGATGGCTCTGAAAGAGGAATAGTGGAGATAGAAATTATTGAGGTGGAGATGGATGAGATGGAAGAGTCATATGATGGGGTGAAGGATGGTTGAGAGATGATTTCTTGAAGAAGTTGTTGATAGGAGGATGTTGAGGGAAGCTCAGAAGGAGAGGGAGGAGAATCATCCATAAAGGAGTCATCTATAAGAGAGAATGATGGAGAGGTGAAAGTTGGATAAGAGAATAGAGGATGGAATTCTTCTGAGGTTGTGGCTGGAGGAGATGACATTGGTGAGGAAATGGTAATGGAGGAAGAAACTAAGATTTGAGGAGAGGTTGAGGTGGTGACTGGGATAGAAACAACTGGAGGAGGAGAGGAAGAGGCAGTCAATTCTTCTGCTGGGGCAGATACCTGAGGAGGAGTGACTTGTGTAGTCCTGGTGCCTGAAGCAAGTGGTGCTGCAGCAGCCCTGATTGGGTTGATGATTTGCCTATCCCATTTGCTGAATAGGGCACAGGTAAGCCTCTTGGATGCATTGATGAACATCCCACTAGAGGTCAGCAGCTCAGGGCACCTGGAGTGCAGGTAAACCCCTAATATTCTCCCAAAGCTTACATGGTTTTTGTTCAGTTTCTTCTTGATTAAGCTGAAAAAAATTGATCTCCAGTCTAAATGCTTCTTATCAACCAGTGCTCCCATTAAGCAGAATTGATATCTTGATATAGTGTCATGGGCTGAGTGCTTTGCCAGAAGCACTTTGCCAACCACATCAGCCAGAAATTGGTATTCGATAGACAGATTCTTTTTAAACAGTTTGTTAGGGTTCACAACAGTGTGACCCATTCTATCAAGCATAGAGGCATACTCTTCTCCAGATAAATCAATGGAGTCATCTCCAGAACTAAGGAGGAAAACTTCAGTCAGAAGGGCCGGGGACAATGGTACCTGAGTCCCTTTTATAGAGCCGATGACAGAATTCTCATTCTCATCTGTCGCAGTAAAACACCATTCTTTTATCCCTTCTGAAGAAATCTTCATTCGGGTGGTCATGATCTGAGATAACTGCTGTTCTTGGAAGAGGTTGAGAATGTCCTTGAATTGCTGATCACTTCCATCAAACGAATTCATATCAATATCAAAACCGGTATCGAATTTCATCTTTGAAATAACAGCGCTTGACCCAGCCATCTGTAACTGCAATAAAGAAACAAACACGACCAAGTGTAGGAGATTTGGAGGGAAAGAGAGAAGGTTGCAGAGGGTATGAAAGTGTAAAAGGCGAACGAAGGCCGAAGAAATGATTTTATATTAGGGTTCGATGGCGAAACAGAAAATCGTGGAGCTCAGTTCGATGAAACTTCGATCTCAGCTCGACGATTTGGGCTACTAAAGGAATCTGAAGAGACGCCAATAGCGTCGAACTCCATTCGACGATATTGTCGAGCGTCGAGCTCTGCTCGACGACCTCTGAACAGACAGAATGGAAGCCTGGAGCTAACGGCGGCGCTGAACTCAGATCGACGATTCAAGAAACGTCGATCTTCGGTCGACGATTTCTGGAAAATCGTCGATCTCCGTTCGACGATTTTTGGGGAAACGTCGAGCGCAGTTCAGAGACAAAACCTATACTACAGACACAAAAAGAGATAAGTTTTTAGCCTAGTCTTGGTCTGTTTTTAGCTTTTCAAAATCTTGTAATTTATTTTAGGCTTCCTCCATCTAACATGCCTAACTGATTGAGGAAGAAGTTGTGTTTCTTTTCATCCAAAGGCTTGGTGAAAATATCTCCCCTTTGCAAATCAGTTGGGATATATTGAAGTTCAATTTTACTTTTCTCAACATTATCCCTTAGAAAATGATGTCTAATTTCTATGTGTTTTGTCCTACTATGGAGGACTGGATTTTGTGCAATGGAAATAGCACTGGTGTTGTCACAAAATATTTTTGACTTCTCTAAGTTGTAATCATAGTCTAGGAGTTGGTTTTGTATCCACAATATTTGTGAATAACAACTGCCTGCAGCCATATATTCAGCTTCAGCAGTTGAGGTTGACACAGATGTTTGTTTCTTACAATACCAAGAGACAAGTCTATCACCAAGGAACTGACAAGTTCCACTGGTGCTTTTCCTGTCTATTCTGCATCCAGCATAATCAGCATCTGAGAATCCAGTTAAGTCAAATGCTGAGTCTTTTGGATACCAGAGTCCTAGATTTGGACAGCTTTTAACATACCTAAGAATCCTCTTAACTAAGGTTAAGTGTGACTCTCTAGGGCTAACTTGAAATCTAGTACATATACATGTAGCAAACATTATGTCAGGCCTACTGGCTGTAAGGTACAATAGAGAGCCAATCATTGCTCTATATGTTGTCTGATCAACTGGTTTCCCATGTTCATCAGCATCCAATACAGCATTGGTAGGCATGGGTGTTTTCATACATGATGCATCAGACATACCAAATTTCTTAACCAGCTCTTTTGCATACTTGGTTTGAGAAATAAATATGCCTTCAGCATGTTGTTTGACTTGCAATCCTAAGAAGAAGGATAGCTCACCCATGCTACTCATTTCAAATTTAGAGTGCATAAGCTTGGAAAACTTTTTGCACAAGTTTGAATTAGTAGAACCGAATATAATATCATCTACATAGATTTGTACTAGTAGGGTATGGGACTTATGAGTTCTAATAAAAAGAGTTTGGTCTACTCTCCCCCTAACAAAATCATTTTTCAGCAGAAAAAATGCTAGGGTCTCATACCATGCTCTAGGAGCTTGCTTGAGACCATATAATGCTTTGTGTAGTTTAAAAACATAATCAGGATGGGTTAGAGAGATAAAACCTGGAGGTTGTCTGACATAGACTTCTTCTTTGATCTCCCCATTGAGAAAAGCACTCTTGACATCCATTTGATAGACTTTGAATCCCTTGTGAGCAGCATAAGCCAGAAAGATTCTTATGGCTTCTAATCTTACAACAGGTGCAAAGGTCTGGTCATAGTCTATCCCTTCTTCCTGAGAGTACCCTTGAGCAACTAGCCTTGCCTTATTCCTTACAATGATTTCTTGATCATCCAGCTTATTTCTGAACACCCATTTGGTTCTAACAATGGGATGATCTTTTGGCTTAGGCACTAGTTCCCAAACTTTATTTATTTCAAATTGATGCAACTCCTCTTGCATTGCAATAATCCAGTGTGGATCTTGTTCTACATCTTGAATGGTTTGAGGTTCAATTTGAGAGAGGAAGCAAGTGTGCATCAGGTTCTGGTTGACCTGATTTCTAGTTTGCACACCAGCTGAGATGTCTCCAATTACTTGAGAAATTGGATGATCTCTTGTTGTTACTAGATCAACAGGGGGTGTTGATGGTTCACCAACCTGTGTTGTTGTGTCCTCTTATGGAATAACAACTGGTTCTTCAAGAAGATTTTCTTCCTGATGGTGAGCAGCTTCTTCATCTTCACTACTGTCATCCTTTTGTGTAACTTGTAATCTGTCCATGTCTTCAGCTAGAGAGTGCACCTGCAAATGTTCTATGGTAGAAGTATTCTTCTCCTTGAAAGACATGTTAGCTTCATCAAAGGTAATGTGGACAGATTCTTCTATTTTTGAGTAGTTTTATTGTAAACCCTATAAGCTTTACTGATCATGGAGTATCCCAGAAACACTCCTTCATCAGCTTTTGCTTGGAATTTTGCTAGATATTTCTTGTCATTATTATGAATGTAACAAGTGCAACCAAATACCTTAAAATAGTCTACTTTATGTTTCTTCCCTTTGAGTAATTCATAGGGAGTCTTGCCCTTCAGTTTATGTATTAGACTTCTATTCAACACATAATTGGAGGTGTTCACTGGCTCAGCCCAAAAGGATAGAGGTAGGTAAGCATCTGTCAATAATGTAGTTACAGATTCAATAAGGGTTCTATTTTTCCTTTCAGCTACCCCATTTTGTTGAGGAGTTCTAGGAGCTGAGAAAGTATGCCTGATCCCTTCACTTTGACAGAACTCTTGCATGAGAAGAGAATCAAACTCTGTCCCATGATCACTTCTGATCTGGGCAATATGAGTGTTGAACTCAGTCTGAATGCATTTGAGAAAATCTATCAAACATTTAAAGTTATCAGACTTCTTCCTCAGAAAGAATACCCATGTGAAACTTGAGAAGTCATCTACAACCACTAAAGTGTAGGATTTCCCTCCTAAGCTTTGTACTGCAATGGGTCCAAAAAGATCCATGTGTAACAGATACAAAATCCTAAGTGAATCACTTTTGTTAATTGATTTAAAGCTATTTTTAGTTTGCTTGCCTAATTGACAAGCCTTGTAGAGTCCTTCCTTCTTGTAGGGGCCAGAAGGAAGTCCTCTGACAAGGTTGTCCTTAGATAGCCTAACAATGGTTCTAAGGTTAACATGTCCTAGTCTCTTATGCCATAAAATATTAGGTCTAGATATGGAATTAAACAGACAAATATCTACCTTAGATGAATGAAAGTCTACTAAGTAAATATTACCTTTCCTGTTACCTGTCAACACAGTTGTGTTGTCTTTTGACTTGACCTTGCATATTTCTTTGTTGAAAGTCACTTGATATCCTTCATCACACAGCTGACTAATGCTTATCAGGTTGTGCTTGAGTCCTTCAACATAGGCTACCTTCTTGAAGGTGACTGTCCCAATTTGGACTGCACCATATCCTTTTGTAGTTCCAAAGTTTGAATCACCAAAAATTACTTTGGGTCCAAGCTTGGCTTTAAAGGATGTGAAGTTGTCCTTATTCCCTGTCATGTGCTTTGAGCACCCACTATCCAGATACCATAGCTGGTTTGATGTTGGATAGGTCTTCACCTGCACATAAATAGCTTATATGTTTTTGACCCAGTTAACCTTGGGCCTAGGTTGATAACCCTTAAATTCAGAAATAAAAGACATCCCAGGTTGATCCTTATAACCTTCAGGATGGTATCTCCTAGGAGGTACTATCCATTCAGTATAGGGATTAAAGCATTGGGATGAAGCACTTCTAGGATTGAATTAAGATTTGCCTCTGAAAGAAGGTTCAAAGCTCTAAACTTCGTTCTACGATCGTCGAGCTGGGTTCGACGATCTTGGGTAAAATCGTCGAGCTCCGTTTGAAGATCGACTATGAGGGAGTTCAGAGTTCAGGAAACGTTAAGCTGAGTTCGACGTTTCAGCCTGAGATCGTCGGCCTCTGTTCGACGATCGTCGACCTCTGCTCGACGTTTTCTGTTGAGCTTTCTTTTTATTAGGTAGATCTGAATTTTTCCTAGCTACCTCTACAACACCCTTTCCTTTATCAGAAATAAATTTGATTGGGGTTGTTAATACTATGGGTTGACTAGATGAGGCACCCAAGCCCAGTGTACTATTTAATCTTGAGTTCACTGTGCTTGTGATGTCCATTAATTTGATACTTCTCCCATTAAGGGATTCTTCAAATTGCTTGGCCTTGGATAGTTCACTTTTTAGTGAAGCTATCTGCTCCCTATAGCATTCTAACTCTTCAGAGAGTTTGAGGTTCTCTGATTTTAAGGTGCTATACTCAGACAGTTGATTTCTGAGGGAAATGATTTCCTTCTCAGATTCTAACAAATCTAGGAATAGTACTTTAAATTCATGTTTAAAATCCTCAGAGTTGAAATCAAAAGAATTGATTACCTGATCTTCATTTGGTTGAACTTCTGAGTCTGACTCTGATTCTTCTGCTTCTGAATTTGATTGTGAGGCATTAATATCCATCATGCAGAATTCCTTTTCATCAGCATCATCCTCATCATCACTGGAACTGGATGAAGCTTCAGACTCCTCTTCAGTTTCACTCCATGTCTCAACAACAAAACCCTTCCTTGTATGTTTGTTCTTGCTGGAGGAGGGTTTGTCTGAGCTGTTCTTTCTGAAGTTTTTTTCCTTTCTTCTTTCTCTTCTATCTTTCTTGTCCTTGTTCTTATTTTCTGGACAGTCAGGCACAATATGGCCTGGTTTCCTGCAACCAAAACATATAATTTCTTTATTGATATTTGATTTATCATACCTTGGTTTATCATGACCCTTGTATGATCTCTTTCTGAAGTCTTTTCTGGCCATCTTGTAGAATCTTTTGGCCAGTAGACTTAGGAGCTCATCATTTCCCGTAGCTTTATCTTTAGGCTCCTCTTCTGCAGCTTTGAAGGCTATGGTCTTTTCTTTCCTTGTGATTGGAGAAGTAGCCTTTTGTTCTTCTTCTCTATTTTTAATGAGCAGCTCATAGGATTTGAGCTTGCCCAGGAGAGCTTCAGTGGTAATCTAATTTAGACTTCTGGCATCTTTGATTGGCCAGATTCTTGAATCCCAAGTGCTGGGGAAGCACATTAAGATTTTGTCATTTAGCTCAGTCAATGAGATTTCTTTATCCAGAGTCTTTAACTCATTGACAATCAGACTTAGTCTATTATACATGTCAGCCACTGATTCAGCTTCTCCCTTTTTGAAGTTCTCATATTAGCTTATCAGATGGGATCTCCTGTCTTTCCTTTCATCAGCAGATCCTGAGACAATTTCAGAGAGCTTGTCCCAAATTCCTTTGGCTGAGTTGCAGTCAGCTACCTTCTGAAATATCTCATCAGACATTGTCTGAGCTAAGATGTTCATGGCCTTGGCATCTGCAGTCTTCCACTTCTTTATTTCAGTATCTGTTCCTGAAGGAGGTGGAACAACATTTGTACTTGAGCTTGCTGGTGGACTTGGGCATACTGTCAAAACAGAATTAAATATATCTTCATCAATAGAATTCATGTAAAGTCTAATCCTTGCTTTCCAAAGTGCAAACTTGGATAGATTGCACACTAGAGGCCTGGTGCTTGCATAATTTTTGTTCTGTGCCATGTCTTTATATAAAATTAAATATAATGAAAATAACCCTCTTAAAGGATTGATCTTATCAAGGATCTTTTGGTTCAGGTGTTAGCCTGTATGAACAACCAACCTCCCTCTGATACCAATTGAAAGTGAGGGTAAGATCTATCTCAACTCTAGAGGGGGGGGGGGGTGAATAGAGTTTAATTAAAGTAAATTCACAATTTTAAACTTAGCAAAGCTTTTAAGATTTGATTTATATATATGTGTAGGGTGCCTAGCTATAGAATTAAAAAGAGAGTAAAAAGGAAGAGCACAGCACACAACAAAGAGAACACACAAGCAAACCAAAAAACACAAGGAGCTATAGTGGTTCCCCAAAAACCTGGGTACATCCACTCTTCTACCACCCTTGGCAGGAATCCACCGCAGGATGAGTTGATCAGGTGTCCTGGGCACCAATGAGCTTTTGATAAGGTGCTCAAAAACCAAACTAGATTTTTTGATCAGGTGTCTTGCCACCACTGAGTTTTGACAAGGTTCTCAGAACCAGAATCAAGACTTTTGAAGGGAGTTTTGAAAACCCTTTTACAGAGTGAAAAGAAAAGGAAAAGAAAAAGGATGAAGTTATCTTCTCTGTCTCAATCAAAGAGAGAAGCACTAGTAGATTTGTATTTGATAACTTCCCAAAAAGAAGTTATCTAGCCCAATTTCCTGTCTTAATATTCGCTATAAATGCTTATAATGAGTTTAAATAAAATGGAAATGAGAATTTAATTCATATTTATTTAAATTAGAGCTAATCCGGTCTTTTTCCAATGTATTAGTGCGGGAATTGCCAAAGAATTCTATTGGAGAAAGAAATCTGCCCAAAGAATCATAACCAGGAAAACAGGTCACAACGCACAGAAAAGCAGGTTGCAACGTGGTCTGGACGAATTTCAGATTTTGAAATTTAAAATTGGCGCCGTTTTCAATTATGAAAAGTTATTTCTTTCCAAAGGGGTGCCTACGTTTTTTAGGAGAAAATAACTTCACCAAATCAGAGATATCAGAAGATAATATTCAATTAGAGAAAAAGGAGATTTCCATTGGAGAGAAGAAGAAGAGGAAAACCTAGGGTTGTTCTTCCTACGCGAGGAAGACGACGAATCTCCGGACGGATCAATGAGCAACCTCGGGAAAAGGATTCTACAGCGGTTAGGACTAATTTCCATCATGTTTTGTAAGAACTTCCCAACCATGGTGTGTGATTTCTCCATCGTTATGAACTAAATTTTAAAAGTCTTGTGTGTTGTAAGTTCTAGACTTATTGTGATGAATTGATTTCAAATTTACTTTCATGTTTGGTTGACGATCTATTTTTATTAGGTTTATGTGTTTTATTTGTGGAATTTTTGAGTAAGTGTTCTTCTTTTAGATAGCGAGGCGAGATTCGAGAGAGGAGTCTCGCTAGTCTAGGGTTGAGTCCTCATTTTATGCGACAAAATTCGAGAGAGGAGTCGCGTAATTCTTTTAGTCAAAATTCCATCTTTTTACTGCACTGCAAGATTCGAGAGAGGAGCGGTGTAAGTGTAACGTAAACCCTAATATAACGTCGAGAGAGGAAGAGATTTCATCTTGAGTTAGCAATATCGATTTTAAACCTTCATGTTATTCTAAATCCGCCTAAGTTAGAGATAACTAGAGGAATTAGGATAAGCGGATTTCGGAGATCGAGAGATAATGTCATCCATCTTAAAAATCATTACAGGATAGTAATCAACCAATTATGAGAGGTTGCTAAGAAAATTCATCACAATAGTCTAAGAAAAACAACATACGAGACTAATTCTCCAAATTGGAAAAAGTAAACGAAGTAAGATCAAATTAGTTTTTTTTATTTATTTATTATTGTCTCTAAAATTCTCGCAATTAAATCACTTTAATCATCTCGCTTGAATTTAAAGAATAGGAGGAACTAGTAATTGTGAGCGCTAATTAATCACTTCCTCGAGGGAACGATCACTTCTTACTCTATATTACTTGATTCGGCACGTATACTTGCGTTACTACGTAAATTTATTTTGGGCGTATCAAGTTTTTGGCGCCGTTGCCGGGGAAGCGTTTTTGATTTAGTGTTATTTCTTACAATATTAGTGAATCCTTAGTATTTAGAGATCAAATGTTTGTTTGCTTGTTTGTTTTTTTATTTTGAAATCATTAGAAGTCGGTACGGTGTATGTCCAGGTATAGGCAAGTAGAATTATTGCCTTTGAATTCCGAAATCGAGCGCTCCTGTAGACAAAACAGAAGAGAAGCTAGAAACGTGAATATTATTCATCCTACGATGGATAATCCTGCACCAAATAATGCTAATAATAATGATGGTCAGGTGGAAGAAAATGGCCAACCTGCGGCACCACGTATGACTTGTCACGAGTATAATACACCTCTAAGGGGAGGTGTGCACTTCAGCATCGCTCGACCAACAATTGCTGCTAATAATTTTAAAATGGACCCGCTAATTATGCAACAAGTGCAAAATAATAAGTTTGGGGGTCTAGGTCATGAAGATGCGAATTCCCACTTACGAACCTTCTTAGCAATTTGCGATATGTTTAAGTTCAACGGAGCATCAGGAGATGCAATAATGTTAAGATTGTTTCCATTTTCTTTAGAAGGGAGAGCGAAGGATTGGTTAGACTCTTTGCCTAACGATTCTATCACGACATGGGAGCAGTTAGTGGAAAAATTCTTGCATAAATATTTTCCGCCATCTAAAACTGCAAAGTTGATAAGGGATATAACCACATTCACACAGGGTAACGGAGAGACACTGTACGACGCTTGGGAGCGTTTTAAGGAGCTATTAAGGAAATGTCCCCATCATAGGTTAGCCCTACATCAGCAAGTCTCCACCTTCTATAATGGCTTGCAAACAATAACCATGATTTTAGTAGACGGCGCTGCAGGAGGATCGTTGCTTAAGAAGTATCCCGAGGATGCGTATGCAATCCTTGAAGACCTCACTGCAAATAATTACCAAGCCTATGAGCGTCAAGAGAACAACAATCCGGTTGGTATCCACCAAGTGGACCAATGCACATCCTTGGCCGCTTAAATGGCATCACAGTTTACTCTAATCAATAAGAGATTAGATTCATTATCACAACCTTCATCTAGTGCTCCATTGACGGTGGAGCAATTGAATTAAATTTATGAAGAGGCAAATTATGTAGGAGGAGCACAAAGGCAAATTCCACCTGGATTTGCCAATCATTATCACCCCGAGTGGCGGAATCATCCGAATTTCTCCTGGAAAAATAATCAAGGGATGAATCAACCACAAGGATTTAATCAAAATTTAAATCACCTACCTATCAATAATAACTCTCAACCCCAACAAGTAAACCAAAGAAAGATGACAGATGAGTTTATCTTAGGCATGTTCCAAAAGTATGATTCAAAAATGGTAGGAATAGAATCATCGTTAAGATCGCTAGAAACGACTATGGGACAACTTGCAAATTCATTAAGTCAAAGGCCCATTGGAACTCTACCTTCTGATACCACACCCAATCCAACAAAAGATAATCATAATAATCATTGCAAAGCCATTGCATTGAGGAGTGGTGTAGAGATTCCAAGTGGGGAGGGGTTGCTTGAGCAAGTTAGGGAAGAAGAGACAATTAAGAAGCCAAGTGAGTCGAGCATATTAGAGAAGGACGAGTTGGGTGAGAAAAAGGATGTGGGAGAGAAATAAGAAGAGAAAGTAAATCAAAAGAAAGAAGTAGTCTATCCACCACCCCCATTTCCGTCTAGACTTGCTAAATCCAAACTTGACATACAATTCCAAAAGTTTATGGAGATTTTCAAAAAACTAACTATAAATATCCCATTTGCTGAGGCACTTGAGCAAATGCCTAGTTATGTCAAGTTTATGAAGGATATTTTGGCAAAGAAAAGGAAGTTTGCTGATAAAGAGATAGTGGCGTTGACTGAGGAGTGTAGTGCTATATTGCAGAAGAAGTTGCCACCCAAGCTTAAGGACCCCGGTAGCTTCACAATTCCTTGTTTTATCGGATTAAAGTTTGTTGGGAGAGCTTTATGTGACCTTGGGGGCGAGCATCAACTTGATGTCATTATCTATTTATAAGAAGTTGGGTCTAGGGGAGATCACACATACATCTCTTACTCTACAGTTGGTTGATAGGTCTCTAGCATTTCCCAAGGGAATTGTAGAGGATGTGTTAGTCAAGGTGGATAAATTTATCTTCCCCGCTGATTTTGTGGTACTGGATATGGATGAGGACAAGGATGTCCCCATCATTCTTGGTAGACCATTCTTGGCCACCGGACGAACACTCATTGACGTCCAGAAGGGTGAACTTACGATGAGAGTTAATGATGAAAATGTGACGTTCAACATCCTCAAAGCTATGAAATTTCCGGATGATAAGGAGGAGTGTTTATCCATTGAGGAAGTGAATGCACCTATACATATGATGTATGATGAGAATGATTGGGAGCTTAAAATCCTAAGTGTGTTAACAAACAAAGAAATAGAAGAGGACCCAGACTTAACAGAAACTGTAGAAGCTTTAAGTACTTATGAGCATATACCAAACGCTAACATGTTTGAATTAATAAGTAGACCAAGTGAGTCTAAGGTCACTAAGCCTTCTATCTTAGAGCCACCTTCGCTTGAATTAAAACCTCTACCTGAAAACTTAAAGTATGTTTTTCTAGGTGAAAATAACACACTACCGATTATTATTGATGCATCTTTAGTAAAGGAAAAGGAAGAGAAATTGCTTGAGGTTCTTCGTGAGTATAAGGGGGCAATGGGTTGGACCATTGCAGACATTAGAGGGATAAGTCCCTCAATTTGTATGCACAAAATTCGTTTAGAGGAAGAAGCAAAAGACTCAATCGAACCCCAACGAAGACTTAGCCCACCAATGAAAGAAGTGGTCAAGAAGGAGATCATCAAATGGTTGGATGCGGGTATTATTTATCCTATCTCCGATAGCCGGTGGGTAAGTCCTGTTCAATGTGTGCCAAAGGAGGGGGGCATTATGGTAGTTAAAAATGAGAGCAATGAGTTGATACCCACTAGAACGGTAACTGGATGGCGGATTTGCATGGATTACCGAAGGTTAAATAAAGCGACTAAGAAAGATCATTTCCCACTTCCATTCCTCGATCAGGTTCTTGATAGGTTAGCGGGGAATGAGTATTTCTGTTTTTTAGATGGCTACTCGGGGTATAATCAGATCATGGTAGCTCCCGAAGATCAGGAGAAGACTACTTTCACCTGTCCTTTTGGGACATTTGCATTTAGAAAAATGTCATTTGGATTGTGTAACGCCCCTGCCACATTCCAGCGCTGCATGATCGCTATTTTTTCTGATCTGATTGATGAGGGCATCGAGATCTTTATGGATGATTTTTCAGTATTTGGGAGATCATTTGATGAATGTTTGAAAGTGTTGAAGAAGGCTTTGGATAGGTGCATTCAAACCAATTTGATCCTAAATTGGGAAAAATGTCACTTTATGGTCAAAGAAGGAATTGTTTTAGGACACAAGGTGTCAGGGAAGGGATTGGAAGTAGATCGGGCAAAGACAGAGGTTATTGAGAAATTGCCCCCACCAACTAATGTTAAGGGAGTGCGTAGTTATTTAGGACATGCGGGCTTCTATCATCGTTTCATTAAAGATTTTTCTAAAATTTCTAAACCGCTAAGCCATTTATTAGAAAAAGATTCACACTTTTACTTTGATGAGGAATGCCTAGCCGCCTTTCATTCTTTGAAGCAAAATCTGATTTCTTCACCCATTATTATCTCACCTGATTGGTCTTTACCATTCACCATTATGTGTGATGCTAGCAACTTCGCTGTGGGCGCGGTTTTAGGGCAAGTGCGCGATAAGGTTTTTTATACAATCTACTACGCTAGCAAGACGCTTATTGATGCACAAGTAAACTACACAACTACCGAGAAGGAATTATTAGCAGTCGTTTTTGCTTTTGACAAATTTCACTCCTACTTAGTAACCTCTAAGGTGATTGTTTATATAGACCATGCAGCTATCCGATTTTTAGTAGAAAAAAAAGACGCTAAACCTAGACTGATTAGGTGGGTTCTCCTCTTACAAGAGTTCGGCTTGGAGATTAAGGATCGTAAGGGGGCGGAGAATCCTGTAGCAGACCACCTATCACGGCTAGAGTATGCGCGTGAGAAGGTTTTAGACATAGAGATTAGAGAGAATTTTCCTGATGAGAGGTTGCTGGCAATATCTGAGGCGAGTATTCCATGGTATGCTGATTTCGTCAATTTCATTGTGAGTAACATTTTGCCTCCAGATATAGATTATCAACAGAAGAAAAGATTTCTTCATCAGGCTAAGTTTTATCTATAGGATGCCCCATATGTATTTAAGATATGTGCTGACCAAGTGATTCGTCGGTGTGTATCAGAAATAGAAGTTCATGATATCCTAGAAAAGTGTCATGCATCTCCTTATGGAGGACACTTCATGGGAGAACGAACTGCTATGAAGGTACTAGATGCTGGTTTCTATTGGCCAACACTGTTTAGGGACGCACACTTATTTGTTAAGAAGTGTGATAGATGCCAAAAGACCGGCAATATTCATCGGGGGACAAGTATGCCCATGACCTATATCCTGGAGGTAGAAGTATTTGATGTTTGGGGCATTGACTTCATGAGACCGTTTGTGAATTCGGGAGGAAATGTTTACATTTTATTGGCAGTGGACTATGTGTCAAAGTGGGTGGAGGCCATTGCCACACAGAAAAATGATGCCAAGGTTGTACTCAAGTTTATAAAAGCAAACATATTTACGAGATTCGGCACGCCTAGGGCGATAATCAGTGATGGAGGATCGCATTTTTGCAATACACAATTTAAATCACTTCTTAAAAAATACGGTGTAGCACATAAAGTGTCCTTAGCATATCACCCGCAAACTAATGGATTAGCCAAAATCTCTAATAGAGAGATCAAGTCTATTTTAGAGAAGACGGTGAGTACAACTAGGAAGGATTGGGCATTTAGGTTGAACGATGCGTTATGGGCCTATAGGACTGCCTATAAAACGCCCATAGGTGTGACCCCTTTTAGAATGGTATATGGAAAAGCTTGTCACTTACCCGTGGAATTGGAGCATAAAGCGTATTGGGCAATAAAAAGATTGAATTTCGATCTTCAAGAAGCGGGCAAGAATAGACTTTTTCATTTGAATGAATTGGAGGAAATCAGATCTAACGCTTATGAAAATGCTAGGTTGTACAAGTAAAGGACGAAGAAATGGCATGACTCAAGATTGCACAGAAAGGAGTTCAAAGAAGGGCAACTCGGTCTCCTGTATAACTCAAGATTGAGATTATTCCCAGGAAAATTGAAGTCACGATGGTCCGGACCTTTTCGGGTGGAGGAGGTACATCCGTTTGGAGTAATCACAATTTGTAATGAGAAGGACGGATCCAAGTTTAAGGTTAATGGGCAGTGGTTAAAGGAGTACTTTAAAGACGACGATCGTCGAGAGACGATGGTCATCATGCTAAAATAAAAACGAGTGCGAAGAAGAACGTCCGGCCGAGACGTTTTAAACTCGGCGCTTGGTGGGAGGCAACCCATCGTCTGTTAGTGTTGTTTGTTTGTTTAATTAGTTAAATAATAATAATAATAAATATATATATATATAATAATGAATAAAAATAATAATAATAAAAAATGTACGTTTGTTAATGCTTATATCATCAGCATCATGCATGCATGCCAAAATCATTATGTTTATATCATTTGATCAAAAATCGTGAAGCAATCTGAATTTTGTTTTCATATTGAATTGTGCGTCGCAACCTGAAAATACCAGGTTGCGACCTTTATTTTACTGATTGGACAAGAAGGAATGAATCGAACCGTGGTTTGTTTCGGTCCGGTTGAACCGGCGCCATGGCGACCCAACTCAGGAAGTCGCAACGCGATAATAAGGGGGTTGCGACTTCCTGATTCCTGCCTTTTGTTCTTCCAAATCCGGCGGACCGGTTGAATCGGTCGTTTTACCTAGACCAACCGGTTTGCCTGCATCCAAGAAAAGGCCATGGTCTCATCTTCACCGGCTAGCCTCCCTTTTTCTCCCGATCTTTCATCTTCCTGCCCTAGACAGTCGCGTAAGGGGGTGAGGGCGGAGGAGCGGCATTGGCATATACGGAAGCCCGCGGGGAAGATAGTCTCAGTGGTCGGCTTCGCCGGGAGCGGGTGAGCAACCGGTGGTTTCGACGGGAGGAATATTTGGATTCCTGCGATAGAAGACGAGGAGGTCTGACACTTGCGGTTCTCCCGTAGCTTGCGACAACCGCCGACGGCACACATTCGACTTCACGAGCTCCTAAAGGTATACATTTCATAACCCTAAGTCTATCTGGAGTTAGCCCTAGACATCTGCTCATTTCGCTTTGGTTATGGGTTCAGATTTTGTGGGTAGGTTATGGCATCCAGGAAGAAGGGTAAAGGGAAAGAGATTGTGCGAAAAAGCCAAAAATTTTTGAGTGACGAAGCCGCCCAAAGATTTCATTCCCTCCAATCCATACCGCCCATTTACGAAAGAGGATTCAAGATGGAGAAACGGGGCTGGAGTATAGGATATGTGGGGAAAATTCAGGCTATGGGCTGGGAAACATTTTGTCACCCAAGGACGGAGGCAGTGTTACCATGGGTTTATGAATTCCACGCTAATGCACCAGTCGCAGAAAGTGGGACGGTGTTCGTGCGAGGAAAGAAAGTGAATTTTTCTGCCTCTGCCATCAATTTGTTCTTTGATTTAGATGATAACATCGGACCAGATCATACAACTATGCTTTCTTCCACGCCTAAGGCAGATATGACCGCTGTTATCTGTAGTGTACTGGGACCAGACTGGGTGAGCACCAAAGAAAACGCTCTACACTCTACTTGCCTATCAAGGGAAGCGAAGGTTTGGCTCCACTTTGTAAACACAAGTTTGCTGCCCACACGTCATTTGAATCACGTCCAACTTGATAGGATTACACTGATTTTCTGCATCATAAAAGGCATAAAGGTCAATATCGGACGGATCATCTCATGGCTTATCTAGACAAAAGTGAATGACAAGAAAATGAAGCACATTTGGTTCCCAACTACCATCACAGAGCTATGTCGCGCGGCTGGAGTTGAACTCGGTGAGGGAGACCTAATCACGCAAGTGGATCGCCACATCACCGAAACGGTAGTAAACGTAAACATCAAAGTTCCATCTGAGCTTCCTCGGAAGCCAAGCAAGTTGAAAGCCGTGTGTGCTGCTAAACCCCCTAAGTCAAAGATAGTGGCGCCCAAGCGCATTAGTATTCCCGTAGTTGACAATGGCATAGATCCAGACGCTATGAGCGAGCAACTTGAGTACCTGAAGGCGTATCATCGTTGCCAGTTTGTTTATTTCAACTCTAGGTTGGACTACATATGTGAGAATCAGGCCAAGTTGATGCAGAAGGCCCGCATTCCAGTGACAGAGCCTAATTATGATCTGGGGTCCCAGTTTGACAAAAGAGGCTATCTCCTGACGTCGGATGGGTCGAGAATAGATCTTACGTTGGTACAATCTAAAGAACAGGAGGAGGATGAAGACGATGAGTAGGAAGAACGAGATGAAGATGAGGATGAGGCTGAGGACGCAGCAGAGGAGGATGAAGACGAAGAAGATGACGAGGAGGATGAGGAAGGGGATGCATAGTTCTTGTGTGTTGTTTTGTTTCTAGATTGCACTTGCATGGTGACATTTTTATCTTCTCTGTTTTGCTCTGATTTTGGATAGTTGGTTAATTACCGTTGCACTCGTACATTTTGGTGATGACAGGTTTAGTCCTTTGGATAGTACATTTCTTTTATAATGATTAATTCAGCTACCTACTCATAGTTTGGCTCTGATGCTAATTGGAGTTTTCACAATTGTCATGATTACTAGTTATTAGACTGTGACATTTTGATTCTGTGTTATGCTTAGCCATCCTTTGAAGTTGGTAATTTTGTCATATATATAATTTTATTCGGAGTCTTAACTTTACGTTATGCTGAATGATTATACAAATTCTGCTTAATGATGTTATATGCATACATTGTTAGTGTTTATGAATGTTTTCAAGGATGAGTTAATGTGATATGCTTAAAACAACAACTCTACACTGATATTATATTCTGTTACTCTTTGTGATACACATGCTGACCGACATATTTATATTTCATATCCTAATCGGTGTACATGTTGAGGGTTCAATACATGCATGAATTATTTAATAGATAGGCTATCGGAAGGACATCCCATTACCTATTAAATCAAGTGTATTATCCAATCAATGGACAACTGCACAGACAATCAACTTTTCAGGGGAGTACTTAAATTCCAATTTTCATCTTTACTTGCATTTTATCCTTTACCTTATTTGCTTATTAGACATATTTTCTTGGGTATTGAAGTCACTTTACTAGGGACTAGCAAAGAGCAAAAGTGTGGAGGTGGGAGTAGCATACTCCTACCAATTGAGCGAGAGTTGAGTACTTTTAACAATAATAGTTTGTCCTACTTCTCAATATAATTAACGAGTAGGTTAATTAAGAATTTTTATTTATTTATTATTGTTTAGTGGGATAGTCCATCTTAATGGTTCAAATCTTCGATTGAAAGTTAGTAAGATGGGTAAAAGCTCTCTTAAATATTTCTCTTATCCTCAAATTCTTTAAAAGAAGTTGCTTCCTAAAAAAATTGATCCTCACTGACTTCTAAAAGTAATGATGGAAGGTTTGACATGAACCGAGTCGAGATGTACACCAAAGCATTGAGATGTCTAGTTGATTTGTAAGAATGATTAGCATTTCCCTTTTGATCAACTCGTGTCTCACTACTTATATTTGATTTGATTACTTACTATCCTTGGAGCTTGAATCTTTGATTATCATGCACAATTTCCCCTAATTCCTAAAGCAATTTCTTAGCAACTATTTAACTATGGATGATTGTTCAAAGAAAATAATTATGAGTCGTAGTGATATGTGGCCTAAGAGTGTGTACACCCACTTGGAACGATCCCTACTATGACTTTTAAAGAAAAAAAAAGGTATGTCATAGTGATATGTGGCCTAGGTATGTATATTCATACTTGGAATGATCCCAACTATGATTACATAATAATAATAATAATGTGTAAGTCATAGTGATATGTGGCCCGAGTGTGTGTACACCCACTTGGAATGATCCCTACTACAGACTAAAAAGTTGCTATTTAAGAGATGAACCTCATAGTTGAGAGAGTTATTAAGAATATTAACTTGGGAAGTACCTTTTACTATAATTTTTCATTCCTGACTAAGCCAAGTCCATTTCTGCCGCAAGTGTTCATGATTTCTTTTCAAATTAAACTACCTACTCTAGTGGAGGTTAAGTCAAAGACTCGGTCTATTTTCATTCTCTCTAATTTATTGAAGAAGTTCGTTGAGAAAAATTTATAGGAGTCGATGATTTTAAAGGATAGCACACACAATACTAGAAAGTTTAATTGAGCTTTATATTTCATCACGCTAGTGAATATTTATTATGATGAACCATTAAGGTATGACAAGTCCTCATTTGGTTAAATTTGAAACTTTTGAGTAATCTTTTCTTTAATTATATTGAGAAGAAAGATCTTATGAGTTTGTATTACGACTATCTCCTCTCACTCAATTTTCATGATTAATATTGTCTTTGCTAGGGACTAGCAAAGGTTAAAGTATGGAGGTGTGATAACTTCCCAAAAAGAAGTTATCTAGCCCAATTTCCTGTCTTAATATTCGCTATAAATGCTTATAATGAGTTTAAATAAAATGGAAATGAGAATTTAATTCATATTTATTTAATTTAGAGCTAATCCGGTCTTTTTCCAATGTATTAGTGCGGGAATTGCCAAAGAATTCTATTGGAGAAAGAAATCTGCCCAAAGAATCATAACAAGGAAAACAGGTCACAACGCGCAGAAAAGCAGGTTGCAACGTGGTCTGGACGAATTTTAGATTTTGAAATTTAAAATTGGCGCCGTTTTCAATTATGAAAAGTTATTTCTTTCCAAAGGGGTGACTACATTTTTAGGAGAAAATAACTTCACCAAATCAGAGATATCAGAAGATAATATTCAATTAGAGAAAAAGGAGATTTCCATTGGAGAGAAGAAGAAGAGGAAAACCTAGGGTTGCTCTTCCTACGCGAGGAAGACGACGAATCTCCAGACGAATCAAGTGAGCAACCTCGGGAAAAGGATTCTACAGCGGTTAGGACTAATTTCCATCATGTTTTGTAAGAACTTCCCAACCATGGTGTGTGATTTCTCCATCGTTATGAACTAAATTTTAAAAGTCTTGTGTGTTGTAAGTTCTAGACTTATTGTGTTGAATTGATTTCAAATTTACTTTCATGTTTGGTTGACGATCTATTTTTATTAGGTTTATGTGTTTTATCTGTGAAATTTTTGAGTAAGTGTTCTTCTTTTAGATAGTGAGGCGAGATTCGAGAGAGGAGTCTCGCTAGTCTAGGGTTGAATCCTCATTTTATGCGACAAAATTCGAGAGAGGAGTCGCGTAATTCTTTTAGTCAAAATTCCATCTTTTTACTGCACTGCAAGATTCGAGAGAGGAGCGGTGTAAGTGTAACGTAAACCCTAATATAACGTCGAGAGAGGAAGAGATTTCATCTTGAGTTAGCAATATCGATTTTAAACCTTCATGTTATTCTAAATCCGCCTAAGTTAGAGATAACTAGATGAATTAGGATAAGCGGATTTCGGAGATCGAGAGATAATGTCATCCATCTTAAAAATCATTGCAGGATAGTAATCAACCAATCATGAGAGGTTGCTAAGAAAATTCGTCACAATAGTTTAAGAAAAACAACATACGAGACTAATTCTCCAAATTGGAAAAAGTAAACGAAGTAAGATCAAATTAGTTTTTATTTATTTATTTATTATTGTCTCTTAAATTCTCGCAATTAAATCACTTTAATCATCTCGTTTGAATTTAAAGAATAGGAGGAACTAGTAATTGTGAGCGCTAATTAATCACTTCCTCGAGGGAACGATCACTTCTTACTCTATATTACTTGATTCGGCACGTATACTTGCGTTACTACGTAAATCTATTTTGGGCGTATCAGTATTGTCAAAGCTCCCCCTGAGATGTTGACTAGTTCAGGAGAGGAAGCTTTGCTTCAGGGTGATAGGTCTTCAGAAGCTTCATATCTCCAGCATAAGATAGTTTCAGCAGAGGCTGAAAGATGAGTTGTCTGGAGTCCTTGGGATGAAGCTGTGATCACTTTTTGAGTACACAAAATTATTCAGCTAATTCTTCAGGATGGATCACTTGAGTTTTCTTGTGTTGATCAGAGAAATCTGTGAATCACTTCTTTCTTTTCTTTCTTATCTGTATCTGTCTGTGTATCTGTGTCTTGTTGTATATGAAAAAGAGGTGAAGAAGAATATCTTAATTCTCTGAAGATTCTATGTCCAAGATAGCCGTTAACCAGACATTAAATGCCTTCCATAACAGATTTTGTCTTCTAGAGGAAAGTCCAGTAAAACATTTTCTGAATAATTCCTTGAAACTTGCTCCAGAATAAATGAAAACGGCTGGCAGATCTCTTGACATAAATGCTGAGATAATTTGAAATACATTCCAAAGTCTGACTAAATTTGAATCCTTAAGATCGTCGAACTGAGGAAAAGCGTCGATCTGAGCTCTACGATCGTCGAACTGAGCTTAGAGACTAGAAATGATCATCAGACAGAAAATGTCGAACTGAGCCCGAAGATCGTCGAACTGAGCTCAGCGACCTGGAGAATAAGTGAAGAAGGATCGTCAACCTGAGCTAGAAGATTGTCGAACAGAGCTCGACGACTTAACTTAGTTGAGCTCAGAGAGCGTCGAACGGAGTTCGACGTTTCGTCGAACTGAGCTCGACGAAAAAGGTCTTAGACTTGGCTCTATCTCTGAAATCTTGGAATGGTCCTGGGGCAGCTTCAAACCTAAGTTCTAAGCCCTAAACACATTCTAATGTTGACCTTTTCAACTATACATCTAGGTCAACCTGGTTTCCTAAGAAAAACATAGTGATCCTTACCCAAATTAGTAATAGGGTGTTCCAACAAGAGTGTTTATCCTAGGTGTGATTCAAAGAGGAAGGAAGGATCAAGGTGCTATAAGTGCAAGCAGATATGCCACATCAGGAAGGAGTGTAAGGTTATCCTTCACTCCGCAAACGTTGCTCATTTTGGGAGTAAAGGGAAGAACTTAGTTGAGACGTCAACAAGTTCTGATCAGATGAAAACCATTGATAGTGCAGCTATCTGGCATGAAAGACTTGGGCATGTGGGGATGGAGAAGCTGAAAGCAATGACGGTGAAAAGTCTTGTAGGAGGCTTGCCTAACTTGTTATCCTTCGGGGACGGTCGTGGTTTCACGGAATGTCAAACCGGAGAAGCTGATCGCTTCAAGGTTGATAAGGCACAGACATGGTGCAAACGACCATTGAAGATTATCCATGGGAGGTTGCTGGGGCCGTCCGTCACTGCCAGTCTTGGAGGCAGCAGGTATATGCTGTTATTGGTTGATGACTACTCAAGGTATGCTTGGGTATACTTCATGAAGGAGAAGTCAAACATGTTTCGATTGTTTGTGGAGTTCAAGAAGCTTGTGGAGGGTCAGCTTGGTTTGCAGATCAAGAAGTTGAGAGCAGGAATCAGAGGTGGCTTCGGTTCTGCTAAGTTCTTTAACTTCTGCAGGAAGCATGACATCCGGAGAGAGCTCTCTTGTGGAGATACTTCGCAGCTAGGTTGTGTTGCAAATCAGATGATCTGTTTATTGACGGAGACTTACAAGTGTTGGCTTCGATGCAAAGGCGTTCCTAAGGCCTTTTGGGCAGAAGGGATGGCCTGCGCGGTGCATGTAATCAATCGGATGCCTCTCGATCCGATCAATGTGAAGACTCCATATGGGTTGATGTTCGGGGTAAATCCCAGTGTGAAGCACTTTCGAGTGTTTGGTTCTACCTGCTATGTACAATATCCTGGCGATCTCAAGACGAATCTAGTCTTCGTTGGGTATGATGAGTGGAATAGGAGATGGAGGTGCATGGATCCAGTAACGAAGAAGTTCATCGTGTCGAGAGACGTTATCTTCGATGAGCTAACGTCATACTGGGATAGCTCACACGTTGAGCTAGAGGTGAGCATGTTAGATAATGGGCATGAGGAGGCTGCTGTAAAGGTACAGTTGAAGCTGCCTGAGTCACTAGGAGCTCCAGGCTATTCTAGCTCCAGGGCAGAGTCGTCAGGTTCAAGAAGCAGGGGGAGCGATGCTCCAGGTGCTTCTGGTTTGAATACGGTGTCTTCTGGTTCAGGAAGCAATTAGAGTTATACTCCAGGTGCCTGTGGTTCAAGAAGCAGGGGGAGCGATGCTCCAGGTGCTTCTAGTTCCAAGGCGGTGGCTTTTTGTACAGATAGCAAGGGGAGCGATGCTCCAGGATTGCTCGGGATTGGAGCTGGTTCAGGAGTTGCAGCGGAGGTGGTTAGCCGTGATCAAGGTCTTCAGAGATTGAAGAGGATCACCAACCCACCAGCTCGATACAGTGAAGGAAACTTGGTGAGCTTCATCTCATGTTTTCTTGCAGGCCCTCAGATCGAGCA
Organism: Platanthera zijinensis; assembly: GCA_039513925.1. NCBI lineage: Eukaryota > Viridiplantae > Streptophyta > Magnoliopsida > Asparagales > Orchidaceae > Platanthera > Platanthera zijinensis. The sequence continues at coordinate 4,377,614 of CM077088.1, read as the reverse complement.
AAGATCTTCTAGTTGTGAGGACACCGCTGGAGTCAAGGAGGTGGTTGACACCAAGGTTGAGGATGTGACTATTCTCAAAGGAGACGAGGCTTGTGACCTTGTGCCCAAGGTCGTTGGTGATACTCCTGTGACGCATAAGTGGAGGTCAAAGCTAAAGAAGGTAGAGGGAAGCATGACTCCTTTTGGGAGATGCTGGAGGGATCCCTTATGGTCCGGGATAGGCAAGGCGAATACTATGTCTTAGACATCTTCTCAGAGGCCCTATCAGAGGGATCAGGTGCAAGGTTACGGGAACTGCTGGGGTTGCTTGCCACTTCTCACTTCAAGGAGGAGTGTTGAAAATTGTGAAGCGTAAGTGACAGATTGCACGATTTGGGAATTCTATCCGCCCGGCCTGTGCGGTCTGGATAGGCGGATAGGCAGGTCAACAATAAGACAGCGGTTAGTTGATGATCACGCAACTAGGGCGATCTGTCCGCGCGGACTGCGCGAACAGGACTGGCAGTTAATCAAGTCTGCGAATGTGCCGGAAGTGGCAGCCTTGGCGGTCGGTTCGCGCGGTCTGTGCGAACAGAGGAGGCGGCCAGCCAGACCGATTTTTGCTCAGACAACAGGATGTTCCCATATGGTAACCGAGCGAATAGTTTTTATATCCGCGGTGTCCGACAAGGTGCAGGCTGGACTGGAGCTCGGCAGACCGGCATGGCAGAAGCCTTGGTCTAGCTCTTGTGGTGCGGCTGGTGTTAGCCGCAGGGTTCGCTGGTTAGGGCGGATTGATGCTGGAGTTCGTCGAGCTTGACGGACTGGTACCAATGTCCGCCAGTAAGTGCGGACTGGCCCTGGTGGCCAGTGGTGTGGACTTGGTTGGTTTTGAACCAAGTCCATGGTTGGCTCAGTCCGGGGATTTCGCGCAGTAGTGCGCAGACAACTTCTCAGTCTGCCAACCTTAGCAGGTGTTGCCCTGTGGGTTGGCTTCTTGCTTGGCGAAAATTCTCTGGAGAAGTGTCCGCCTCGGCGCGCGGACTGGAGCCTTGTCCGATTAGTCCAGCAGCTGTCAGCTTGATGCCTAGCTGCGGACTCGGAGTTATGCGGACTGATGCTGTGTCCGCAAAGCGGGCGGACTGCGTTCATTGTCTGCCGAGTTCAGCAGTTGGCTTGGTGCCTTGGCTGCAAACTTTGGGGGAGCGGACTGTGCGGTCTCCAAGGGATGGCAGACAGGCAATGTTGATGTAGAGTCTTGCGGGTTATCGACCAAGTCTGGCGGCCTTTGGCGACAAGGCGGATTGGAAAGTCAGTCTGGCCTTGGTGATGCTGAGGTGAGCTGGCTACCACACAAAGTCGCGGCGGACTAAGTGGACTTCTTGGTGTTCGTCGCGGGATGGTGGCGATGATCCTATCATCTAGGGCGGTGACCACACTCCTCATCGTGCCTATAAATAGGACCCATCCGTCACATCAAGCATAGTGAGAATGAACAGTAAGTGAGCCCGCGAACCATTGTTGTGGACTGGATTTTGGTATCTGCCCGGGTTAATGGAGTTGACCGGTTTGTGCTGTGCAGGTTGTGCGGATAACGCTGGAAAGCCAGGATATGGCTCTGATTGTGGTCAGGGATAGTGCGGACTCTGCTGTTAAACAACCGGCAGTAAACAGCAGGTCGCGGACAGTGATCAAGCGGTCTTCTCTTTGGCAACTTATTTCGGGGTTCAATAAGTCGTCTGCTTCAGGCGGCCTGTTCAGTTCGGCAGTAGTAGATCCCGCGGTCAGGCAGCTAGGTGGCTTGCTGATCGGCGAGTAGAGCTTGCATTGGAATAACGGTCTGTCCGCTCGGTTAGTTCGCGGTTTGGCGGACTAGGCGGTCTGTGCGGACTCCGTAGTGAAGTAGTGGAATTGGCGGTTACCCCTTGAGTCCGCGCGGTTAGGTTTGCCTTGTATTTTGTTCTGCTTGGTACATTGACGAAATCATGTCTCGCCATGTATGACTTGCCTTGTAAGAAGATTGCTCTGATCAATAAAGATTCTTGTTACTGCATGTGTCTCTGGTAGTGTTTTAACATTCTAAGTTGAGATAACCCCTGCTCATTCCAAGATCCGGAAAATTCAACAAAAATAGAGAATTTAAGGCAGCGATGCCTGAGTAGTCCTCATGCACGAGACAGGGGAGTTCTCCCGTAGCCACCGCACACCACATCAACACACAACATTATTTTTCAGCATACCTGACTCACTCCCTCCAGCAAACATAAAAACAAAAGCCCTAACAAAGCAAAATACCACTCTGCCCCTCCCCAAAACAACAAATAACATAAACATACATAAAAAAGAACTAAGCGCCCGCAGCGGGTCATAATAAAACTTCCCCCATCAAAGGTTCCTTGACCTCAAGGAACAAGCTTCGACCACCATAGACAGAGGACCCATAAGTCTTCTTATGTCGCCTCCTCCGGCGATACATTGGCCCAATGAATGAGTAGCTGAGTCACAACACGCCTATTCCAGTTGGACCATGTCACCACAACAAGGTTCTCATGCTTGATCTCCTTATCCTCCAACCATTTGTCATGCATGAGCAGCGCTTCACTAAGAGAAACACCTCTAACAACCTAAATTTGTTGGATGCCTGAGAGCTCTTTGCAGATATCAGTAAAGAGTCAATTAAATGAATGCCTAACATATGTTTGGAAGCAAGTTGCTAGCTGTCCAGTAAAACTATTAACAAGAATGGACTGCCGCGCGTGGCACGCCGACGCGCGCGCGCGACCTGGGCGTGCGTGGCCTGGCCGCACGCTGCATGGGCGCGTGCGCGCGGCATGAGGTCGCGCAGCCCGGGCGCGTGCAAACCACTGCAGCCGGCTCCACGCACGGCTCGGGGCGCGCGCGACCACGTTCGGCGTCTTTGTCGGCTGACTCTTCTTCGACGAGTTTGCTCCGGATACCTTTGAAGCACCGCCCTTCGCCGCCTCCATCTTCTCGCCGGAGGTTGTCATGACAGCAGGATAGGAAGGGACAGTGGGAAAATCTTTCTTTTCTTGCTCGTTTTGCTCTCAAACAACAAGAATTTGGGGGGCAATTGATGGGTTACACCACCATTTATAGGGAAAATTTCCCCATGATCTCCTTCCAAAATGGGATCATGGGGTTGACTAGTCAACCCCACCTCCATGAATTCCCCATAATGAGGGAAAACATGGGCGGTGGGGCCCACCCCCTCTCCCCATTAAGGAAAACCGCCCCCTTGGGGGGAAACCGCCGGCCGGCCGCCGCCGCCACCGGGCAGACCGCCGCCGGCCGGGTAACGGTGGCCGGCCGGGCCGCAGCCCGCCGCCGGCCAAGTAACGGTGGCTGGCCGGGCCGCAGCCCGCCGCCGGCCAGGCCACGGCTATCGGCCTGGCCGCCGCCGGCCATGCGAGGGTTTACGAGTCAGGCTCGTGACTTAGTTGCTTGGAGCTGGTCCATGGCTTTGTGCGCGAGGCTGGCTCGCGGCTTGGTTGCGTGGAGCTGGTCCACGGCTTTGTGCGCGAGGCTGGCTCGCGGCTTGGTTGTGTGGATGTTGTCCACGGCTTTGTGCACGAGGCTGGCTCGCGACTTGGTTGCGTGGAGCTGGTCCACGACTTTGTGCGCGAGGCTGACTCGCGGATTGGTTGCGTGGAGCTGGTCCACAACTTTGTGCGCGAGGCTGGCTCGCGGCTTGATTGCGTGGAGCTGGTCCACGGCTTTGTGCGCGATGCTGGCTCGCGGCTTGGTTGCGTGGAGCTGGTCCACGGCTTTGTGCGCGAGACTGGCTCGCAGCTTGGTTGCGTGGAGCTGGTCCACGGCTTTGTGCGTGAGGCTGGCTCGCGGCTTGGTTGCGTGGAGCTGGTCCACGGCTTTGTGAGCGAGGCTGGCTCATGGCTTGGTTGCGTGGAGCTGGTCCATGGCTTTATGCGCGAGGCTAGCTCGCGGCTTGGTTGCGTGGAGCTTGTCCACGGCTTTGTGCGCGAGGCTGGCTCGCGGCTTGGTTGTGTGGAGCTGGTCCACGGCTTTGCCGGAGAAAGGAGGCAGGTTCTCCCCAGGTTGCGTAAGTTAGGGAGACCCTAGATCTTGTTCGAATACACAATATTTGTAGAAAGCAAAATGCGATACTTTAAATAAATAATAGTTTGCACGGGATCAGGCTCGCGACTTATATGAATCACATAGTTTTTAATCAAAAAATTACTGCATAAAGAAAATCATAACGCATCATTGATAAAAGCGGCGCAGATTCTGCGCGTTCCATGTGCGGGGGAGAGTTTTTCCTTCGGCGTTCCGTAACTTGTTCGTGCCTGGTTTTACCATAGTGGTGACGACGAACGAGCCTTCCCATGTTGGAGATAGCTTGTCGCCTTGTGCTCCTTTTTCGGCGGCTTCCAAGGTGCGAAGGACCAAGTCTCCTACGTTGATAGGGCGGGCCCTCACCCGACGATTTTAGTAGCGGGCCGTGCGTTATTGGTAGGCGGCGGCGCGGAGGGCGGCTTCTTCGCGCACTTCAAAGACTAAATTGAGGTTGTCACGGAGCGCTTCGTCGTTTGTCCGGAGATCAAAGTTGGATGCCCGGGAACTAGGGACGCCGATGTCGACCGAGATAATGGCCTCTGTTCCATAGCAGAGATTGTACGGTGTTTCTCCTGTAGGCGTCCTCTCTGTTGTACGATATGCCCATAGCACATTAGGGAGAACGTCAACCCATTGCCCCCCAGCATCTTCTAGTCGTGTCTTCAACCCCTTCAGAATAGTACAGTTAGTCACTTCAATTTTTCCATTAGCTTGCGGGTGTGATACTGCTGTGTGCCGCAACTCTATCTTTAATTCCTTGCACAACTTGGTAAAGGACTTTCCGGTGAATTGGGTGCCGTTGTCGGTGATGATGATTGCCGGTATGCCGAAGCGACACACGATGTTCTTCCAGACGAATTGTTTGACATTCTCTTCGGTTATCTTGGCCAGTGGTTCTGCTTCGACCCACTTGGTGAAGTAATCGATTGCCATAATAATGAATTTCCTCTGACCAGAGGCTAGTGGCAGAGGCCCGAGGAGATCTATTCCCTACTGTGCAAATGGCCAAGCTTCTTTTAGTGATGTGAGGGCTACCAGCGGCTGCCGGGGAACGTTGGCGTGCACTTGACAGCTTCTACATTTTTGGACGAACTCCGTTGCCTCCTTCTTCATAGTTGGCCAATAAAACCCCTTCCGTAGGATTTTTCTGGCTAAGGCTTTCCCTCCCAGGTGTTCGCCGCATACTTCTTCGTGAACTTCGCGGAGCGTTTATTCGACGTCTTCTTCTTATAGGCATTTCAGGTAAGGTCCTGCAAAGGACCGCTTGTACAATTCTCCGTTTATCAAGGTGAATGCGGCCACTCTCATTCTTAGGCGGCGAACTTCCTTGTGATCCTCAGGTAGCTGCTGGTTCTTCAAGTAGGCGATTAGCGGGGCTGTTCATGACTCTTCTGCTTTATTGATTTCTGTCACTTCCCATGAGCCATGAATGCTAGGGAAGGCTATTTCTTCTATCTGGCGCCTTCTTGTCTGGTACTGTGTTGAATATGTGGCTAGCTTTGATAGGGCATCTGCCTTGTTGTTCTGCTCTCTAGGGATATGTAGAATTTGAAATTGTGGGATTTTGATGAGAAGGGACTTGACGAGCTGCAAGTACTGAGCTAGCTGCTCATTCTTTGCTTCGAATTCTCCTTCTACCTGCGAGACAACAAGTTATGAGTCAGAGTAAACGGTCAACTGCTTGACCTTGCAGCTGACGGCGAGCTTGAGTCCTGCGATGAGGGCTTCGTATTCCGCAGCATTGTTTGTAGCAGGGAATTTTAGCCGGAGTCCATATTCCAAGGTAACGAGCTTTGGACTAATAAGGAACAGGCCTGCTCCAGCACCTTCAACTCCTGAGGCCCCATCCACATATAGTGTCCACGATTGTCCGGCCTCCGCCGGTGCGACCTCTACTTCCATTGGTAGAGTGTTTTCTACGATGAAGTCTGCCAAGACTTGAGACTTTATGACGGGGCGCCGGAGGAAGTGGATGTCGAACTCGCCTAGCTCGACAACCCACTTGACCAGTCGGCCGGATGCTTCAGGTTTCTGGAGAATGGATCGGAGTGGTAACTCGGTCAAGACTTTAATGGTGTGTGCTTGGAAGTAGGGGCGGAGTTTTCTGGCGGAGAAGACAAGCGCTAAAGCCGTTTTGTCTACATCCGGGTACCGGGTCTCTGTGTCAGAAAGGATTTTGCTGAGATAGTAAATGGGGCGCTGAACTCCTCCTTCGTCTTTAACTAAAATTGAGCTCAATGTCACTGGTGTGATGGCGAGGTACAGAAAGAGAATTTCTCCGGGAGCCGGCTTGGATAGGAGTGGAGGGGAAGCAAGGTATTGCTTTAAGGATTCGAAGGCTGACTAGCATTCGTCAGTCCATTGAAATCCGAGCTTCGAGCTCCTCAGAGGATCTTGAAGAAGGGGAGGTACTTGTCTCCTGTCTGAGCTAGGAATCGGGATAGTGCAGTGATTCTTCCATTCAACCGTTGTACATCTTTGAGTGATCTGGGCAGAGACATTTCTTCGAGCGCCTTAATTTTTTCTGGATTGGCCTCTATCCCACGCTGGGTAACCATGAACCCCAGGAACTTCCCCGAAGTGACCCTGAAGGCGCACTTGCTAGGGTTGAGCCTCATTCCGTACTGTCTAAGGATTCTGAAACATTTCTCTAAGTCTCCCAGATGGTCCTCGCGACGAATGCTCTTGACCAACATATCATCTACGTACACTTCCATCGATCTGCCGATGAGCTCCTTAAAGACTTTGTTCATGAGCCGTTGATAGGTAGCTCCTGCATTATTAAGTCTGAATGGCATCACTTTATATCAATAGATTCCCTTGTCGGTTCGAAAAGCTGTGTGTTCCTCGTCGGCTGGGTCCATCCGAATCTGATTGTACCCTGAGTAGGCATCCATGAAGCTGAGAAGTTGATGTCTGGCTGTTGAATCAACTAGCTAATCTATCCTGGGAAGTGGAAAGCTGTCTTTAGGGCAAGCCTGGTTAAGGTTGGTGTAGTCCACACACATTCTCCACTTTCCGGAGGACTTTTTTACCAGGACAACGTTAGCCACCCAAGTGGGGTAACCAACCTCTCGAATGAAATGGGCGTGGAGGAGCTTCTCAACTTCTTCTTCTATTGCTTGGAGTCTCTCGGGGGCGAAATTCCTCTTCTTTTGGATGACGGGCTTGCATGTGGGGTTGATGTTAAGGGAGTGTTGGATGACCCGAGGGTCGATTCCCGGCATATATTCCGGGGACAAGGCGAAGATATCCTTATTTTCTCGAAGGTAGGCTGCTAACTCCTCCCTCTCTTGTTGTGGTAAGAGGGACCAAGGCTGAACGGTGCGATCTGGTTTTGTCGGAGAGAGGGGGACCTCAATCAGACCTTCGATGGGTGCCCCTCGCTGCAGAACCGCTTCGTCTCTGAGATCGAAGTCATCAATATTCAGTGTGGTAGGCTTGGCGGGCTGTGCTTGTTTAGAATAGTAGTTCTTAGCGGCTTCCTGATTTCCGCGTACTACTCAAATTTTTCCGGGAGTGGGGAATTTCATAGCTAGACGGGGAATAGATGGGATAGCTTTGAAGATGGTCTGAACAGGCTTTCCAAAGATAGCATTGTATGCTGAGCTTGATTACACTACCATGAACTGGACTTCCTGCGTGATCTGCTTTGGAAATTCTCCTAATGTAACTGGTAGGGTGACTGTTCCGATTACTTGGACTGGATGGTTGTCAAAACCGTACAATGGGCCAGCTGCTGCAGTCAGCTGCTGCCGGGATATGTTCATACCTTGAAGGGTGGTGGAAAAAAGGACGTCAACAGAACTGCCATTATCGACGAGGATTCGTTTGATGTTGTAGCAGGGGTCTCCGATGCCAGCACTGATTACAAGCGGGTCTTGATGTGGCGTTCGGATGCCAATGAGGTCTTTATCTCCAAATGATATGGTGGTGTCTTGCTTGCTCCTTTTATCTTCATGGGTTTCCTTTCCGGTGTACACTGACAATATCTGTGTAGTCAGAACAGGTGATCCAGCGATGGTTTCGATGTTTCCTACCACTTGCCTTCCTCCTCCTGGTGCCGGTGGGGCATTCTGTTGGTCCCTGGGATTCCTAGGCGGATCCTGCTATTTCTGCACCCTTCCCTGCAAAAATCTTCCGAGCAGTCCTAGACGGACTAGACGCTCAATCTCCTCTTTTAGGCGAGCACAATCTTCAGTGGTGTGCCCGGTCGTCCGATGGTATTCACAATACTTAGACTGATCGTTCTTAGGATTAGGAGGTGGTTGCCTTGGTCGTTGCAGTGCTGGTTCATTTTGAATGACATATAACACATTGGTGCGAGAAGTATTGAGAGGGGTATAATCTCTAGGTGGATCTCTCTGGAAATCATGTTTGCGTTGTCCGTTCCGACGCTCCTAGGGGAATCTTCCCTCCTGGCGCTGAGGGGTCGGCTCTTTGTCCCTCTTTCTTTTCTGTACTCCATCGAACTGTCGTCGATGAGCTTCAATAGCTTCGTCCGCGGCTATTTGTGCTTCGACTCTGTGCACCAGATCTGGATAGTTGGGGACGGTTTCTCTCATAAGCGCTGAGTAGAAACCGCTAGGATGGAGACCTCCCAGGAACACTCCTCGCAGGAGTTCAGGGTCGACTCCTGGGATCTGGCAGGCTTCTGCAGTTAAACGTCGGAAGAATTCTTTGAGGGTCTCCCCTTCGTTTTGGCGGATTCCAGAGAGATGTGATGGATCGCGAACGATCCTTCGATTAGCGATGAATTGGTCGGAGAACTGCCTGGTCAGTTCGGCGAAGCTGGTAACGGTGCCTGCTCTTAAAGAGTGAAACCACGTTCGAGCTTGCCCTTTGAGGGTTGATGAGTCCCTATTTTATACCTTATTTTGGACTCATCTAGGCCTTTTTCCACAGCTTTGCACTATCTTTTAGCGCCATTAGTACTCCTTTTGGTCAGCTGCGGCATTCCACGCCCTGTGCACCTTTTTAGCCCATTTCTGTGCTTGTGTGCATTTACATTCTTGTTATGAGTCTTGTTATGATTATTATTGTTTGTTGTGGCTGCCACGATCGATGTCCCGTGCAGTTTTCCTGCAGGTTTGGGGATCGTGAGGGCATTCGGGATAGGCGTTTCACTATTTTTGGCAAAGGAGTCAGTGGTCGTGCGTTTTTACCCACGCACGACCATCGACCTCCTGGCGCACGATCACTGATCGTGCGCAGCTCAGACTCATTTTGTGAAAACTCTGTCTTGAACCTTCCGCACGATCACTTGCCATACCGCGCACGACCACTGCTCGTGCGCCGCCGATCGTGCGCAGTCATACCCATTTTGCAAAAGTCTGTCTGGCTATTTCCGCACGATCATCAGCATTGCCTCGCACGATCACTGATCGTGCGCTGCTGATCGTGCGCGACCATTGATTTTCTGATGCAGGTCTACAGGGTGCTCGCGCACGGGCGCTGACCTTGGTCGCGCACGACCATTGGTCGTGCGCCAGTGGTCGTGCGCCCTATTTATTCTGCAAGTTATAAATACCCTGTTCCGCGAATTAGGGCAGGGGGACACGTTACGGAACCTCCGCCAGTCCGCCATTTCGCTCTCCAGCAGTTCCATTTGCTTCCACCTTCATTCCTACCAACGGGAGGACCTTCTCCGGCGATTCCAAAGCATTCCGCATCCTCCGGTGACCCTCCCGGCCATTGAAGCATTCTTCTCCGAGCTTTCCACCAAGGAAGAAGACGAAGCATACCTAGAGAACGGAATTACAGGCCCTCGAGGTGACAGCTCGATGGTACCGGAAGCCCTCCTCGGACTGCGCTTGGAAGCGGATTGACAACCCGCACCTCCGGCCAACAACCGCGGTGGATCTTCAATCTCGTGGTTTTGCATTTTCTCTCTTTTCTTGTTGCATGGATTGTTTATGCATGTAATGAACATTAATTTCTAGTGTTAAATTGGATCATTTGTGTTTCATCGTGCTTGTGAGAATTATCCTTTGATGCGCCTCGCTCTATCTCGCTCCACTCCACACGTTCGTTTCACTCAATTTCACTTCGCACTAATCACCTCACTCGCTAGACTTCCGTCCATTCACCAACCGAAGTACGGCATCGCGGCCGCTACATCCATCTCGCCTTAAGAAGCGGTGATTGCGACCCGCATAGTTTACATTAGTGTAATCGGTCGTAAGACCACCAACCAAAGCCCCCTTCTCTTTTTGTTTATTTCAATTAACTCTCATAACAATAGTTTTAGAGTCTAAATCCTTCGACGCTAATTGCATTTCTCAAGAGACCGACATCCGGGGATTTATTCCCAACTTTATTACTTGTGCGACCGGTACGCTTGCCGTATTTTATGCGCATCAAGTTTTTGGCGCCGTTGCCGGGGAATGCAACTGTTGAACGATTATGATTTCTGAAAATCTTGGTATACGAGTTAATTTGTTTTGCTCTGTTTCATTTCTTTTCTCATATGCTGTAGTTCATTGTCGGAATTGTAAGTTTTGCGCGATGAATCTTTGCAAAGTAGTTGCTTCTGTTTGACTTTGATATTTCCGCAATGTGGGCCAATTTCAATATTCGTTGCCCTCATTGTGGAGATATCTCGCATGCAAGTGATAGATGTCCCCAGAAGTATAGTACCCAGGAAATTCACGACTCTACATTTCGTAGACATAAGCCGGTCATCCACCGACCAGCGGAGCCATTACCGCACTACTTTTTCTCGGCTTCAGCAAACGCTTCACCGCGGAAGCCGGCTAAGCAGTGCATCTTTTGTCGAAGCTGGGATCATGCATTGAAGGACTGCACTGCTTATTTAGCTGAATTGGAAGTGGATAATGAGCCGGACTTCCGGATTATTCCACTTCCACTGTGAGCAGCACCCCTTCAGCCTCGGGATATGCACCGACGCCATCTCCATGTTTTGGAGAAAGCATTTCCGGTACATGCCCCGATGCTTGTGTTGATCTCCATCCCGACATGGATACGTATACTTCTGATGAACATGCATCACCTAGCATCGAGTCCGGTTGCGAAGAGCCAGTTCTTGACTTCCCGTTGAGTTCTGTACCTCCGCCTTCCGCTTTGCATAGTATTCCTTCTTTTTCTGATATTTCTGTTGAGGTTGATTCGCAGGTGGAGACTAGCACTCTCAGCTTTCTGTTAGATCCTGTCGAGGAGGACATTTCCGTGGTTGAGGTTGCTACCTCCACCCCATGTGAGGATGTCCAATGCGCGGACAAAATGGATGCTGCACTAGGAACTTCTTGCACCATCCTGGACAGTGGTGTTCAGATTTCTGCAATTCCATCAACGGGAGATGATTCCGGGATCATTTCCAAGATTAAGGATTGTTTATGTTATTCTTCTAATTTATTTCTTGACCCCGTTCTTGTTTCCACTTCCCTGCAGGATTCCATCTTGGAACCGGTTCAACCAGTGCAAGGGCCGGTAATGCGGCCTATGTCTGCTAGCAACCAGATGCGGGCGGAGTCGGAAACGACGAACTTCACGAGCTATTTCCTGCCCATGCCAGACACCCATGACAGGTATATTTATACAGGTAGTGGGGAATATGTTCTATCTCCGTATTGGTACCCGGTACCACGTTGCAAATTGGAGCAAATGGCTGAGCATTTCTATTTTCATACGCCAATCAGTTGAGAAATGCTGAGCATTGGGAATAAGTCTTGTTGGGAGACAGAAAACCCAATAGTTATCTAGTTAATGTTTTCTTTTCTACTTTTATTTTTTTTAGTTGCATTGCTCTTTTTACTCTTTAAGTTTTTGTTGATCTGGTAGCTCCCCAGTGTCCGATGGTTTCCCCTTGCGCCCCTCAGTGTCTCCCGAGCGATCTTGGTATAAATTTGGATCGACGTTGATTTTATTATAACGCGCACGATCACTGATCGTGCGCGCTATTTAATTCGCACGATCACTGATCGTGCGGTCGGCCCAGTTTTTATAAAAGGACTGACCGGGCCACACTGTTCGTGCGCCCTAACTCTGCGATCCGCGGCCCTGTTCGTGCGCCGTATCCTCGTCGATCTCCCTCTTCCTCCTCCTACTCCGGCAACTCCCTGGGAGATCTCTTCTCCACTCGCGACTCCGGATCTCCGTTGTGCGATGGCTACTCCCTCCAACCGCAAGATTGTCAATGCCTACCGGCGCTCCACTCTGGCTCAAGTTCTAGCAAAGATGGGGACGTTCCAGAAGGATGCCCACACGCGCAGGTATAACGCTTTGAAATGCAAGCCTTTCCTCTCCCAGCGTCTTGTGGATTGGGAGGAATTGCGATCCATTGGTGACGGTGGCGCCCTAGCCGATTCGATCCTCCATCTTTACTCTTTCGACCAATGGAGCCGCGTTTTCGAGTGCCGCGAACCTGGATTTATAGAACTCACTTTGGAGTTCCTCTCCACGTTCGAGTGGGAATGCGATACTTCCGGCTATCGACCTGTTGTATGTTCCTTCTGGATGAGGGGACAGGTCATTTCTTTGACCATCCATGAGCTCGGCGTCCGAGCCGGATTTTACTCAAGTGAGTCGGCACCGCATGATTTGGGCTCCGGCTTCCCTGAAGGTGCCACCCATGCGACTGCTTGACGTGAAATCACCGGCTCCGACGAGGAATATGTGGCTCGGAAGGCCAAGTCTACAAAAATCATATCCCCTGCCTTGCGGTACCTTCAGCATCTCCTTAGCCATTCGTTTACTGCTCGCGCACTTAGCCAAAATGTGGTCGGGTGGCAAGATTTGGTTTGTCTTTATAGCATGCTCAAGCGGGAACCCATTCACCTGGGGTATATGTTGGCAACATTCTTCCATCACGAGGCCACGTATAGCCTCGCCGGATCGATTGGTGGTGCTTACTACATCACCAGCATCGCAAAGGGTTTGGGAGTCTGGGATAGCTTACCCCCGATGGAGCCGGTTACCTCGCCCTCTTCGATCACTCGTGCCAGCATGGTCAGTTTCCATTTGCTGCGTGTTGTTGGGCGTAGAGCAAATCGCCGTTTTGAGATTGTGATGCCGGGTGATGCCCAGAGGGCCAGACCAGATGAGGAGGAGGAAGTTGCACCTGAATCATCCGCCATGGGAGGGCGGAGAGCTGCGGGAAGTTCACAGCCACGACATTCTCAGTCACCACAGCCGCCGCCAGCCATGCCTCATAGCCAGCCAGGCCCTCACTTCAGTGCTGCTCAGGGCCCGGGCGTTCCATATCTGCATGAGCGCCTCGCGGACATTGAGGCCTCTCAGTATTGGATGCAAGACCTGGTCTATCAACAGGCGTTGCAAGGTGGCCTGAGCATTTGTCCACCGCCAGCACGTGTCGCCCCCGCCGCTTCTAAGCCCCGTTCGCCACCTGTGGAGATCGGCAGTGATGACGACGAATGAGGATGTTACATTTTCTCCGCAGCTTCCATTTCATTTCCCTTCGCTCTTTGTTTCTTGTTGGAACATTTTGAGTTTTATTTTATTTTGCTGCAAAAACATTATATACAACTGCTAATACAGGTATTTGGTCCACCTTAAGGACGGTAAACAAAAGGGCTATTCGGGAGACAACCCAAGCTTGGACCTTTTGGTCCCCTTGTTTATGCTTTTTATTTTATGTTTTCTATTTTTTGTATTTTCTGTTGTTCGGCCTAATTCGCAGGTTCAGCTTATCTTTTGTGCGAAGCAGCAACTCCCGCGAATCATCACGCAATCTTCTGGTATGCTCCCCTCTTTGGAGCATAGGTACTCTCTCTCGCTTCAGATTTCATTCCTTGGTTGAATGTCTATTTTACTTGCTTATGTTTTCATTCAAGTCTGGGGGGAAGAGCCGCCTGTGCACTCCACGAGCACATTTAATTTTGCATGCCAGTAGTTTTCCTTCTTGCTTCATTGTTTTTGACTCCTGCTGCACACACTTTGACACCCACATGAGCGCGCACTTGACCACGCGTGCGGCTCGAGTTGATGTATTATTTCGTGTAAACTTTAAGATGGTGGTGCTAACGTAGGATTTTGATTTAGAGTAGTTCGAAACTCGTGCAGTGCTCCTAATCGAGTGCTCGCGTTGTGTAGAAATTGTATAGATTTAGTTTTTCTTTATGCTTGCAATTTATATTTTTTTTTCTGCACTCGTAAATACTGTCTGTCCTACTCAAATCTATGAATCCGGAGTAATCACTCGGTAGTGTAGGAATGTGTGTAGGCGTCGCTAGCTTTGTATTGCTCGAGTCGGGAGGACAGATCACTTTTCTCGGTGACTAAGAACTTGCCCCAGGCTACTTTCGAAGCATTGGTGCCCGGTTAGTCGAGTGTGAGCGTGACGTAGGCCATCACTTTGGCCCGGTTGAGCCTTGCACCCGTCCTAACATAGCCCTCGCTAGCCCCGTTGAGCCTGCCTTCCTTTTGTTTCAGCTCCACACTCAATTCACCAATGCCTCAAGCCAATCCTAGTCGCACACCCGCGTCGAGCTCTAGTTCCAAGCATTTTCTCGTTGGGTTGTTGATGTGGGAGGTGGTTTTGTGAATAATGTGGATTTGCCATCTTGTTATATTTGCTGAAATTCAAGAATTTGAAAAAGAAATTATAAAAGCAAAAATTGTGAAAAAGAAACGAAAAAGAGAAAATAAAGAGTATAAATGAAAATCTGTTTTTGAGAAATCTGTTTTGGGGTAGGCGGTGCACACACCCATGTTGTAAAAACCAGGTCTGGGGGTGTGGTGCATTCACATTCATTTTGCTAGTGGGAAATCTGTATTTGTGCGAGCTCCGTTGGGTTGTGCGTAGCCTTCGTTTTCATCTTTTTCATCCATACCTACGTCTACACCCAAGCCCCAACTCTTCACCTAAAGTCCTACGGATTTATGCTCGAGTCGAACTAGCATCGTGGAGAAAGTGTGAACGGGCAAGCATATGGTCCCCGACATTGGTGGATTCCTTTGGAGGTGATCACGAGCCCCGATCTTTGGCAATGCTCCACAATCCGACTTGCCTATTTTCTTCCTACACATGACCGCGCGATTCTCTGGAAATTCAATCTTTGAGTAGTGACAGTATTTATTTACGTTTATCGAAAATTATAAATTGCATAGCATGATTAAAAACTCCTTCTATTATATTTTCTATGCACTTGGGTTTTTCGATTTCTCGTCCTACTGTATTTTGAAATTACTACGTCAGCTAGCCATTTTTGAGTCCACAAGGTGATTATTTGCCCGGGACGTGCAAATGGTTAAGTCTGGGGGTGTGATGAGTCCCTATTTTATACCTTATTTTGGACTCATCTAAGCCTTTTTCCACAGCTTTGCACTATCTTTTAGCGCCATTAGTACTCCTTTTGGTTAGCTGCGGCATTCCACGCCCTGTGCACCTTTTTAGCCCATTTCTATGCTTGTGTGCATTTACATTCTTGTTATGAGTCTTGTTATGATTATTATTGTTTGTTGTGGCTGCCACGATCGATGTCCCGTGCAGTTTTCCTGCAGGTTTGGGGATCGTGAGGGCATTCGGGATATGCGTTTCACTATTTTTAGCAAAGGAGTCAGTGGTCGTGCGTTTTTACCCACGCACGACCATCGACCTCCTGGCGCACGATCACTGATCGTGCGCAGCTCGGACTCATTTTGTGAAAACTCTGTCTTGAACCTTCCGCACGATCACTTGCCATACCGCGCACGACCACTGCTCGTGCGCCACCGATCGTGCGCAGTCATACCCATTTTGCAAAAGTCTGTCTGGCTATTTTCGCACGATCATCAGCATTGCCTCGCACGATCACTGATCGTGCGCTGCTGATCGTGCGCGACCATTGATTTTCTGATGCAGGTCTACAGGTTGCTCGCGCACGGGCGCTGACCTTGGTCGCGCACGACCACTGGTCGTGCGCCAGTGGTCGTGCGCCCTATTTATTCTGCAAGCTATAAATACGCTGTTCCGCGAATTAGGGCAGGGGGACACGTTACGGAACCTCCGCCAGTCCGCCATTTCGCCCTCCAGGAGTTCCATTCGCCTCCACCTTCATTCCTACCAACGGGAGGACCTTCTCCGGCGATTCCAAAGCATTCCGCATCCTCCGGTGACCCTCCCGGCCATTGAAGCATTCTTCTCCGAGCTTTCCACCAAGGAAGAAGACGAAGCATGCCTAGAGAACGGAATTACAGGCCCTCGAGGTGACAGCTCGGTGGTACCGGAAGCCCTCCTCGGACTGCGCTTGGAAGCGGATTGACAACCCGCACCTCCGGCCAACAATCGCGGTGGATCTTCAATCTCGTGGTTTTGCATTTTCTCTCTTTTCTTGTTGCATGGATTGTTTATGCATGTAATGAACATTAATTTCTAGTGTTAAATTGGATCATTTGTGTTTCATCGTGCTTGTGAGAATTATCCTTTGATGCGCCTCGCTCCATCTCGCTCCACTCCACACGTTCGTTTCACTCAATTTCACTTCGCACTAATCACCTCACTCGCTAGACTTCCGTCCATTCACCAACCGAAGTACGGCATCGCGGCCGCTACATCCATCTCGCCTTAAGAAGCGGTGATTGCGACCCGCATAGTTTACATTAGTGTAATCGGTCGTAAGACCACCAACCAAAGCCCCCTTCTCTTTTTGTTTATTTCAATTAACTCTCATAACAATAGTTTTAGAGTCTAAATTGTTCGACGCTAATTGCATTCCTCAAGAGACCGACATCCGGGGATTTATTCCCAACTTTATTACTTGTGCGACCGGTACGCTTGCCGTATTTTACGCGCATCAAGGGTGGTTGGGAATACTTGACACAGCAACGGATCAGAGGCATGGAAGATCCTCATGATAGTGGTAAAATGATTGACATGTTCGAGCGGATCGTCGGTTCCGTCGAATGTTTCGCTGTTTGGGAGTTTGAATCCCTACGGGATCGGATGGTCGAGGATTTGCGGGGCCAAGGGGGAGCCTTGGTAAGGCGGCCGATGAGGGTGAAAATCTCTCCTCGCGGCTTGACGGTATTCTTCGACAATGACTTCCCTGATTTCTTTGCGAGTGAGGAGAGGGTGGATGCGGGCACCGTTAACCAGATTGCGGCGGGGGTGATCCGCCCTTGCTCCCCTTAGAGGGGGATGAGTCAAAGTGGCGGCATCAGAATAGTCTTCAAGCTCTTTTTTCTCCGCAGGGGCTTCCTGGTTCCTTGCTGGATTGAATGGTAGAGGATTGTTAGCTGGCGGAGGTGACCTTGGTGGAGCTGGAGGTGCTCCCAGGTTCCGAAGTAGTGCGAGCATCTCGGTCTGCTGTGTAACACCCCAAAAGACCCCAATAGACTCAACTTGAAGTTTGAGTAGCAGGTCAGGTTACACGGCCTGGGACACGGGCGTGTCCCAGGGCGTGTCGGGTGTACACGGCCTGGGACACGGGCGTGTCCCAGGGCGTGTTCTATTTATTTTGCGAAATTGGCCTATTCCGGTCAGAGCCGGACACGGCCTTGAACACGGCCGGGAACACGGGCGTGTCAGGCTGGACACGGGCGTGTCAGCTGCCGTGTTCCGACCCGTGATTTTTGGGAAGATCTTGGCCGTTCAGTTTCCTCTCTTTTGATCCAAAGGCTCAGGTGATTTCTTGGGCTGGATTAAGTCGTGAGAGAGAATGAAGAAGTCATTCTTCTTTATCCTTAAGGAAGAGAGAAAGAGAGAGGAAGAGAGGAAGAAGGAGGAGGAGAGCAAGCCACCGGCGGAGCTCCCGTGGTTCGATTCGTGATCCGAAGCCGGCGTTGTGACGGCAAGGCTGCTGCGGTTCTTTCTCACCGGCTAGTTTTCGATGGCACCGAAGAGATCGACAAGGGTAACGATCTCCCTCCTTGGACATGTGAAGTCCTTCTTTTCTGCATTGCATAGGGAAAGCCCTTCCCCGCGAGTGTGCGGTGGGTTGTGGTGTCCCTTGGGGTAGATATGTGAAGTCCCCCTTGTTAGAGGCCGGAATTGGAGTACGGCTCTAGGCATGCTGTGTGAAGCCCATCTGGATGGAATCTGGATTGGTGATGCTTGTTTGCATATCGGAGAAGGCTCCGTGATAATGGCTTGTGATGCCTATGGCTTGTGATGCCTTGTTCCTACCTGTTGCTTGGTGCGGCAGGAAGTACTGGACGATGTCCAGGAAATGAAGAGGGTTGGCGGCAACTCTTGTGGCCGTGCGTTGCCACTTTGTGAGTAGTTGAGCCGTTGGGCTGCAACTCGATAAAAAGGCAGATTGCCGAACAGGAAAGGTGAAACCGACCCGCGCCTATAAAATGCCATGGATACTTCCGTATTCGAGGTGGCTCGGCGACTTGAGCAACGGGGGGTGGCTGATCCGTACCTGCGTTAGGTCCGTCCGACTTGGAAGCCTGGTATAGGTTTTGTTGGAGCGCCTAATGAGAGTCTTAGGCCCGCGCGCCGGAAAGACTGAAATGCTCAAATACCGTGTAGACGGTGGTGTTGACCCTGGTATTCCGGTACACCGAAAATGTGCCCTGAGTGCACGGACTGTCGGGCCGGGTGGCCGATGGTTGTGATGGCTTGGATGTGCCTGCGCGCACATAGTTGCTATTGATAATGCCATGCTTGCAGGGAAAGAATGCTCATGCCCCGAGAAAGGGGTAGGATTGTTATAATTGGGTCAGCTGAATGCTGACCGTTGCATTGTTTGCCACCGGTTGGGTGGTTTGTTCCCGTGCAGGTGCTGGAGAGCCAAGTGGTAAGTGATGGGCGGGAGAGCCCTACTGCTGGTGCTGATGCTGCTGCGGCTAGCCTGGAAGGCTAAGCGAATGGCTTTGTTTTGTTTTCTCTTTTTACTCATGTATGGCCGGCCTGCGCGCCGAGGTTTGTAAAACATGATGTATGTTCAGAGGAACTGTAAGGCCTTAAGGCCAAACTCTTGTGGTTGTGTACATTCCGTGGTATTTATATATAAAGGTGGTTTTATATATATTGGACATTCCGGTTAAGAGTTCAAAGTTGTAACTTAAAGCTTCCGCTAGAATGCTCTGAGTTAGGATTCGTAATTGGTTTGGTATTATCCTGTGACCTCACCGTCTGTTTGTGGCATATAGTGTGGGGTCCCGGCCGGACCTTCTACTATACGTCATCTAACGGATGGGGTCGTTACATTTTGGTATCAGCTTTTCGTCGGTCTTCCTCTTTCGCATTCGTGGTCGAATTCTTTTGTGGGGTGGCGAGCACGTGTTTGTGCGACCTGCTGTAACGCTAATGAACTCTGGAATGTCCATTAAGGAATGTACAAAATTTTGTTTGAGGAATCTGCGCGTTCCTTTTTGTGTTGTTTTGCTTGCATACGTTCGCTAATGTGTGTCTTGTCCACCTATAGGTGACACGTAGTGGTGCTGGGCAGTCTGAGCCCCAGCGTTCTGATGAGAGTGCGGCACCAGCTGAGGTGCCAACACCTCCTCCATCTGCGGAAACTGTTCGCTTAGTGGCTGAGGCGCTATTTGCCATGATTCAGCCGACCGGGCAAGCGCAGCCGGCGGTAGTGCCAGTTCGTGTTGATGTAAGACCCGAGCCGGTTGAGGCTGTAGATCCACGAGCAGCTGACCGACAGTTGAAGCAATTTATGAGCTTCAGTCCTCCTACGTTTGCGGGAATGGGATCCCCAACGCAGGCGGAAGATTGGTTATCGCGTGTCAAGAGGATAATGACAGCGATCAGGGCGGAGGAAACTCTCAAGGTCACCTTAGCCACCTTCATGCTTGAAGGGGAGGCGCGGTTGTGGTGGGACGAGGTTGAGTTACACCACTTGGCGGGCAGGCAATTAACACAAGTATCGATTGAGGAGTTCTCTCGGATATTTCTGGCGAAACATGTCCCAGCGGCGCAACGTATGAGTTCCAACGGTTAAAGCAAGGGGACGATAGTGTGGATATCTACTTGCACGAGTTTACCAGGTTGGGACGATATGCGGGAACAATCTTCGCGGATGACCAAAGGAAAACGAATCGGTTCTATGAAGGATTGCGGGATGAGTTACGATTCCTGCTTTCGAGTTCTGTGAGCCAAGGGTTTCAGGCGTTGGTTGATACTGCGTGCGCGTTGGAAAAGGACATGAGGCGAGTGCAAGGGAATAAGGGCTTGGTGGTGTCTAAGCCAGAGTTTCAAGCACCTCGCCCAGGCAAGTCGTTTTACCAGAAGAAAGGGGGCAAGAGGTCCAAGCCATCTGGGCAAGTGACTACGACCGTTGTGTCGGGAGCGACATCAAGGCCGGATGCTCGTACGTGCTATAACTGTGGCCGGGTGGGGCATATTGCTCGTGACTGTCGAGTTGTGCAGCCCAAAGGGGAAAAGAAGACGGGTGCGTCGTATGCTGAGAAGGGCAAAGCGGTGGTGGATTCCTCTGCTTCCCAAGCGCAGCCCCGAATCTATCAACTTGGCCAACAGGAAGCGATTAAGCAAAGTGACGTCGTCACAGGTACGAGTTGAGTTAGTTTACTTGCTGTGCTTTTGGTTTTGGTTTTGTTTAGCTTGTGCTTGATGTGTGTGTGCTGCAGGCTTTGTCCTGATTCGGAATAACTTAGCGAGAGCCCTGTTTGATACGGGTGCTTCGCATTCTTTTCTGTCTGAGGATTTCGTATCTCGCATTGGGGTACCGAGTCATGTGACGGTGGATAGTACAAGGGTGCTATTGCCGAATGGCTGTGTGATGCTTGCGGATAGGGCTTGCGATGTGGATGTGCAAATAGGAAGTCGGGACTTCGGTTTGAGTGCAGCTGTGCTACCGTTATCGGAGTTTGATGTGATCTTTGGTATGGACTGGCTCTCGGAGCAGCGTGCCTTTATTGATTGCAACTCCAAAGAGATTACACTGGGCCAGAATACCGGGCTTGTGACGAAGTTCGCTGGTATGCGAGGAGTTGGCGGAACGTTGTTGTCTGCACTCCAAGTCGTCAATGCTGTGCGGAAGGGCGCGGAGTTATTCTTCACGCTAATTCAGGCTGTTGAGCCAAAGGCCAGTGTCGGTGAAGTGCCAGTTGTGTCAGAGTTTGCCGATGTGTTTCCTAAAGATCTTCCTGGGTTACCACCCCAGCGGGAGATTGACTTCTCTATTGAGTTGGTGCCAGGTGCGAAACCTGTGGCCCGCTCTCCGTATCGCGTCGCGCCAAAAGAGATGGCTGAGTTGAAAGTCCAATTGCAAGAGTTGTTGGAGCAGGTTATATACGCCCAAGTATGTCACCTTGGAGCGCGCCTGTTCTCTTTGTGAAAAAGAAAGACGGTAGCTTACGGTTGTGTATTGACTACCGCGAGTTGAATAAGCTGACAGAGAAAAATAAGTATCTGATCCCACGGATTGATGACCTTTTTGATCAGCTGGCGGGATCAACGGTCTATTCCAAGTTGGATCTGAAATCGGGATATTATCAGCTAAGGATTCGGGAAGGTGACATTCCCAAGACGGCGTTTGGAACACGCTACGGTCATTATGAGTTCACGGTAATGCCGTTTGGCCTATGTAATGCGCCTTCGATATTTATGGACCTAATGCATCGCACGTTCCGAGAGTACTTGGATTTGTTTGTTATTGTGTTTATCGATGACATCTTAGTATACTCTCAGTCGGAAGAGGATCACGCAAACCATTTGCGGTTGGTCTTGCATACCCTGCGGAGGAATAAGCTTTTTGCCAAGTTCTCAAAGTGTGAGTTCTGGCTCTCTTCAGTAGCCTTTTTAGGCCATGTGGTAAGCGGAGAGGGTATCGCGGTGGATCCGTTGAAGATAAGTGCCATCCGAGATTGGCCAGTGATGTCTTCAGTGGCCGAGGTCAGGAGCTTCCTTGGACTTGCGGGCTACTATAGACGGTTTGTGGAAAACTTCTCACGGATTGCTTTACCTCTGACCACGCTGACGAGAAAAGATCAAAAGTTCATATGGACGCCGAAGTGCGCGCGAGCTTTTGAAGACTTGAAGAGTCGTTTGACCACGGCGCCTGTGTTGACGTCGCCATGTGGTACCGATGGGTATGAGATCTATAGTGATGCATCTGGGAGCGGCTTAGGCTGCGTTCTTCTGCAGTTTGGGAAAGTGATTGCTTATGGCTCGCGTCAGTTGAAAGTGCATGAGCGGAATTATCCCGTCCATGATTTGGAGTTGGCGGCGGTAATCTTTGCGCTCAAGTTGTGGCGGCACTATCTATATGGCGTCAAAGTGGATATCTATACGGATCACAAGAGCCTAAAGTATTTGTTGGATCAGAAGGATTTGAATATGCGACAACGAAGATGGATGGAGTTCCTCGGGGACTACACCTTCGAGATTCACTATACTCCCGGAAAGGAAAATGTGGTCGCTGATGCTTTGAGTCGACAGACTCCGGTACGGGCAAGCTGGTTACAGAGGCATGATCAGCGTTTGATCCAAGAATTGGAAGCAATGGAGATATCGTGTGTTGACAAGGGTGCGTCAACCGATGCGTGCTTGAACTGGACGGAGGTGCAGTATGACCTTACGGACAGAATTCGGCGAGCAACGGAGCTTGATGAAAGTCTCCAGCGCTATGCTAAAGATGGGCCGGATGATCAATTCTCTTGGGATAACGGGTTGTTACGGAGAAATGGTCGAGTGTGCGTCCCAAATGTGGGTAAACTGAGGAAGAGTTGATGTACGAAGCTCACTTTGCAAAGTACTCAGTTCACCCAGGGAGCACAAAGATGTACAGGGATATGAAAAAGCTGTTCTGGTGGCCCGGACTAAAGAAAGATGTGGCTCGTTATGTGGCTAAATGCAACACCTGTGCGTTGGTGAAAGCAGAATGCCAGAAGCCTGGCGGTTTTCTGAAGTCGTTACCTATTCCGGAGTGGAAGTTCGATGATATTTCGATGGATTTCGTGCACGGGTTGCCGAGATCTCAACGCGGTCATGATTCCATCTGGGTGATTGTGGACCGGTTGACGAAAGTGGCGCACTTCCTTCCCAACAGAAGAGACGATTCAGTGGAAACCTTGGCCAAGCTGTATGTGGAGCAGGTTGTTCGACTGCACGGTGTTCCCCGGAGCATCGTTAGTGACCGTGATGGGCGGTTCACATCGAATGATTGGCGGCTCGTTCATCAAATGTTGGGTACAAAGTTAGCATTTAGTACGGCCTTTCATCCCCAAACGGATGGCCAGACTGAACGAACCAACAGGACGATGGAGGATATGCTCCGCATGTGCGCCCTAGACTTTGGTAAGAGATGGGAAGATTATATATTTCTCGTCGAATTTGCCTATAATAATAGCTACCAAGCGAGTATTGGTATGGCACCATTCGAGGCGTTGTATGGTCGGAAATGCCGTACACCCTTAGCTTGGGCAGAAGCAGGCGAATCGAAGCTGAGTGGGAAAAAGGAAGTCGAAGAAGCTACTTCGCTCATACGCTCTATTCGGGAGAGGCTATTGATAGCCCAAGATCGTCAAGCAAAATACTACAATGCCAAGCACCGGAACGTGGAGTTCGCGGTGGGTGATTGGGTATATTTGAAGATCAAACCCTTCAAAGGTGTGTCCAGGATTCGGCGTTTGAAAAAGCTAAGTCCGAGGTATCTTGGTCCGTTTGCGGTGGTGGAGCGAGTTGGGGAAGCTGCTTATCGACTAGCACTTTCAGCGGACTTGGGTGGATTACATGATGTGTTTCACATCTCAGTCCTTCGTAAGGCGGTAAAGGATCCGGCTCAAGTCGTGGAGGCTGATCGGGTACCGGTCGAGTATGGGCTAACGACGAGGGTTAGACCCATTCGGATCGAGGATCGAGCCGAGAAACAGTTGCGGAACAAAGTAATCGGGATGGTCAAGGTCCGTTGGGACAATTGTGGCCGTGAAGAGCTAACATGGGAGCGAGAGCAGACCATGCGAGCTGCGTTTCCCGAGTTATTTGTATAAACTGGAGACCGTGTACTTTTTGTTATAACAGAGTTATAGCTGCTGAGTTTTATTTCCTTACCGTGCAAATTTCGGGACGAAATTTTGATAAGGGGGGGAGGGTTGTAACACCCCAAAAGACCCCAATAGACTCAACTTGAAGTTTGAGTAGCAGGTCAGGTTACACGGCCTGGGACACGGGCGTGTCCCAGGGCGTGTCGGGTGTACACGGCCTGGGACACGGGCGTGTCCCAGGGCGTGTTCTATTTATTTTGCGAAATTGGCCTATTCCGGTCAGAGCCGGACACGGCCTTGAACACGGCCGGGAACACGGGCGTGTCAGGCTGGACACGGGCGTGTCAGCTGCCGTGTTCCGACCCGTGATTTTTGGGAAGATCTTGGCCGTTCAGTTTCCTCTCTTTTGATCCAAAGGCTCAGGTGATTTCTTGGGCTGGATTAAGTCGTGAGAGAGAATGAAGAAGTCATTCTTCTTTATCCTTAAGGAAGAGAGAAAGAGAGAGGAAGAGAGGAAGAAGGAGGAGGAGAGCAAGCCACCGGCGGAGCTCCCGTGGTTCGATTCGTGATCCGAAGCCGGCGTTGTGACGGCAAGGCTGCTGCGGTTCTTTCTCACCGGCTAGTTTTCGATGGCACCGAAGAGATCGACAAGGGTAACGATCTCCCTCCTTGGACATGTGAAGTCCTTCTTTTCTGCATTGCATAGGGAAAGCCCTTCCCCGCGAGTGTGCGGTGGGTTGTGGTGTCCCTTGGGGTAGATATGTGAAGTCCCCCTTGTTAGAGGCCGGAATTGGAGTACGGCTCTAGGCATGCTGTGTGAAGCCCATCTGGATGGAATCTGGATTGGTGATGCTTGTTTGCATATCGGAGAAGGCTCCGTGATAATGGCTTGTGATGCCTATGGCTTGTGATGCCTTGTTCCTACCTGTTGCTTGGTGCGGCAGGAAGTACTGGACGATGTCCAGGAAATGAAGAGGGTTGGCGGCAACTCTTGTGGCCGTGCGTTGCCACTTTGTGAGTAGTTGAGCCGTTGGGCTGCAACTCGATAAAAAGGCAGATTGCCGAACAGGAAAGGTGAAACCGACCCGCGCCTATAAAATGCCATGGATACTTCCGTATTCGAGGTGGCTCGGCGACTTGAGCAACGGGGGTGGCTGATCCGTACCTGCGTTAGGTCCGTCCGACTTGGAAGCCTGGTATAGGTTTTGTTGGAGCGCCTAATGAGAGTCTTAGGCCCGCGCGCCGGAAAGACTGAAATGCTCAAATACCGTGTAGACGGTGGTGTTGACCCTGGTATTCCGGTACACCGAAAATGTGCCCTGAGTGCACGGACTGTCGGGCCGGGTGGCCGATGGTTGTGATGGCTTGGATGTGCCTGCGCGCACATAGTTGCTATTGATAATGCCATGCTTGCAGGGAAAGAATGCTCATGCCCCGAGAAAGGGGTAGGATTGTTATAATTGGGTCAGCTGAATGCTGACCGTTGCATTGTTTGCCACCGGTTGGGTGGTTTGTTCCCGTGCAGGTGCTGGAGAGCCAAGTGGTAAGTGATGGGCGGGAGAGCCCTACTGCTGGTGCTGATGCTGCTGCGGCTAGCCTGGAAGGCTAAGCGAATGGCTTTGTTTTGTTTTCTCTTTTTACTCATGTATGGCCGGCCTGCGCGCCGAGGTTTGTAAAACATAATGTATGTTCAGAGGAACTGTAAGGCCTTAAGGCCAAACTCTTGTGGTTGTGTACATTCCGTGGTATTTATATATAAAGGTGGTTTTATATATATTGGACATTCCGGTTAAGAGTTCAAAGTTGTAACTTAAAGCTTCCGCTAGAATGCTCTGAGTTAGGATTCGTAATTGGTTTGGTATTATCCTGTGACCTCACCGTCTGTTTGTGGCATATAGTGTGGGGTCCCGGCCGGACCTTCTACTATACGTCATCTAACGGATGGGGTCGTTACATTTTGGTATCAGCTTTTCGTCGGTCTTCCTCTTTCGCATTCGTGGTCGAATTCTTTTGTGGGGTGGCGAGCACGTGTTTGTGCGACCTGCTGTAACGCTAATGAACTCTGGAATGTCCATTAAGGAATGTACAAAATTTTGTTTGAGGAATCTGCGCGTTCCTTTTTGTGTTGTTTTGCTTGCATACGTTCGCTAATGTGTGTCTTGTCCACCTATAGGTGACACGTAGTGGTGCTAGGCAGTCTGAGCCCCAGCATTCTGATGAGAGTGCGGCACCAGCTGAGGTGCCAACACCTCCTCCATCTGCGGAAACTGTTCGCTTAGTGGCTGAGGCGCTATTTGCCATGATTCAGCCGACCGGGCAAGCGCAGCCGGCGGTAGTGCCAGTTCGTGTTGATGTAAGACCCGAGCCGGTTGAGGCTGTAGATCCACGAGCAGCTGACCGACAGTTGAAGCAATTTATGAGCTTCAGTCCTCCTACGTTTGCGGGAATGGGATCCCCAACGCAGGCGGAAGATTGGTTATCGCGTGTCAAGAGGATAATGACAGCGATCAGGGCGGAGGAAACTCTCAAGGTCACCTTAGCCACCTTCATGCTTGAAGGGGAGGCGCGGTTGTGGTGGGACGAGGTTGAGTTACACCACTTGGCGGGCAGGCAATTAACACAAGTATCGATTGAGGAGTTCTCTCGGATATTTCTGGCGAAACATGTCCCAGCGGCGCAACGTATGAGTTCCAACGGTTAAAGCAAGGGGACGATAGTGTGGATATCTACTTGCACGAGTTTACCAGGTTGGGACGATATGCGGGAACAATCTTCGCGGATGACCAAAGGAAAACGAATCGGTTCTATGAAGGATTGCGGGATGAGTTACGATTCCTGCTTTCGAGTTCTGTGAGCCAAGGGTTTCAGGCGTTGGTTGATACTGCGTGCGCGTTGGAAAAGGACATGAGGCGAGTGCAAGGGAATAAGGGCTTGGTGGTGTCTAAGCCAGAGTTTCAAGCACCTCGCCCAGGCAAGTCGTTTTACCAGAAGAAAGGGGGCAAGAGGTCCAAGCCATCTGGGCAAGTGACTACGACCGTTGTGTCGGGAGCGACATCAAGGCCGGATGCTCGTACGTGCTATAACTGTGGCCGGGTGGGGCATATTGCTCGTGACTGTCGAGTTGTGCAGCCCAAAGGGGAAAAGAAGACGGGTGCGTCGTATGCTGAGAAGGGCAAAGCGGTGGTGGATTCCTCTGCTTCCCAAGCGCAGCCCCGAATCTATCAACTTGGCCAACAGGAAGCGATTAAGCAAAGTGACGTCGTCACAGGTACGAGTTGAGTTAGTTTACTTGCTGTGCTTTTGGTTTTGGTTTTGTTTAGCTTGTGCTTGATGTGTGTGTGCTGCAGGCTTTGTCCTGATTCGGAATAACTTAGCGAGAGCCCTGTTTGATACGGGTGCTTCACATTCTTTTCTGTCTGAGGATTTCGTATCTCGCATTGGGGTACCGAGTCATGTGACGGTGGATAGTACAAGGGTGCTATTGCCGAATGGCTGTGTGATGCTTGCGGATAGGGCTTGCGATGTGGATGTGCAAATAGGAAGTCGGGACTTCGGTTTGAGTGCAGCTGTGCTACCGTTATCGGAGTTTGATGTGATCTTTGGTATGGACTGGCTCTCGGAGCAGCGTGCCTTTATTGATTGCAACTCCAAAGAGATTACACTGGGCCAGAATACCGGGCTTGTGACGAAGTTCGCTGGTATGCGAGGAGTTGGCGGAACGTTGTTGTCTGCACTCCAAGTCGTCAATGCTGTGCGGAAGGGCGCGGAGTTATTCTTCACGCTAATTCAGGCTGTTGAGCCAAAGGCCAGTGTCGGTGAAGTGCCAGTTGTGTCAGAGTTTGCCGATGTGTTTCCTAAAGATCTTCCTGGGTTACCACCCCAGCGGGAGATTGACTTCTCTATTGAGTTGGTGCCAGGTGCGAAACCTGTGGCCCGCTCTCCGTATCGCGTCGCGCCAAAAGAGATGGCTGAGTTGAAAGTCCAATTGCAAGAGTTGTTGGAGCAGGGTTATATACGCCCAAGTATGTCACCTTGGAGCGCGCCTGTTCTCTTTGTGAAAAAGAAAGACGGTAGCTTACGGTTGTGTATTGACTACCGCGAGTTGAATAAGCTGACAGAGAAAAATA
This sequence comes from Platanthera zijinensis, assembly GCA_039513925.1. NCBI lineage: Eukaryota > Viridiplantae > Streptophyta > Magnoliopsida > Asparagales > Orchidaceae > Platanthera > Platanthera zijinensis. Next base: position 4,349,550 of record CM077088.1, on the reverse strand, counting down.
AGTATCCGATCCCACGGATTGATGACCTTTTTGATCAGCTGGCGGGATCAACGGTCTATTCCAAGTTGGATCTGAAATCGGGATATTATCAGCTAAGGATTCGGGAAGGTGACATTCCCAAGACGGCGTTTGGAACACGCTACGGTCATTATGAGTTCACGGTAATGCCGTTTGGCCTATGTAATGCGCCTTCGATATTTATGGACCTAATGCATCGCACGTTCCGAGAGTACTTGGATTTGTTTGTTATTGTGTTTATCGATGACATCTTAGTATACTCTCAGTCGGAAGAGGATCACGCAAACCATTTGCGGTTGGTCTTGCATACCCTGCGGAGGAATAAGCTTTTTGCCAAGTTCTCAAAGTGTGAGTTCTGGCTCTCTTCAGTAGCCTTTTTAGGCCATGTGGTAAGCGGAGAGGGTATCGCGGTGGATCCGTTGAAGATAAGTGCCATCCGAGATTGGCCAGTGATGTCTTCAGTGGCCGAGGTCAGGAGCTTCCTTGGACTTGCGGGCTACTATAGACGGTTTGTGGAAAACTTCTCACGGATTGCTTTACCTCTGACCACGCTGACGAGAAAAGATCAAAAGTTCATATGGACGCCGGAGTGCGCGCGAGCTTTTGAAGACTTGAAGAGTCGTTTGACCACGGCGCCTGTGTTGACGTCGCCATGTGGTACCGATGGGTATGAGATCTATAGTGATGCATCTGGGAGCGGCTTAGGCTGCGTTCTTCTGCAGTTTGGGAAAGTGATTGCTTATGGCTCGCGTCAGTTGAAAGTGCATGAGCGGAATTATCCCGTCCATGATTTGGAGTTGGCGGCGGTAATCTTTGCGCTCAAGTTGTGGCGGCACTATCTATATGGCGTCAAAGTGGATATCTATACGGATCACAAGAGCCTAAAGTATTTGTTGGATCAGAAGGATTTGAATATGCGACAACGAAGATGGATGGAGTTCCTCGGGGACTACACCTTCGAGATTCACTATACTCCCGGAAAGGGAAATGTGGTCGCTGATGCTTTGAGTCGACAGACTCCGGTACGGGCAAGCTGGTTACAGAGGCATGATCAGCGTTTGATCCAAGAATTGGAAGCAATGGAGATATCGTGTGTTGACAAGGGTGCGTCAAACGATGCGTGCTTGAACTGGACGGAGGTGCAGTATGACCTTACGGACAGAATTCGGCGAGCAACGGAGCTTGATGAAAGTCTCCAGCGCTATGCTAAAGATGGGCCGGATGATCAATTCTCTTGGGATAACGGGTTGTTACGGAGAAATGGTCGAGTGTGCGTCCCAAATGTGGGTAAACTGAGGGAAGAGTTGATGTACGAAGCTCACTTTGCAAAGTACTCAGTTCACCCAGGGAGCACAAAGATGTACAGGGATATGAAAAAGCTGTTCTGGTGGCCCGGACTAAAGAAAGATGTGGCTCGTTATGTGGCTAAATGCAACACCTGTGCGTTGGTGAAAGCAGAATGCCAGAAGCCTGGCGGTTTTCTGAAGTCGTTACCTATTCCGGAGTGGAAGTTCGATGATATTTCGATGGATTTCGTGCACGGGTTGCCGAGATCTCAACGCGGTCATGATTCCATCTGGGTGATTGTGGACCGGTTGACGAAAGTGGCGCACTTCCTTCCCAACAGAAGAGACGATTCAGTGGAAACCTTGGCCAAGCTGTATGTGGAGCAGGTTGTTCGACTGCACGGTGTTCCCCGGAGCATCGTTAGTGACCGTGATGGGCGGTTCACATCGAATGATTGGCGGCTCGTTCATCAAATGTTGGGTACAAAGTTAGCATTTAGTACGGCCTTTCATCCCCAAACGGATGGCCAGACTGAACGAACCAACAGGACGATGGAGGATATGCTCCGCATGTGCGCCCTAGACTTTGGTAAGAGATGGGAAGATTATATATTTCTCGTCGAATTTGCCTATAATAATAGCTACCAAGCGAGTATTGGTATGGCACCATTCGAGGCGTTGTATGGTCGGAAATGCCGTACACCCTTAGCTTGGGCAGAAGCAGGTGAATCGAAGCTGAGTGGGAAAAAGGAAGTCGAAGAAGCTACTTCGCTCATACGCTCTATTCGGGAGAGGCTATTGATAGCCCAAGATCGTCAAGCAAAATACTACAATGCCAAGCACCGGAACGTGGAGTTCGCGGTGGGTGATTGGGTATATTTGAAGATCAAACCCTTCAAAGGTGTGTCCAGGATTCGGCGTTTGAAAAAGCTAAGTCCGAGGTATCTTGGTCCGTTTGCGGTGGTGGAGCGAGTTGGGGAAGCTGCTTATCGACTAGCACTTTCAGCGGACTTGGGTGGATTACATGATGTGTTTCACATCTCAGTCCTTCGTAAGGCGGTAAAGGATCCGGCTCAAGTCGTGGAGGCTGATCGGGTACCGGTCGAGTATGGGCTAACGACGAGGGTTAGACCCATTCGGATCGAGGATCGAGCCGAGAAACAGTTGCGGAACAAAGTAATCGGGATGGTCAAGGTCCGTTGGGACAATTGTGGCCGTGAAGAGCTAACATGGGAGCGAGAGCAGACCATGCGAGCTGCATTTCCCGAGTTATTTGTATAAACTGGAGACCGTGTACTTTTTGTTATAACAGAGTTATAGCTGCTGAGTTTTATTTCCTTACCGTGCAAATTTCGGGACGAAATTTTGATAAGGGGGGAGGTTGTAACACCCCAAAAGACCCCAATAGACTCAACTTGAAGTTTGAGTAGCAGGTCAGGTTACACGGCCTGGGACACGGGCGTGTCCCAGGGCGTGTCGGGTGTACACGGCCTGGGACACGGGCGTGTCCCAGGGCGTGTTCTATTTATTTTGCGAAATTGGCCTATTCCGGTCAGAGCCGGACACGGCCTTGAACACGGCCGGGAACACGGGCGTGTCAGGCTGGACACGGGCGTGTCAGCTGCCGTGTTCCGACCCGTGATTTTTGGGAAGATCTTGGCCGTTCAGTTTCCTCTCTTTTGATCCAAAGGCTCAGGTGATTTCTTGGGCTGGATTAAGTCGTGAGAGAGAATGAAGAAGTCATTCTTCTTTATCCTAAGGAAGAGAGAAAGAGAGAGGAAGAGAGGAAGAAGGAGGAGGAGAGCAAGCCACCGGCGGAGCTCCGTGGTTCGATTCGTGATCCGAAGCCGGCGTTGTGACGGCAAGGCTGCTGCGGTTCTTTCTCACCGGCTAGTTTTCGATGGCACCGAAGAGATCGACAAGGGTAACGATCTCCCTCCTTGGACATGTGAAGTCCTTCTTTTCTGCATTGCATAGGGAAAGCCCTTCCCCGCGAGTGTGCGGTGGGTTGTGGTGTCCCTTGGGGTAGATATGTGAAGTCCCCTTGTTAGAGGCCGGAATTGGAGTACGGCTCTAGGCATGCTGTGTGAAGCCCATCTGGATGGAATCTGGATTGGTGATGCTTGTTTGCATATCGGAGAAGGCTCCGTGATAATGGCTTGTGATGCCTATGGCTTGTGATGCCTTGTTCCTACCTGTTGCTTGGTGCGGCAGGAAGTACTGGACGATGTCCAGGAAATGAAGAGGGTTGGCGGCAACTCTTGTGGCCGTGCGTTGCCACTTTGTGAGTAGTTGAGCCGTTGGGCTGCAACTCGATAAAAAGGCAGATTGCCGAACAGGAAAGGTGAAACCGACCCGCGCCTATAAAATGCCATGGATACTTCCGTATTCGAGGTGGCTCGGCGACTTGAGCAACGGGGGGTGGCTGATCCGTACCTGCGTTAGGTCCGTCCGACTTGGAAGCCTGGTATAGGTTTTGTTGGAGCGCCTAATGAGAGTCTTAGGCCCGCGCGCCGGAAAGACTGAAATGCTCAAATACCGTGTAGACGGTGGTGTTGACCCTGGTATTCCGTACACCGAAAATGTGCCCTGAGTGCACGGACTGTCGGGCCGGGTGGCCGATGGTTGTGATGGCTTGGATGTGCCTGCGCGCACATAGTTGCTATTGATAATGCCATGCTTGCAGGGAAAGAATGCTCATGCCCGAGAAAGGGGTAGGATTGTTATAATTGGGTCAGCTGAATGCTGACCGTTGCATTGTTTGCCACCGGTTGGGTGGTTTGTTCCCGTGCAGGTGCTGGAGAGCCAAGTGGTAAGTGATGGGCGGGAGAGCCCTACTGCTGGTGCTGATGCTGCTGCGGCTAGCCTGGAAGGCTAAGCGAATGGCTTTGTTTTGTTTTCTCTTTTTACTCATGTATGGCCGGCCTGCGCGCCGAGGTTTGTAAAACATGATGTATGTTCAGAGGAACTGTAAGGCCTTAAGGCCAAACTCTTGTGGTTGTGTACATTCCGTGGTATTTATATATAAAGGTGGTTTTATATATATTGGACATTCCGGTTAAGAGTTCAAAGTTGTAACTTAAAGCTTCCGCTAGAATGCTCTGAGTTAGGATTCGTAATTGGTTTGGTATTATCCTGTGACCTCACCGTCTGTTTGTGGCATATAGTGTGGGGTCCCGGCCGGACCTTCTACTATACGTCATCTAACGGATGGGGTCGTTACATGCTGCTCTTCCATTTGGCGGACACGCCCTTCCAAGGCAATGACCGGGGCGAAAGCTGCTTCAGCGGTCAGTGGCACGCCTACTAGAGAGTGAGATCGTGCTGGTTCAGTGTGTCTGCCAAGTGCGGATCCTTTGGCAGTGCAGGCACTTCTCTTTGCCATCGCAGTTGAAGGGATGGTGAACTTGTTCTGCGAAGGATGCTGGGAATGGTTCCCACAGACGGCGCCAAACTGTTGCGGACTAACTCGATGCCCCGGTCGGACCGGATAATCTTGGACCGTCTCAGCTCACGGAGCGGTCAAGCGCGCACACAGTCGATGAAAATGAAACAGTGAACACAAGTCTTGATGACGTGGAAAAACCCCTTAAATAGGTAAAAACCCACGTGACTGGGTCTGTGCCGGTCAAATTCCACTAGCTTCCGGGGGTTACAATATGCTTGGTGAACCGGGGCGACAGGCCGCTCTCGTTACAACTTGAGGGGAGAGAGAAAGACTGTAGCTTCCAGCGGGACACAGGCTGCTCCGCGGAAGTGACTTAAACGATGGAATGTGCAGGATGCTTCTGGCGCGTGCGCTCGAAGCGGCGCGCGCTTGCTGGCCTCGATTGTCTTCTTTGTTCGGCTTCCTCGCGGTCTTGGGCGTCTCCTTGCCAACTGCGCGCTGGTGGGGTGCCTGTAGCCGACGATGGAAACTAGTGGCCGATGGTGGCCGCCGGTGGCTGGTGGTGGCTGGCAGTGAGCGAAGGCCGACTTGGTGGAGGAGGCGGAAGAGCTCTCACCTGAGGAAGAAGAAGAAAACCGGAGAAAGAAAAAAGGTGAGAGATAAGAGTCCCATGGGGGTCTTTTTATAGCCTCCAGGGGTGGATCATGGCGGGCCCCACCACTAAAGTGGTGGGGTAGTGGGTTGTTACCCCTTCGATCGGACGGCCGGGAGGGCCTCCCCCTTGATCGGACGGCGGGGAGGCCCCCCATGACGGCGGGCCGTCATGACGGCGGCGGCGGCCGGGCGGCCGGCGATGGGGCCGGCCGCGCGCCTCCCGGCGGCGACCTGCCGCCGGCCGGGCGCGGCGAGGGAGGCCGGCCACGGCCGGAGCGGCCAAGGCCACGGTCGGCCATGGCCGGGGCGGCCATGGCCGGGCGGCCATGGCCGGGGCGGCCATGGCCGGGGCGGCCATGGCCGGGGCGGCCATGGCCGGGGCGGCCATGGCCGGGGCGGCCATGGCCGGGGCGGCCATGGCCGGGGCGGCCACGGTTGCGGCCGGCCACCGCTGCGGCGGCTGTGGCCGGGGCGGCCCTGGCCGGGGCGGCCATGGTTGCGGCTGGCCACGGCTGCGACGGTCGTGGCCGGGGAGGCCGAGGAGTGCCGGCCGTCGGCGGTGGCTCGGCCTCTTGCCGGCGGCGGTTCTTCCCATGAGGGGAGGGAGTGGGGCCCGCTTCCATCACCTCCATGAGAGATCATGGGGGGTGGGGCCCACCCATTACTTTCCTTGAGTGGAGATCAGGGGGGGGGGGGGGGGGGCTCCTTGCTTCCTATAAATGATGGTGGAACCATCAATACTTAATTTAATAATATATATTTTTATTTATATTCTAAATTTATATTTTTCATAAAATTATGTTATTAAAAACACTTACATGTACGCCCGCATATAAGGGTGCCCGCATATATATATATATATATATATATATATATATATATATATATATATATATATATATATATATATATATATATATATATATATATATATATATATATATTACTTAAGGGAAGAGGAAAGTAACAAACTTGTGTAACATTTGCACTACCCTAAATACCCTAAAAACCCCTTCTATCATTCAAAATATACAATATTTTTGCCATTTAGGCTTTCCCACACTGGACTGAGGCAAATTAAAAGGGTAAGATAAAAATGTCGTCGCTCTAGCATGGGATCCCGCACAGGACTGCTTGCGTGTGTGTGTATATATATAGAGAGAAAGAGAAAGAGAAAAACTAGAAAAGACAGCTAATAAAAAACGGTAAAAAAGAGAGAGAAAACTAGAAAAGACAGCTAATACGATACTGTAAAAAAACACCCTTTGTTAATCGGGTGCAGATAGGTTCATTTTCTCAATCTACAACTCTGCTTCATTTCACTAGCAGTTGTTGCTCTCTTACAATGTTACGAAACTTGAACTTGCACTCTTGATTGCGCAAGCTTATTTTATCATCTGTATTGATTGTATAATGCATGCGCCATCCGCCAAATTGCTTCATCAGTTGTCAACCGTAGAATCTCCCAAGCTTAGGCTCCGTTTGGAGACTTATTTTCAGGTCAAGCGATTACGATCGCATGAACCCAGACCTTTAGCTTGACCAGTGAAAATAAGTCCCCAAACGAAGCCTTATTGGTAAGAGATGACCAAGTGCACAGTTGTTATAATAACTTGTATAATATCATAAGCTCCCTTTTGCTGGTCGTGTTTTTCAAAAATAGTCTTTATTTTTATTACTAAAAAAAATCTGCTCATTTATTTGTTTAAAATTAATAATAATAGAAATGATGTGGACCTAATTAATACGTGATATAATATAAGATGATGTTTTGAATTTAATACTAGTATATATATGTGCTATATAGTATATAGGCTATATATAATAGTTTAAGGAAGCCTTTGTTGTTGTATTTGAATTAACTCAATATGTTTTTAATACTGTTAAAATGGGTGGATAATATTCAAAATCTTCTGAAATTTTCAAAAATTAAGCTCAATTTTTTAAGGTGATTGTTAACCGCAACCCGTTATTGGCTTGTCGCACCACAAAATCTCTTAATTTTTCGCGCCTTTTCGAAATACGCCTTGTGCATGCAATTTCAGGAAAAATATTCAACACGAAAGTTGTAACAATCGCCTTTTTTAATGGGCGGTCAATCTTTAATGTGATCCGAGGTGCAAGCGGAGGAAGCGCCGTTGCGCCGCGACATCGTCTTTGCCGCCGTGCATTGTAACTCATATTTAAAAATGTTATTATAATTTAAATTAAGGCTGTATATTTAAAAGCGTTATTATATAAAAAACACGTTATATCTCTCTGTTCTTTCTCTCATCTCTCCTGCCGTCCCCTCTCTCCTCTAACATCCTATAGTGAAAGTAAGTATTTCTGTCCCCTCTCTCAGTCTATTTTCGCCAAGTTTTTTTTTAATCTGCGGCTGCCGGCTGCCCGCCTGACGCCTGACCGTCTGACCGATGCCCTTTTACCCTGCCGTTGCCGGCATATTACATGTTTATAGGTTATATAAATTAATACCAAACCAACCGTTTGAAGTGAAGCGCAGAATTCAAATCCTAAAACAAGCTGCTGCTGCTGCTGCCGCTGCCGCCGCCACCACCGTGGCACCGTCTCTGTCCTTCCTAAATCAAGTCAATCGGCGGAACTCGATCTGAGGGAGAATAAAAAGGAAACTCAGGGACTACAAAACCCTAGTTGATCTCTTTTGTTCCTTGTGCTGCTTTCACCGTCGTCTGCCCTTCTTCTCGCGGTAGTAGGAGCAGCCTCGCCTCTCGCAGCGCAGAAAGCCGCCCTGCTACAATGGAAGGGTACCCTCCAAAACCCGGAAATTATCGATTCATGGAATCCAATCGTCTTCCCCTGCAACTGGTCCGGCGTGGCCTGCAATCTTCATCAACGAGCCATAAAAAGGATAAATCTGTACGAGAAAGGGCTGATTGGGAGCATAAATACATTGAATTTCTCTGCCCTGACGTCGCTAAGACATCTTGATCTCTCCTTCAACCAACTCAGTGGAGCTATTCCCCATTCCATTGCATCTCTTTCCAACCTCATCTTCCTCGCGCTCGCTGGTAACCAGATAAGTGGCTCCATACCATCCTCCATCGCCAATCTGAGCAGCCTCTCCACACTCTATCTCTACCGGAATAATATTTCCGGCCATATTCCTCCTGAATTAGGATTTTTGGGGAAATTGGAGGACTTGGAGGTTTCTGGCAATCAATTGACTGGTCCAATTCCTCCCAGCATCGGAAACTTGAGCATGCTAACTGTTCTGCATCTCCAAATCAATCATCTCTCGGGGTCAATTCCCTCCGAGCTGGGTAATCTGAAAGCATTGAAAAGTCTAGGCTTGCCCGATAACAATTTGAACGGTTATTTACCTTCCTCTATTGCAAATCTGACAAGCCTCTCTATATTACTTCTCTACAGTAATAACATGTCAGGAGCAATCCCGCAAGGCATCGGCGCGCTTGGAAACTTAGAGGGACTGGATTTTTCTGCTAACCATTTCAGTGGAATTGTTCCTCCCAGCATAGGAAACATGACCACGCTAAAGGTTCTGTACCTTTTCTCCAATCAATTTTCTGGAATCATCCCCGCAGAGCTGGGAAATATTATAAATTTAGAGGACCTGGATTTTTCTGATAACCATTTCAGTGGAATTGTTCCTCCCAGCATAGGAAACATGACCAAGCTAAAGCTTCTGTACCTTTACTCCAATCAATTTTCTGGAATCATTCCCACAGAGCTCGGAAATATCATAAATTTGAAAAGTATGATTCTGAGTTTTAACAACTTCAGCGGCTCTTTTCCTTCATCCATATTGAATTTGACCCATCTCTCTCACTTGGATATCCAGTTCAATAGCATTTCAGGCTCCATCCCACTAGAGCTTGGAGCTCTTGTAAACATGGTGTATTTGGATGTGGACGAGAACCAATTCACCGGTTCCATTCCTCCAAGCTTGGGATACATGACTAAGCTGACCATCTTTCATCTTCATACTAATCACTTTTCTCAGTCCTTGCCTTCAGAGATGGCCAACATAACAAATCTTGTTTCCCTCGACCTGAGTAGGAATCAATTAAATGGAACTCTGCCTGCTGAGATATGCGGAGGAGGAGCACTCCAGAAACTCTCGGTCCTAGACAACCATTTCAGGGGCGTGATACCGAAGAGTTTGAAAAACTGCAGCAGTTTACGTCGGGTTCGACTCGGCGGAAACCAGTTCAAGGATGATATCTCCCAGGCCTTTGGAGTGTATCCACATCTCGATTTCATGGATCTGAGTCAGAACAACCTGTATGGTGAGCTCTCAGACAACTGGAAATTATGTGATAATCTTACAAGTTTACTTATTTCTAATAATCAAATCTCTGGAAGAATACCCCCGGATTTTGGTAAGATGTACAAGTTGGAAAGACTAGACCTTTCTGCAAACAAATTGGACGGTGAAATACCAAGAGAATTTGGTCAACTATCTCTTTTGTTGAATTTAAGTCTGAGCCATAATAGCTCAGCGGTCGAATTCCCGATGAAATCGGGAGCCTGACGAAACTTTTGTACCTTGATTTATCAGCAAATACCTTCATCGGATCAATACCAGTCGGGATGGGGAATTTGCAGGGCTTATTGTCAATCAATTTGGGTAAAAATAACTTCAACGGGACTATTCCAATTCAAATAGGGAAACTGACAAACTTACAGACAATTCTTGATCTAAGTCAAAATTCATTATCAGGGGAGATACCAACCCAATTTGAAAGTCTAGACAAGTTGGAGCTGTTGAATCTCTCTCCACAATAAATTAACAGGCGCCCATTCCATCTTCGCTCAGTAAAATGGAAGCTTGCAATTTATAGACTTCTCATACAACAACTTAGAAGGTGCCGTCCCTGACTTCCAAGGAACAACTTCGGAATTGTTTACCAACAATAAGAATCTATGTGGTCATATACAGGGGCTGCATCCATGCAATGCCTCTTCCCAAGGCCATGGTGCAAGAAGGAGAAGTCATAAAGTCGCATTCATAGTTATATTTTCAACTGTTGGAGCTTTCATTATACTTATTTTTTGCATCATTGCTTCAATGTCAATACTTCGCAGGAGAGGGAAGCACTCCGATCCGGAAAACATTGTTATTATGAATCGAAATGCGTTCTCAGTTTGGAATTTTGACGGGAAAACAGTCTACGAAACATCATTCAAAGAACGGAGAATTTTGATGAGAAGTATTGCATTGGCAAGGGAGCGAGTGGAAGTGTGTACAAAGTTTTGCTGCCTACATCAGAAATAGTTGCTGTGAAAAGAATTCATCCGACGGAGACAGAGAATCCATTACATGAGAAGCAGTTCAGAAGCGAGATACAAGTGTTGACTGAAACCAGACACAGAAACCTGGTAAAGCTTCTGGGGTATTGCTCTTTCCCCACAGTGCAATTTCTTGTTTATGAAACATGGAGGGGGAAGTTTGGCAAATTTCTGAAAAGTGAGGAAGGAGGGAGGGAATTGGATGGGCAAAGAGAGTGGATATTGTTAGAGGCATTGCAAATGCTTTAGCTTATATGCATGATGATTGCTCCCCATCTATTGTGCACCGAGACATTACTGCAAGGAATCCGGAGCGCCGAGAAGAGGAAATTCGAAAATCGAATAACAAACACAGAACATAAACAGAGCAATCACACAACACAAGATGTTACAGAGGTTCACCCAAAACCGGCTACGTCCTCTCTCCCCTTCTTCCTCCTTCTTGTATTCACCAAAAAAGAATCAGATTACAAAGGTTGCAAGGATCAAATCCGATCCTACCTCTTCTCCTCCTCTTCTGGACAAGAAAACTACCCGAGGGAAAACTCCCCTGAACGACGCCTCCAACGATAAACCTCGTATACGTCTTCTTCAGGAAATACGCAGCCGTCAATCTCTCTGAAATTAGCTTTTTTTTCTTCTTACCCTAATCCCCGAAAAACGGGATATAAATACTCAGGAGTAAAAAACGACTCATAACGTCCGAACGCAGAGCCGAGCTCGACGCTCGGGCGTCGCGACGGGAGGTCGACGATCTCACCCGAGGTCGACGCTCGGCGCATCAGCGATGGTCGACGCCCAGAAGCAGAGCTCGACGCTCGGGCGTCGACCGAGGTCGACGCTCGACGCCAGCGGAGGTCGACGCTCGACGTCAGCGAGCATCGGAGGGTCGACGCTCGACCAGTTGAGGTCGACGCTCAAGCGTGAGCTCGACGATCGTCGACCTCTCCTCAAACAGAGGGACAAGAGTGCATACAGGGGCTGCTTCACACTCCCTTGCCTCTAAGCTCACTTGGGCTAACCGGTGTGAGAAACAAGAGGCCCTGAAGTGATCCACCACCCAACATTCTCCCACTTGGTGGAAACCTTCAGCAAATGAGAGCAGCTCCTCCAGACTTCCTCTTCAAACCCACTGCTGTAGCACACCATTCAAACTTGGCAACATGCACAGCCTTGGTTAAGAAATCAGAACTGTTCTCCTTATTGTCAACCCTTCCCCAGTTGCACTACCTGCTTCTCCACCTTCTCCCTGATGAAGTGATATTGAATATCAATATGCTTGGTCCTAGCATGGAATGCAGGATTCTTGGCTAACTGAATAGCCCCCTGACTGTCACACCAAATCTTCACAGGACCTTGCTCAAAACCGAGCTCTCAGCACAACCTTCTCAGCCATATGGCTTCCTTACTGGCATGAGTAAGAGCCATGTATTCTGCTTCCGTCGACGAGAGTGCCACCACTCCTTGCCGTCGACTCATCCAACTGATAGCACCACCAAATAAAGTAAAAACATACCCACTGGTGGACCTCCTGCTATCCAGATCACCTCCCCAGTCAGAGTCCACATGTCCAACCACGTCCAGGACTCTTCCAGTTTCAGCACCTTCATAACATATAGAATAATCTGAAGTTCCACGAAGATACCTGAACACTCGCTTCACCGCACTCCAGTGCTCCTTCCCTGGTTTGGCCATATACCGGCTCAGCACTCCCACAGCTTGAGCAATGTCAGGCCGAGTGCAAACCATGGCGTACATCAAGCTTCCCACTGCACTAGCATATGGAACTTTAGCCATGTCTTCAATATCTTCATGTGTCTTGGGACACATCTCCGCAGATAATTTCTCCCCAACCGGCATAGGGGCACCAACAGGTTTACAGTCAGCCATGTTGAACTTCTTCAACACCTCTTCGACATACCTCTGCTGCCCCAACCAAAGCTTCCTTTTGCTTCGGTCTCTGGTAATCTGCATCCCCAAGATCACACTTGCTGGCCCCAAATCCTTCATCTCGAACTTGGCAGAGAGCAGCTTCTTCAACTGTTGGATCATCTTGACACTATTCCCTACGAGCAGCATGTCATCTACGTAGAGTGTCAGAAAAGTGAAGTGCTCTCCCTTCCTTTGGAAATACACACAGTGGTCAGAATTCGACCTTTCTAAACCCAACTCCAGCATGTAGGTGTCGAACTTCTGATACCACATCCTCGGAGATTGCTTAAGTCCATAAAGGGACTTCTTCAACCTGCACACCTGATCCTCCTTGCCCTTGGCCTCGAATCCTTCAGGTTGCCGCATGTAAATCTCCTCCTCCAAATCCCCGTGAAGAAACGCCGTCTTCACGTCCATTTGTTCAATCTCCAGATCATGCACAGCCGCAATGGAGAGAACCATCCTGATAGAAGTGAGCTTGGCCACCGGCGAGAAATCTCGTCGTAGTCCACACCTTCAACCTGTGAGAATCCCTTGCAACCAACCTTGCCTTATATTTCTCCACAGTGCCATCAGCCTTCACCTTCTGCTTGAAGACCCATTTGCTTCCAATGGCCTTCCTTCCTTTCGGAAGCTTGCACAGACCCCAAGTCTGATTCTTCCGCAAGGAAACCATCTCATCCTCCATAGCAAGCTCCCACTGATTTGCATCAGCCCTCGACCTCGCATCCCTGGCTGAAATGGGATCTTCACCAAGCATGTTCAAGCAATATTGTGCTCCAACAGCACTAAGGGAAAACCGGAGTGGTGCCCTCCTCTCCCTTGTTGAGCGCCTCAGAAGTGGAGCATCAACAACCTCCTCTTCTGACTCATCATCAAAGTTCACTTCCTCCAAAACATCAGATTCAGAGTCAGAATCTGAACCAGCTGTAGTGGTTACCCGAGCATCCTCCAAAGAGGCTTCCATGTTCCCTTCCACTACCACCTTCTCTGCATCCTTCTCTTCTTCCACTCGTGTAATGACTAGAGGACGGACTTCATGAAAGACCACATCCTTGCTATACGTCACCGTCCTCGTCACCGGGTTCCAAAGCTTATATCCCTTGATGCCATCTTTGTAGCCCACAAAGATGCACCGCTCGGACTTCATATCCAGCTTCCCCCTCTTCTCCTTTGGAATGTGAACGTATGCATCACATCCAAAAACACGAGCATAAGCCAAATTTGGCTTCTTCTTGAATACGGCCTCAAAGGGGGTACACCCCTTCACTGCAGATGTAGGGGACCTGTTCTTCAAGTGATTAGCGGTAGCTACCGCTTCAGCCCAGAACTCCTTCCCCAAACCAGCCCAACTGAGCATGCACCTGGCTTTCTCCATCAATGTCCGATTGAGCCTTTCCGACACTCCATTCTGCTCTGGAGTATACGGTGTGGTCTTCTGCCGTGCAATCCCCTGCTCAGTACAGTACCGCTCGAAGGCGTCCGAGCAATACTCCCCTCCGTTATCAGAACGGAGAACCTTCACCTTCCTCTCAAACTGGTTCTCCACCAGGTTCTTAAACTCCTTGAACCTGTCTAGAACCTCTGCCTTGGACCTGAGAAAATAAAGCCAGGAATAGCGAGAATAATCATCAATGAAAGATACATAATACCTAGCCCCACCAAGAGATGGGACTGGAGTCGGTCCGAATACATCAGAATGGATCAAATCAAGAGGGCCAGTGGCCCTAGTCCCTGCTCCCTGAAAGCTAACCCGGTTCTGTTTGCCGAGTAGGCAATGCTCGCAGAATCCAAAGCTCGAGATGCACATGGGCACACCCTCCACCATCTGGCCGGATGTCATAGCCGACATCCCCTTCTCACTGATATGTCCAAGCCGCTGGTGCCACAGCCTGGACTGCTCCTCCTGGTCCTCCTCTTGGCCTTCAGAGATGAAGGCCCCACTAGGCACCACTGTATCAGCAAGTAGCTTGTACAGTGTTCCATGCCTAACACCTTTGGCGATCACCATCGCCCCTCTGGTCATCCTGCATGAGTGCATGTCACAGCTGAAGCAAACTCCCGCATCAGCCATAGATCCCACCGAGATCAGATTCCTGCTCATCCCAGGAATATGCATCACCCCCGGAAGGGTCTTCATGGTTCCGTCGGCCATCTTCAGCATCACCTTGCCACGACCAATGATCTGCACTGCAGTATCATCCCCAAGCATGACATCACCACCCGCAAACTCCTCATACTCACAAAACCAGTGCCTGTGAGGGGTCATGTGGTAAGAGGCTCCTGTATCAACATACCACACATCAGCATCCTGATGGGCAACGCAAGCAGCCGCAATGTACATGTCACCGCCATCGGTCTCCTTCTTAGCACCCGAAGTTGACCCTGCCTCCTTCTTCTGAATAGCCTTGTTTGGACATTGAGACTTCACATGCCCAACCTCATTGCACTTCCAGCAACGTACAAGCTTCTTCTCTTTCTCTCTTTCTCTGCTCTTGGATCTACCCCGAGACTTGTCTCTAGATCCACCTTGCTTATTATCCCTCCATTGAGGGCGAGATCTGGATACACTCAATGCACCTTTGTTGGTCTTCTCAGAACCTGCTCTCCTGGTCTCCTCAGAAAGAAGAGTAGCACACACCGACTCACAAGTGAGTGTTCTGTCTCCATTACCCCCAATGGCAACGATAACGTTGTCCCAAGAGTCCGGCAATGAACAAAGTAGTGTGATCGCCCTGTCTTCATCCGAGATCTTCTCACCAATAGAGATCAACTGACCCACAACCGTGTTGAAATTGGTCAGGTGTTCCGAGAAGGAACCACCCTCCTGCATCTTCAGATTGTACCACTTCTTCCGCAACAGCAACTTGTTCACCAGAGATTTGCTCTGGTACAGAGTCTCCAACTTCCGCCATAAACCTTGGCCCGAAGTTTCCTCCATGACGTTTGTTAAAACAGAGTCTGTAAGAAACAGCCGGATCAGACCTTTGGCTTTCCGATCGGCTTTTGTCCAGGCTGCAACAACCTCCTCCGTAGATTTCTCTTTCGGTGGGTCATCCGCTATTGCTCCCCACAAATCTCGATCCACCAACAGATCTTCCATCTTCATCTCCACAGATCAAATCGACTGCCATCAAACTTCTCTATCTCGATCCGCACTCCTCCTGAACTCATTTCCAAGAATCAAGATAACCTCGCTCTGATACCAAATGCAAGGAATCCGGAGCGCCGAGAAGAGGAAATTCGAAAATCGAATAACAAACACAGAACATAAACAGAGCAATCACACAACACAAGATGTTACAGAGGTTCACCCAAAACCGGGCTACGTCCTCTCTCCCCTTCTTCCTCCTTCTTGTATTCACCAAAAAAGAATCAGATTACAAAGGTTGCAAGGATCAAATCCGATCCTACCTCTTCTCCTCTCTTCTGGACAAGAAAACTACCCGAGGGAAAAACTCCCCTGAACGACGCCTCCAACGATAAACCTCGTATACGTCTTCTTCAGGAAATACGCAGCCGTCAATCTCTCTGAAATTAGCTTTTTTTTTCTTCTTACCCTAATCCCCGAAAAACGGGATATAAATACTCAGGAGTAAAAAACGACTCATAACGTCGAACGCAGAGCCGAGCTCGACGCTCGGGCGTCGACCGGAGGTCGACGATCTCACCCGAGGTCGACGCTCGGCGCATCAGCGATGGTCGACGCCCAGAAGCAGAGCTCGACGCTCGGGCGTCGACCGGAGGTCGACGCTCGACGCCAGCGGAGGTCGACGCTCGACGCCAGCGGAGGTCGACGCTCGACGCCAGTTGAGGTCGACGCTCAAGCGTGAGCTCGACGATCGTCGACCTCTCCTCAAACAGAGGGACAAGAGTGCATACAGGGGCTGCTTCACACTCCCTTGCCTCTAAGCTCACTTGGGCTAACCCGGTGTGAGAAACAAGAGGCCCTGAAGTGATCCACCACCCCAACAATTACGAGCAGCAACATCTTGCTAGATTTGGAGTTCAAAGCCTGTGTCTCGGATTTCGGCATTGCCAGGCTGATGCAGTCGGATACTTCTAATTGGACTTTGAATGCGGGAACGCGTGGATACATGGCGCCAGGTATTGCTTTGTTGATACAGATATTAACCTGTTTGAGCTAACCTGTTCAAGTATATGTCCCAAAAATGAAGGAAATTTTGGTATTTATTCAATGTGAACACATTGCAAATTGTTATATTAACAAAAAAAAGTCTCCGGACTTGAGCAATCAGACGTATTTTTTTCGTCATGAACACATTGCAATTCTTATGGACCTCCATTGTACTATGTTTCTATGCACTTATTTTTTTTCTTGAAAATGGATATAACTAGAATAGTTTCTTACGCATAACGGCTAGTTTTGCTCTCTAAAAATTGACGTCACCCTTCTTTTTCCTCCATATCTTTGCAGAGTTAGCATATGATCCGCGGATCACAGATAGGTGCGATGTGTACAGTTTTGGAGTTGTAGCACTAGAGATTTTTTTGGGAATGCATCCCGGGGATTTAATATATTCCTTGTCATCACCGGAGGTTCAGAGCACGCCATTAAAATACATGTTGGATGCTCGAATAGCACTCCCAGAAACAGAAGCTGTAAGCGATCATGTCATCAAGGCTTTTGCAATAGCTCTTAAATGCATACACAGTGATCCACATAACCGGCCGAGCATGAAAGAAGTGTCACAGAATCTATCAAAACCTGAATTGAGGCACAAACTCGCACCTCTCCCTCTACTAACCATCAGCAGCTTGATGGTTGCCGAGATATGATGAGAGCCAGTTTGGCCTGTTCTGTTTTGAATTATTTTCGGAAGGGTATTGAGTATTTTGTATGTATATGGTGGTTTATAAAACTGCTCTTATCCTACACGGTTAATGTTGGAAGCGATTAAAGTGGGCACGCCACAAGATAAAGGGGGCAAACAACTTCTTCCAAGAGATTACAAAGAAACAAGAAAACTTGACTTTGAAAATTTACAAAACAACGCTTGCACACTACCCACACTTGGGTATGTATTACAACTCAACACTTTTAACCCTCTATCTCCCGCTGGAGATTGTCAAGTATTTCACAAAATAGCTGTCCGCAAAAAATTAGTTTGCAAGAACAGTCTGCAAGAAATAGAGCTGTAGTCCGCCAAGAATTTTGTTCAATAACAAAACTGCGGACTCAATTTCTCCCGCTGCTGCCCTTCCGCCTTCTCATATTCACGCCAAGATTTTTGTTTGCAAAAATATTGCCGCAACATCACCTTCGAGCATACTCCACTTCCACGCACTGCTCCACTAAGCTTCCGTACTGTTCAACAATTTCAGTAGGAGATGTACACGTGGCCAATTTAATAACTCTTCACCCTTTCGATTCACGCCATTTCAAAATCTTCATGCCTTCATTTATTAATAATAGATATTTATTAATAATAGATATATATAGATATATATATATATATACACGAGTGACAGGCACGGGCCTCCGGCCCGATGGCCACGCGCCACAGTACCTGGCCGGTTACGGGGGGCTCTGCCCCCCCCCCCCCCTGACACGGGGCACCGCCCATATGGCCAAGATCATTGAGTGCGTATCCAGGCCAGTGATAGACATAAATTATACTAAAACTAATGCTCATTAGATAAATAAGAAACCACTGCTTCATATCTAATAAATGACAAATATTAATTTGCTGACAATGAGTGTATGCATTGTTTAAAACTAATAGAAAATCTAAACTGAATGTTAAAACGAAATTACCTTAAAATACCTTAAGGTTAGCGTTGAAACCGCTGCTTCATTTCTAATAAATGACAAAATTAATTCACTGACAATGAGTGCATGCATTATTTAAGACTAATAGAAAATCTAAACTGAATGTTAGAACGAAATTACCTTAAATACCTTAAGATTAGCATTTAAAATAAATGGCAAAAATTAAGGTTAGTGTTTAAAACTAATAGAAGATTAATATAAAAAGTTTAAACGAAATCTAAAACCGAAAATCTAAAGTGAATGTTAGAACAAAAATACCTTTTGATATATGAAGCGTACTAACTTTGTCTTTAAGAGTGCATAACCATTGAAATTTTTGCCATTTTATGTCCTGCAAATCACTCTAGTCTGAATGTTAGAACGAAATCAAAAATAGGATAACACATATGAATATTAGAATGAAATGAAGAAGGAAACTGAAATCTAGAAATTAAAATCAAGATCTGATATTTGGAGAAAATAAGGGAAGGTTGAAAGCAGATTTTTTTTTCTAAATCGAAAGCCAAACCTAAATAAAAAGTTAAAGTGAAACCAAAGGCACAATATTCAAAGAAATGAACTAAATCTAAACCGGAATCCAACCCGTAGATGAAAAGCGGAATGAGAAACCTAAATCGAAAAGTTCTGTGCAGTAAAACTTGCCTAAATCAAAAACAGAATGTAAAACAAATTAAAACGAAATTGAAAACGTTCTCGAAATGGTAATTATAGAGGGAAATCTGAAAGGAAATCAAGATCTGGATGTGAAAAAAGATTTGGAGAACGAACTCGATAGAGAAGGAGAAGGCGTTTTCACCGGCGATGTTGAAGGCTGTCTCGAGATGTGCGGGCTTTGGAGTTTGGTGGCAGCGGCGAGATGGTTTGCGAGACACCCGACGGGAGGAAGAAGAGGGTTGCGAGTCGCGCGTGAGGATTGCGGCGTGCAGGATCGGGGTCTTCGCGGTTTAGGGCAGAGAGATCGGGATTGGCGTATTTTAATAGTGGTTTTATTCAATCAATCGGATGGTTACGTTTTATCTCTTGGTGAATGAAGGGCCCTGATTTTTTCAATGAATTTTTATTTCATTATTATGTGCAGACCACCATATATCTTTTTAATATAGTATATATATATATATATATAAATATATATATATATATATATAAATATATAAATATATATCTTTATCAAAGTAAAAGAAATATAAATGGAGGAGTTCAAAATTATAATAACCGTCTGATTATGGATTGATAATTCTGCCGCCATCCCATCGTGCTCAATCAAATCATATCCTCTCTCCACATTTTACTAGGTCTCATAAAACTATGCCTAGGGTGTGCTAAACCTATGTGAAATTATGTTTTTGCCCTTTCAATTCTAAAAAATTAAAGCAGGCTCGCCCAATATACCGTCCCGCCCGGTACAGTCCTATCGGCCAGTCTAGCCCACCCGACCCAGTATGGTCCTGCTTAGCCTGCCTGGAATGCCCAACTTCAAATCATTATGGTTGGGTTTTGCATTTATACTCGACACTTCAATCCTTTTACTTGGTGTGAGACTAAACAAAATATATAATTAAAAAATAAAACGCGCGTGTGTCGGTGAGAATCAAACCGTCAACCTCCTGTTTACAGAAACTCGCCTTAACCCTTACGCCACGAGAGCATTTGCATAAAACCTTCACTGCATATTTTATTTATGGCATTCGACGCTTATTAATTAAATTGTTACGTAACACTCGGCTTAATTACTTTACTCTGGCCCATTTAATATTTAGATTGCTTTCACACTGTTATATTGTGTTGAAAACTTTTCCTAAAAATGCATGCACAATGCGTATTTTGGAAATACGTTCAGATTTCACGCCTTTTAGAAATACGCATTGTACATGCATTTTTAGAAAACATGTTCAACACAAAAGTTGTAGATCTCGTCGAGATCTACAACTTTTGTGTTGAACACTTTTCCTAAAAATGCATGTACAAGACGTATTTCCAAAAGACGCAGAAAATTAGGAGAAAGTGCGGTGCGACCAGCCAAAACTGCGGTGCGGATATCTGCGTCCTATATATATTTATAATTTTATAAATTTTTATAAAATTATAATTAAAAAGGGGTTTTGATTTTTCTGAGGCTGAACTAGAGGCGTGATGATAAAGTTTTGAACATGAAAAATGTTCCTCTTTGTGTCAGCTATAACTCATAAAAATTAAAAATTTGTCAGACACTATTTGGTATTTTTAAAAATTAAAATAGTGTTTATTTGGCTAATTTAGGAGACCTAAAATGCTCCTAAAAATCTGATAAAATTCTCAGTGATAGTTGGAGCCCTTATGCATGCTTTATAAAGATTTGGAGACTTTTGGTTATGCTTTAATATTTTCAAGCATTTAAAGTGACGATTTTCACCTTTGAAAATTAATAGAGGTCAATTTTTTCGATCAAAATCTTGTAAAATCGCATGGATGATTTATATTTACTAAAGGCATGTCACGATGAAATTTGAAAAAATTTCGAGCATTCCTGCTATTTTTGAGATTTTAAATCAGGATCAAGATTAATTTAAAGATTGTTATATAAACAATCTTCCGATTAAAATATCTTATATCTTTATAAGAAATTTTTGGAGTTAAATACATAGTTTGGACATATACTGGGAATTTTGAGGCATTCCTGGCATTTTAATATATTGATTTAGTCGAGCTTATTTTAACGATGTTAGAGGCTATGTAAGACCTCAAAATTACTTAAAATAATCAGATCGTATTTTAAATATTGTTAGAGGTTATGTAAGACCTCGAAGCTATGAGAATTATTTTGAGGAACATATATTTTATATTTAAACTCACTGCCGTAGTTTGGTGATTTGAATACGACTTATTTTTAAATATAAAAATAAGGGTTTGCTCGAGGCTTAATGAATTATTGAAGCTCAATCGGATCTCAAAATAACTCGAGCAACTCTTGAGGTTTATGTTTTGACGAATTCAACATCGAGTTCTGGTTTCCTCAATTTCTGAAAGGCAAAGAAAAAACACTCCAATCACAAGGAAAATAGATCCACATTCGGGGGCAAGCATTTCTGTCATAGGGGGAACTCCATCTAAGGAAAGAGCTTAGTGAATTAGAGAATTCTCAAAACCTTCGGTATGCTCCTTTGCTTTGGACTTTTAGATCGTTAGATTCTTTTCTTAGGAAGGAATGGGTTGAGCATAGCACTCTCACCCTTCAACCTATGAAAAAAAGACGAGGCGCGTAGCGAAGAACTCGCTTTCGCCAGGCAAACAAACCAAGCTTTGAGAGTCATAAGATAAGACGAGGGGTTCCTGCGACTTGAAACTCAGCCTGATGATCTATTTCAACAAGGCTTCGTGAATAGCCAGAGCATGTTGCTGACGATCATCTACTAAAAATCTATATTACTACTACCATGTTCAGGAACAGGATGGATTCTTCCCAATAGGTGTTCGCTCTGCCAGACACAAACCGATCCAGTTCTTCAGCAGCTGTGAGGTGAGTGAGAAGCGCAGAGGTGGGTCGATCACGTGTAGCTATTTGTTTGAGGAATCTCTCTCTTCTCTCCCATCTAAAAAGTAGTCAAGTCAAGTGGATGAATTCCACTATAGTGGCTAAAAACCAGTCCAATCTTTCAGGGTTCGTTGATTCCTCAAGTTTCGTTGTTGAGTCAACCTCTCGTTTAGCCCATCATCCAACAGCTTCAATAGCGTAGGTTCATTTTCCTTGTACTTAGGCCCTTACTCCCAAAACAGATGAAGATTCCGAGGATTCATCTTTTTTCACTCCTATTAACTAGAAGGGTGAAAAAGCACGAAGTGCTGTAGGAGAGTGAGCCATTCAAGAGCGGATAAGGCTAAAAGAGCAAAAGCAGGGCTTATTCTATTCATCTGCACCACCAGACAGAGATTCGCCTCGTTCAGCTAGCCGGATGTCCAATCAAGAAGAAATAATGGATAGCCTTGAAACAAAACAAGGTCTTCAATAACTCCTTCTCCGCCTCTATACTAGTTCTTCTTTTCTTCTTCAAGAAATAATTCCGAGTCTCCCTAATACCACGTCGAGCTTCTGCCCGCTCATCACTCTTAGTTGCATAAAAGAGGTTTAAATCGAAATAAAATGATTTTAAGCTTTACATAAAAACTTGATTCGCCCTGATGCGAGCAATTGAGGTTAAGAGATGATGCTAAAACTCTTGCGGATATTTGACCCTCAGTAATCCTTATAACGAGGAGCAAGTTATTATAATAAGGTGATAATTCCTAAATATATGTCCGATTAAGCCGTGATTATGAGTTGCAACTGAACTTAATATCAGTCATTAATAATGGGTGAAACCCTAAACAAGCTTTTTAAGAATAGAAATGAAACTGAACTTGCCTCTTGAGAATAAAGATGAAACTGAACTTACCTCCCGAGAACATAGATGGAACTAAACTTGCCTCATGAGAACGGAGATGGAACTGAACTTGCCTCCTGAGAGCGGAGATAGAATTGAACTTGCCTCCTGAGAACGGAGATTGAACTGAACTTGCCTCTTGAGAATGAAGATGAAACTGAAGGCTCCTAAATGAAGTGATTGAACCACTAACCATTTTGTTTATGATTTATTCTAGTCTTGCACTGGTTCAGTTACTTTATTTATTTCAGCTCAGTTATTTATTTTCAATACTTCAGTCTCATACTGGTCATACTTATTTACTTACAGTTCAGTTCATTTCTTTTATAAACCATTTTCATTTGATTATTATAATTTTTAAATACGAGTTAAAATGTATTAAATTAAGAATATTTTGGTTTTTGAGTAAAGTAAGAGTATTATGGTCATTTTAACTTGTTTTTGATGTAAGAGTTTTGAAGTATCCACTTCATGGAGTCAATGACAAAGCTTATTTGAAGTCTAAAAAAAATGACAGAAAAGTTACTGCAAATTAATTACAGTTCAGAGCAGTTTTTAGTAATGCAGAAAATATGTTACAACATATTTTCATAGTGCAGAAATTATGTTGTAACATCTGTGCAGAAATGAAAATTTGAAATCTGAAATTATTTAAATTTTGGACTGTTACAAGAGCAAAAGGAGGCAATCTTTCAACATTTAAAACATTCATTTTGGAGGGAAAGAATATATAAAGGCTTATGAGAGAAGAAAAGACAATTCATTCATCTTAATTCAAATTTCAAAAGTAGATCTAGATTTTGGAAGAGAAGAAGGAGGAACCGCACCAGATCTTCATCAAAGAGGGATCTTGAATGCGTTTAAGTGGAGTTTTCTACAACATTTTTGAATTATAAGCATCATGTTTTGTAAGATCTATCCAATCTTGTATTCCTCTTCTCAAATCATGAACTAAATTCCCTAGGTTTTGTATTTTGAAAGTACTTTGCTTTATTTTAATGTGATCTTTGCTTTTATTTTAATTTATGAGAAAATTGGTGTGATTTCTTTATTTAGTTGATGATCTTGGTAAAAATTTTGGATTATTATTTCATTCGATGCTTTATTTCGAGATTCGAGAGAGAAAAAATATGAGTATTTGAATATAACATATTTTACTACGTTGCGAGATTCGAGAGAGGAGTCACGTAAATCTTTAACCAAAGTTTTTGGCTCGTTTTACCGCGCTTCAAGATTCGAGAGAGGAGAGGTGTAAGTGTATCATTAACTCAATATAGCTGAAAAAGGAGAAAAAGATTTCACCTTTCCGTTAGCAACTTTGATTTTTATTATTAATCATATTCTTCGTTCACCTGAGTTAGAGATGACAAGGGAACAAATGGCATAGCGATTTACGATATCGAGATATACAGATTTCTATCGTAAAATTGTTGCAGGAAAGCGCACCTAGATTTTTCATAAACATCTTCTTTTGATCCATCATTATAGACTTAAAAAATCAAAATGCAAGACCGTTTTCCCCAAAATTTGATAAAAAGTAATTTTAGAAAGTATTAGTAATTTTCTTTTAGAATTTTATTTATCTTTAAACTCATTCAAATCATCTAATTTGGATTTAAAGAAAAGGACTAGCTAGTATTTGTGAGCCGTAAATTAATCACCTATCCGTGGAAACGATCTTCACTCACTATTTATTACTTGATCTGACGCGTGCACTTGCGTAATTTATGTATACCTATTTCAGGCGTATCATTGATGTTGTGAACATTTGGTTGATGTAATGTCATAAGGTCATATTGGACTCCTCTTGATTGTGGACAACTTTTGGTCTGTGTTAGAATGTTTCCGCTGTTTTAGTTTCTGAGTTTTTAGATGAGTAATTCTTTTATATCATTTTATAATGCTAAAGCTGCGAAGTCTATATGTTATGGGTCCCCGGCCGGATCCATATTATATGGTCATTACAGGGGAGGTGTTACAACGAGCATACAGCGCGCGGGTGCGCACCCCCCTACGCGGGGTGCGTATTCCGCTTACACGTGTGTAGTGTGCGAGTGCACACACCGCGCGCGTGCCCATCGTGCGGCGCACCCCGCGCGCGTGCCCAGCGCGCGTGCGAACCCCGTACACGCGCGCAGGTTTCCACCCTTGCACACGTGCACACCCCGACGCTAAGGCGATCTCTCCTTGGGCTCTGTTTGCATACCTTTTTTGGTGCCTGTCGTGCATTCTCGTCCATCTTCGTTAGCTCCCGCCAAAAGACCAAAGACTAGCCAGAGGATGAAAGCCCACACGCTCCTCTCGACTCGCCTCTAGTTCTTGTGAGCTTTAGGTGGAAAATGATGTGGTTGGCCCCGATTTATAGAAATTTGGGCTACTAGTAGCGAATTCCCCCCCCCCCCCCCCCCTCATTTGCGTAGTGGGGAGTTATTTGTGATAACCGTTGCACACAAGATCCACGCACCAGATCTGCGCGATAACCACTGCGCGCGGATCCCCAACTGTCATGCTCCCGTGCACCAGCTACTCATCTCCCGCTAAGCCGGCGTAAGAGGCCACGGTTGGCTGCCTCTCCAAGGCCGGCCGTGCCGCCGAGGTTGGCCGCCCGTGCTCGGGCTTTCCCGGTAGTGGCCCCCGTAGCGAAGAGGGTCGCCAGTTAGCCGCCCCACCATGGGCGGCCTTGGTCGCAGTCGCACACAAAAGGGGGCCGCCGGTTGGCCGCCCCACCATGGGCGGCTTTGGCCGCGGCTCCCCGCAAGAGGGGCGGCCGTTGGCCGCCCGCCGTGGGCGGCCTCGACCGCGGCCCCAAAGAAAAGGGGGCCGCCGTTGGCCGTCCCCCCGTGGGCGGCCTTGGCCGCGGCCCCCGCGTGATGGAGGGGCCGTCGGTCGGCCTCCCCCCGCCAACGGGCAATCTCGGTCGTGGCCTCCCCGGCCAAGGGACGGTCGACCCTTGGCTGCCCGGCCAAGGGTTGCCCGGGGCCGACCCCCTCAAGGCCAGTCGCCCCCTCCAGGCCGTTTGCCGCGGTGGAGGGGGCGACCGCCGCCTTTGCTGCCGGCCTCGGGTCGCCAAGTCCTATGTGCAGACTTTTTCTCGACGCAGGGGCATGATCGTCTTTTCTCAAAAATTAGCAATCTGTGTGCCTGGATCCGGGCGTTTCTATTGGTCTGTCTGGTAGTTACTTGATGAAATTACCGGACCGCCCCCGTAGGCGTCTATAAATAGACACTCTCATCTTCATTTGCATCTTTTTTCGGTTACTAACGCCGACAGTTTTCTCTCTCTACACTCACTCTATCATTCAACAGGTGATCTGCCCGCAAGTTGTTTAGAAGACCATCGCTTAGGCGAGCAGAGTTCGCCCTGACCAAGACAGGAATTCGGGAGCATGCAGTTTTCCTGTGTCGACGAAATCCCCGATCGTACGCAAGACGCATGAGTGAACGACAAGTCCGCAAGTGGCCGCTGATAGTGGGCGGAGATCCCGTGGCGCTCAGAACTCTCCCAAACTCCCTCAACTCTAAAAATGTAACGAGGAGCGGTCTGTCGCCCTCGTTTTCACCAGAACAACTTTGTAACGAACAATGAAATAGTGAAAGTTAGGTCGACAACGAATCGACCTCGTGGTTTTTCACCCTGATTGTAGGTTTTTCACGTAATCAAAACTTTCTCGCGCTGATCTGAGAATATCTGCCTGTTCGCCTGCTCGGTAGCGTAACAGGCTAGGATAGTTCAAGATATCCGGTTTACGAGGAGTCCCGAGCGGACCGCAACAAGTCTAGACCTGAGCAGAGATATGCTAGTTCTGGCGGCAAGGTTCAACTCATTCCAAACATGATTTTTCTCAAGATGATCAACTTCTGGGATATACCCAAAGGAGTTCTGTTTCCCCTACTGTTTTATCAGGCAAGCGCCACAAAGTAGGAGATGAAAGAATGGTTTCTCGAGTTTACAGCGACAAGGACAAATTGATTAGGATTCTTCTGGGGCAGCAAAATTAGAAAACAACAACAACTACTACTAATTTCCAACTATCAGCGGAAATTTGGGGTCGACCGAAGAGATTGGGGTCTTACGGATTCGAGCTCGTTTGTAGAGAAATCCCAGCTCAGACAACCTGTCTGCCCGCGTTCATGGCTCCTATAGATAAAAGACGGTCATGGCCCTAAAAACAAAGTGTCTTGATATCCACCGTCTTCCCCAGTTCCTCCGGTGTTCCCCAAGAACTCAAAATCAAACTCGTCGTGATTCTTCTCGAACACGTCTCCATTAAACTGTCGGCGTAATCCCAAAAGCGATTAATGGAGGTGCTGGAAATTCCGTGGAGGAAGAGATACATGGAGCGGCTCATCCATGACTCTCAGATTTTTAGACTGGGAATATATTGAATGAAATGATAGATTATATATATTTTTTGAGCTATAAACAGGCATTTTAGAACTGCTCGTAACACTAACTATTAATTTTCATGGATACGAAAACTGATTTCATAACGGTGATGGATCGGATTCGAATGACCGCCACATAAAGTCTTTACATTACATTACAAATACTAACGCGTATAAAATATTAGCGTAATTACCAACTATTAAATTAGTCAATGAAAAATGGTCATCACAAACCATTAAATTATATAAATATATTATCATATAGTTTCAACATTAACTTAATTAGTATATGTAATATACTAATATGTATGAAGATTTATATACATTTTCTATATCTATTTTATTCTTTATAAATAAACACGGAACCGACCGCTTGAAAGTGAAGCGCAGGAGCCAAATCCTGAAACAATCCGCCGCCGCCGCTACCACCACCGCCACCACCACCGTCCTTCCTATAAAACAATCAGCCGAAGTCAAAGAGAAAAAGCTCATGTGATGTCGCTACAAACGCCCCTCGTTTATCTCTTTCAGTTCCTTGTGTTGCTTTCATCGTCTTCTTTTCTCGCCGTCATCGTCGGAGCCTCGCCCTTGGAAGCCCAGAAAGCCGCCCTGCTACAATGGAAGGGTACCCTCCAAAACCCGGAAATTATCAATTCATGGAATCCAATCGTCTTCCCCTGCAACTGGTCCGGCGTGGCCTGCAATCTTCGTCAAGGAGCCATAAAAAGGATAAATCTGTACGAGAAAGGGCTGATTGGGAGTATAAATACATTGAATTTCTCTGCCCTAACATCGCTCAGACAGCTCGATCTCTCCTTCAACCAACTTCGTGGAGCTATTCCCCATTCCATTGGATCTCTTTCCAACCTCATCTTCCTCGCGCTCGCTGGTAATCAGATAAGTGGCTCCATACCATCCTCCATCGCCAATCTGAGCAGCCTCTCCACACTCTATCTCTATCGGAATAATATTTCCGGCCATATTCCTCCTGAATTAGGATTTTTGGGGAAATTGGTGGACTTGGAGGTTTCTAGCAATCAATTGACTGGTCCAATTCCTCCCAGCATCGGAAACTTGAGCTTGCTAACTGTTCTGTATCTCCAAATCAATCATCTCTCTGGATCAATTCCCCCCGAGCTGGGTAATCTGAAAGCATTGAAAAGTCTAGGCTTGCCCGATAACAATTTGAACGGTTATTTACCTTCCTCTATTGCAAATCTGACAAGCCTCTCTGTATTAGTTCTTTACACTAATAACATGTCAGGGGCAATCCCGCAAGGCATCGGCGCGCTTGTAAACTTAGTGGGACTGGATTTTTCTGATAACCATTTCAGTGGAACTGTTCCTCCCAGCATAGGAAACATGACCAAGCTAAAGCTTCTAAACCTTTTCTCCAATCAATTTTCTGGAATCATCCCCGCAGAGCTCGGAAATATCATAAATTTGGAAAGCTTTTCTATGAGTTTCAACAACTTCAGCGGCTCTTTGCCTTCATCTATAGTGAATTTGACCCAACTCTCTGTGTTGTATCTCCAGTTCAACAGCATTTCAGGATCCATCCCACAAGAACTTGGAGCTTTTGTAAACATGGTGGGATTGGATCTATCCACAAACCAATTCACCGGTTCCATTCCCCGAGCTTGGGAAACATGACTAAGCTGACCGGCTTGTATCTTCATACTAATTACTTTTCTCAATCCTTGCCTTCAGAGATGTCGAACATAAAGAATCTTGTTATCCTCGACCTGAGTACTAATGGATTCACTGGAAGTCTACCCGCTGAGATATGCGGAGGAGGTGCGCTCCAGCATCTCTCGGTTGTTGACAACCATTTCAGCGGCATGATACCAAAGAGTTTGAGAAACTGCAGCAGTTTACGCCGGTTTCGACTCGGCGGAAACCAGTTCAAGGATGATATCTCCCAGGCCTTTGGAGTGTATCCACATCTCTATTTCATGGATCTGAGTGGGAACAATTTGTATGGCGAGCTCTCAGACAACTGGAAAACGTGTGATAATCTTACAAGTTTACTTATTTCGGGTAACCAAATCTCTGGAGGAATACCCCCAGATTTTGGTACGATGTACAAGTTGGAAAGACTAGACCTTTCTGCAAACAAACTTGAAGGTGAAATACCAAGAGAACTTGGTCAACTATCCCTTTTGTTGAATTTAAGTCTGAGCAATAATATGCTCAGTGTCGAATTCCCGATGAAATCGGAAGCCTGACCAAACTTTTGTACCTTGATTTATCAGCAAATAGATTCAGTGGATCAATACCAGCCGGGATGGGGAATTTTCAGGGCTTATTGTCACTCAATTTGGGTAAAATAACTTCAACGGGACAATTCCAATTCAAATAGGGAAGCTGACAAACTTACAGACAGTTCTTGATCTAAGTCAAAATTCATTATCAGGGGAGATACCACCCAATTAGAAAGTCTAGACAAGTTGGAGCTGTTGAATCTCTCCCACAATAAATTAATAGGCAACATACCATCTTCGCTGAGTAAAATGGGAAGCTTGCAATTTATAGACTTCTCATACAACAACTTAGAAGGCACCGTCCCTGACTTCCAAGGAACAACTTCGGAATTGTTCACCAACAATAAGAATCTATGTGGTCATATACAGGGGCTGCATCCATGCAATGCCTCTTCCCAAGGTCATGGTGCAAGAAGCAGAAGTCATAAAGTCACATTCATAGTTATATTTTCAACCGTTGGAGCTTTCATTGTGCTTATTTTATGCATCATTGCTACAGTGTCAATACTTCACAGAGAGGGCACCCGGGCTGGAAAACATTGTGTTATGAATCCAAATGCGTTCTCAATTTGGAATTTTGACGGGAAAACTGTCTACGAAGACATCATTCAAAGAACGGAGAATTTTGATGAGAAGTACTGCATTGGCAAGGAGCGAATGGAAGTGTGTACAAAGTTTTGCTGCCTACATCAGAAGTAGTTGCTGTGAAAAGAATTCATCCGACGGAGATGGAGAATCCATTACATGAGAAGCAGTTCAGAAGAGAGATACAGGTGTTAACTGAAACCAGACACAAGAACGTGGTGAAGCTTTTGGGGTATTGCTCTTCCCCACAGTGCAAATTTCTTGTTTATGAATACATGGAGGGAGAAGTCTGTAAATGTTTTGAAAAGTGAGGAAGGAGGGAGGGAATTGGATTGGGCAAAGAGAGTGGATATCATTAGAGACATTGCAAATGCTTTAGCTTATATGCATGATGATTGCTCTCCATCTATTGTGCATCGAGACATTACGAGCAGCAACATCTTACTAGATTTGGAGTTTAAAGCTCATGTCTCTGATTTTGGCATTGCCAGACTGATGCAATCGGATTCTTCGAATTGGACTTTGAATGCGGGAACTCGTGGATACATGGCCCCAGGTATTGCTTTGTTGATTCAAAAATTAACCTATTTGAGCTAACCTGTTCAAGTATATGTCCCAAAAATGAAGAAATTTTGGTATTTATTCAACGTGAACACATTGCAAATTGTTATATATATATATAAAAAAAAAGTCTCCCTACTTAAGCAAACAGACGTATTTTTTCGTCCTGGTCACATTGCAGATCTTATCAATCTCTATTGTCTTATGTTTCTATGCACTTGCCTTCTTCTTGAAAATGCATATAACTAGAATAGTTTCTTACACATAACGGCTAGTTTTGCTCTCTAAAAATTCTTGTCATCACTCTTCTTCCTCCTTATCTCTGCAGAGTTAGCATATGATCCGCGGTCACAAACAAGTGCGATGTGTACAGCTTTGGAGTTGTAACACTGGAGATTTTTTTGGGAATGCATCCCGGGGATCTAATATCTTCTTTTTCATCACCCGAGGTTCAGAGCACGCCATTAAAAGACCTGTTGGATGCTCGACTACCACTCCCAGAAACTGATGTTGTAAGTGATCATGTCATCAAGGCATTTGCAATAGCTCTTAAATGTATAAACAGTAATCCACATAACCGTCCGAGCATGAAAGAAGTGTCACAAAACCTATCCAAACCAGTATTGAGGCACAAACTCACACCTTTCCCTCTACTAACAATCAGCAGCTTGATGGTTGCCGAGATATGATGCCAGTTTGGTGTGTTCTGTATCAAATTTATTTTGGAAGGGTATTGAGTATTTTTGTATGTATATAGTGTTTTATAAAACTACTCTTATCTTAATGTTAAACGCTGGCTGGCCTGGAGGAAGTTGAAAATGAATAATCAGGTAGTTAAGGAGAAAGGAGTTAAATTAATTTCTTGAATTAATTGCTGGTACCTCTATATAAAGAGGAATGCTGTAACCCAAATATCAAGCAATAAAAATCTACTGTATATTTTATTTCCCTACAATGGTATCAGAGGTTCTGCTATCAGAGTATAGTATATGATCTTCCAAGATATGTCATCCACTTCATCATCTACCTCGTCATTCTCTTATTTTCAAGCTGCCCTTCCTATTTTCGACGGAGAAGGATATGACTACTGGTGTGCCCAATTGAGGACACTTTTTCTCTCTCAGAGCCTTTGGGAGCTCTTCATGTAATAAATGAAAGCTAATCTTCTGTTTCTAGCATTGCAGAAAGGGGAAGAAAGAAAAACGATACAAGAGAGAAAACAGGGAAAATGATTCGTTGCATTTCTTCTTAATTAAATACAGCAGTCTCAAACTTTTATAGATGAAGCATAAAGAGAGAGAGTAAGAGATGGCAGGTGAGAAAATGCATTAATTTTCGTTTAAGTCCCAATAAACTTGATGCTTTGGTTACAGGAGATAATTAACCAGCCGGCGGTTCACATTTCCAACACCCCTTCTTGAACCGGAGGCACGACTAACTTTAGTATTTTCGGAGATCAGGGAAACGTGCTCTGTTGTGGGGCTTAGTGAATACATCAGCTAGCTGAGTCTCTGAAGTGCAATGTTCTAACATGATTTCTCCATTTTCTGCCTTCTTTCAGATGAAATGATGCTTAATCTCTATATGTTTGCTTTTGTTATGAAACACAAGATTCTTTGATAGGCATATTGCGAGACAATGTCACATTTGAGCAGAATTATCATTCTTTTAAACCAAATTCCTTCACAGATTGCCGAGCTCAGAGCCATGTATTCGGCTTCTGTAGTGGATAATGCCTCAGGTGTCCCGTTGAATCGGGAGTGCTTTACCATTCACATCACCCCCCTTGCTTGAACGCACGTGTGTGACGTGGCGTATTGATTTGGCGATTGTCATTGGGCGTGAGTGCTTGGAGCTGACGCCGGAGTGTAGTGTGACAGGACGTTGCCCCCTTTATCCAGATGGCGCCCGAGGCCTCGGAGTCAGCTTTTGGCTGAGTCGCGTAGGAGGACTCGTTGTTATCCTGAAGAAAATCCCTCGAGGTTGAGGACGCACTTGTGCAACCCCGTATTTGTTAGTGGGCGCAGCCGGCCCGAAGCGAGTGGCGGGCGCCCGGATTCCCTGAGCACCCGCATTGGATTGGGCGAGCAGCAGGGGGCGAGTGAGCCGACGAGCTTGCACTCGCCCCTAGTTAAGTGGCGAGTGCCGGATTCATAAGGCACTCGCCACCCACGCGAGTAGGCCGAGGCCACCTCGGCTCCCCTACCAGAGGTATAAACCACGTGTCCGTGAGATCCCTTTTTGGTCTGCCATTAGCCGTTCCAAACAACGAGATTTCGCTATTGGCAGACCAATCTGGTCTGCGTTTAGTAAAATCAAAAGGCTGGATTTTGCTATCCGTAGACCATTCCCAGAAAACTATTAATAGACCCCCAATGGCATCTTTAGAGAGGATCTCTTCTTGGACTCTCTCTCCTTTGACTAACTTTGGTTGGTAAGAGCTTCAGCTCACTGATTCAACATGGTTTTCGGGTTGGCAGTCAGGAGCTCTCAAGGCCCCCCGAAGGTGCACGGTCCAATATTGGATTGAGAGGGGAAGCTCTCTAAAAATTTTCAGGTGTGTGGCGGGACCTCCTCGCTGCGGCTCGGGGTTTGTTTGAGGTTTTGGTGAGAGGGTCTCCAAACTCCAAGTCCTCAATCAAGAGTACTGGTGCTGGAGAAGGGCAAGCTGCAACTCGGTCCGAACTACTTGTTGAACCGTGATTTCCGGGTTCAAAAACACTCTTGTTTGGGAAGGACTCATGATCTGTTCCTTTGAAGGTGATGGAAAACCTTTGTCTGTTTGTGTCTTTGAGGGAAATGGGGTCCATCCGCTGGAGGTGACGAAGGACCTTTGTTCATTTTCGTCTCCGCAGGTCCAGGGTGTGTAGATGAAGAAACCTTTGTTCGTTCGGGCCTCAGGAGGACCATGGTCCGTCCCGGTGGAGGTGGCGAAGAACCTTTGTTCATTCATGCCTTAGAAGGACCGGGGTCTATCCGGAGAGGTGGCAAAGAACCTTTGTTCGTTCGCGTCTCAACAGGTCCAGGGTGCGGAGGTGGCGAAAAACCTTACTTCGTTCGCGCCTTAGGAGAACCAGGGTCCGTTCGGGTAGATGTGGCAAAAAACCTTTGTTCATTCGTGCCTTAGGAGAATCGGGTTCGTCCGGGGGAGATGGTGAAAAACCTTTGTTCGTTCGCGTCTCAACAGGTCCATGATGTGGAGGTGACGAAGAACCTTTATTCGTTCATGCCTCAGGAGAATCAGGGTCCTTCCGGTGGAGGTGGCGAAAAATCTTTGTTCGTTCGTGCCTTAGGATGACCGAGGTCTGTCCGGTGGAGGTGACGAAACACCTTTGTTCGTTCGCGCCTGCCCTGACACACTGCACGCCTTCTTTGCGTGCGCGTTAGCGTTAGCGCACACTTTCCTTGCGCGCCCGCGCAGCGCGCTTGCGCGCTTCGGCGGCGGCAGCGGCGG
This sequence comes from Platanthera zijinensis, assembly GCA_039513925.1. Lineage (NCBI taxonomy): Eukaryota > Viridiplantae > Streptophyta > Magnoliopsida > Asparagales > Orchidaceae > Platanthera > Platanthera zijinensis. Next base: position 4,315,563 of record CM077088.1, on the reverse strand, counting down.
CCTCCGCCTCCAGCCATCGTTGGCCGCGCCGTTGTTAGGCACCCTGCAGGACTGCCCGACCGTCCTTGGGGCACTTTCGTCATTTCGTTAAAATTGGAGATCCAGGTGACTAAAACGGCGCGACGCTATTCACCAGCACAAATTCCGTCCCAGCGTAATTACCATCATATCCCTCTAGTAGTCCCCCAGACCTTCATTTGAAGACAAACAACTCTAGAGGCTAAGAGAGCTCTGAACTTTTCCGGCAAGAACAGGGGACTTAGATCGTTTCTCTGCTCGGAATTCGCTTCGCTCCCTCTTGAGTGCGAAAGCATCTCAAGGTTTCCAAGGCGTGATATCCTTCTTGTTAAATTTTCTCAAGTTGATCTACAAGGTAGCCCAAATACCAAATTAATATCTTCGGCACTACCCAGATCACAACTTGAACCGCGGAAAGTAGGAAGCAACTTAGATAACCAAACACACAGACAGAAGCAAGCAGATCACAATTTTATCAACTTCTTTACAAGGCGAGACATACGTGGCGAGACATGATTTCGCCAGTATGAAAAAGCAGTTGAAACAAGCCGGGCGGATAGAACACTGAGACCGCCGAAGCCGTCGAGACCGCCGAGACCGCCGAGCTCGCCCAGTTCACACCCCGCCAAACTGCTGAAAGCCGAACAACAACAAGGATGCGAACGCGAAGACCGCGAGGTCGCGCGACAACCCGTTATTCGCCTAACTGCTGCTGAACAGAGGAACAAGCCGCCTATCCGCTTAGGCCGCGAGGTCCGCGCGGACAGAGAAGAAACTTGAGATAAAGCTGAGTCTGATAACCGCCAATACAGCCCGCTAACTCCAGCGGTCAGAACCAAACTCCTAGTTTGACACTGCTAGCCGCGCCACCTGCACACAGAAACCGGTTAAGCAACAGCCCGCGCGGATACACAAATCGAGTCCGCACCAACACTCAAGCTCAACTTACTGTTCACTCTGCTACCAAATGAGGTGCCGGGGGGGGGGGTCCTATTTATAGGCCGGTGAGGAGTGCGGTCACCACCCTATGAGATAGAGACACCGCCCCTTGGTCGCAACTAGCAATGCCAGCTCGCCGAGACCGCTCGATAAAGGTCAGCCAACCCGCCAACCTGCAAGCACCAGACCGCACCACAGGCAACCCGCCCGGTCACCGCGGATACTGCGGAAACCGAAAACTTCTCGCGCAGTCCGCGACCACTGGCACAAGCCCATATACGGCGGAAAATGCGGAAACCAACTCCACAAGCGCAAGACAAGAAGGGCGCGAGCTCGGCGGATACAAAGTCCAGTCCGCCAGCTCCAAGCCCAGACCGCGGCTACCACAACTCCAAAGAAGACGTGCGGACTCCAAGCCCAGTCCGCACGGGCCGCACACACTTCCTTGCAGAGCTCGGCCCACTGTCGGACTCAAACATCCGCGCAGTCCGCAAAGCCAGCCCGCACTAGCTACCCAGGTCGCCACCCAACTACCCCCGACAAGAGCTAGTCCGCGCGGTCAGACCGCCTAGGTCCGCCCGGACTGCCGATCACACCCACTTTCACTTCACCAATTTCAACACTCCCCCTTGAAGTGAGAAGTGGTGATCAACCCAAGCAGACCTCGAAGCCGCTGAAAAGGCCCATTCGACAGCGACTTGGTGAAGATGTCAGCAAGGTTACTTCACTCCGAACAGACCAAACCACAAGAGATCCTTCCAACACCTTCTCCCCTATGAAGTGGTGATCGATCTCAATATGCTTAGTCCTGACATGACAAACTGGATTGTTCACCAGCTTGAGAGCACTCTCATTATCCCCTCGGAGCAAAGTAGGGCCTTGCACTTCTCATGGACATCATCTACTAGCCGCCTTAGCCAAATGCTTCCCGAGCAGCCAAGGCAGACGTCTTGTACTCAGCTTCCTAGTAGAGACAGATACCGAGTCCTGCTTCTTGCTACACCACGAAATGCCCGCTGATCCCAAGTGAAACACATAACCAGAAGTTGACCTTCGGTCATCCGAATCACCACCATAGTCAGCATCAGTGTAACCTAGCATAGAGAAACACTCATCCCTTCTGTAAAGATCCCATGTCAGAAGTTGCCTTGACATACTTCAGAATGTTTCTTTGCCGCTACAAGAAGATAGACTTCCTTGGCTCTGCCATAAACCGACTTACTCGACCAACAGCATAAGCTATATCAGGTCTAGTAATCGTCAGGTAGATCAAACTCCCAATAAGGCCCTGAACACCAAAGGATCAGGAAGAACCCTTCCTCATCTCGTCGAAGCTTCACCCTTGATCCATAGAGTAGAGCAAGTCTTCCTTTCAATCAAGCCAAACCGTTCACAATGTGTTCAGCATATCCTTCTGGCAGATAAGGATCCCGCTCTCCTTCCTCTCTACTTCGAGACCAAGAAAGTGATGAAACTCTCCCAGGTCTTTCATCTCGAAGCGAATGGCTAGCTCAGCTCTGAGCCTAGCAACCTCCTCCTCAGAATTCCCTGTGATGATCATATCATCAACATACAGCAGGACCAAGACAGAAAGCTCCCCCTTCTTCTTGATGAACAAGCTAGAGTCCGAGTTTGAAGCAAGGTATCCACAAATTGCAGATATTCTGCTATCTTCCCATACCAAGCTCTAGGAGCTTGCTTCAACCTAGAGAGCCTTCCTGAGCTTGCAGACGTAATCAGGATGAACTTCGGAAACGAAACCAAGTGGCTGATCCATAAAGATGTCTTTGTCAATCTCTCCGTAAAGAAAAGCATTCTTTACATCAAGCTGCCACATCCTCCACCTTGGCAAGCAGCCAAAGCAATCACCATCCGAACTGAAGTCATCTTAGCAACAGGCTGAACGTCTCCTCATAGTCTTCTCCATACTGTTGAGAGAACCCCCGAGCCACCAGGCGAGCCTTGAATCTCTCAATACTCCCATCTGCCTTCTTCTTCAACTTAAACACCCACTTGCATGTCACCGGAGTAATGCCATCAACTTTGGAACAAGATCCCAAGTTTCATTCTTCTTGAGAGCATCCATCTCCTCTCTCATGGCATCTTCCCCTCCTTGACACCAGTGGCCTCATTGAAACTAGCAGCTCTCGCTCATCCAGAGGACCTGCAAAAACATGAGACATAGCTCACAGTGTTTCCTTCGCAGTAGCGAGCTGGAGGCTTGATAATCCTCTTTGACCTCCGAAGAGCTGCTCCTTGCTAATCACCTCCGCCGCTTCTTCTGGTTCACCTCTGCTCTCTCTGGCAAGCTTGGAGCAATGCTCCCCCTGCTTCCTGACCCAAAAGCTTCTCCTCCAGAACTTGAAGCAGCTGGAGCTGCTGGTGACACAGCAGCTCCACTAGATCAGCTACCTCAGCCACCTCCTGACCTTCATCATCCTTGCGCTCTGGCACTCAACCGAGCTTCCTCCATATGACGTCAGTTCGTCAAAGACAACGTCTCTTGACACCACGAACTTCGTCACCCAACCGGATCCATGCATCTCCATCCCTTCTTCCGCTCATCATAGCCAACAAAGACAAGCTTCCTTGCCTTTCATCAAGCTTAGTCCTTAGCGCATCAGGGATATGCACATAGCAAGTTGATCCAAACACCCGAAGGTGTTCCACACTAGGCTTCTCCTTCAGCACATCTCGAAGGGAGACTTCATGTTGATCGGACTCAAAGGCATCCGATTGATGACATAGGCAGCACAAGACATTCCCTCTGCCCAGAAGGACCTTGGGATACTCTTGGCATGAAGCCAACATTTGCAAGTCTCCGTCAGATGACGAATCTTCCCTCCGCTACTACTCCGTTTTGTTGTGGAGTATGAGCACAGTGAGCTCCCTCTGGATTCCATGCTTCCTGCAAAAGTTAGAAAACTCGGAGAGACAAACTCCCGTCGTTATCAGCTCTAAGCTTTTGATCTTCAGGTAAGCCTTCCCTCCACCAGCTCCTTGAACTCCACAAACAATCGGAAGGCTTCAGACTTCTCCTTCAAGAAATACACCCAAGTGTATCTTGAGTAGTCATCAATCAAGAGTAGCATATACCTGCTTCCACCAAGCTAGCAGTCGCGGTTGGTCCCATCAGATCACCATGGATAACCTCCAATGTGCTTTGCTTCTTGTTTGTGACTTATCAAATGGAAGACGATGAGACTTCCCATATTGACATCCCCACAAACATGACCCTCACCAAAAGATTATAGCTTAGCAAGCCTCTCACCAGGCTCCTACTTAACATAGCCCCTCAGCTTATCCATCCCGACATGCCCCAGCCTCTCATGCCACATAGCAGCGCTATCATTGGCTCTCATACGATCAACATAGGAGCTTGTTGATAAGACAAACAAGTCCCTTACTCTCCTTCCTACATGAGCAACATCAGCCTTAACCGTTGATACGTTGCGAAGGAACTTCACTTCTGTTGGCCCAAACAGAACGTGATAACCAGCATCAACCGCATTGGTCACAGAGAAAGGTTTTTCTTCATACCCGTACATGATAAACACTCCTTAACGTGAGTGGCCCCTTATCACTGCCCACCGTTACTATACCCTCCTTCTCTACTGCATGAATAGTGTTATCAGCAGTTATGATAGCTTCGTTACCTGAGTAAGCCTGCAGCAAGAGAACTTTGACAAATCTCCGGTGAGGTGATGACCACACCCGGAGTCAACGATCCAGTCGTCCTCCATGTCACATGTGGACAAAGCACGACACAAGTGCCCGTCATGAACGCTCCACCCCAGCCACTTCCTCCCTTGCTTGAGGAGCTTCCTCCTTGCCTGCAGCATGCCCAGGCTGCAGCTTACCTGCAGTCTCGCTGAAGTGGCCTGGTTGATGACACCTGAAGCACTTCAGGTTCTTCTTCCAATCCTTCTTAGGAGCAAGCTCCCCTCCTGCTGTTTAGAAGATGAAGGTTCATCTCCACCTGCAGACTGCTTATTCTTCCCTTCCCATCTCTCTTCTTCTTCTCAGTGAAGAGAGCATCACTAGCTCCTTCAGAGACCGTCACCCGACCATCTGTCTTGCCAAGCTCTCCTGCGAGGCAAGCGGATTCTCCAGCTCCAGAAGAGAGGGCCTAGTAGCCCAGCTTGAACAGAAGTAACGAAGGCCACATACTCCTTCCGCAAACCGCGATTATGTGCCTCTTCAGCTTAGCCTCGAGATCGCTCATCAGGATCAAGAGCAAGAGCTCAGCACACAACTCTTCATCTTCAAAAAGAATTTGGAGATAGAAAGATCTCCTGAGTTGCCTTAGCTAACTCATTCTCTAAGAACTGTAGCTTGCTACATTCTTCCTATTGAACAACCCATCAAGGAAGTCTAAATCTCAGCAGCAGACTCACATCCTAAGATGTGATCAAAGAGTTCAGTGACACCGCCCCTTGAGAGCAAACTCACCTTGACATTTGTCTTCCTCCACACTCTCACCTTCGGCTTACCAAACTCAGCAGTATTTTTCTACTTGATCATCTCCACCGACGACCTCCCATAACTCCCCACCCAGAAGATATACTCTTCATGCACGACTTCTGTAACACCCCAAAAAGACCCCAAAAAGACTCAAAATAATTTTGAGGTGCAGTCAGTTACACGCCTGGACACGGGCGTGTCCCCAGGCGTATCGGGGTACACGGCCTGGGACACGGGCGTGTCCCAGGGCGTGTCACGCAATAAAATTCGAAAATGGCCTGTTCGAGTCAGAGAAGTACACGACCTTGAACCAAGCCGTGAACACGGCGTGTCAGGTTGGACACGGGCGTGTCCGATGCCGTGTTCCGACCCGTGTACTGCTTGCAACTCGATGAGGCAAGGGTGACACGGCGTGTCTCAGGAATGACACGGGCGTGTCAGGCTCGAAACGGCGGTGTCGATGACCGTGTTCTGGTAAACCAGTCGGTATAAACCGCTTAAGGGAACACGGCCTGTGACACGGGCGTGTCACACAGGCCGTGTCAGCCAAAAATTTGGGTTTTGTTGGCAAATTGTGGCCGTTCAGATTTCTCTCTTTTGATCCAAGGGCTCAGGTGGTTTCCTCTGGATTTATTTCGTGAAGCTGATGAAGATTCATTCTTCATTTGCTTAAGGAGAGAGAAAGAGAGAGAGGAAGAAGAAGGAGGAGAATCAAGCCACCGCGGAGTTCCCGTGGTCCGATTGTGATCCGAAGCCGGCGTTGTGAAGGCAAGGCTGCTGCGATTCTTTCTCACACCGGCTAGTTTCCGATGCTCCCAAGAGATCGACAAGGGTAACGATCTCCCTTCTTGGACATGTGAAGTCCTTCTTTTTGCTGCATTGCATAGGGAAAACCCTTCCCCGCGATGTGCGGTGGGTTGTGGTCCCCTTGGGGTAGATATGTGAAGTCCCCCTTGTTAGAGGCCGGAATTGGAGTACGGCTCTAGGGCATGCTGTGTGAAGCCCATCTGGATATGGTCTGGATTGGTGATGCTTGTTTGCATATCAGAAGGGCTCCGTGATTATGGCTTGTGTTGCCTTGTTCCTACCTGTTGCTTGGTGCGGCAGAAGTACTGACGATGTCCAGGAAATGAGAATGGTTGGAATGCAACTCTTGTGGCCGTGCATTGCCACTTTATGAGCGGTTGAGCCGTTGGGCTGCAACTCGATGAAAGGCAGATTGCCGAACAGGAAAGTGAAACCGACCCTGCCTATAAATAGCCATGGATACTTCCGTATTCAAGGTGCACGACGACTTGAGCAACGGGGGTGCTGATCCGTACCTCTGCGTTAGGTCCGTCCGACTTGGAAGCCTGGTTATAGGTTTTGTTGGAGCGCTCTAATGAGAGTCTTAGGCCCGCGCGCCGGAAAGACTAAATGCTCAAATACCGTGTAACGGTGGTGTTGACCCTGGTATTCCGGTACACCGAAAATGTACCCTATGCACGGACTGTCGGGCCGTGTGGCCGATAGTTGTGATGGCTTGAAATGCCTGCGCGCACATAGTTGCTATATGATGCCATGTCTTGCAGGGAAAGAATGCTAATGCCCGAGGAAAGGGGTAAAGATTGTTATAATTGGTCAGCTGAATGCTGACCGTTGCATTGTTTGCCACCGGTTGGGTGGATTGTTCCCGTGCAGGTGCTGGAGAGCCAAGTGGTAGTGAAGGGCTGAAGCCCTACTGCTGTTGCTGCTGCTGCTGCTGCGGCTAGCCCTTGAAGCTAAGCGAATGTTTTGCTTATTTGCTTTTACTCATGTATGGCCGGCTGCGCGCCGCAGGTTTGTAAACCATACGTTGTGAAAAGAGGAACTGTAAGGCCTTAAGGCCAAACTCTATGTATTTGTGTACATTCTGTGATATATATAAATGGTTTATATATTGGACATTCCTGGTTAGAGTTCAAATTACTACTTAAGCTTCCGCTAGAATGCTCTGAGTTAGGATTCGTGTTGGGTTGGTATTATCCTGTGACCTCACCGTCTGTTTGTGGCATATATGTTGTGGGGGCCCCGGCCGAACCTTCTACTATACGCTCATTTAATGGATGGGGTCGTTACATTTTGGTATCCCTTCGTTCGGTCTTCCTCTATCGAATTCGTGGATGAATTCTTTTATGGGTGGCGAGCGCGTGTTTTATGCCCCTGCTGTAACGCTAATGAACTCTGAATGTCCAACTAAGGAATGTACAAAATCTTGTTTGAGGAATCTGTGTGCGTTCCTTTTTGTGTTGTTTTGCTTGCATACGTTCGCTAATGTGTGTCTTGTCCACCTATAGGACCGCGTAGTGGTGCTGGGCAGTCTGAGCCCCAGCGTTCTGATGAGAGTGCGGCACCAGCTGAGGTGCCCACACCTCCTCCATCTGCGGAAACTGTTCGTTTAGTTGCTGAGGCTCTATTGCCATGATTTCAGCGACCGGGCAAGCGCAGCCGCAGTCGAGCCAGTTCGGTGTTGTTGTAAAGACCCGAGCCGATTGAGGCTGTAGATCCACGACAGCTGACCGACAGTTGAAGCAATCATGAGCTTCATCCTCCTACGTTTGCGGGAATGGGATCCCCAACGCAGCCGGAAGATTGGTTATCGCGTGTCAAGAGGATAATGACACGATCAGGGCGGAGGAAAACTCTAAAGGTCACCTTAGGCCACCTTCATGCTTGAAGAGAGGCCGCGGTTGTGGTGGGACGAGGTTGAGGTACACCATTTGGCGGGCAGGCAATTAACACAAGTGTCGATTGAGGAGTTCTCTCGAATATTTCTGGCGAAACATGTCCCAGCGGCCACAACGCAATTGCTATGGAAAATGAGTTCCAACGGTTTAAAGCAAAGGGAAGATAGTGTGGATATCTACTTGCATGAGTTTACCAGGTTGGGACGGTATGCGGGTACAATCTTCGCGGATGACCAAGAAAACGAATCGGTTCTATGAAGGATTTGCGGATGAGTTGCGATTCCTGCTTTCGAGTTCAGTGAACCAAGGGTTTTCAGGCGTTGGTTGATACTGCGTGTGCGTTGGAGAAGGACATGCGTGGGGCGGGTGCAAGGGAACAAGGGCTTAGTTGTGTCAAAGCCAGAGGTACAAGCACCTCTCGCCCGAGCAAATCGTTTACCAAAGAAAAGGGGGCAAGAGGTCCAAGCCGTCTGGCAAGTGACTACGACCGTTGGGTCGGAGCGACATCAAGGCCGGATTCTCGTACATGCTATAACTGTGGCCGGGTGGGGCATATAGCTCCGTGACTGTCGGGTTGTTCAGCCCAAAGGGATAAGAAGGCGGGTGCGTCGTATGCTGAGAAGGGCAAAGCGGTGGTTGATTCCTCTGCATC